>JAQISU010000090.1:11760000-12422500 GCA_029339505.1 Unio delphinus | reverse complement strand
GCGCTCATTAGGGGTTTAAGTCAAGGGGTGATTGGCAATTTTCATGTTAAGTTGTTTGTTTGAAGTGTTTTCATTGGCTCATAATTTGGTCCCTTAGCTCAATATGCAAACCAGTAATGGAACATGTGTTCATGTGTCCTTAATCAATGACCATACTATACTGTCACAGGATGTGAATTAACAAATGGATGTAGATTAAATCCTTCAGTATGCCCAGAAAACATGAATTGTCAGACAATGGTTCTCAGGCAGCATGGTTTCATACTGTAATCACCTTATACACCATTGTCTGACAATACATGTAGGGGCCCTAGTGGTCTAAAGCGCTCTGTTGCAGATCAATGACATCTCATCTCTGCATGAGATCAAGTCGCACATTCGGTCAATGTGGTATGTGAGAAAGCTTGCCAGTAGCTTCTTGTGGATCGTGGGTGTTTCCAGGTTCTTTCTACGCCATTAATAATGGTTGCATAAATAATAAATATTGTGTGCATGTACTTTATTATGGGCATGATGTGCAGCAGGATGCCGTTTCTTTTTTACTTATTTTTAAAATAACAATAATCTCGTTCTTTTTTGAGGATTAAGGGTGGCCCGAATCAATGAATGATAGATTCATGTTGCCAATATGCATCTAAAGATACTTCAAATTTTTCTTTGAAACCAATTAATTAAAAGTGCATGTGCTTGTACTGGGACATGACAACATTAGACCGCTCCGGTGGCCTAGTGGTTAGAGCGTCCGCCATGGAAGCGGGAGGTCGCGGGTTTGATCCCCGGCCGAGTCACACCAAAGACTTACAAAAAATGGAACTAACAGCTGCCTCGCTTGATGCTCAGCATTAAGAGGTTAGTGTTAGGACTGGTCGGCCTGGTATCAGGATAATGTGACTGGGTGGGACATCATGCTACAAGTCTGCGGCATTATGCCCCAGTGATCATCACTATAAACTGCCTCACTGCAGACATCGTAGAGATATGACTGAAAAATTGTTAAAGCTACGTTAAAAATCCTAATCAAACAAACTTAATTTGTCAATAAAACTACAGTAGCTTAACCAGCCTAGATGATCCAGCAACTTTTGTCTTCTGTACCTTTCACATCAGGAGATTTCGTCTCTTTTCCCTGTTTTTTTTTTTTTTTTTTTTTTTTTTTACAATACTTGGTCTATACTATTTATCCTGTTATTGCCAATTGGCATATACCGGTCAAAAAAGGCATATAGATGAAGACACGCCCACTGCCCTATTACCAATCTGTCCTATTCGTAGTTATGGGAGATTCTATCAACTGGAACCATTACACGCGATAGCCAGTGGCTCAGTACACTGACACGTGATGTTATGTACGCATGATTACTTCTTGCGATTCATGCAAGGTTTACAATCTTAAAGTTCCAGATTTTATGTCCTCTTGGGTTCATGGAAAAAGAAAGCATAAATTTATTGGAGTTAGTAAACGTCACTTAACTTCTCTATAATGTCACAGTAGTCCTATCTTTAATTTTCAGTGTACATGACGACCGCGGTTGAAATTATGCACATTTCATATAGCTAAGGGATCGTCTAAAACAAAAATAGTGTAATATTTTGTTTTATATCATAAAAATGTTGAATGACAAATATTTCTCTTAATCTAAAGATTAATTATTATTTGAACGTTTTTCTCCGTGATCACTGTTTATTGGTCACTTTATTACCCAACACTTGACCTTTTGAACTTTATCGACGGAAGTTAATGACCCTGACGGAAACTGCCGAAAACAGACGTCTCCTTGCAGACTGACTAAAGGTAGCCATGTTTTTAATCATCTGACAAATCTGTAATCATCCTTACCTTTTTATTTAATTATTATCATCGCATATATGTGGGTATGCAAGATAAAAGATTAAGCTTTCATTTTCACTTTTCATTTTATTCCAAAACAGGAGACGGGCTTGGAAACAAGCTTGGAACGGGTCCTTACCCGAGGACTTTACCCACCATTTTCATGTTGAAATGAATGGACTACAAAGTAAACCATCATCATCACCGCCAATTCAATTTCAGGCACAGCAATACCAGCGGACTCATACGTATCCTTATCTGTTTCCCAGTGTGAAAATGAATGAATGTAAGTTAAAAGTTTTTGTTTTGCAATTTGGTATCGCAACATGCCGGTGGTTCGCAACGTGTTGTCAAGTGCTCACATAAGCTGTCAGTTGTACTTTCGTGTATTTCGTCTAAAGTTAGGAGTGTAATTAGACGTTCCAAACACCACTTTTCTGCATAAATAATCTTTAGTTTCATATAAAAATACCTTGAACTGTATGTTTTCGTTTAGCATTGAATGTAGGCGGGGTCATTTTTCTACTCTTTTTCAAGCTGCAACGTTACACTCACATGACGAAAGCATTACCGCATGGATATCTACGCATGTCACTGAATCCAATAATTTCAGCTTTTATCCGTTGACTTGAATTTTTCATGTATAGTACCATTTAAAACAAAGGATTGTTATTTAGAGTAATGTTTGAATCTTTTTTTTGGCTGAATTCGATTTGGAAATGTGTTTTTACCCACTTGCCGGAAGTGACATTAAGTGATTATGAGGTCACGCAACACGACAAAAGCGGTTATTCTGTCATGACGGCAAGCCACGAGACCTTTGTAAATGATTTGGAAATTCAGTAAATTTAGTCGATATGAACAGTGATGTAAGCTTTTATTATGATCGGCCCAACTTAGGTGAGATTTTTTTTTTACACGTATGGCACAATCCCCGTTTGTCATTATATAAATAGCACAATCGAACAGACTAGAGGCACGCTTGTACTGATGCCATATTTTTAGAGGTGGAAACGAGAAATTTTATTGCAAAGATTTTACCCAAGGATTTTCATGTTGTAAAAAATGGCAGTTTTGGAGAATCAGTCTTGGCAATATAGAGGAGTTTGACCTGGATTAATTGCATTACATGGATTCGATTTTTTTTTTATATAAAAGTTGTATTCTATTCACTTTATATAATAAGCTCACGGAGAAAAAACAACAATGACTTATTTAAAGAGTTGAAAAATTGAATTTATGTTGACTCCTTGCAATAATTGTATCAGTACATAGAAAGTTTCCAATGACCATGTTAATTTACATTTAAACCCAAAAGCGTCTTGAAAAAAACTCTTTCTTTAGAAACTTGTGCATATATTGATGTGCACTATTAAGTTAAAATTGTTTTTGCTTTTTGTTTTGTTTCAATTTGGAAAAAAAGTCTAATCAGGATTTGAGGATGTAGGACAAAACTTGGAAGGATCCAGTGCTCAATAAGTGACACTGCAGCCATTCATATTCATTATATATAGTCTGAATTTTATATTGTTAAATCCTTGACAGCCAACAGTCCACATACAAGAGGTCCGACACCACCGCAGTACTACAGTAAGTATCTTTAAGAGCTATAATTTTCAGTTAACTGTCTTAAATTGTATCTGAAATTACATATGTACTGTGGATGTAAGTAGGTCTTTCTTATTTGCTTCTTGCAGTGCATACATCTTTGCTGCTGTGCATCTGCCATGATACCAGAAGATTAGATATAAATTAAAATGTTTATGATCTATGCATATCTTTTCATCTTTTCACAACAATTCAATACAGAACAAGCATGTGGTACTAACAAAATATTTATAAAATGATTGCCAGAGATAATTTTTTTCTGAGCAAGTTATAAATAATACAGTCAATGAACCTAGGCTATGGTATGTTTGGGTCACTTAATCTGCTTGGATGAACATGAAATTTTTTATTCTTGCTCACAATGATTGACTATGGGGGTTTATGCATATGCATATTCATAATGGAAATCATTCAATGTAGATATCTAAGAAAATCTAGTTTTTTTCTAGTTGTACTGATTTACATTTTTTTCTTCTCCAGTTGGTGCACAGGAAGCAGATCCTCAAGGCACACAATTCACTGGTATTTCCTACCAGACCCCTTTTCAGTACTCCAGTGTTTCGTCAGTAAGTATCCAGTCTTTTAATTTTAAGTTTTAAAACATTCTTATAGCACGTCTCCCACCCCTGGCAAGAAATGAAAGTGCCCATTTCGAAAATTGAGACAAAGCTAAAACATACTCGTAACATTGATTTTGTTTGCTTTCTACACTGTGCATTTCTGTATTTATAAAGAAAGTTTATGCAATTATGAATTTGTTTCTTTGAAGAAAAACAGAACTACAAAAGTAAGTGTATGTACAGAGTTTGCATTTAGGATGCACACATAACAAAATTTTGTTCATGTTATTCACCATTAGCCTATATTTTTGGCTTTACTATATGAAAAATAAAATATTTGTGAAAACTGGAGATATGACATATGTGGCCACCAGAGTCCATGGAAATAATTTGCATGTTTTTTTTTAACAGAACAATCTTGATGTCCTGTTGGTGTTGGACAAAAGCCTTGCAAGGCTAACATTTAATGTACATACACGGTTGACTTGTGAACATTGAAGACAACAACCAGTCAAAACTAGTGTGCAGAAGTTGTTTCCCTTTATCAATATTTACCACCTAACAAATTTATTACGTGGTATTATGCTAGATACTGTTTTACTGTACTGTCAAATCCAAAGTATAATTAATGGTTCCAAAAATGTTAAAATAAGTGAAAAGGCATTTTGTACCCCAAATAAAGTCTTTTTCATACATTTGAGATGTGTTGGTTACTTGTGCAAAAGTCTGTTACGATATGCTGAATTGTTGGCCTAATTACTAATGCAAATGCCGAAATTACCAATAAAATGTTCGTTATTCCATCGTTTTCTGGCATATGTATTAATTATAATTAGGGCATAACAGATTAGCAATTTTCATACCGATTTCCGATTCCTGATTTTGGGTATGAAATTTTTTTATGATTCCGGATATGATTCAATTAATCGAAAATGCTAAATCCGTATTTTTTTTTCTAAAAAATTTCATCTTCCGTTTCCGGGTTTCTGGTATCTGGTTTTGCCGTGTCTAACATGTTACTTAGTACTTTACCATATCCGGCTTCATTTCCGGTTTTTACCCGCCAGTTCAAATAGATTATCTCACAGCATGGTTGTGTTGACCATATTGGACTTTTCTGATTCCTTTTTTAACTTTATTAACGCACTATCGAATGACACGCAGTGTTAGACACGGTGCTATAGAAATTCAACTTTATTATTTTTATTATCCGAATCGGTCGTTCCTGCCTTGTCCGACTCCGATTAATCCGATTATGCCCTAATTATAATATATCATGACATTTATTTAGACGATGTCGTCTTCATTTGTATCATTGTCTGAAGAGTATTAAATGGGAAATGACAGATTATGACTTCTGTTATGATGGAATCCATAATAAAAGATATGGAATTTCAAAGGCAAGTAGAATTTGACTTGCATATTTGTTTTGGAGTGTTGGTGTTGAGTGTTTCTGTTGATTTAATAGTAGAAAAGCATAATAAATTTGTATTGTATGTGTGCTTATTGGTTGTTTCTCATTTTGAGACTTTCTTTTAATGCTTATCAAGTTTCAGGAATACGGCATGCAAATGTTTTTAAAATGCTTTTAAGCTTAATGGTGAATGAACCCAATTGCATCTGTAAGATGTTTAATTGATGTTTAAAAACCATTTAGGCAGATCTTGTATCCAGTATGGCCACCACAGTAAACGATTTCAAACTCCGCTTAGTCGGATGTTCTGCTATATATATATATATATATATATATATATATATATATATGTTGGTAGTTCTGTCTATCATCTAGTATGCCCATCATTCTCGATTCTAGAAGTAGGTTCCTCTGTTAGTCGAGCTGCCAAAGTAGTTGGGGGTCTTGGTTGGCCTCACCTAGTGCGGATATATTAATAGCTAGGTGTAAAGTAAAAGTAGCCAGTTAAATCGTTTGGCTAATGGATGCTAACACTAGATAAGACAAATTGGATTGATAATTCTGAAAGTGTAGGTTGTTTAAATTGTTAAGATGATAGATCAGCTAATGTCTTATAATGTTGTCGAGTTCGTCCTAAATGAAAATGGTGTCAATGCATCCATTATGACTGCAACCGTGGCTTATTTGATAGTTGAAAAATGAATACCAGGAATTTTATCTATAACAGGTGATCTTGTTGCACTGTGCTTGCCTTCCTTGAGCACATACAAATCTGGCATAAGGACAAGTGTGCAAAAGAAGCACATGTGGATTGGCTGACAATGCTTCACAAAATCAGTGTATGGGAAGGGGAACAACACTTAGGTCTCAGAGTAATAGTTTGGATAGCTGTTTGAATGCAAATTAAATTTCTAATAAGGTTCGGGGATGCTTGTATTTGTTCAGTTGTTGTAAGAAAAGTAATGCTTTTTTTCCCCAGCAATTGGTCCCCCCGTTTGGTTATGCTAATCCGCATGATCTAAACAAGCAAGGATACGCTGCTCCTCGTATGCCAGTAGGGGGTAACACCACACAAGCAGCCATGTATCAGAATAGTGGAGGTGTACGACAAGTAAGTACTCTTATTTACAAAGAGATGGCAATCTTCATCTGTTTATTAAAAAAATCTTCATCATATTTATTCTTGACATCTAAAATCTTAAAGATACTTTCTGTAAGCATTGGTGTAAAAATGAAGATGTTGCATTTTTATCTGCTTATACACTGGCATGTTGTGAACCTGATTTTGAATTTGTTCTGGATGAAACTGCTCATCACTTGTTAAAGTAGGTTACATCAACTGTTGTTGTGTTTGAGTGATCATTTGAAGTTTCATAGTTTCTTACTCGCTTGGAAGTGAAATTGTTTTGAGAAAATCTGTTGCCCTTGTGGAAAAGCAGCTTACAAGGACCCATTTTTCTTTCTCCAGCAAGGTTCGTGTTCTTGCAGTTTCTCTGGTAGCATAACTCTGTACACAAAAAATTCTGGCATCCAGCAATAACCATGGGATGAATGTGGTGTCCAGAACGTGATTACTGCTTATGAACCCAGCACACATACTGCAAGAAGTTTGCTAGGTGGAGGATTTTGTATATAGCACTAAGCCTGAGGTCAAATTGAACTTTACTCAGAATAGTGCAGTACAGAATTTCATCTTGTTATTGCTGCATGTGAATTACACAACGGCAGGATTTTCAGAAATAATTTCATGGTCCTCTTTTCTGCCAGCACTTACGATTTTTCTACAAGTCTCATGGAAATGACCCTTAAAATGCTGAGTAAGAGAACAAATTACAGAATTATGGTAACATTATAATCTGGATACTGGCTTGTCCATGGTTGATACATACATGTCTTATATTCGATCTTATGGAATTAATCAATACTGTCAGATTTACAGGTATGAAGATGCCATTGAGCTTGGAATTCTAGGTAGAACACAATGTTTACCTCACTCCATCTGTAGCTTCTCATGAGTCGGTGTTTTTTTCCGAGGGTTTTCCAAGGTTCTTCCTCCACCAATAATACTGGTCGCCATGTATATAGCCTATCGTGTGCTGAAAAATGGCATTACACCCTACAACAACCAGCTCACTATATCTTGAATCACTTCTGGCTTGACAAAAGCAGTATACAATATTTTGTTTCACCTTACTGAACATTTGTCCAACTGAGGGAAAGAATATACTGCCTTGCAGAGATGGTCTTGTTGGGGTTGGCATGTTTGGTCATAATTTAAGTTTGCTGATCTGAGATAATATACAATATGCCCACTTTGAAAGTGTTTTGTTGCAATTCCTGTGTGTTAGTAATGTTGACATGTTTTTATTGTAGTCATCATGAAGATCAGTTGCTGTTTCTTAGTGAAGTGGCATGGACATTTAGTTTTAATGTCCTTGTGATGTCTAGTTTGACTGCATCTCTGACATCTATTGTGGCCACTTGCACCCATTTTGAAAATCTCTTCTTCTCTTGAGAACAGGTAGTCAACTGAACATGTGGTTTCAACCTGATTTATATTGCTGTCTTGTTATAACCGAAAATGTTGCCAGTCTGCTAATACGAGTTTCGCAGCAGCTAATTAGAAAATCTTTAGTTGCTGAATGGTCTTAAGCTCTGGAAATTTCTCAGTATTTTATGTGCAAGTTCCAGTGTGTTACGCTTGTTATTATTGTTCTTCTAATTCCTTAAAACCTGCACATTTGGTATCTAATTTTGTTTTATTTCTTCAAATAAGTGCAAATTGATCTGGATTGATGTCCACAAATTTGAAATATTCACTATAAGATAATTGAAGCACTATGCCATTTGTATATTAAAACATCTTATATTTACATCTGGTCTTCTAAATAATGGTAATAATTGGATTGCCTCCCCAAAGTGTCAAGCTTGATTATCACCAATTTGACATGCTTTCAATAAACCTTTTTAACATGTTCTTAATAATTCAAGTAGAATACACTTTCCTGCCAGTCAATGATGATATTACCCTTTCAGATAAACATGAAGAACATCTGAATTCCTCGTTGCTGAGACTGGATAATAATTTATGCATTTTTGGCATTCCATAATCAATGTGCACATGGTATCTATCCTTTAATATTTGTTGTTTGATCTGTCATAAATATAGTATGGGCTGAGATTATAAAGTTTGTTTTTGAAGAAGGCTTGATTTTATTTTGTATTTTTCAGCAGCCATATTTCAATCAGTCTGGCATGAGTCGGGCATCGGGCTATCTAAATCAACCTCAACCAACCCAGGGGTTATACACACAACAGCAGATTATGTTCATGCCCCCACCACAGTACGGATCCACTGGACAAGTCATCATGCCAATGGTAAGAGAACCTCTATATAGACTTTATATAACACAATGTTAAATGGATTTGGAGATAAGCAATATTATTTATTAACATGTCCTAGTGTAAATGGTATGGTACATGTCCTTTCTGAAGTGACAGTTGTTAATGGCTTTGGCATCAGACACCATATAAATGTATTTGACCATTTCTGCTGACATTTCATGGAATTATATTTTGTGTCTGTGCTCAAACTCAATATCTATCTTGGGGTTTGTATAATTGCTTACAATTTACATAGAAGTCACACACTACTTTTAAAAAAAAAAGTACAAGGCAATACATTTCTCACACAACCTAAACTTTAAGAATCAATGCTGATATTTCAAGCTGCATTTTGTAGAGGTATCCAAATTTTAGTAAATGTCAACTCTATGAAGTTGGTAGCAATTCTGTGTTATTATATTAGGTTTGTAGTTGGAATAATGATAGCACATTGGTATTCAACCACTTATACTTCTGAATACATGGTTTTTTTAAAATTGTGGTTAAGAATTTTGCACTTGCATCTTAAAAATGTGCATACATGTTCTTTATTCTTTCAGGCTACTACCAACTACAATCAAAGAATGACATCTCCAGCCTTTCAGAACAGCATGCCAACCACGCAGCAGGGATTATTTCAACTGCCACAGGAAAACACAGGAATCTTTACCCCGCTTGCTCATACACACACTTACAACAACCCTCCAGCTGTTTTCTACAATACAGCACAGCAACAGAATAGACCCCCCTCTGCTTCAGGCATGAGTGGTGCAGGACAGCAGCCAGCAAAGAAACGAGAACGCAAAGGGTTGCCGATAATAGACCCAAATAGTGGGAAGGATATTACGCAAGAAGTTCAACAAGCGCGAGGGACACCCCCCTCATCGGCTACCTTGGGGCCACACAGCACTGTCAGTGGTCAGGAGGTGAGATTGAAAAATCTTTCTTAACAGCGCTTAATGAATGCAATATTTATTTCAAGTCCTATTTTCTATTGGTTTGTTCATGTTTAATAGATGTATCTATGCCTTGTCAAATTATTCTTTGTCAACAACATAGTTTGCATTCATTATATTTGTATGAAAAAAAAAATTGGATGTTTAGATGTTTGTACAATCATATGTCATATATTTGTACTTTTTTATTATAAAGAAACTGGTCTATTTCATTTTTTTTGTGTATAGATACAAGCAACAAACAAAACCAAGTCATTTCAGTATCAATGCTTTGTTTTTAAGCATGTGTTTACCCCCATTTTTGTTAAATGCTTATGCCACTTTTGATGCATATTTCTTTCTGCATGTTTGCTATTAGCTTGTATGTAGTGTCTGTAAGGCATTGATTGTCAACAATTACCATTTTGCAAGTCTCGGAATCCACTGGACAAATTTCAGACAAATTTTTAGACAATGCTGCCGGTCTACCATAAAATATGACCTGTACACACGAACAAAATTATTCAGATGGTTAATTCTGTTACCACAGAACTGAACTGAACTTATCTAACTGTATTTTGGCATGAAGAACTTGAATGTTGGTTTGCCATTGATAAAAATAGAATGTAACCATAAACATCTCCAGAAAAATCACCAGACTTGGACAAAATTTGAAGAAATGCAATCAGCTTTTCACTTTGTGTTGATCAGGATTTAAATGTGGTTGGTTGCAGTTTCTTTTATCAGACTGGTCACTTGAAGGCAATGTCCCAGACTTGTCACAATATATAGTGTTGTTATTTTCAGCCATTGTGAATGATGTAGTCCTTGGGATTTGGGTACAATGAAAATACAATTTGTATTATTTGCTTGAACTTTCAGATGTTTTACTTAACCAAAATTTTTTATCGATTATTTTCTGGGCTTTTTCAGCAGATGAGAATAACTACTTTCCTATCATGAATCATACTTGTATGTTAAAATCAATTAATGGAACAGTGTGTGTGGGATGCAGAAGATGCCGATGTACGCAATGCAATTTTTAAAAGAAACAGTCGTTCTGTTGTTCTGTTGTAAGAGTCTCTGATGGCACGTATAACTTTTTTTTATTGATTTTTATTGATTGCATTAACAACACTTGCTATGTTATATAGACAGGTGATCCTTCAGTTTGTGCTCAACTAAATCAAGCTTGGCCACCACTGACCACTCATTCATCTCATTAAGGAACTAAACTTGGCACACACAACTTCAAGGCCTGTAAAATAATAGATCCATATGTGCCAAATTATGCTTTTTTTCCCCTAATTAATACATACCTAGCCCATATATGAATTGTGCTTTTCTGGTACGTTAAAAAATGAAAATAAAGTAAGTTTTCTTTTGTCTTGTTTATTGTAATCACTTAAATCCCGCTCATATAAATTTAAGAACTTTAAAATTATTAGCATAAAACAAAATTATTAAAATTTGTCCATTCCAGAACTTCATGACATTTCTTATTTTTAGTTTCTTAAATTTGAAAAATTGATAATCAAGATAGCAGACCAGTCTGTACTTGTAAAAAAAATTTGGGACAAATTGTTTATGGTACTTTGTATATGTTAGTGCATATTGATCTTTTTAACTTGAAAAATGTCCAATCACAAAAACAAACCTGCTGTACATGTTCTGGTTCATACATACTGGAAAACATGATCTTTTTACTAAAGTGTTGAAAAGTTGTTTCTATTAGATTTTTCCATCTGTAATATAGACTTCATTATGACATATACTGAGAGATTTCTTTTGATGAAATTAACATTTTTTTTGTTTCAAACACTGCTTGTATCACAAGAGGCCAAGATGGTGGCGATAATGCATAGCTGTTAGGCTGTGGGCTAGTTAATAATTTATTGTTGTGAAATAATGTTGTACCTGCATGAAATAAACATGAAAATTGATTATTTTCTCTCAGAAATTGCAAGTATTAAACTTATGTCCTTATCTGTTGAAAGATGAACTAATGCGTTGATGAAATTAGACCTGATTTTGATTGCTGGTTGAAATCAACTCCAGAGTTTTGTTTAACACGTGATTACCATGTTGACCGTTTGCGAAGCAGGGAATCAGACTAGCTGTTCTCGAAATAAATGTAGAGAATTATGTTCTTTTTGGTTTTTACAAAAGGTATCACTTTCATTTCTAATTGATTTTTGTACAACAACATTAAAAAGGATTTTGTTGATATTACAAAATCACTTCCGATGTCGCTTGAAATTGAACTGGGTCCAGTTTCATCTATTTATCTAGTATGTGAGCAGATTAAAGACAATGATAATGATACTTGCCATTGTTGGGAAAAAATAATTTTCCAATCAATTTCATGTAGGTACAAGTCAGTATAACAGTTTATGGTCAACTATCTTATTTATGGTGGTGGCAGGTTCCTAATTTGTTAAAATTTTTATCTGAATCTACACTACATCTCGAATGTTCAAATGTTAAAACATGGAAAGGAAACCCAGATTAGAAAAATTTAAAATCTCTGAGCTGAACTTTGGTGCAAAACTATTACGCAGATTTTAAATAGAATGCAGGAGAAATGGGAAATTGCTGTCCCTTTATTATGTTAAGAAACTATAGGAGCCCATTTTTTCATACAGGTTTTGAACAAGGCAAGTTGATTTTAAACAATTAGTGCCAGTTTATTCAACTATATAATTTTGATGGTCTTTTGTCAAAATTGAAGTCAAACCTTTTGTAAGGAATTGTATTTTTAGCCAAATCATCTTAAGAGAGTTTTATGTTGGTTGATAAATTGAGTTTTTTTTTCCAGACAAATTAAGGGTCAACTTTTTGTTGTAATATAAGATTCTATTGCTTTGCATTTATTGGTTGTATTTTTTCTCCCTCGTACTATGTTTGCTTTGTATTATTTGCACATACATTGCTCTAGAATTCTTTCGAATTAAAGGAAACCATGATTTATGATCATTATGTTGTGATGTAGTAATATAAAGGTCGGCAAAATAAAGTTTGAATTTGTATTTTGTAGATTGAAATGGCTTTTAATAGGAATATAATAAGTCTGTTTTGTGTAATTCAATTTGTCGTTTTGTACATGATCATCTTTTCTGACATTTTTTTGGAGTCTTCAAAGAAACATTTTTTAGATTTGGAAAATGCTTGCTTTATAATCCAAAATGTTCTTTTATTCCATTCAGTAATGGTCATATGTTAACCTTGAGAAAAATTTTTTATCCTGGAAATTTTATTTAGAATAGCATGGGAACCATGGCTTGTAGTTGGGTTCTTGCTGACATCACATTCGTCTCAATAACGCATTAAACTTAACATCCTTCTGTGTTTTGATTGATGGTGGAGTGCATGTCACTATAAATATTACATAATTTATTTTCTATATGTGCCATCCATTAATCGTTTTTTCCTCAAGCTTGCCTGTACGAATTATGCTTTTCTGGTACATTAGAAAATAAAAGCAAAGCATGTAAATTTTTTATTGTGTCATTTTTATTATAATCACCTAGATCACTCATTCTATAAATTAGAGAGTATATTAAAAGAAATGTTGCTGCGTAAACATCATTCTGTATATGACCCATTTAAAAACCATCACAGGTTTCTTTATGAAAAATTGTCTCCTATTTAATTGGAAAGTGGATTTTACAGTGTCTTGTAGATGAAACTTGTTTCATGCTCGACACTATGTCCGATCAGAGCAAGAACAAATCTACAATGCTTTACAAACATGGTTTGTACCACTCCTTGGACATTGGAAATACGCTTACTTTTTATTAACCTTAGCCTGGAGAACATGCTCAGCTTAAAGTAAAAGAAATATTAATTCGAAAGTTTTACTTGAGGAATGAAACACTGATCATAGAAGTGTTCACATTTACATTTATTAAAATATATGCACAACCATGAAAGTACACCAGACAGAAAAAAGGTTATGTTCTAACCCCAGTGTGTTGTCAATGAAAGACTTTTGCTAACAGGTTTTTGTTTTTGCCAAATGGCATATAAATATATGTTGAGCAGTTGATGAGAACTTTGGGCCGGTAGAGTTTGTAATGTTTTCCAGTTGTAATTGACCTTTTTTTAGGGGGAAAAAGTCCAGTCAATGATGAAATTATCCTTCTCTGATATACATGAAGAATATGTGAATTCCTCGTTTCTGAGACTGGCGGACTTCGTATGTATTTTGGGCTGAGGTGGGGTTAACGACAAGAAGGAGTACAAGTTGTTTCCTTCTACTTTAGAGGTCTCACAAGATTTTGGCATTAGAATAAGGAGTATTAAGAAACTATGGGCAGTAAATTGACAAATTGTAGATTAAGAAATCTTTGAGAATGAAGAACAAGTGATGCATATGATTTTTGGATGTTGTATCTATCTATTGCTGTTCATTAATAGTTGTCATTACAATTTGTAATAAACTGGTTTCTTTCTTGATTTGGACAAACCCATAGTTTAGCTAATAGTGAGCAAAATTTTTGAATAACCAGGTATTATTTGTCAATTTTGTTCAAAATAAAATCTGCTATCCATTTTCAAACAAAACGTTCACAGAGGATCATTTTCATCCCGGAAGAAGCTTGGAAAAGACATGGAAAGCCATTTGATGTCTTGTTGTCAAATAAAATGTGAAACTAATGATAATTAGTGTTCTTTTTGTTTGAACAAAATGAAAATTTAAAAGCAGCAATATAAAACCTGCTATTGTTGCATATGAGTAAGATAATTATTCCAAAAATTGTTCCTTGTTCCTAACCCCTTTAGACTGTTCTTATTAATTTTCTGCACTCAGCAAGTGGTTTTTTGACTGCTTTCACTGCTCGGGTGGCCAATTGGTTTGAGTGTCTGCCTTGGATGTCGGAGGTCGCATGTTTGAACACCAGCAGAGTTGTACCAAAAGCTTTTTTAAAAATGGTACTTTCAGCATTTAGAGGTTGTTGCCAGGACTGGTGGGCAATGTGAATGAGTTGGACATCATGCTACGTACATGTCTGTGTCATGATGCTCCAGTACAGACATCACTAGACTGCCACACTGCAGACATGTTAAAGCTTTGTTAAAAATCCAAATTGCAGGTGAAAACTATTTTTGTTTCATGTTTTTTAAAACTATTTTTCCTTGTATATTTTTTATGCATCTCTTTTGATATGTTTTGTTATCATCCATCTATTCTTCCTTGGTTTCAATGCCACTTTTGAGTGCACAATGTGCCATAGATGGCAGTGAGTATAAAGGCTGAAGCTGGCAAAACTGCTAAGGATTGCTGACCCATGTTAAGGCATTAGAAAGCTTTCTTCTGTACCCATAAGTTCTGGACCCATGGAAATATAGGTGATTTGAGTGCTCAAAAAGTCCCCACCCATTCTTATCTTGACACTGGCCGACCAGTCCTAACACTAACCTCTTAACACAGAGCACCAAACACAGCAGCTGTTATTTTTTGTGAAGTATTTGGCATGACTTTGCAAGGGATTGAACCATGGCCTCGTGCATCCGATGTGAATGATTTAACTAGAAGGTTATCGGTGTGATGTTGATCTATTTTGAAATACAAGAAATCCTCATGAAAATTTGGTCTTTAATGATCTGTTGGCTTCGTGTTCTCATTTTATATTTAATTCAGAAATGCCACAAATAATACTAATACATGCCACCTAACTTTGTTCAGACTTTTTATTCAACATTATTTTCAGGTTCAAACTTTCTCTTTGGTACATCCCAAATAACCATTCAGATTAAATTTCATGTCTGGCAGAAGTAGCCATACGTGTACATAGCTGCTTACATGCAAAAAAAAAAAAAAGACACGATGTCCTCTACAGACACTTTAAGGGTCAAACATGGTAGAGCCAGATTCAGACATCTGGAAATGCTTGATCATACAAATTGAAAATGATAACCTAAACTTGGCTCACAGTTCAATTCCAGTTTATTTGTATGGTTTGTTTAACTGTGATGTAAAATTGTTGCTTGTCATAGGGAGTAGTGGTAATTTGCAGACAATTTAAAGGTTTGCAAAAACTTTAGTGGTTTAAAGTTTTCTGTTCATTTCAGACACCCCACATGCCACAGAATGAAATTAAGGCACAGTTTCAAGCACAAGTAGCACAAATAGCACTAGGCACACATCCAGTAGGAAACCAGCAAAGGACACTGTCAGATGGGACACAGTATGTAGCCCAAGTAGCACTAGGCACACATCCAGATGGAAACCAGCAAAGGCCACTGTCTGATGAGGAAAAGTTTGCAGATCAAGAAGCAGTATTCACACATCAAGTAGGAAACCAGCAAAGGACACTGTCAGATGTGACAGTGCCACAGTTTGTAGAACAAGTAGCCCAAGTAGCAGTATTCACACATCCAGTAGGAAACCAGCAAAGGACACTGTCAGATGTGACAGTGCCACAGTTTGTAGAACAAGTAGCCCAAGTAGCACTAGGCACACATCCAGTAGGAAACCAGCAAAGGACACAGTCAGATACTGCACAGTTTGCCACCCAAGTAGCACTAAGCACACATCCAGGAGGAAACCAGCAGAGGACACAATCAGAAGAGGCACAGTTTGCAGACCAAGCAGCCCAAGTAACAATAAGCACACATCCAGGTGGAAACCAACAGAGGACATTGTCAGAAGGTAATCTTCCTCGGCATCCTTCTCCAGTTAATGTCTTGGTAGCTTCTTCAGTAGCATTTTCCTAGGTAGAGGCCAAATGTCTAAAATGATGAGGGAGGAGTTCATCATAGTTAACTACAAAGCAAATGAAGATAGAGAGCTAATAAATTGGGAGTGTTTTTTTTCTCTATTACATAACTACTATACAATATATAGAATACTGTCCAATATAATAAAATGTTGCATGTTATCAACAATAATCGACAGAAGTAGTGTAGAGAGTGGTAGGAATATACAAAACAATATTTTTGCTATTAAAAAATAGGCTTTATCCAGATAACAGGACAAAAGGGGGCCAAGGTCCTCCTTGATCAGGATAAAGCTTTCAACATAATTGTGCAAAATGTTTTGGAGAACTTTGGTTTTGGATTGGCAGGTTTTTAAATTCTAGTCATTCACATCAGAATTGTTCTATTTCAGCTAAAGATGTTAAGAAAGACGAAAGAGGCAAGAAGAAATCAAAAGATATAAACAGAAAAGGGGAGACGAAACAGGGATCAGAGATGGATGCTTTCATGGATTTGGTATGCCTTAACATTCATATGCTAAATTCATTCATAACACATGGCTGTAATCAAAGCTGTCGCACAAGATGGGCAGATCAGTGAATGCTATTCACTTGAAACTATGCATTGAATTAATAACATAGTCAATCATTATGTTTTTGGCGTAATCATTACTTTTTTCCCCACAAAATTGCGCCGTACGCACAACTCAATGCATTACGCTGTTTTGGAAGCATATGTACCTTTCCACCCCACCCCCCAATCAAATATTTGGTTTTCGTTTTTTTATTAACATTCAATTAATCCCACAGACAGTATTTTCAGAAAGACTACTTCTACTTAACAACAATATGAGAGTATGTTTGTCCATGGACTTGCATGCACTTTCCTAAAAGTATCATGTTCTATTTATAACAACTTTAACCTCGTGTTCTATTTTAAGCAGCTGTATGACGTACCTGCAGATTCTTTGTTCTAAATCATATTTGGTGGAGAACCAGTCTAAGGTATTTGGTGCTAAAGAGGGGTTTGGGTTTGTTTTTAAGTACGTGTCGGCCTCACAATGTAATGCAAATGGGAGCCATCTTTTAACGTGTGAGGCAGCTAATCTAAGTCTTAATGGTAGTCAAATTCATAAACTAAATTCGGCTCATTGCACCAAGGGCCCAAGTTGCATGTGTACATTTGTCATTTATGTTCCTGGGGCTATGTTTCAGAGATGGACTGCTCCGGAGACCTAGTGATTTCAACCCTGGACAAGTCATACCAGAGACTTTGAAAAATGGTACTAACGAGCTGCCTTGTTTGGCTCTTAGCATGAAGAAGTTAGTGTTAGGACTGGTTGGCCTGGTGTTAGGATAATGTGGCTGGGTGGGACACCATGCTACATGTCTGCGGCATTATGCCCCAGTGCTGGACAAAGACAAAGTAGGCATTACTATAAAAAAATGCTGAAAATGGCTAGGGAATATTTATTTCATAGGTTTTTTGGGACCACATATATTTCTTTTGGCTGATGGATGCTTATTTTCAATGAAAAAGATGATTTCTTACGATTATTGCGGTAAAGTTCCTTATGAATGGAAGTTTTTTTTCAAACTTGACTAAGCATCTCCCTCTCAACATTGAGCAGATGCCACTTGTTCCAGATTTTGTGAATTAGTGAATGGCGTCACACTATAGCATTCTCAACTATAGAACTGTGAAGTGAATGCTTCTGTTTTGACCAAATGACTGCATGATTAAACTGTTGCATTAAGCATCATCTATAAGTCTTGTGTTGAAGGGACACTCTTCAGCATAAAAAGTTCAAACACTAGGCACATTGTAAAATGACCCCAGTAAAACAGCAGGAATGGCATGTTTGCTGCCTGCACTGATGTCAAAGTGAATTTTGCAGATGGATTGGTGCGTCATCCGTGTGAAGTTTATCATAGGCGAAAGTCTTTTTGAGAGACCTAGCAAAGATCGATTGTCCTTGGTAGAACTTGAAACAGCTGATTCTGTAACTGAACTGAAGGCCAAAGTTACTTTCAAGATGAACAAAATGTTGTCATTGCTGCATCAAATCAAGTCAACATAACTGCTGTACAGGTTTTTTTTTATTTTTTATGGGGCTCTCAGGTCTTGAACAAGACTTGGCTACACGGACACAGTGCAAAAATACTTTTATGATTAGGATGTAGAACCTAGTTCTTTGGTGGGAAAGATGGCATTGCGCAAAAAACCACTGATTGGGTTGAATTTGCACAGAAACAAATGCTGTGAAAAACTGAGACAATTTATAACAAGTAATAGTTATGGTTATTTGGTCAAATGAAATTTAAGCTTCTTGAATTTGGAGAATTGATGCATCACTTATTCTTGTTGGACCTCAATTAAGAATCACTTCAGAATGCACAAACTCTGCTGTAGTACCCTTTTCTGTCGGTCCATTTGTCAGATCATACTTGTTGTGATCAGCATAAAACTTCCTAGCACAAGCTTTGATGCATGTTGATTAGTCATGGGTTTTAGAAATGCATGTTTGGATGCCAGTTTATATGGGATCCAAAAAATCAGTTGCATGCGAGTTCTCTGTACTTGAAGCAACAAGATCAGAGGCTTGCCATCCCTGCGTCAGCAAATCTTGTGAATGGCAGAATGTGTTGAACAACTGCTCATTTTAGCGGTACTAATTGTTTACAATGATAGAATTCAATGGCTGATAGAACCCCATTTGTGCATGCTGTTATTATGAGTACATGAAAAGAACATGAAAGTTCAAAGACGTTGGTGAGTGAGAAAATATGCTGATATTCACAATGACTGAATTCAGAGACTAAGTTTGATTGTTTGTTTGTTTCCAAGTATAGTCAGATAAGTAAGGTGTAGTCATTAAAAGTAAAATGTTTATAAATTTGGATAAATGTTTTTGGGTTAAATGTCAATTTCTAAAGTTTCTAGAACTCTTGTTTGGATGGGACATTAACCACATATAAGAAAGTGCATGATGCCTACCTACCTGTGCATTTGGAACAAGACCTTTGTCAAAATTCAGTCAGACCATGGACAAACAAGCTATGTCGGTGGTGTAAATGTAGAAAATTGAACTCCATGGCAATTACAAGCTTTTCTAATCTGCAAGGTTCTACATTTTCTTGGAGTGATACATTTAGACCAATTTTATGACATAAATACATTTATAAATTTAACTTGCAAGGCTTTTTGCGCTTTATTCCTGGCATTATAATTGACATTTAGCCACTTCATGTGTTTTGCTAGTAGGACTACTTTTTTTAAAAACCAAAATAGTACTCCTGGACTCCTAAAAATCCTTGGTAAACCACTGTAAGTGATGCGCTCAAAACGAAAAGATGATCTTTTCAGGTAAATTTGCAATGGAGTTACTGCCCTTTTACCATCAGTTCTACATCACTACTAATCAGATGTGCAGATTGTGAAAATATTTTGATGCATTTTGGTGTGTGCATCATCTCTAGTCCTAGATGTGCTGTTGATGGGTCACAGACAATTCAACATACGTAACATGCAATTTGGTTTGAATAGTCTTGTATCAGCCTACTTTAGTCTTTTATGGGCCAATTACCAAATGGAAGAGTTATGCCTCCTTGTTTGCTTGCACTCCTGATTATAATCTTTACCATTTTATGAGTTTAGAGGCACTATTGTTAATATGATTCCATGGCAGATTTATTAAAAAACTTTTTGCACCCATTATTGGACAAATTAATGATGTGCCCTGTCGTGTTTCTGTATTTACTCATATAAAGTAACCAACATCACAGCCTTTCCTGTGTTGTTCAAAAACAGTGCATATGCATTTTCACAGTATCCTTGTTCCTTTGGTTATATTACAATTAATATTGTCATTAGATGTTTAGGGACTGGTTAATGGAATTTAACCTTTTTAGTACTTAGGCATGATGGATTTTAAGTAAATTGTCTTAATGCATTTGGGTTATTTTAAAATTGTTTTCAGGTTTAAATTGATATAGATTAATTTGGCATTAAAACCTACTGGTTTACAAGATTAAAATTTACATTTGCTTTTTATTGTAGTAGGAAATGTTTATTTGTAGAACATGTACATAGATTGATATCTAGATTCACTTCTGATTTCTTTTGAATTAATTTAGTTTCATTATACATTTTTTCTTCATATCAGCATAATAGTTTAAATTTGGATAATATGCCAATTTTATATGGATATTCGTTAGTCTAACTTGTTTCTTGGGATACATTTAGTGGTGTATTACATGGTGATATGTCTGATTCAGATTTTGTGCAATCTTTTGATTTGATAAACGCATGTATCTAAGTTAAAAAGTTCTTTAATTCCAATCATCTGTTAACCTTGAAGAAAGAAAAATGATTCTTCCGGGAAAAAGCAAGGAAAAACCTAGGAAGTTTTCTTTTTAAAAAAAAATAGAGTAATTTTTTATTTGTCAGTAGTCATACTTGTTTCTTTTGATTTGCAAAAGTTTAATTCCATTCATTAATTGTCATATTTGAACTCTAAAAATAATGAATTTCGTTCTGGAAGAAACTAACACGTAAAAGATGTGGGAATTGTACTTAAAAAACAGTGGAAACCATCTTTACAAGTTCAAGCACTTTTCCGATTGCTCTGTATATAGCATTGTTTCATATCTTCCTAATCTTAACAATTACATTTTCAAGCTAAATCTTCCAAATGTTGGACTTGGTACTGGTATGTGTATGTGTATGTGTATGTGTGTGTGTGTGTGTGTGAGGATATTATGACTGGGTGGGATGATGGCTCAGTGCTAGATATCACTATAAACTGTCACACTGCATACATCATAGCGATTTGTTCCCTTTTCGAGAGAAAAAGAAAAACCACCCCTGGATTTTGAAATAAATTTCAACTCGCAAAGCTCTTTGTGTTTAATGCTTTATTTGATTAAAAATGGAAGATTATCAGAAGTATATGCTTTTCGAGGTGGGTGCGGCAGAGAGATTTATATGTGTGTTGTCAAGGTGTAATGCTGGATAGACTGACTCTCAAAATAGTGACGCAAGATACACCACAGAAACACACTATATGGGAAATAGTGACGTAATGTGATAAAAACACCAAATGGGATACAACATGTACATATACGGATGTCATTGCAAAATACATTCATACTACAAACTGTACAACAAAACCGAAATTTTCCCCCCATACGTCACCTTTTTAATTCTTCAGAAGAAAAAAACCCTCACAGATTAGAACTAAAGAACCCCAGTAACAATCGAATGTACAAAATGGGACAAAAATCCAAATATACAACAAAATATGTATACATTAAGGGGACGAAATAGAATAATCTGTTGTAAAGATCACTGTTAATATTATAACTGAGTGAACGAACTTCTTTCTATCTTTCGTTTACTGCCCTTATATATATATTTTACAGAATCTCATTTCCATATTAGGCCTTGTTCTTCTTCTCTCTCTCTCTCTCTCTCTCTCTATTGCTATGAACGACTGAATCACAAAAAAACTCCAGTGACCTATATTTAATCCCAGTAAGAACAATTGCTCGTATGCTTCTGAATAGCAATATGACTGAAAAAGATGCGTTAAAAATCCCAATTCACATTCACAACATTCTATAGGAAAAAATGAAACCAATTGGCTGGCTACCAATGTCTGAATATTTTATAGTGTGTCATAAATCAGAATATTTCCTAGTCTGGTTCCCTGCTTTGTATGCTCTCTGCATTCTCCACTATTCATATAGAGGTGAGCAATACAGCATACAAATCTAGGAAGCTAATTATTCCCGTACTTAGTCTGCTTTCCAGACCTGACATCCTTGTGAATGACCTTATTGCGAGAACAGACACCCCAAATCTATGTGTAATCAATTGTTACAACGACCGCTTAATTAGTAACTATTGTTTTGGGGGGGGGGGGGAAACAAACAAACAAAATATTTTTTAAAAGTATTGCTACCTGTGTAACATGCTACAATCCATAACCTGGCTAATGTATGTTTCACAAATTGCCTCTGTAGTGCCAAAGTTGTGGTTGAGTATATTGTTGGTCTTAATCGGTATCGCCAGAGATGATGGTTTTCTATTAAACCAGCACGAGAGATTCGTTTGCAAGATTCTATTGAGTGTTCAAGACTTATTGTTTATTGTTTTCTCCCCCCCCCCCCCTTTATTAAATGATGACATCCTAATCACAAAGCTGTTGTCTGTTCAAGTTGATGCTTACGGGTTACACACCGTTTGCTTATTCCCAGCGTGTCATCTTTGAATCTAGGCCACCTTTGTCTCTGAATAAATGCTTATGTTTCATTAATTCTTAAATATGCAATGCACACATGTAGATATTTCTTGTTTTCCCACAGCCTAGTCAAAATCTCATTTGATATTTTAACTAAGCCATTAAAAAATGTAACACCTTAATAACAATGAATGAACCTCCAGCTACAAAGACATTTTAAGGCCAGAGAAAATAATTATTGTAAGTGACGTAGAGCAGTCCAGTTGCAAAATAGCAGTTTAAACATCATCAAACAAATCTACGAGTAATAAGAGTAATTCAGAAATTATTTCATATGCTAAAATGTTATCTTAAAAAGTTTAATGAAAACCGTAAATCTTTATTTCTATATAATTTTATGAATGCATGCAATATTTTTGCAAGTACTATTAATAAGGAATATAATATATGTACAGTGATTGTGGCTATTTTTCTTGAACTTGTTCTGAAACCGACCCTTGGAAACTGGTCTTTTTGTACATACCTACGATGAGAGACACGTGTCCTTAGACCGCTTTTTGTTGGCAGAAGGGTGGTCTCTCCAAGGATTGGTTTGAGAACAATTTCAGGTCGTACTTTTAAGTTTCCTTATAATCTTTTTGTAGCAAATTGTAGACCAACACATTACATACAAGCCAATATAAAAATCCAAATGGCAGTTAATTTACTGCCCGTCTTAAAATGTACTATCATCGGTTCATTGTACTAAAACACATTTATCCAGACATCAAAGAGGCTAATGATTAATCTTTTCTTTTGTAAGTTTCACTTGAAATTTTCGATCTTTCATATTTCAAAGTTAAAAACCATCAAATCTGCAATGACCCCTGAGTTGTCCAAATAATGGACTTGTCCCAGCAAGTTTACTTGTATTTTTTGTGAAAGAATGTCTTGGGTGATACTGCATTCTAACTAAATCTTGTGAATAATAGAGAAATTTTAAAAATCTTTAACCCTGTCACAAAAGGAATATTCACTTTTGTAGTCTTCCAATTGATCCTCTTCTTCCGACGAAACTTATCCGAATCACAAAATATCTAAATAACAAACATTTTTCCTCTCCTTGCTCAATATTTTAAACATTTAACAAGAGGAACCCCTCGTTTTCGCTCTCACCAACATCTTTTGTCTGCCATCATTACGATTTTTAATGAACAGAACATGTGTATTGAAACTGCTCTACATTAGTAACCCTCGGTTTCTGAACAATTCAAATTTGCACACAAAGTAAAATCATTTTTGATAGGTTAAAATGGTCTGATACAAGGTGTGGAAAAGGCTCCTATAAACAGCTTGTGTATAAGTGTGTGGCAATCTTGCACCTTCTGAATGGCCACCCAAATGGAACATGGAGCCCGTCCAGAAGGTACAAGTGTGCAACACATGCATCTATGGCTTAGTGAAGAAAGAACAGACTGGTTTACACGTAGATTCTTTGTTCTAATTAATATTTAATGCAGAAGCAGTCTAAAGGTATTTTTGACAAAAAATATTTTATTTTGTCAATGTGTATACGAGAACAAAAATATCTCCTTTCAAATAATTTAACAGATGGATTAGAAAAGGGCAATTTTTAAAATAAAAAACAAAAATAACATGATGCTGTTCTCCAAATATGAGGACAGCATCACAAGACGTCTTTTTACGGGCTGTGTAGAAAGAATTTTAATATTTGGATTCTAGGCTTTGAGTGTAAAGCGAAAAGCGCTACATATTAAAAACTTGAAGCAGTAAGGATGCTACAAGACGAGAGGGGCAAAGAAATCATTGTTCTTTTAAATTTTAGCATGTTGTATGTGGATTACGCTTTTACTGCCAGGATTCTGCTTTATGACCACTTGGATTATGCTTTTACCTCATATGGGGTTTGCATGTTTGGCTGTGTTGCCGAGCACAATGAAAATCATATGAAAGCTAGTTCAGTTTTTTATGCTATGTATAGAGGAGTGAAACACGGGGTGCACAAGAAATGGGGAACCAAAATATGCCTATGCTTTTCATGTATATACTTGTTTGTGGAGTTATGAAGACGTCAGTAATGTTGAAACAATAGCTTAATCAGCGTGTTGTGTATGGGAAATTATATTATTATATTTTTTTAAAAAAATAAAAATAACTGATTTGTGTTCAGTTTATTGAAGCAGACTTGAACATATTAACCCCAGGAGACCTCTTTATTAAAAGTGCCCACGGTATTCTACTTTTTGCACAGGTTCACTGCGCCAGTGTTGACAAGAATTTTGTAAATTTGTTGCGAATTGTCACGGAAGGGCTAAATGTAGAATTTAAGTGCAGTGTCTATGCATAAGTTATTAAATACATGAATATTCAGATTTTGCGACATCATGAAAATGCACTTGTTAACACAATAACACCTGGTGGTTTTTGCTGTTTTCGCGAGTATAGGAAACACTTTTTGGGGGCCATTTCTGAATACCGTATTTACCGTATGTTTTCGGACTGCAACAAATAATTACTTTTTTTGTTGTCCGAATACATATTAAATTCTTTGATTAGGTGTCCGAAAACATACAAGTGAAGATAGAATTATGCCCTTTCCTCCCTTACCCGTCCGTAACGAAGTTACCGTTAGCTCACATGACAACGTGCTGCCATGAAGTAAAACAAGTATTTTGTCTAACACCACGGAAAGAATAATTAATGAAAAATTGGCATTACTTGCCTATTTTGTCAATTTGATACATGTCCATCCACCAGAAAACAAAGCCATACATGTATTAGAGCCACGATTGTGTACGTATTTTCCGAAAGAACCGCCATATTAACATAGTAATCTTGCAATCCAGTTTAACCTTCTGCTAATGATCATTAAAATCTACATTACAAACGCATTCAAGCTTTATTTCTGTGTAATTAAGATATTAATACAAACTAAATAAAAAGATTTTGGAGTTGGGCAGAAACATTTTAGTATCGCGAGTCGAAACACCGGTACATGTATGATGGCTATTCTTAGAGCACCAAGGGTGAGAGGCTCCAAATGGGGTGAGTTGTTGTATGTACGCCTACGAAGGGTAAAAATAAAAAGCAATTTGCAATATACGAGTCGGCGTGATTAATATGTTGATATTTGTTTTAAATAAAGGTGATGCATTTGTTGTGGTTCTCTCTTCTTTTTTTCCCACCTAGCCGAGGGTAGATTAAAATGAGCAAAGCTTGCCGGCTGGAAACGATCTACTGCTCGAAGATTGTAGTGATGCATGTCAGAGATTTCAAAGTGTCTGGGTGTTAATTGTTAATAATATAACTGGTGGGATTTCTTTGACTGATGTGTTCGGAAATAAAAGGCAGCCATCTGGATTTTATTAAAAGAGCACACGATGTACCTAACATTTAGCACCCACAATCAAATATATCGTCTACCAAGAGGTTTATTACCTGTAGAACAATAACTATGTTTAAACCTTTGTATATAATGCCTCAGGGATAAGAGGTTTGTTTTGTTGGACAATGCCAATGAATTTTACTAATCCATACCGACTCTGATGTATTGTTTAATGATATAAAGCAGGGGTCATGGTTTCTAATCAAAGCCATAACTGTCACACCTGTATGAAGTGGTTTCGTGTGTAACAATGTCTATACTGACAACCAATCATATTTTTGTTAGCTGAATCAAACTATTAAGTTAAAAAGTATAAATAAAATACCCACCACATACAAAAGTTAGTATACTGGATAGCTATCGTTGTGAAACATAATATTGTTAGTACTGTAATAAATTTGATGAATAAGTTTATCATACGTTATGCAACAAGTTCTTGGAGGGAATCGCCCTTGCCAAAATCGTCTCCAAAGAGACCAGTAGGCCGTCCACAGAAGTGACTTCGAATTAATGATTCTGAGGAAGCATCACAAAAACAACCGCCTACGAAGAAAGCTGCTCTAGATGATGAGTCTGATCAAAATAAAATAGCACGCGTGTATCATCGTATGTTGTCATATATGTGACGCGATCAAAATGTCGATACCGGTCTGCAAATATCACAATATGATTTGAGAAATCTATATCCGATCTGTTACTTTTCGTTGGAACATCTTGATTTAACAAGACAATCCGTAGTTGAAATACACTTTAGAGCTCGTGTAACACGTCCGACTAATGCAGCAGGTGTTGTCACTATCCCGAATTTGTCACTATCCCGAATTACATGTAATTAATAATTTTAAATTATATTAGTTCATGGACGTTCATGATCGCATTAAGTAATTGGCGACCAAATGAAGCGAACTTTGTATCAGGTAAATTAACGGCAAACACGCTGTAAATTTTACATTAAAACGACGAAGCAGATCATCCAAGATTGTGTCCGAAAACATAAATTGTAGAAACAATTATAGCGGGGCAACGTCCGAAAACTTACAAGGCATTTAAATATGATTTTTCCCCGAAAAAAACGGTGTCCGAAAACATACAGTGTCCGAAAACATACGGTAAATACGGTACATGAACTTCCAAGCAATTTCCCATTGTTTTTCATTGGTTATTTTGGTCGTGTTTGAGCAGATAGTTAAAAATTTGGGCATTTGGGTGAACAAAAAAAATTAGGGTTTTCCCTTCTTATTTTGTTATGCAGCTAAAATGTACATCTTATTTAGTATCATTGTAGAGTTAAATCTGTCTACCTTTGTATAATTCTACCCGTTTTAGTGCATCATACATGACCTTGATGCTACATAGCTTATCACTAGGCTACTACCTCCTGTCCCATGAACACACAGCACCAGGGGTTAATGTGCTAACAGAATTTTACAATTAGCATTTTGAAACTTGCAAAGAAGAGCAACATTAAACAGGCAGCGGATCACACAACATAACTACAGTGTGCAGCTTACACAACTTGGCATCTAATATTAACCATTTCCAGAAAATTGCAAATGATGCCCTTGGCATTTGGACACCATGATTGTGATAAAGGTTGTACAGCCCCGTCTTTCATACGTATTTGCATCCATTTTTAAGAACAGATTATCAGTATTAACTTTACATAAATCATTTAGTAGGGATAAAAACTAAAAGACCAGAGTTTTGGATATATATTTCAAGCCAGCATTTTTTATGCTTAATCATGCTGAAATATCTATAAAAGAGTAATTTTCACTGGCAAAATGTAAATATATTGCCTATCCCCACCCTCAAGCCCCTCACTCACACCAGATAAGAAAATAGTACTTATAATTTCACAGATGGATTAGAAAAAAGGCAAGAAATTATTGGCAAAATAATAACAATCCTCCAAATATGAAGACATGAGGACAGCATCACGTGATGACGTCTATTACAGGCCATGTCAAAAGAATTTTAATATTTGGTGCTGAAAGTCTTCAGATGGATTCTAGTCTATGTGTGTAAAGCTAAAAGTGCTTGTAAAATGTTAAAAGATAAGAGGGCAAAAAATCATTGTTCATTAAAATTTTAGCATGGTATATGTGGATTACACTTTTAACTCGTCAAGGGTTAGCATGTATGATATTGGGTCTAAAAAAGCTTTAACTCATTTGGTCCCGATCCCGTCAATGCTCGTAATCCGGTTTCTGCATTCAACGGCCAATCCTCGTAGCTAGATGTTTCTCGAGTGCATTCAATGCCAGATCCTGTTGATGCTCTATTTGAATGTGTGCTAGATACGTCTCCAATTGGTTCCAAATGGGGTTTTTCCAAGAATCAGACCACATGCAACCAAACGTGAAATGTTCAGAAACCAAGGATTACTTTCTAGGGTTTGATCTCAAAAATATTGAGGAAGCAGAGGAAAGATGTGCTCAAAATTTGGATAATTTGTAAGATTTAGAATGGGACATTAAAGATTCTTGAGATTGAATCATCAGAAGACTATGCTGATAGTGAAAATGCCGATCTAGCAGATTGGAACGATCATCTTCTGCCTGTACCAATCAATGATTTTAGTGGACCAAATCCTGGACCTACAACAAATGTTAACAAATTGACAAGGAAAAAAAGATAAATCTAGTTTTTTCAGTTATTAATTTTGGAGAAACTGTACATGGACATTACAAACAAAACCAATCCATATGCCCCAAAATGCATATTGTATTTTTGGTATCGCCAAACAAAACGTGATTCATTGAACAGTTAGATCTGAACTAGAAGCTGGATGTGAACATTGCCAAGTAAATTTATGTACAAATTGTTTGAAACCATATCACATATTAAATTTTCCTGGTTTATTTTAATGGAATTAAGTGCTGATATTCCTAACAATGTTGCACATATTTTTGTAAATTGTGTATAAATAAATTGTGAAAGACATACTATTGGAGACAAGAAGAGAAATTAAAGTAAATGTGAATGCATGTGCACGATGTTGAAAAAAATTTCTAAACAGGTAAAACACTGGGGCACAAGCAGCTATACACAGCTTAATGTTGCTAGGGCACAGTAGCAATGTTACTGGTAAGTTTCTTGGGGCTGAACGAGTTTAAAAGCTAAATGAATACAATTTGTTTTAGTTTTTTTAAACAAAACAATATCATGATTAGGGTCCAGAATCACTAACCTCCGGAAGGAGGGCAGGTCAACAGCTTTTGAGTATGCATGAATTTCAATGCTTTAAAAGTTATGCTAGTTTATCTATTGTTATTGGTACAAGTGATTTCATGACATTTCTAAGGGCATTAGTAAAAGTGGGAAGTCGTGGGTTCGATCCTCTGCCCAAGGAATAAGTTGTTGTTTACCTAACATTTAGATATATACACATAAAATCACAACTGCTCCTAGTCGCGAAAGTGGGAGTTCGTGGGTTCAATCCGTGGCCGAGTCATACCAAAGACTTATAAAAATGGTACTAACAGCTACCTCGCTTTACGCTCAGCATTAAGAGGTTACTGTTAGGACTGGTTGGCCTGGTGTCCGGATAATATGACTGGGTGGGACATAATGCTACATGTCTATAGCATGATGCCCCAATGATAGACATCACTTAAACTGCCACACTGCAGACATCGTAGCAATGTGACTGAAAAATTGTTATAGTTGTATTAAAGAACCTAAACAAAAAAAACAAGGTCTTTAGTTTCGATACGAATTAAACCATCATAACAAATCTTTTTCAGACAATTTCAGATAAACAACAGGAGCAGGTTGGTTAAACACACAAAAATATTCTTAGAACGTCTTGTAAGCTCAACTGATGACGTTTTATAAACTTACTGCCAGGGAAAGACAAAAGTTCTGATGACATGAATCATCATAAAATGTTTTGGATGGATATTTGTTTTGCTTTTAATTTGAGATGAAGGTTTTTTAATTAATATCTGAAAAAATGGTGATAAATTAATAATTCTTCCGACGGCATATTTTTACATATATTTGAGTGAATCTGAAGTGCATGCTATCTTTGATACCATAATAAACAAGAGCGAATTGACATGGAAATACTGTAATAGCAGTATTCGTGGGGGACCAATTTTCATAGATTTTGCTTTTGCCACTAACCACAAAAACTAAAAATTGGCCACTTTGGATGGTATCACCCAATGCCACTTTGTTTTCTTAGTTTCATTCCTAGAGATTAACACAGCTACTTCTTTTTGATAAATCGAGGTCAATTTTGTAATTTGGTAATTAAATATTGCCTTTTACATCAGTTTTAATTTTTAAAGCAAGCATTGTAAGTAATTTTATATTGTTTCAGTGCACACATTTGATAAGGTACTGTATCTAATAGCTGTACTTTATACTCATTGCCTTCTGTTTCTTGAAACACTATGTATATAGTATATTATACATTAATTACAGCAGATTATTAAAACTACAGATTGTCGACAAAGCCACTGCATCAAAATTGTGTCTATTTAATCTTGTACTTATAAGTGCATCTTAGGCATACATGACAACCATTATGCTTTTGGCGTAATCATTATGCTTTATTTTCACTAAATAACGCGTTACGCTTAAATGTATATGGATTACGCTTTTTTGAAATATCCACCTCCCAAAATATCAATTATTTGTTTTCTTGTTATTATTAATATTCCATTAATCCCATAGACCGTATTTAAGAAAAGACGGCTTTTACGTAACTACAGTATAAGAGTACTCTTGACCGTAGATTTTCCTAACAGTATCATGTTCTGTTTATAGCAAACCTGGTTCAGCTGTCTGCTTCTAATTCTATTTATAGCATCTGTATGCTTAGTAAGGAGAGAGCAGACTGATTTTCTAAATTTAATCTTTACGCACAGATTCCATGTTTTAATTCATATTTGCTGCAGAACCAGTCTAAAGATATTTGGTGCCAACAAGTATATTTTATTTTAGTCTATGCATTTATGCGAGCAAAAATATCTCCTTTCAGACATTTCTCCGATAAATTAGCAAAGGCAATTTATAAACAAAATAACAATCCTCTGAATATTAAGACGAATGCAGCTTCACGTGACATTTCCGGCCACGTGGAAAGAATTTTTATATTTGACGCTAAGTCTCGAGATGGTTTCTAGTCTGTGTAAAGCTAAAAGTAATGCATAAGAAAACTTGAAACAGTAAAGGATGTTAAAAGATGATAGGGGCAAATAAATAATTATTTTTTAAAATTTTAACATTTTTTATGTGGATTATGCTTTTTCTGCTAGATTCTGCATTTTGACTACTTGGATTATGCTTTTTCCTTGTCAGGGGTTGGCATGTATGCTTAGATAAATAATCCTCAAATTGCTCAATTAAACATTAAACAAGTTCAGCTTTCTCAAACAAAACCTCTGATAAATAGGAATAATCTTTCACTCACTTGGTGCATGAGTAGCAATTATCCATTCAGCTTGAATTGGCTTAATTAATGAGGTTGCATAGTTTACTAATACACTGTGCACTGATCATCACCAGTAACATCTTTTTCCGTAATGGCATCCATGACCTCTTTAGCATACCACTTTAATTCTTCTTTGTACTCTTTATTTACTGACTTCCATTGATGTTAAACACTGGCATAAAAACATAGCGAAGCTTGACAGGTGTTATTTGTGCTGATGTTATTCACTTGGTCAAAAGCACGGCGCAAGTATTTAACTTGCCAGGTCCATGCCAGGTACAGGTGGTAGTCTTGTTTTAAAAAAATAATGTGACCGCCGTTCACATCGGCATAGTTTTATTCTATTTTTATTCTTTATTTTGGGTATTTGTAGAGGTTAAACCATGAAATTAAATACCTATTAATATGCAAACATTCACAGGCAAAACCATGAATTTAAGTACCTAGGAAAATGCCCTTTTAAAAAAATACAAAACCAACGAAAAAATAAATGATACTGCAGTAGCATACAAATTTGGTGCAGTTTTGTATTATGATGGATAGTGTTGCTCCGATTATCAATTATAATCAACAGTGTATCCTCTTGGGCTGCAAGACTGAAGATCAAAATTCGCCTTTGTGTTAAAATTAAACTTTGATATCAAAACTGGGGGACAAATTAAAAATTTGGGGGTCTCTGAAGTGCAAATGAGGATAAGGGAAACACTGATAATCGATCATTAGTTGGTTGAGCAAACCAATAAGATAATCGATTGTAAAACTCCATAATCGCTTGTGTGTAAAGGGAGACTACTTTTTAGGTGTATGCAAAGCACAAAGGTTACTATAACTCCCAGCCACTAAAGTTGACCTGAAATTTATTAATCCCGTCACAACTACAAATAAAAAAACCTTACAATTCATAATTAGGAACATATACTATACTCATTATTACATGGTCAAGTTGTTAAATTGTTGAGCTAATAAATTTAAACACATTTTGTTGATTTGTTTAAGCTAAATTGCAACATCTTTTGTAGTATTTATAAACAATGACAAACAAGAAAATCATGTTCGTCTATACTTTAAATTATAGACACATCACATATGAACGAAAGAATTTTGGGGGATTGTAGCAGTATTTCAGTTACATATGATGACTGATCAACCATAAAAAGTCGCATTCATTTAACAAAGTTGTAGAATAAAAGTAACACACAATGTAATATTATTGTCAGGTTAAAGTATACATGTCATTAAAAGAGATTACTCCTGTACAAAAATTAAAATATGGTCTTAGTGACCTATTCCCATCACTAATTGTGGAATTGAACAAGCTCATTTAAGTTATTATTATTTTTTACTTCAGAAACAGAGATTGATTTAATGAATATAAGTGGGTGCTACAGGTATAAACTATGATAATACTGGAAAATATTGGTATTTTGTGAACATGCAGTCCTGTTAATTAGGTTGCTCATTAGTGGCTTGTCACTTTGTGTATGGATTGTTAGCTTGACCTTTTTTATGTTTGGGTAATAGAGAACTAGATTTTAGGTCATTCTGCAGACTGATTGTATTTATGCATGCATGCATGTATGTATTTATGTATGTATGTGTGTAGGGTGATGGAGAGCAGCAGTGAAGGTGAAATTTCTATACTTGCCAGTCCTTTGTAGGGAAACATGGCTTTTGCCTGTGCTATGATATGAGAAGAATCTGGTACACAGTAGGTGCTGTATGTATTCACTTAGGAATCTAATGTTTGGCAAGCAAGTTACATGCTTTGAGAAAGAATGTATTATACATTTTGTTTACAGCCTGACTTTAACTGATATTATTGAGAACATGGTTTTGTGAACTGGAAAGATAATTATTACAGTTCCAGAAACTGAACACTTAGATCCAAAAGATGAGGTACTGGTGCAAACTGAAAAGTTATTTAATATACACTTCATAAGAGAAGGTTGAAAAATGCTTTAGACAGAAGCAGTGATGGAAGATAAATACATGTACTGTAGTTTCAGTGTAGGACTAGCATTTTGTTACTGGACATTCTGGTTTTGGAAATTATCTTAAAATTGGTAAATATGGGATACCAGATTTGGGTGTGCAAAGTATGGATATGTCTGGTAATGGATATGCATCTGACTACAAGGCAGTAGAAATTGTTCCTATGCCAAATATTATCAGCTGTCTTGTATTAGTCACTGGTGATGGTGTGGTGTGGCATTTCATAATAAGAGGGCTTGCACACTAAGAAAGCATGCAAGTTAGACTCCTGCTATGTACATACATGTACCTGATTGTGGGGTATTCAACATTTGTAGGGAATATGCATAGTGAGCAATTATTGCCAAGATGGGATACTTGATCACAAACACTCCTTGAAGCTTCTTCTCCAAGCTTTTAAACAAAAAAATGGAATGGTTGTGTAAATGTTTTCCTGAATTTGCAAAATTTGGATTATGTGATCCGACTTTTTAATATGTGACTGGTATAGTTTTGAAATATTGTTGGAAAATCATGAGGAAAAAACGGAGGCGCAGCAATAGTAGATTGCGAAGAACAGCAGTAAATGTACAACCAGTTAAGTAGAATGTTTTTTTGTTGTTGCCGTAACCTTGATTGATATTCTTTTTTTTCACTGACCCCACCATACAAGTTTTGTTGTATGGTATTCCGCTTGTCTGTCTGTGTGCTGTCACATCATCTAGTGTTATTTACATCATGAACTTAAAATCTGTCCAGTTACAACATTAACATTAATTTATTTTGGGCTTTACAGTGACAGTTAGACTGGATGGGTGAATTTCACTGTTTTTGAACAAATTTTACCTTAACAAAGCCCTATTTCAAGTAGTACATCCAACAACTTTAGATATGGGTGTAGTTTTAAGCCTTGTTAAACTAGGAAATAGTTGATACTAAGTTTTATTTGGATTTTGATAGGAGAATTATACGCAAATGGTTCTTAAAAGTAGCACACTGTGTATTCACACACTAGTACACAATAATAAAAAAAAATTTGACATCCTTACCAGATCTGTTAGCATTATTAAATTAAAAGCCAGCAGAGTACTATTAATAATTGTAATTTCTGCAAGACTTTTGCAGTCAGATCTCTTGAAATTAATCAAGCAAAACCATAAATATTTCAATTTCTAATTTATATTTGCTGTTTGATTATTTCAGCCCACGGAGACAGAAGCCTCTTCACCTGTGGTAGAGAAAGGAAACGAGGATTCTGCTGAAGGAACCAAAATCCAAGACAAGGCCATTGCTACAGAAACTACCCTGCCACCACCTATTGTGAATGAGGAAGTTGTGGTTTCCACAACTGCTGATATCGAGAAAGTGGACAGTAGTGATGTGGGCATAACTGTTGAAAATGAGAAGAATGAAAAGCTGAAGCTCGAGTGCAAGGAAGGTAGGATGACGAACTTAAAAAATTAATTAAAAATGTTAAAGGAAGAAAATATATGGCCAGAGTTTAACTGATTTTTGGTGCCAAAAAAAATTGTCTCCCTGGTGGAGGAAAAACCACTGACTCACGAGAAGCTACTGGCAAGTTTTCTCACAAACCCACGTTTGCCAAATCTGGGACTCAAACCCACGCAGTCGGAGATGAGATGGCAGTAATGAAAAGTGCTTAAGACCACTTAGTCCCACGGTGGCCCCGCTGGTATCATTGAGCTTTCATATGAATCCATGCCCAACCATCACAAGTTTCCACTAAGTTTATTTTAAAGGCACTTGGATTTAAACCTTTTTTTAAAAAAATGAGGATGTAGGTTATAAACCATACATTTAAAAAAATGTTAGGTCAGTTAGTAGAGCATTGGACTTGCAGCACAAGGGTAACCGGTTTTGTACCTGTCTTGCAACTTCAGTCTGGGATTGTCTCCATGGTGTCTTTGGGAAAGGCATTTTCTATGCATTATGTTGCCAATTTGTTAAAAATGTTGCTAAAACCTGAAAAAGGTAAAAACAAGTGATATATGGACATGATTGTACTCAGTTTTGATCTTGTTTCAGACCAATTGTCTCAGATCAACCATGAAGGTAAAAAGCAGTATGAAGGAGACTTTCATCTACAGTTGCCGAAAGCCCCAGAGCCGACATTAAAGCCGCTTGATCTTCCTGATATTTCGGACATCATTATCAAAAAGGTAAACAGTTTAAAAGTTTGAATTTTAAAAATGTTGCCCTCTGACCATTTTTGTACCATATAGAACCTTTTCATATCTTTTACTGCTGCAATAGTATTAAGTTATGATTAATTGCAGGACTATCCTGTCTCTACAACTTTGTGATAAACAAGTCGGCAGACTGTTGTATGTAGTTAACACATGGCCTTGTTAATTTCCTTTTGAATAGAGGAAATGTATGAAAAATTTCTTTTTTCTTTCTCTTCATTAAAAGTAGACCAAAAAGTGTACAGTAGAATGGTGTTTAAATATTTCTTTGAGAATCTTTGCATTCAATTTTATTTCTGCATTTTACAATTGGCTGCAGTGGATACTTTGTTAATAATTATATCGAATGGTTCTGAATTTCAGAGTCAATTTCTGTACTTTCATTGATTATGTGCACGTGATTCTAATCATAATTGGCACAGTTCAGGATATGCTGTAAGGCCAAAATAAAAATTCAATTGAAATGGTCAGATAATTAAGAATTGCACAGGAATCTTGTTGAATGTTCAGGCTAACAACTTTAGATATTAAGGGTATATGAGTAAATTTGAACATTGGAGGACAAAGGAAACAGTTGACCTTTACAAGTTTTACTTGGAATTTGATAATTATTTTAGGCTAATGTGACTATACACAGTTTTCCACAAAAAAGAACGCCATCAATCTTATGAGATCTCTTTCCATTAAAAACAAAACAAATAAGAGCAGAGATGATAGCACTAGTGATATTAATACTTTTTGCGATTTCTGCAAGACGTTTGCAGTCGAATCCCTTAAAATCAATCATGCAAAACCATAATTTTTTTAATTAGAATTTTTTTTGTTCGATTATTTCAGCCCACAGAGACAGAAGCCTCAGCACCTGTGGTAGAGAAAGAAAATGAGGAGCCTATTGAAAGTGCCATAATCAAAGACAAGGTCATTGCATCAGAAATTACCCCACCACCACCTATTGTGAACGAGGAAGTTGTGAATACGGTGGAGATTAACATTGAGAATGTGGACAGTAGTGATGTGAGCATAGCCGTTGAAAATGAGAAGAATGAAAAACTGAAGCTCAAGTACAAGTACAAAGAAGGTAGGATGACAAACTTTATAAATTATTATGGACGAATTTAATATGGCTAGCATTCACCTGATATTTTTTTGTGTGCAAAAATAATCACTCGTATGCCTTGAGGAATCTCAAGTTTATAAACTCGGTAAAATGGGTCAGTTTTAAGACTTCCGTTGCTAGAATGCACAGTTTTGCATAAGCTTTGTCCATCTGATGGCCTGATGCCATCCGGTGCATTTGGACATGATGTAAACAGTGTTGAAGTCAGGTGTGATAGAAACTTGGCTGGAAACAGTAGAGAAGGGAAGAGTTACCATGATACATTTTGTTGCTAAAACCCAGATAAGAAAAGGTGAAAACAGCATATGGATGTGTTTGTATTGTTTTGATCTTGTTTCAGACCAATGGTCTCCAATCAATCATGAAGGTAAAAAGCAGTATGACAGAGATTTTCTACTACAGCTGCAGAATGCCCCAGAGTCTACGTTGAAGCCGCTTGATCTTCCTGATATTCCGGACATCATTATTGAAAAGGTAAGCAGTTTAGAAGTTTGAACAAAATAAAATGTTGACTGCTGCACTTTTATATTTACTTGTAAAATCTGCATAGATGTTTGATGGTTTCAAAACATCTTTTTTTTAATAGTAGATTGTGAAGAACAGCAGTAATTGTGCAACCATTTGAGTAGATTAAATTTTTTGTTGTTGCAATAACCTCGATAGTTTTGATTGATATCTTGTCTTTTCCTCTGTTCCTGTTTCTGCTTGATTTTATAAGCGTTCATTTTCACCATCATATGCCCCTCCACTTGTATGGTGGGGACAGAGGAAAATATTATTGCAAAAAGTATTTTTTGTTTAATTATATGCATTGTTAACTCAAGATGCCCAGAAATTTGAGTTCTTGGATGAAAACTTTTTTGGAATGAAAATGAACTATTCAATTCACATTGCTTCATAATATATATAATTTGTAATATTTTTTCTAGGCCCCAATACGATCTGCAAACAGAGATTTTGCAGAGGGCAGCAGTTTTGTGGACTTTACACCCAGATATGTATGGTCTGGTGGTCCAAATCGGGTATGTATTGTTACCTTTGCTTGATATAATTGATAAATAATTGTGTTAATTTTGTATTATGGTAGAATCATACCTATAAAACCTGAAATATCCATTTATTTCCAGTCTTTGTTGATGGTTATTTGTTTTAAACCAGTCTGTAATGTTGATCCGTTACGAAAATCTAGGTCATCATATTTGAGAATTTGTAATGGACACCATCAGTAGTTTTCAAGGTAATTGGATTATAGCTATGTTAAAAAAAGTTGGAAAGTGTCTGAACATTTGTGGCAAATTGTTTATACCTGGCTGTGAAAACTTTATTTCACAGCAGTAATATTTTTATATTCACATTGTGATGTGATAACAATGTGATGGCCTTCTTCTTGCAGTCAGGTGGAGTCCCACGCAGGGCAAGTGGTCAGCGAGGTAGGGGTGGTCCTGGAGGCAGTGCAACTCAGGCAAAGCACATCAACCTTTCAATACAAAAAGACATTGAGCTACATCATGCCAAAGAGGCCTGGAAACCTGGGCATAGAGTTGAAAAGATGGATGGTGAGGTGGACTTGAAGAGTGAAGTAAGTATAGCTTATTGAAGATTATTTTAATAACTAACCAAATTCAAGAAAGTTCATTATTTTCCAAGTTAAATAGCATGGAGAAAAAGCTTACCAAATTCAGTTCTTGATTTGAATTAGTCATTGAAAATAATATGTTCAGTATTCAGATGTGAAACATGGTTGAAGTCAGCAACATTAAAATATGCTATACTTGCAAAAGTTGTTTCGATTATTAGTGTAGCCGGAGTTGTGGCAGAGCAATATTGTGATTGCCATTCATATAAACGACAACTCTAACTCTGAGCTATCCCTGAAGCTACTAAAACACCTCATGTTTGAACAGTTGCATTGCACTAGAGATATTTTGCCTGGATAATGTGGTGATACAGTATATGCATACATGCCAACCAGTATGCTTTTGGCGTACTCTTTACAGCTGGTAGTACCAAGACCATAAAATTGATGGCAGCATCTGGTAGTTATGTGAAGAATAGTCATGTGCTGCCATATAAATGTATGATGGCAATATCACAGTAGAATAATTCCAGTAATGTGATTAAGTGATTAAATGCCGAAACTTGTTCAGGTTTATTTCGCAATTGCCTATTTTGTAAGGTAAAATTACAACATTGGTATTGTTCTATTGCATGTGATTAAGAGGTAAATCGTTATATATATTTTCATTATTTGTGCTGCAATTTTTTTGATTATGTTGCAACTGTTGTTTAAATAATGCAAATGTACTTAATAAAATCAGTGTAGTTTTTATTAGCAAGAAGTAACTGAATGCAACCGATAAAATGTGCCGCTTGTTCCTTGTATGATTCCTTATTTTTGACCTTAAAAGTTGGTAGATGGATTTGGAATCCAGCTTTCAAAGCTTCAAAGTAAATAAACCTTTTTCAAATGATATTTCCCAAATGTATATTGATGCATTTTGAAATATTGTATTCATTTTCAATTTGTGCATAACACTACATATACATGGGCCAATGGGCCAAGGAACAAATTCCTAAAAGATGATTGAAATGGAGCTGTATTTTTTATGATCATTACACAGCAAAACTAGGACACTTGAGATTTAATTTAATTTAATGTGAAGCTGAAATAAAAGGTAAACAGTTTTAAGAAGCTAAGAGAGAAAACTTGTTGGAAATACATAAACACAAAATTATTTTCTTTTACAGGAGCTGTTCAAGAAGGTTCGAGCTATTCTTAATAAACTTACCCCACAGAAGTTCCAGACACTGGTAGCTAAAATGCAAGCACTTGAAATTGACACTGAAGCCCGCCTCAAAAGTGTGATTGACCTTGTGTTCGAAAAAGTAAGATGTTTGAACTTTCACATGTTTTGTTATGGTACACTACAAAGTCCAAATGGGGCATATTGTTTAACAGCTGTCTGTGCATGTAAATATTTTGTTTGTCCACAACTGTTAAAGAACATCAAGATCTATAAAAGGATGCTAAAACTTTCCTTGTCCTGCATCTCTGTTAGATGCACAAATCAGTTTTGGGATCTTTTTTTTTAAACCTTTGGAGGAAAATGTCTAGCGTCAGCACACAAAAAAGGAAACAGTCTGCCAACCATTATATTTTTGGCATCATGATGACGCTTCCTTTCATTAAATTACGTTTTGTGCTTGCAGCTTTTGCTTTTCTGGATACGTTGAAAATAAAAAGCAAAACAATACAAATGTCCTTTTTATTCTCTTTTGTGCTCTTTTAACTTCTGAAGAAGATTTGCATTATAATAGAGCAAGAGCACTTACTTCATGACCCATTTCCAATAAAAGTTTTTTCAAATTGAACTTTCCTCAGATTTATTATACTGATACGCTAGTTAGTGGACCAGTCAATACTTATAGAGAAAATGGTGCCAAATGTGTATATGTTGATCATTGTTAAGCTGATGGATGTTTTCATGTTAGAAATATCAGATCAGAAAAAATGGACAAATTAGCAGTGTTTTATGAACTTTTAATGCGAGTATTGTAATAACAGCTTGCCACAACAACATTATCATGCTTTTGTCCGATTGTCGCTTCATGAATCATTCAGTGCAAGTTACACGTATGCCAGTTATAGAGTGCTGAATACAAATAAATTTTCATGATTTTGTGTTTGTATTCTGGTTATTATCCATATAGATTTTGCACAAACCCATTGTGAAAAAAATGACCTGCTACATAACATTTAATTAGCAAGATTTTTTTTCTTCATAGGTGCTATAATTTTAGCACGTACGCAAGTACACATTTAGCATGCAAATTGAACTTTTTGGGCCACTGATAATACCAATACCACATAGGTAGTGGGTTGGGTGATGTTATAAAGTATGCTGAAGCACATATTTATTATTTTCTGATTTCAGGCTATTAGTGAACCAGGATTTAGTGTAGCCTATGCGAATATGTGCAGATGTTTATCTATGGTAAGTAATTTGAAAGGAGGTAAATCATTTTATGCAAAACCTAGTTTATGTTTAAATTATTTTTATCATTTGTCCTGTTGCAACTCTATGCGACAGAATATTTGCTTTTGTCAGCATCTTGATTTTCAGAGATTTGTCTAATTGAAGTGGACGACTTGAAAACTTTATGCTTTGCCATTATTTTTTTGCTAGCACAATTATAAAAATTTTTTTACAGTGAACTTAAGCCAGACTTTAAAGAATATTATAAAAAATTTATGAAATTTGGTGATTGTTATTTAGAAAATTTGTAAGGAACTATATTCATCGGTCGTAATCTAATGAACAAGGTGAGTTCTATCCAGGTGCATAACCCTTACTCCTTTGAGCAAAGTATTGTACGGCCACCAAAAGACGTTTGATCTGCATCTAATTGGAAATTCAGTTTTTTAGCTGTTCATTAGACTGGTTGTTAGCTAAGTAGATATAGCACAAATCATGGGAAGGAAAAAAAAACCTGAACATGAAAATATTGAATACTAATCCATTAAAACTTTTCAGAGAAATAATTTATTATTTTCTCAAGGTCCTTGAGAATTCTTTTTGAAAAGAAGTCTTTTATAAATGAGAAAATTCAATGAGGAAACATAAACAGCTCAAATGGAATTCCATAACTTTCTTTTTTTAAATAATAAAGTGCACAGACACGAAACATTCATTTAGTTCAAACCTTTCTATTTATTGTAGTTTAAAGTGCCAGCAGAATCTAAGCAGGGAGATGTTAACTTCCGAGCCTTGCTTTTAACAAGATGTCAGCGGGAATTTGAAAAGGCCAATTCTTCAGAGAAAGAATTTGATTCCAAGAGGAAGGAGATAGAGAAAGCTACTGCGGTAAGAGACCAATCAAGAAAGATTTTGGCTTCAAAATTGTTGCTGATGTGATGCTATGCATGTTTTTTTTTTTTTTTTTTTTTTTTACATCAAAGTTGATATGTGAATTATTTCCCTTAGTATACAACTTCTCAAACATGTTTTCCATAATCAAAATAGCACAGGTTTTATTTAATCTGAAAATGGTCAGACTTTAATCAAAATATTGGTACGGTTAGCAGTTTTCTTAAAAATTGAAGCAGACAACACACTATTATAAATTCATAGACTGGAGCTATGCTTGCAGTTAGCCAAATTTGTAGTTGCAGCGTTTGTCAATAAAATTACAATAGATGCTGGGATGCTAGTGTGATGTCGTGTCTAAATTGCTTTGATTTTACGACAGGCTCAAAATTATCCTTTCAGGAGGAACAAAAGCAGCAAATGAAAGAAGAACTGGAAGCAGAAGAAACGAAAGCTAAAAGGAGGTCTTTAGGAAATATAAGGTATACTTGCTTTCTTGAACCTGCTCAAGCTTTCTCACAATACAGTTCATAAGATTCAGAAATTATCATTGTCAAAATTGCCACTTTTAAATTTTTTTGGGTGCAAGTTATTAATAAACATTTAATACATCAAGAATCAAGACATTCATGTTAAAGCACAAATTGTATCTTAATAGTAACATTCCCACTGTGTATATGCTTCATATCCATCCTGAAATGTAATTGGTATAAAGTATCCAGTATTCTAGAAACATTTCTGAGCAGTTTTTGGACTAGCTTTGGCTCTGCGTCAAACATATTTTAGTGAATTTTGAATAGCTCATGCAAGTCATTTTTTTGGGTCAGGTTTTGTCTACAAAGTAGGCAAGTACTACTTTTAGGGCAGAGCATTGTTGCAAGCTTTAAAAGTGATGTTTGGGTTAAAGGTTTTAATTTATGACGGGCATGACATGTAGGCCATTAGCATGTTCAAGTATTGTGCATATTTAATACAGCTGTGCCTTCTCTTTCAACAGGTTTATAGGTGAATTGTTTAAGCTGAAAATGCTCACAGAAAATATCATGCATGACTGTGTCTTCAAACTTTTGCGAACTAAGGATGAGGAGAATTTGGAGTGCCTTTGCAGATTGCTCAAAACCATAGGCAAGGAACTTGATACAGACAAGGCCAAAGTAAGTACATATTTGGTGGGTTTTACTTATCAGCTTGATAACATTTGGTTGAAGACAAGGCCTAATCTTGTGAGCTTGTTTTTTTAAAGGTGTATTACTTTGCATTTTACTGGCATTAATGCAGTTTCCATTGAAAAAGGATTTCTAAATCGTTCAGACTTTAAAATGTTATTAATATCCCAATATGTCATTATTTATTGCATTTATTTTTGTGCTGATGAAAGTTTTTACATCTTCAAGTTAATATATCAAATAATCGCTTACTTGTCTGGGACAACTGCATAGACCTTAATCTGCAAGGGCATTATGTATTGGCAATGTGGGTATCTGTAGTTAGTAACGGGACAAACAACCCTAAATGCTAGTGCATTTGAACCTGATTTCTAATAGAGTCTAGACCTTGGTTGTTGACTATGATTATTGTATTGATAATTTCTATTACAGCCTAGAATGGATCAATACTTTGCGCAGATGCAGAAGATAGTCAATGAGAAAAAGTTGTCATCTAGAGTCCGCTTCATGCTGCAAGATGTGATAGAACTCAGACAGGTAAATGTGTGTTCAGAAATGCCATTTAAAATATGTAGCATAATATTTGAAAATTCTCCATATAATCGACTTTTTGAATTGCATGGTTTCAAGTTTACGTTAAATTTCATTTCAGCTATTTTGAAAATGTATGATAACAAGCATATACACAATATTGATGTAGTTAAATCCTGTCACTAAAACTTGAAACGAAAACCCCTCATGCTATATTGAATCTGTGGTAGATAAAAAAAACGTTTTGAAACTTTATAGCTTTGTATAATAATGTGTGACGAAATATTATCCATCTAAATTTTTCAGCTCTTTCTATAACTTGTCTTGTAATGTGAAACATAATTTGCTGCCAGACCATATACCTAAACCATCTTATTTGGTGGGATTATTATTCCTCGTGATGTTTGAATGAGTATACTGGAATAAAAATCATCAATATGAACCTTCATATTTTCTTACTGTAGTTTCAGAAACCTTTGCAGTTTTGTCATCAAACTTGTATACTTTTTGTACCATAGCTTTATAGTTTCCTGTGAAAAAGTTGGCCTTTTTCTCATTTGTCCACTTTTATTGTATATTAACTTGATTCTGACTTTATCTGGTTATATATCCCAAATTATTTCTTCATGAACTTCATAGTTTTACATTGGCATAGTTTGTGATTGATTGTTTCGTTTCTGGAGAGCTGTCCCCATATTTGCAACAGTTGTATTTTCATTTCTTTTACTGATTAAAGGTATCTTCCTAAAACTTTGTAACCTCTTTTATCATGACTAGACTGTGTCTTGCATGAAATATATTCTCGCAAGCATTAACAGTTCGTTTTTATTAAAATTGAATCCCAATTTTTACAGGGTAAATGGGTGCCAAGAAGGGACGACAACAACCCCAAAACAATTGATCAGATTCATCGAGAAGTGGCACAAGAAGCACAAGATCGAGCCATATTTGTGCAAACCTTGCCACAAGCCAAACCCCAGAAAGGAAGTGAGTAACATCAGAATTGTACACATTGTTCAGCAAGTTGGCATTTAATATGGCTTTGTGGGATCAAGTGTCAAGTCGCACCATATAAGTTAAAATAGGCCAATTCTAGTACCCAAGATTTGTCCACTTTTAACAGTAATTAAATCCTTTCTAAATGGGAGGTTAATAAAGAGGCAAGAGACCAGTGCTTCAAAGTATTCACTTGCAGTATATTTCATAATAACTAGTTTACTAAAGAAACCTGTTTGGGTCAAGTTTTTAGACTTTTCTTTCTGGAATGCATATGCTCAATATCTTTTTTTTATTTTTTAACCTGAAGGTCGTGGCAGACCTGGACAAACCAGTGGCCCCATGGGTGGTGGAGCAGATGGTTGGAATACAGTATCTCGAACCCCACTCAGAACAGATCGAACTATTGATCCTACCAAACTCAAACTCTCTAAGGTAAGATATGTCTTGTTTAGTTATATACTTTGTTTACCTCATCTGTTAATAAATACCTGGAAAGAAGCCTGTGTAGATTGCATAAAGCCATTGTCCAGGTAATGGATTGCTGTTTAAAATAATGTGGAAGATTCAGATGTAATTGTAAGTTACACATGTGGAATGGGTAAAACCATGACAGATTGGGACAGCATGACATTTCAATAGGATTGTGTTAGTGTGGAGACATGGTGGTTTAATGGTTAGACTACCGGCTTCTTGGAACCGACAGAGTGTGGGTTGAATATGGACATTAAATCACTCCAAGTTCGCTACCGTGGTGTGCCATTGGGTAATGCACTTTGCTACAGAATAGTTGCTACTAACTGATTATAAATCACTAGACCGGTTCTGCATCCTAATAGAAATCTGTAGAAACTAAAGTTGCCATATGAATTTTATACTCCTTTGTGATGGCATTTTGCTTTAGTTGATTTTTTAATCTGAAGGAGTAACAGTTCTTCTCGTGATGCAGGAATGTCAGAATTTGCTACCGTGGTGTGCCATTGGGTAATGCACTTTGCTACAGAATAGTTGCTACTAACTGATTATAAATCACTAGACCGGTTCGGCATCATAATAGAAATCTGTAGAAACTAAAGTTGCCATATGAATTTTATACTCCTTTGTAATGGCATTTTGCTTTAGTTGATTTTTTAATCTGAAGGAGTAACAGTTCTTCTCGTGATGCAGGAATGTCAGAATTTGCTACCGTGGTGTGCCATTGGGTGATGCACTTTGCTACAGAATATTTGCTACTAACTGATTATAAATCACTAGAGGGCCACAAGTGGCCGAGTGGTCTAAAGCGCTGCCCATTAGGGGCCAATGCCATCTCACCTCTGTCTGCGTGTGTTTGAGTCTAAGATTCGGCAAATGTAGTTATGTGAGAAAGCTTGCCAGTAGCTTCTCGAGGGTCAGTGGTTCTTCCCGGGGTTTCTTCTCCACCATTATTACTGGCTGCCATGTATAGCCTATATTGTGCTGAAAAATGGCGTTAAACCATAAAATCAAAACAAACAAATCACTAGACCAGTTTGGCATCCTAGTAGATACCTGTAGAAACTAAAGTTGCCATATGAATTTTATACTCCTTTGTGATGGCATTTTGCTTTGGTTGATTTCAATATGAAGGAGTAATGGTTCTTCTCATGATGCAGGAATGTCAGAATTTGCCCATCGAGCATAATTTAGCATGTAAACTTTAGTAAGAGCCAGAACATTGCAAAGGTTGTACAGATTTCATACTCGAGGTCAGTTGCAGGCTTGTGTAATAAAACTGTCCATTGACTCCATTTTCTGTATTTACAGAGGAATGATTTCTTAATTTATAATTGTCTGAATAGAAAGCAGAAAGTTCCTCCATTTGAACTTTTTTTCAACATTGTTTCAGCTGGGTGACAGTGAAAACATTCAGCTTGGCCCAGGTGGTGGAGCTGCACGGTTGGGCTGGTTCAAGGGTAGCACAGGAGGTGGGGCCAGATCCCAGGAGGGAGAGCGACCTAATGCACCAGGCAATAGGTATGATACATTGTTTTAGAAATAAAGCAAAACAAGATATTACAACCTTTTTCTCCTTATTAAAACTTTTGACTTCATGATGCTAATATTGAATTCTGCCTGTCAGTATACATTGTGCAGTGTTTTGACATTTGAATCGAATATTGTCTTTACTTGCTTATCCCCTTGAACATGGTCAATAGTTATAGGATAGCAATGTTGAAAATTTGAAAATAAACATGATTTTAATAAATCTTACTGATAAGTGAGACAGCAGTAACTAGTGGAAAGTGTGACTGAACAGTAACTTCCTGGTATTGACAATTTAAAGGTTTTAGTTTTTGGTCAAATTGGTTAAAGTTGATGCATTTTACGTGTTTGTGGGATCAAAAATGCAGGCCAGAGGCACCTTTCAAATGTCACTTTGTATGGTTCATTATTTGAAGCCTTGGTACTGGTGTTTAGAGGAAAACCTTTAGTTAAGGTTTAATTTACCAAGTGATTAAAATTTGTCTGACATCACTTGACATTGTTAATCCTTTAGTTAAGGTTTAATTTACCAAGTGATTAAAATTTGTCTGACATCACTTGACATTGTTAATCCCAGTTTGGGATCGGTCGAACATGATTTTAGTGGAGACTACCTCAACATTGGAGGCATAATTATGTCATGTCTACTTCAGTTGAATATCATACATTCTAATATGGTTTTGTCTCTGTAGGTTTTCTGCTTTGAGCAAAGCAGACAAGTCTGAGGATGATGGAAGTCGCAGAGGGGGTGGACGAGGAGGATTTGGCCGACCAGGGCCCCCATCCAACAGTTCCGCTCAAGAATCGGAAAGAGAGAAAGCCCTTGCAGCTGCCAAGTAAGCTTTTCCATTAGAAAACTACAAATTGAAGCAGAAGTTTCATAATTACATGATACAGTGGATTCATGTAATGATATGAATGATGGTTTTGCACGTTCTCAGTTTATTATGTTTGTGATACAGTCATGATATATCTTTTATTGAAGTAAATTATCACGGTACTTGTGATGTGATACGATTGGCACAACTTCACAAATCCTCAGAATATTGATGACTTGTACTGCTAAAAGATCTTGTTTCTGACATACTTGAAGTGTAAATGTTTGCCAGTCTTAATTAGATGCGGTTTTGGGGACGGCAGTACCATCATAAATATATTGTTATTATTGACAAAAGGATAGATGAAAATGTGGGCAGTAACGTCTTAAAATGGACTTTTTGTTGAATATTTAAGAATTGCAATGTTAGTGATAAGAATTTTTGTAGTTTTGGGTTTATAAGTTTTAACCATTTTGAATGTGTACAGTGTTTCTCTGTAGGAGTGTTGACCAAAGTTGACATTTTGTCCTGAGAATATTGCGAGTCAAAAAGTTTGATTTTAATGCAAATAGTTAATGTTTTCAGAACTATTGTTGCCCAAAGACCATCTGAAGAGAGGAGTAGTGGACGAGAACCTGAACGTGCCAAGACAATGGAAAAGTCATCCACATCTGTGCAAGAGCTCACAGATGACCAAATTTTAAACAAGACCCGTGCTATTATGGATGAATATCTGCATATACAAGATATTGGGGTAATGATTTTTTGGGGTGATTGTTCTCAAATAGGAGTAAAACGAGTAAAAGCTGTTTACATCATACTTGTAATGTAAAAAATGTCAAGGCCAAGGTTGGTCTGAAATGTTTATTTAATCATAGTTGTACAGAGGATTGTAGCCAGACTGCAGAGCTGATTGGACGAAAATGAGGACTAGTTCAGAGTACTGGTTTTATTTGTATTTTCTACTTTCACAAGGATAGAGTTCTATCTAGTTTTTGGCTTAATCCAGTTCTTTAAGGAGTTTGATTTTGTAATAAGATAGCTCGTCTGTATGACAGAGCTTGGATGTAACCATTGATCATACCAAGCAAATCTGTAGTTATCTAGTGGTGTGAAGAACAAAAACCACATTTGCAGTGAGATATATGATCACTTAGGAAATGGATGATATCAAAATGCCAATTTCTAACTCTAGCTGTGATTTCGCATTTAATGGCAAAACATGTAGGGGTGGGTTGGGATGACAATGTGCTGAGCAATATTAAGTATTCCAAATGTTTTTATATCAGATCAGTATAAGCATAAGTAAACTTTGTCATAGGGCTAAAATATTGGCCAGCTACAGCTTTTCTTTCTAGGTGAACCAGATTATATGCTGCAGCTGGGTTTTTTCTTGGCAGCAAAGGCAAACTTGTATTCGCTTATCATGTTTCTTATGAAAATGAATTGTAAGCTCAAGTCCCTTATATTTCTTACTATTAGATGCTGTAAAAGTTTTTATTGGGCACTTTGTGCACATCTGGGACCTAACAAGTTTATTGCTGCCTAACGTGACATCACCACAGGTCTGTCATGCGGCAACAACACAATTCAGTCATAAAAGAAAAGAGAACAGTTAAACTCGTACATGTCTGTTGCAAGTTCATAATAAATATAAGGATCTTAGTTCTATTCTAATATCTCATTATTGTTTTTCCAGGAAGCCATATCATGTGTCCAGGAGCTGAGCTCATCAGGTAGTCTTCACTTGTTTGTTTACAATGCCCTAAACCAGGTCCTGGAAAGGTCAGAGGTCGCTCGAAGGCAGACTGGGCTACTCTTGCATGATCTAGTCAAAAATAATGTTCTCTTGGTGGATACTTATATGAAAGGGTGAGTTGTTTTCAAATCAGGTTTAGATAACTTGACCTACTTACATTATGGTATTTATCTAATGATTATTACACCCAGCACATGTACAAAATTTACATTGTTGCTTTTAGCAAATGATAAGCACATCCCACACATTATATATCATGTAGATTTCTGTATTTATCCAATGATAAGCACACCCAAGATGCATAACATTTAAATTGGTATTTACTTGACCACTCCAATGGCCTAGTGGATAGCGTCTGCCTTGGTATGGGAGTTCGATCCCTGACTGAGTCATACCACAGACTTCTAAAACAATAGTACTAACAGCTGCCTCGCTTGGTGCTCAGCATTAAGAGATTGGTTTTGGGACGTGTCGGACTGATGTCAGGATAATGTGACTGGGTGGGACATCATGGACCATGTGCATGATGCCCCAGTGCTAGACATCACTATGAACAGACACACTGCAGACGTCGTAGTGATATGACTGAACAATTGTTAAATTTATGTTAAAAATCCAAATCACCCACATAGTATTTAGTTATATTTGATAATAAATCCACTCCTTTAGTATTATTTTAACTATACTTGCTCCCTGGTCTTGACATTGTTTAGAATATCTGTAGAAGAAGACGCAAAATTTTTACTCTATTCATTCAGTAGATTCACATGGGAACTTGGAAATTTATATTAATAAATACTTTTAAAAAATTTAATTGTGAATATTTCATCTCAACTGGCAATTTGGATGCTGTTGAAGCTTGTAAATTAACTGCAGTGTGGATGAGATACATGTGATGTCATACACATGTATGTCTCATTATCTGTGTTTTCTTTTTTGATACTGTTTAAATGTGCTAAATATTTCACAGGGTCTAACTATCTGAATTGTCCATATCCTTGCAGGTTAAATGAGATCCTGATGTTTGCAGAAGATATGGAGATCGATATTCCAAAGATTTGGGAATACTTGGGTCAGCTTATTGGCCCCATGGTACAGGATGGCAGTGTGCCCCTTGGTTTCCTCAAACAAGTCTGTGAACCCCTCAAAGCCAATGGCAAGTCTGGCATTCTGGTTGCGGAAATTCTCCATGATGCCAGTCATAGAGAGGTCAGTTCTGCAGGATGTGTACTACAAACCCACTTTTTCTTGGTGTTATTCCTCTTATATTGAACCTAGTGAAGGCACATTTTTAAAAACATGCTAGGGTACTCGGATTGCCTAAAGAGTTGATACAAAAACTGAAATTCTAAAATGCATTTATTATTTTACTGGAACAGTCTTAATGATGTCATACAGTTGATAATTCTATGCCAGAAGTCGGGTTACGAATATATTCAGTTGAAAGAAGTTTTTAATAGAAAAGTTTTCATGAGGTCATGAAGGTTAGTTTAGTAATAATAATGATCATGTTGGTTATTTCTGTAATAGAAATGTTTTATAGATAGGTATTCGTGTATATATAGTTTGTGGTTAGTTTTACTTGTTGAGGAATGAATGCATGTGTTTATGTTTCATGTACACTTCCTTTTGATATATGTGAAATGTTTTTGTTGTGTTGGTTAAGTGTCATTCTTTGGCACAAATAGGCTATACATGGTTACAGTTTTGCTTGAAGTCTTAATAGAAATGACCCTTACAATACAGACCATAGGAATAAAAGCACAAATAAAGGAAAGTGATTGTTTGCAGTATCTGGATTTTGACATATCCATGTTTGATTCTGATCCAGGTTTCTTAGGTTAAATTGAATTGGTCAGGAAAGCAGTCTAACTTAACCGGAGCATATATAGTACACTTTAAACTACATATTTAGTTATTCTAATGCTTCTGTTTTATCAAGCTGTTGATATTTGTTTTAATGGCATCAAACAAGCAACATGTTAGGATGAAAAGGACAATAAATAGAAGTAAGAAAAAAAGTTTTAGTACTAAGAACACAATGGAATATGCAGGTTCTTGAGGGGAAATTATCAGAAAATATTGTTAACCCTTAAAACTTCCCACTTTATAAAAATTCTATTGCCATGCTGAGAAGGACTGTTAAGGTTGGCAGGTCTGGAAGCAACTGGCAAACAACTTAACATACCCTTGTTGACTAAGTTGCAGTAGATGTCATTGAACACCTTATACCACTCAACCACATCAGGCTCCATCCAGATATGAAATTATTGCAAGTTTTGGCATGTTCTCTTAATGGCTGAAAAGAATAGCAAAATAAGAAATCTGTAGAATGTAGAACTGCATCCCGCCACCAGAATGAAGTGGAACAGAATCTGACGTTTCTGATTGCAGTGCCCGAGATGCATGTAATGTTTTGCAGTTTTAATATATTTAACCAAATGTTTTGTTTTATTTCAGGGTCATAAGAAAGTCGGAAAGTTGTGGGCTGAATCCAGACTGCATTGGTCAGATTTTGTTCCAAAGAACCAAATTGATCAGTTCCTTTCTGAGAAGGTATTTTAATCTTTCATTTTATGCAAATTACTTCATATATACTGTGCCATAAAGGTGAAGTGTACTATAGTATGGTGTTGGTCCATCCATCCATCTGTATCACTATACAGTAACTAGAATTCTTCATGTTGTGTTGACCAAAAATTAGTGATGACTAGTGCTTAATGAAAGAAGCCTGTTGATCATCTAAAATGCTTATTATAGTTCTGCATAAGAGACCTGAAGTAAAGTTTGTGGATGGCATTGTTTAGATAAGGTAAAAGACAACCAATTTTGATGTTAATTTTGATAACGAGATCAAAATGAAAAATTATTGCTGCTTGGAAGTGTTACGTTGGAAATTTTGTGGTAGAAGTCTCAAGTGCTGTCTATTAAGGATCACTGCCATTTCACCTGTGATGTGTGGGTTCATAACTGTCGCGTTCATTGTGGGTACATGCCACACTAGCTTCCTGTGGGTTGTTGGTTCTTTCTAGTGTTTTTCCATGTTCTTTCTTGACCAGGCCATGTATGGCCAGTCTTGTGCTGCCAAAATGGCATTAAACATCATAACAAAACTTTGGAAATTATATTACCTTTTACAAGTTTGGCTATCATTAGCATACACGCCAATAATTATGCTTTTAATGTAATCATTTTTTTTAAAAGTCGAGCAAATGTTGTTTTTTTTTTTTTAAAAATCTCTTAATATTCATTGTATAAATTTGAGAATATTCTTAAAATGATAACTGCCACTTGAGTATGGCACAATAGTACGTTTCCTTATTTGCTATTTGTAGCAACTGATTAGGGACCCATTTTCAAGAGAAACAGATGGGTTTCTTCAGATGTGATTTTTTTTGTGTTCATAATATTAAGTAGTATAGGTAGCAGACAAGGCCTTGCTTATAGAAAATAGTACCAGGTATGTAAAATGCTATATCGTGTGAGTTGTTAATATATGGGAGCAAATGTTAAAGCAGATAAAAAAAATTTTCACTGTATTTCGTGTTTGTATTGGATTCTATGCCATATGGACCATGTCCTTTGCCACAAAAATTTTGACCAACTACAAAACCAGGTTACAAATATTAGCAAAAAACATACATCTTTTTATGTGTACTGCAATTCTTGCATGTAATAAATTGAGTCAATGCTGTTACAAATAGCAGGAGAAAAAAGAACTTGAGGTTTTACAAATCAAATCCAAAAATTGTAAAGAATTTTAAAAAGCAATCCTTGTAATTGAATTACAATGAAATCCAAAATGGAAGACAAATAAATCTAATCTAACCTGTGAAGTGCTGTAATGCATCACAGAAAATATTACTGCAGATTTCAATTCAGTATGTTTTATCCAAAAAAATTCAGAGAGCACTCCTAAGGAAAAGAACAAAATTTCAACATATGTTTGGAGCCAGACTCGTCATAAGACGTAACTAAAATGCAAAACAGATGCCTTTATGGGGGTAACAAGTATCTATCCAGAAGGAATAAAAGTTTGTTGGATGATAATTTTGCGTTGTCCAGGTATGGCCTTTACCTTTAGAAAGAAATTATAAATACCAAAACTGACTGTCATTGGCTCTGAATCAAGATCAGAAACTAGATAGTAAACAATATATATATATATATATATATATATAATATATACACACACACACTTCTGATGCCAAAGTTATGCAGTTTTAGCACTTTAATAGAATTGATTATGCTGATATCTAATTTGGGGTTGGCATATATTTACTTGTGGCAATATGGAATACATAAAATATACCATTTTCTCCTCAGAAACTAGAATTTACCAAAGGTGGAAATAGTGCTCCAACAAGCCCGACAGCTAGCATGGCCATCCCAAAAATTGAGGAGAGACTGAATGACTTGATTACAAAGAGAGGCTGTTCAAATGAAGAGGTGTTTGATTGGATAGAGGAAGAAGTAGATGAACTCACAGTTAAACAAGAATATTTCATCCGTGCCCTGATGACGGCTGTTTGTAAGAGTGCTGTAATAGGTGAGGATCTCTATTTACTTTGGAAGGAGAGATAGTAACTGATAAAAAATTCATTGAATTGAAATTAAATTTTAAAAAACATTGATCAAAATGAAATTTAATCAAACTACAAGTGGACATTGTCAAATAATTTTTGTTGTTTGTTGGATACTTGCAAGTAAAGCATCAGCTGTATTGAACAGCATTTGTAATTTTTATCAGTGCTGTATCTCCTGTTATGCACTTGTATCATAAACAAGGTCCATTTTAACTGGCACATCCCAATAAAAATAAAAGCAACTTGATCGACATTTTGTGGTTTATAAACTAGTAATTACCAGATCAGTCTGGAATTTTTTAGCTGAGGATTCTATTTTTGTTGCAAATAGTCTAATTTGTTTAGAGGGAATTCAGTTCTTGATTTGATTTGTATAACCTAGTTGTCATTATATATGGTATATATGTATAGAGTGCCAAGGATGTTGAGGTAATTGTCTAGTTTTGGGTTTTGAAAATTCCATCTTCGTTTTACGTGTGCCAATTTTTTAAAAATAAAAATTTCTTTTGATCACAAAGGCTGTGCAAAGAGAATAAATGTGATGAATTTTTTTTGCGAGAAATAAAAAAGTCATACCTTGGAAATCTATCAAGCAATCAACCAAAATATCATTAACAAGAAGCTGTTGAGGTCTAATGGTTTTTTTTAAGAAACGCAATTTTTCTTAGAATATGAACTTGACCTCCGATTCTTTACATTGATGAGCAAGTCCATACATTTTTATTTTTAAAAAATGGTGTCAGATGTTGAGTGATAATTTTAGGGTGCGAGTTGTAGAAGTTGTATAATGGAAAATGGGACGAAATGAATGTTTCCAATCTTCAAAATGTCAGATCAGAAAAGTCTTTACAAACAAGAATATGAGAGTAATGTAATACAGCACTCAAACATTTAATCATGATATTGCTGAATACCAATTCATTCAGTGAAATTTCAATATGTAGACTAGTTACAGCGAGTACCGAAAACAAAATATTTTTGCAGTACGTTTCTATTCTGCTTCTAATCCATTTGGATTTTGCCCAACTGCAGAACCAGGTTAGTACTGAAAGTCTCATTTTTGTATGTGCTGTAATTCTGGCAAGTAATATATAGATTATATACAAATTAGCCTTTTTGCCACATAAAATAGGATTAGTTACGGGTGGGTCTTGGCATATATGCAGTTGTGGCTGGTGGGTCATCTGTTTTAGTCTATTTTTGATACAGTATCATGGGACCGTCCCAGGGCAAATCAGTTATTTGCCTCTGTTGGCAAGCAGGAGGCTTATGCATCCAGGCACAGTTTCTTGCACGTTCATTTGTTTGAATTTAATTTCAGTTCTGTTGGTATTCGAAATTAATTCAATTGGTTAAGCTCGAGATTACATGATGGCAAAGCTATTAATTTACTGTAAATTTCTTCTCATTCCTTCAGTGTATAAAGGGATGTAATTCTTTGTATTGCAGTAAGCAGTAACAATTTAATGAAGGTGGACAAAAGCCAGATACAAAGAAGAAATAACCTGCTGCAGAAGTATCTGGATCACCAGGCAAATTTTGAACTACAAGCTCTTTTTGCACTGCAGGCACTTGTACACAAGCTGGAACACCCACCAGGTAAATAAAAATGGGCCCAAACATGCCAGTTAAGTCAAGCTCACCCAGGGTTCTAATGTTCTTTGCAGGTCTTTGACAATTTTGGGAAAATGAGGTAGCATTTTCAGGCTTTTTGAGAAAATGTAGCAAATTACCCTGAGGTCTTTAAAAGTCTTTGAAAGTTGTAATAAATCCAAACATTTTCACTTCTTTCCATAATCACAAATAAAAGCGTCCAAGGTCGGATGTAGTTGAATTTTCCTGTTGTCTTTCTTTTGATTAATTATAGTTTGAATTTCATAATTAAACAATATTTTGCATTCGTTGTTTTCTCGAATATGATAACTACAAGATGTTAGCGAAAATGGGTCTTTGAAATGTTATGTTTGTGGTCTTTGAAAGTTTGGGAAAAGTCTTTTAATTTACCATTCAGAATTCTGTATGAACCCTGTCATGGCACACTATAGTTGATCGGTTGCATTACAATAGAAATATAATAAGCTGTTGGATGAACATTATAATGATTATAATGTTATCATTTATGTGATGGTTATACCATTCTGAACAATGTACTGCATGATTGAGGCAAAGACTAGTGTTAATATCATAATATTTGTGTTGCTACCTGTGGTTTTATTTATTGGTATTGTATAGTAGCAAGACCATACTACAACTACCTAAAATCGTGCACAAATGTTATCATTTTGATGGGTAGCCATTTTATATGTAATTTCACCTATGCGACAAAGGAATCTAGCGGTTTTGCTAAACTTTTCTCATCAAAGTTTTTTGGTTTTGTTTTTTAATCCATTGTGGTGTTGGTAGGGAAGTGCTTGTCAGCTGCAAGAAACGGATGGCCATTTATTTTGTTTGTCCTATTAAAGCAAATTAGTTTTCAGTGTAGTATCGTGGCACAATGAAGATGCTATGTAACACAAATGGGACTGTGTTGCGCAGGCAGGTGTGCTAGAATAAGTTATCTATACCAAGGCAAATAATTAATAAGCTTTATTATCATTTTTAGGTGTATTGCGGGAGCTGTTTGATATACTGTACGATGAAGACATTATTTCAGAGGATGCCTTTATTCAATGGGAGAAAAGTGAGGACCCTCAGGAACAAGAGGGCAAAGGTGTGGCTATGAAACAAGTTGTTCAGTTCTTTACATGGCTCAAAGAGGCCGAGGATGATGGTGAAAGCTGAGGTTAAGTTTCAGTTAGGCCTTAATATTAGATGCTACAAGGCAATTCAACTCTTGCTTTGTTTTCTACATAATTTATTAAAAGTTACTAGAAATCAACCAAATAGGATCTATCTATCTATATATATATATATATATACTGGATATTTTTTTTTGTTTCTGCAAACTGGATTTGAGTATCCATTTTGCTTGCTGATCATTATTTTTTATTCATGGATTCGTTCAACATATTTGAACTATTAACTGATTGCAAGTATAGTGTATTATGCTTGTTATAAATTTTTTCCACCAATCCTGGCAGTATACTGCACATGCCAACTATTAAGGATTTTGTGGAATTACGCAGTTTTAGTGCCAATTCTGCATTTGGAAATATATTTATGAAATTTAAGGAAAATCAAAATGTTGATAGGATACATTTTGAACAGTTTTGTGTGTGGCCATTAGTAGGGACTAGAGTGTTTGTCATGAATATGATACACTGGTACATAAAACTTTCCAAATGTGAAAACAATATGTACCTATCAAGACTCCAGATAGACTGCAAGTAAGTGAATAGTGACACAGATGAGAAGGATTCAGACGATTCATGAGGACTAATGCAGATGGTCTTGGTTCTGGCCACAAGTTTAAAGAATTCAAGTTCTGGAATGGAAGGAAATGAAGTAACCATTGGATGTTATTGGACATGTGTTGTTTCTTTGTATAAATATATGTAGGCTCATGCATATGTTTATTTTAATGAATATACTTTGCCCTCTGGAACGGCTGCTTCTTCAAAATGAGCACCTGGGTTCCTGATAAGTATCCTATGAGATTGGCGTCTGTTCATTTGTATCCATTCTTCCATGAAATGGACACATTAGAGACTTCACATTGAAACATTCAAGCAGTGGATCCGCATGAAAAATATAGATCATGTTCCTGAAAAAGTGAGAACTTTGGATATGCCATAGATTTTATTCATGTTAGAAGGATGAATATTTTTATTCTTGAACAAGTGGAATTAATGCATGTAGAAGATAAACAATTCTATTCCTTAAGTCAGTTCTCCAAGAGTCTCCAAGATTTTATTCAGCTCAGCAGCTGCTAAAGCATTTACTTGTGACATGTTCTTGTCTACCATTAGGAGACACGGCAGTTATTTGTGGGGCATGTACTTGCCCATTGTGGAATTGTTGACTGCCACTGCAGTTATTTATGATTTACTTGTCAGTTGTAATTGCATATACCATATACATGGGCTTGCTTGTGTATGCATGTTCTCCTTTAATTTATTAAGAATTTTGGACATTGTACACATCATTAGATTGTTTTCACTGTAATTACATAATGCTTGTTTTTTCTTTTTTTTATTTAGCATTGATCCATATCCTTCCTTTAAACGGAACACAACTGTGTGTGCTATGTCTTTGTACTTTTGAGAATTTCTTTGGAAATTTAAATCCCATAATCTGGAATTATTGCAATGCTGTGATTTTATATTGTAAACTTGAGCATAGATTTTTGGTTAAATAAATATAGATTTTTGCAGGACTATATCATCCTTGTAGATATTAAATTAGAATTAATCAACAAGGCGCAGATTTTTTTAAAATGCTATTTTTCTGTGCCTGAAGATCTGCAGCATATTTTAACACTGCAATAAATACACGCTGTTATGGGATAGATACATGTGATGTCTCAACTTAATAGGACTTTTTTTGCCCTCCATCGTATCTTTATATATAGGGCGAGGTCAAATGTTTATTATTTGAAGGTAAATGTTAGTCTATATTAAATATCTAATTTGTCACGAAAGACGATATATTTGATTAAGATAGGACTCTTTTTCTTGTCAGATCATTATTTGCTTATTTCTTGTCAGATCATTATTTGCTTATTTCTTGTCAGATCATTATTTGTTTAAATTGCTACAGAATTGTTTGATGCCAATATACAGTATAATGTTGGCTTTGATGTAACTGATTACAAGAGAATTTGTGGGGCAGGTATATGCACAATCATCTTTGATTAAATTCACATACAGTGGAACCCCGCTATGTCATAATTAGGGTTCAAGTAGTTGGATCAAATTGAATAGCGGGGTCTCATTAATGTGGGGTTTTACAGTATTTTACTTTTTGTGTTTTGATGTTTATTAAACTGAGAAGCTTTTATCAACCACTGCATTGTCTGCTGCTTGGTTGTGTATGCATTTAAAGAAGAAACATTAGGCTATTGTTTGAGCAACGATTGTACACAGAATTAATTGAAGACAACCACAAAGACCGCAACTTTATTTTGGCACAACACTTCAAGAACCTGTTGAAATTGTTAAATTTAAAAAGCTTTACCACAGTCGTATTAAAATTCATACACAAACTCTTCCCCAAAATCATAGTAAACGTTTAAAACACTATTTCACAAACTTAAAATAAACTAATATCCTGGTATGAGAAAAAAAACCCCACATATACTTCAATTTCCAGCCCCCGATCGTATTTTATTGGAATTCATAGGTGATCTCTTCTCCATATGTGATCTCTTCCCCAAAATGATAATAAATTCTTAATACACTATTTCACTAACTTGGAAGAATAAGAAAAAAAAATCAGATGTGAATAAATATTTTTAAAATTTGGGAGCTGCGACCTCATTATATCTGAATTTGCATCATCGCGCTGCGAGTTATAGCAAGGTTCCACTGTACATTAATTTTCCTATATCTGCTTCAAAATATTTATTTAAAAAATATGCTAATCTGTTATTATAAAGATTAAAAGCCGACAATAACATTCATTATTTTTTGGGAATAAAGAAACAATTGTTTTGATAAAGCTTAAAATTATAGTGGAAACTATATAATAAAAAAAAAAGAATTTTGCATGTATCAGAAAGAAAAATTGGTGGGATCTGTTGCACATAGGAGCAATATGTGAATGTCATATCTACTTGAAAATATGAACAATGCTGTAGGCAAAATTGCTATTTCAATGTGTAATGGATGTTTTCTATGTCGAAGTAAATATTTTCACTTTAATAGCCAATACTGTAGTTTATGTGAACCTGTATATTTGAAATTTTATTTTCCTATTTGCATTATAATGAGAGAAAAAAACTGTGATGTTGTTTCTTCAAGTATAAATTGTATGATTTAATTCATGTTTAGCCTTTATGTAGAAAATATACTTGGTAGGTTGATGCTCGTTTGTGATGCAAGAATACCCCCCGACATTTCATTTCCATAGAAACTGGACATTAACACCCAAGATTTTTACTGAGATGATAATCATATTCACTTAATGAAAGCACATGAGATATTGCGTTTGACTGCATGGCACTTTTTTTTGTACGAGTTGTCAAGTCATGTTTGGCAAATTTAAATTGCCATTTACTCAGTGGACAATTATGGGTTGCTTCAGAATCTTTGGTGCAATGAATCAGTTTTTTTTTAAAACTCATCATCAGCACTAGCTTTGCAGGATGAAATTAAACTGTAAATTCATAGATTAATTCAATGTATATACTTGTTAGTGGGACTATGCATAAACCTAATAGCTATAAACTTGTCAAAAGTTTACATTTCTGCAGATTCAATCTTCACAGATCTATGTACTGAAATCTCAAGTGAACTTTGTTGGTTAATATATGCATGGAATGCCTCAACTGATAGCCAAATGATTATTTTGAGTTGTGTAGGCAGACATTCTGCCACTTTATCAAATAGATTCATTACCTTATCAACTTTTTTTCCATGAAATGTTAAAAAAAAAAAATGTAGACATTTAGTTAATTCACATGACTCTGCTGGTTTTGCTGGAGATGATTGGAACCATATATCAGTCCTTGAGTTTAAACTAAACCTACAGATTTGGTGCTATAGTATTGTTCTATATGTAATTGATAATTAATTTTACAAGAGTGTTTGGGATAATGCTATATGCAACAAATTTCCATTACATTTGTGTTATGAATGTTAAGTATACTTGCACGAGTTCAGCTTCACAACAGATAATGAAAAAAACTATGACCTAATTATGTTTCTGAAATGGTTATGCAAATATTGTTTATATGTTCTGCCTGTTTGAAATGCAATGTATATAGTAAATTCATGTTAATAAATGCTTATATGAATTAAAAAAGATAAGTCTGGGGAATACGTCACAGTATAATTGTAATATTTGTTTCCTTGTTTGATACTGTCTGCTACATATTGTGAATGTTGCATCTGTTCTGTTTGCCTTAATGATCATGTGCAAGTTTGGTGAGGGTGATAATGATAATTAGTAATGCAAATTAAATATTAAATGATAACTGATCATTGTTCATTTGATTAAAACTTTAAATATGAAGTATTTGTTTTTTTACCAAAAATATTGTACTCTTAACACCCCACCCTGCTTTAAAATCTGCATTGGATCCATAATGACTATAGGGTTGTCCATAAATGACGTCCACAAAGAAGGGGATGGGGGTGTTCATATGCGGACAAGATTGGGAAGGGGTGTAAAGGACCTATTATTTTTTTGTTAATGTTATTCTGTGTTGAACAGCTGCTTTAGGTCTACTGCGTGTATTCTGGTATGTTTTGTGGACATCCTTAATGGCTCATCACCATGTATAAATTATTTCTTATTTCAATTTGTGTAATTCGTGCTACAGAAGATAATGCTGTGGTGCATTTCTGCGCACTTAAGGTTTCCGTCTCCAATAATGAAGTAAAACGCATACCAAATTCGATCAGTTGAGGAAAATTTGAAATTACAATGCTTGCCACTTAAAAAGGCATTTCTGTTTTGAATGTTAATAATACTTGTAGGAGTTTAGCTTCACAACAGATAACTGAAAAAATTAATTGGGCAACTCGTATTCTGTTCATACTGATATTAATTTTGGACACACCGAATACCATAGTCGGGTTTTCATAACTCCTGTAAGGTAATCCTATTCTGTGCACAGCTTTGAAAAGCTGTAATGTTTATCTATCCGGCTATAGAAATGGAATATATTACTTTGGACTTTCTTTCCGCACTTCAGTTGAGTTAGGTCAGGTTTATAGCTAGTTTTACAAAATTCAATGTAACTGCGCCAATAAAAAGCAAAAGCTATTTATCAAACTAATCCGATTATGTTGAAAAAATATTGCAAAGTTTAACATTTATAGAAAAAAAGGAGCCAATATTTGAAAGTAACATGAATGGGATGAAATGTGTTTTCAACATCTTGTTTATGGAGGAAAATTACCAAAGAATGTATGCTCTGGAATTCTAGCAGCAAGTTGATATGTTGGGTAGCAGACAATTTTATTATGTGTGGGACAACTTCTTGCAGAATTGGAAACTTGGATTAAGATGCAGAATGTTTTAAGGTTTACAGGTTCATGAGGTCATGGAGTGTGCATTTCATGTCTAAACCTGTGGCATATTTTGTACACTTTATAAATATCACTGTCCTTGATGAAAGTACAATCATTCTTTTCTTATACAAAATGGATTTTGGAACCAAAACAACTTGTGGTCCAATGTTTACAGCAATGACGTATCATTGTGCTGAATTACCCAATGCTTAGAATTGGCCAAAATGGTGGCTATATATGAATTCATTTTGAAAGCACCAGCTGTGACGCTGCTAGACCATAGTGCAGTGTATAATGCTAAATGCGGACGTCTGCAACAGGACAAGGGGGAGGGGTTAGGAAAACTGGTATTATCTGTGGACATCCTTTATGGACAACGGAATCTGGTTAGGTGTTGTTACTCCTTGAAAAAGTAAGAAAGGACAAATCATTAGGAGTTTAGTCAGCACTGTTTTTATTTCTCTCTATATTTTGTGCCTTCTCCTCTTTCTCCCCCCCCCCCCCCTTTTTCAGGGGAAGGGGCTAGAGTGTTTTATGGACAAAGCTATTAATTTTGTTAAAAAATTCGTGATTTGATTTTTAGTTTAATATCCTGGAAAACAAAAAATAGTGTGCAAGAAAGAAAGAAAAATGTGATTTATTGCCAATCTGTATCAAATTCACTTGCCTTTGTATCCAGACACTGAAAATAGCATTTAATAACCTTTCAAGTCCCACTGGTTGAAAATATAACATTCAGATGAAAGTGGATTTGTATCTTGAGAAAATAAAAGAATATGACTTGACTTTGTTGTTGATGTTGTTTTGACTCTTCATTCCTGGAACATTTACTGTTTCAGCCAAAATGATACAAAGTCAGAAAAGTTGTGGGTTTTAGGATGGATGTCAATATGGCCTTAGTAAAACATACCTGCCAACTTGGGTGATTGTTTTACCTAAAATGACCCTTAAAATAAGGACTTGTGGCCAAAGGCCAAAAATTCTGGAAATTAGAAAATATGGATATCGGCTAGTCATGGTTTGGTTTGGATCCAGATTTTATTTTAGATTTAGTTGAGTTTGTTAGACATGTTTACCTCGGAAATTTTAATTTGAATATATAGTATATGCAAACCAACTGCTTTATAAAGCTTTTGCCTATAGCATTTATAACAACAAACGATGCAGTTTGATAAAAGGCCAAATAAGCAGTGTTAATAGTTTGTACAGAGAAACAAAATTGAATATTGATAATCTTTGGGGAGGAAGAAAAAAGTAGAATCGGCATCAATTGTTGATTGGATGGGTTGATTTTAGGACACGTCATGGCGGTAGATGTGAAATTGGAAAAAAATTAAAGAATTGCATTACGAGGTTTGGAACTGCAGAGAGTGAGACTACTGGAGGTAATGACGACCAATATGTATTTTACAAACTTTTTGGTTGAGAATAGTATTGATTGGTCTGGCATCAGTCATGAATTTTACTTCTGAAATGTTTAATTGCATGTTTTCTAACCTTACAAATCAGTTCATTTTATGTTGTTACACATTGTTAAAACTGGTTACGGTTGGTTCATCTGAGAATGGGAATAATGTTGACTGTTGTGGCATCATTCATAATTTTACTTTTTTAATGTTTTAATGCATGTTTTTTAACTTTACAAATCAGTTCATTATATTTTATTACACCTTACCGAAAACTGGTCTTGAAACATTTGGTAGGTCTGGGAAATCTGCTTAGCTTCCATTTTGTCATCATGTTGTAGTCAACTCTTTGTAGAGTTACAAATCAAACCAATCTGTGAGCCAACCCGGTATAAGGTGTGACACAATATTATTTTGTAGTTTGTGGTGAGGCAAGTAAAGTGCCATGTCTAGAGACAAAATTTAAAAAAAAGTGTACTTGTTGCAATATCGATTGAACAAGCCATAGAATGATAATCCCCAAAAAATTAAAATAAGAAATATAAATAGTGGGGTTGAGGTCTACTTCCAGCATTTGGTTAAAATAAAATACTGTTAAATAGTGGTGTTTCATAACTGCAATGATCTCATTTCTTGCCTTTAAATAAAATTGGATCATACCTAAATTCAATAAGGTTTGGTGGTGGTATATACTTGGAAAGTACATTTTGTATTGCAAAACCAGTATGGAAAATGCCGTTATAAAGGCACCAATAAAAACTGTTTTATGTTTAAATGGATTTCATTTGCCTATACCAGTATGACAAATATATGTTCATAGTTAATATCTTTAAAACAATTATTACAAAAGTTGGTATGGGGTCAGTGGACTAAAGCGCGCTCCGTTACGGATCACTGCCATCTCACCTCTGTCTGAGTTTGTTGAGTCTAAGATTCGGTCAATGTGGCTACGTGAGAAAGCTTGCCAGTAGCTTCTCGTGGGTCGGTGGTTCTTTCTGGGAGTTGACCTGGGTTCTTCCGCCACCATTAATACTGGCCGCCATGTATAGCCTATCGTGTGCTGAAAAAGGGCGTTAAACCTTACAACAACAACAAAAGTTGATAGACGTTTTAATGACTTGCCTCCAGTGTTCAGTGTTGTTTCCTGGTTTATTCAGTATCTCATTATGTGAAGGTCAGCAGTTGGGGAAACAAAGAAAACAAATTTTAACTCCATTTGAGGTGTGTGTAGTCTCGTAATAAATATTATAATTTCAAAACCATTTGAGATCGAAAATTTTAATTTTAATAGCAGAAATCAGAATACATGACCTGCCACTGTTGCAATGCTTACCTCTTTCTAGACACGAATCCCCTCCTCCAAGCAAAACATCGTCCTCCAATTAGTTCCAAATATTCAAGAACACTGGAACAGAAGGAATGCGTTACTATTTGTTTGGAATGTCGTAAGTCTATTCTCTTTCTCTTGAACACTTGTATGTAATTGTTATGTGCAATAAGCTTTGTGAAAGAAATGGGCGGCCGAGGTGCTCGCCTTTACCGATGACTTTCATCTCACCTCTGTCGACGCGTGTTCAAGTCTTGGGCTCTGCTAATATCGGTATATTAAAATGTTTGCCAGTAGGATGTCATGGGTCAGTGGTTCTTATTGGGGTTTTCACTGGGTTCTTCCCTCACCATTTATACTGGCCACCTTTTATATCATATCATGCTGTAAATGTCATTAAACCCGTAAGGTCCATTTGCGAAAATGTTGCATTGTTTTGCATTTCGAAATGTATTTGGGCATTTTATTTCGGTTTGCATGTATGTATGTATAGGTAGATGTTTTGTTTTTAATATTAAAAAAAACATCGGCACAAAAATGGTTCTGTAGTACCTCTTTAGAGTCTAGATCTTAATCTCTCTAATACAATTAAATTCAGTGCAAATCACAATGATGAAATCAACACATTCGACAAGATTATGTTCCGCTAGCTGGGTAAAAGATTAGGTCGCGGTTCAGAAGCGAGGTGTGTGTGTGTGTGATCAACACAATACCATATGATCTCTCCAATATGTTTTTGGTACAAGAAATATTACGCACCAATTTTGGGTTTGTGAACTTTTCGTTCATATATTTTGTCAAGTATGACAAACTTGCTTATTTAGACGATATTTTATGTTAGTATATGGAAACTTCCATTCAATGTGTGACTACGGGGCAGCTTTGGCTCCTTTATTAAAGGTAGGGATACTTTTTAAAATATGTCGGGTAAAATAGTGATATTTCAGAAAAATATAAATGAAAGACAGCTTTTACTCGACTTGAAGAAAAACTTTGGATCAATATACTGGCACTTGTATCTAGTTTGCCATTGTCTTCAACACCCAACTCCACAACACAGACTAATCGGACCGCTCCGGTGGCCTAGTGGTTAGAGTGTCCGCCGCGGAAGCGGGAGGTCGTGGGTTCGATCCCCGGCCGAGTCATACCAAAGACTTACACAAAGTGTACTTTTAGCTGCCTCGCTTGACGCTCAGCATTAAGAGGTTAGTGTTAGGACTGGTCGGCCTCGTGTCAGGATAATGTGACTGGGTGGAATATCATGCAACATGTCTGCGACATGATGCCCCAGTACTAGACATCGTAGCGATATAACTGAAACATTTTCAAAGCTACGTTAAAAATCATAATCATACAAACAAACAAATTTACGAATCTGAAACTGTTGCAATGCAATCATTCATGGAGTGTGTAATTGGTGTTAACATAGAATTTACAACATGTAGGGACATTAGGGTAATTTTGGAAAGAGGGGAATAGGTCTAACAAAAAAAGTAGGGAAAACAAGGATGCCGGAATGACAGATGTCATCATCAGAATGTGTCGTACACGATATTGTATGAGGCAGAAGCTTTGCTGTGTTGAAAAGTCTGAATCACTTTTCAATGTTTTTATTAAATTCAAGGATACACTATGATATACATTTATTACATAAATGGATGCATTGCAAACCACGAGATAAGCAATAAATGGCGACCAGTATTAATGGTAAAGGAAATATCCTGGAAAGAACCACCGACCCACAAGAAGCTAGCAATAAGCTTTCTCACATGCCCACATTGGCCGATACGAGATCGAAAACACACAGACAGGGGTGAGATGGCAGTGATCCGTGACTATGAGCGCTTTAGATCACTCGGTGCCCCTTCATACCATTTTGGAGGTCTTATCTTCAAGAAAATGGTCGTGGATCAGTATTATAGTATTCAATTACAGTTTCTCTTTCCACATTGTAGTCTTTTAAAAACATTTGAGATTAAGGGATAATTAGGTTTATATGTTTCATCATAAGATCGTTTTGTGTAAAATTTAGAATGATATCAAGTTCAAAATATCGAATTTTTATTGGTTTTCCATCAAAACGTCTGTACAGCACAGTTACTTAAAAAGCACACAAGATTAAAGGATTAAACGCAGTATTTACATTAAAGTGATGGAAGCATAATGCATGCCATATTTGGAGTGCCATCCTCCAGAACAAGGTAATTAATTAATCAATATGTTTTAGTTGTCAATCGCACTTTAGCTTCTGCGCTACAGCTTTCAAGGCATTTGAGATCAAGCGATGAAACTGTGTATTTTAATAGTAATATAGCACCAGCTACTGTTGTAATGCATTAACCCGTCCAGTGTAATCAATCCATCATCCAACTAAAATTGCAAGATCCAAAATTTAAAGAACATGATACCAGTAAGATGCAATGTAGCATACTCCCAGATCCAGTTCACATCAAGGAAGATACCTACGTTCATCTAAACATTAATAATGCAAAATAGACGTTTTCGGAACAACGTAAAGTTATAGTCGAAAACACTGTTGATTTCCTTGTTTTATCGGAAATCAAGCTCTACCTCAGTGATCCTTTTTCTTGTCGATGGGTACAAATTCGAGAGGAGGGATCGTTCTGCCAATGATGGCGGGGTAATGACTTTTTTGTTTTAGAGAGATGAGCAGAATGGAATAAATATAGGAACTTCTGATCAATTGTTAAACCATATTTTCCTAGAAAATGATTGGTTGGTCAAAATGAGATCATTCTGTCTGAAGTAACACAATTATATAACATTGGTGGGGATATATGTGAAACCTTCAATTCTGTTATGTAAATATGACAGTAAACATTACTAAGGATGTTCCTTTTGACACTCTAACCTATCAAGGCGATGAAGGACAATAGTAACATGGATATATTTGTTTAATTTAAGCAAGTTAACCATGAAGTACAGGAATTATCAGAAGCTTAAATTTACAAAATATACATATGTGGATCATATTATCTTAAACTGTTAAAAAAATGTGTGCACCAATCTTTGGAGGAGATCTTACTGATGTTATTAACAAAACTATACAATTAAGTATTTTCCTGATCGTCTGAAGGAAGCTCAAGTAGTACCACTCGTCAAAAAGAACAATCCTCTTGATTAAATTAATTATTAAACTTTCAGCATCGTATCCATCATAACCAACTGTTTGAGAAACCAATTGCGACCCAATTAGCATTATTGCTTGAGAACATTTTAACAAACATTTGGGTGTTTATCTGTTATTTTGTTGGATATGGCTATTTATATAACTATCATGACGATAATACTTTGTCTTTTTCTAGACAGGATTTTAACACTGATTAACACGCTTATAGCAGGCTATACATTTTGCAAGCAAGAGCTATGGGTAAAAAGACATTCAGTGTGAATCCTGTTCTTAACATAAACAGGGCTGTCATAAATTGTGTAGAAAATGATCAACTGCTTGAAATCGACATTGACTATCCACTGCAATTTGATTGACGTGTAAAACAAATCAGTGGGAAAACTTCCAGACAACTATGGAATCAACTATATGTCTTAAAACGTATTGGTCATAAGCTAACTAGACTAAAACAAACTTACAATAAAAAATACATCTATCCTTTCCAATTTCAATTTGTTCCTTAGCCTGGTATTTTGCAGCGATAAGAACACTACTAAACTTTATTAAAAAATAAAGAGCGTGTGGTAAAATGTGTGTGATGATTTTACAAGCAGATATCATAAACGTTCACTTATGGCAAAAATACCAACTCTTAAGGTGCGTCGACTTCGGATTAAGGCTCTTGAGAATTTCAAATTCCGAATAATGTTTTGACCAAAACAAACTTTAAACACAATAGATATTATTTTATATATTCAAACTCATTTAGATGTCCCAAGAATTAAAACCGCAACATTTGGCAATATATATTTTATATATGCAGCTGCCACTTCGTGAAATGAGGTAGAAAACGACTGTAGAATGAGGTACAAACCACTATAGAGTGCAGTTGAACATGAATTCATTTAGATTTTTAATTCTATCCCATTATGGAAAAGCCAGTAAATGTAATATCTATAAATAATACTGTCCGTCTCCGCCACGATGACAGGTAATGTTTGTGTTACCATTTTGTTTACATATCTGCCATTGTTTTATATACAATTCAAGTGTCCTAATGTTAGTTACTATCATTTTAAGCATTGCAGCATGCTTTTCAAATCATAATCTGGTACTTTTACATTTATTGTAAATTCATATTCTGACCAAAAATAAATTTTAGCATTTGTAAAAAAAATCGTCAATAGTAAATTTACGTATATTCACTGACTTATAAAATTCATTGTTTGACCGTGTCTTTAACTATGTGTTGAACCACGTCGGTGGTTAAGCGGTTTGAGAGTCCGCCTCGGATGCGGAAAGTCACGGGTTCGAACACCGGCAGAATCACACCAAAGACTTGTGAAAATAATGCGAGCAGTTGCCTCACTTGGCGTTCAGCATTAGGAGGTTAGTGTTAGAACTGGTCGGTCTAGTGTCATGATAAAATCACCGGGTGGGCCATGATGCCAAATGCCTTTGGCGTGATGCCCCAGTACTAGATATCACTATAAACTGTAACACGTCAGACATCGTAGCTATATGACTAAATGAATTTAAAGCTTCGTTAAAATTCCACGCCTCAGAAACATTATTATAAAAACCAAACAAGGTGCATAAACAGTGTGCAATGTTTTGTAAAAGATGAAATGGTTTCAAAGTTTTTTTTTACCATAATTTGCCTCAGCTTCCTCAAAGGTTTTCCTGTCTTGAAACAACAACCGTTTAAATTTTCTGACGCAAATAGAAGCTACAAATACAAAAATTAGGCTGGAAATGTTTCCACTCAGACAACAATAATTTATTTCCCAGCCATGCATCAAAACTCTCAATCGGTATAGCACTTGCGTACACTTATTTGAAAGCACGAACAGTTTTATCATTGGATTTGGAAACACATAAAACAATATATTGCTCAAGCCATATCAATTGTGTTCCATAATAGATCCTTTGTAGCATCGCTTTTAGAGCAACATCATTACTTTAGTCATTAATTAGGTAAACAGCCGTGCAATCATATTCTAAAAGCTTTTGAAGATGGTTACTCAAGGACAAATAAGAAATCACAAGGTTGGCTGTTCTATACTTTTCCCCAAGTTAGACCCATGGACACGGATGTGTGTAATTAATGGATGGGATTAAGAAGGACGAGTGTAAAAATAAGGGGTTTTAATTTTAAGACTTGGATCAGCTGATTATGCATCTTTATAAAGTTATATTGGGAAAAAATTTATTTTCATTATGCAGTTATATATTTGCTTCATGTTATTCGTGTATTATAAAAATGAAACAAAACAAAAACAAACATAAACCTTCCAATAAAGAAAACACAACAACACCAACAACCCGCCTCGATCAATTAAACTAAATAGAACAATAACAAAAGAAACACGAGGAATAATATAATAATAATATGGCTCCTTTTCTCTATTGGTCTTTGCAGCTGTCTGTTTGTAACTTGTTTTATAAAGGCTGGGGGTGGGTGGAATTCACTACACTGGGTATGTAGGTTGCCCACATGATTTTATTTTGGGCATCATCACTAGGGATCATTGAGGGGTTCAACGGTCAATTATACTTAAATGCGATTACAGTGATCTTTATAAGATATTTGTGACCCAACATTACCCATTAAAATGCATAAGATATATCATATATTTTGTTTGATTAGCCCTGAAGCATGGTCCAATAAAAGTTGATAAATGCAATTAAAACATCATAGCTGATAGCAATGGTGTTAATGGAAGTAAACTAGTTATGGCATGCATTTTCTCCTGCAATGAAGTATACATTTACCAAAGAATATGAGAAGGAAACAAGCAGGACTGGCATAAAACTGATGCATCTGTGTCTTTGAGACAGTCTCCATTAATTAATCCAGTCGTCTACAGTGGTATGAATATTCAGTAACTATCCTAGTGTTTTCTAAAAAGGATCATGTCTATCTTGCTACCCTCCATCATTCATACTTGGTACATGGGATTACCATGTGGTGACTATCCATGAGAGGGGTATAATTTGTTTTATTACATTCTTTAGTGTCATTGGGTGGCGATACGTAAAAAACAAAACAAGATTGCAATATTCTAACTTTTCATATTGTTGGCTTGTTTTCTTCTTCTTAAAACAAGCTTTGTAATATGTATCATGCTTTAGAATCTGCTCCCTCGATCACAGTCCCTATATATATAGGGCAAATATATAATAGAAAACCTTTGTGCTCGCGATGGAGAACTATTGAAAAAGTTGTTATAATGCCCCTGAACTAGTATGGCGGTCATTATTGGACTGTACATTCATGAACGGCCTTAGCACCCCCTCCCCCTCTGTATGTATAGAGGCATTGTTAGCACGGCATTTGGAAATAAACTTTAAACAAGTGTTTTAAAATTTTGACCATATATATATATATATATATATATATATATATATATATATATATATATATATATATATATATATATGACATGTTTGGGTGGTGTGATGAGGAGCGGGGGGGGGGGATGACTGTGTGGTTCTAGCGTGAGTTCTTACTTATGTTTATATCATGTATAACTCATCCTTGTGAAGAGTTTTGTGATAGAATTCAGTTTTCACACATACTTACAAACCAAAGACACGCATACATATCAGCAAAAATGACCTCTTATCTTTAACCAGTGTCTCTGGGGCGCCGAGTGGCCGAGTGGTCTAAAGCGCTTTCTGTTACGGATCACTGCCATCTCACCTCTGTCTGTGTGGGTTCGAGTCTAAGTTTCGGCTCATGTAGTTATGCGGGAAAGTATGCCAGTAGCTTCTCGTGGGTCGGTGGTTCTTTCCAAGGGTTCTCCCAGGTTCGTCCTCCACCATTAATACTGGCATACATATATAGCCTATCGTGTGCTGAACAATGGTGTTAAATCATACAACAACAACAACATCAACCAGTGTCTGATTGTTTCCAAGAGCTAAGAGCTTTGATGATTGCTGTTTAAAAGGTAATGTTGCATATGTTTCTTTTCCATCATTCTGTTATAATAATGCGTACATAATGTAATCTTCCACAATGTTGGATATCAGATTCCAGAGCTAATCACAGATCAAGAAGGTTATATACGGTAAAGTTACATTCTTACACGTGATAACTCTGCGTATTGAACAAAAGGTCTGCAAAGGTAAATGGTAAACGTTTCAGTTTGTGTGTTTATTCAAATAGACATAACTAGATCTCTGTATTTTTCTAATTGGAAGCTTTAGGATTTGTGAATATTTAAAACATTCACCTTAACTTCAAAACATACCTATATGTCAATTTATAAAAAGGAACAAAGGCCTTTTCATTAACGTGTCACTATCTGGGGTGTGGGGGTGAGGGGCGAGGGAGGTGGTTTAGAAATATGCAGTCAAAAGTGTGGGTGTTTGTTTTTTTAACTTCAGATGTTACTTCATGTTTGCATCATACAAAACCTGTTCTCGTGAAGTCTTATATAACAAAATTCAGTTTTTACTGATGACTACCTGCTAGACAGTGTAGTAATATGTCTAATTTCTCAGACCGAGACTTGTATTCTTTGCCGTAAGAAATGAGTTCTTTACCGTGACTCGGAATAAAGAAATTACGATGTTGCTTTGTATATACAATTTCTTTTTATCTCGTTTTAAATGTTTACAAAAATTGAATTAAGCATTTGACATTATTGAAAGACAACGTGTAAACCGCAGATAAATCACCACGAGACGTTCGTAACTGTGACAAGGCCTACATAAGTGCTATACAGTTATTTCATTGGTCAATCTGCTCTGCTGATATGGTGGTCAAAGTCCGATCCATGATGTCTGGATGATTAAGATTAACTCTGGTTCAGACTGAATCTGGCGAGAAATCAATTTAGTATGATGACTTTTTTGGATTGGGCGGTGGTTTATAGTTGCTGCAGTTAAAATTGATTAGCCTTAAATTGCCTTTCTATGATGACTGTATTATTATGTCGAGTCATGTCTAGATTCAAGCAGTGTTAGATGCTAAATGATAATGCAAAAATCGGTTAATAAAACTTCATTGGAATTGATTATGCACGTGACTAAACCGACCGTATAGCTTCATTTCCATTAGTCGAAGAAAACGAAAGTAAACTCAAAATGGCGGCAAGACAACCAGAGTGTGGTATTTGTATGAACAGTATTAAGAATTCTAAGGTAATATCTTGTCACCATAGTTTCTGTTACACTTGTCTGGAGGATTATTTACGGGTTAACCTTCGATTTGATTGTCCCATTTGCAGAACAAATGTTGAATTACCCAGTGAATGTGTGCCAGGATTCGAAGCAAACGTTTACGTTAACACTGACTACGTAGAGAAAGAGGTAGGTACTATAAGGCCTCTATCGGTCCAAATATGAAGTATTTTTAATTAAAAAAATTGTCGTTAATCTGGGAATAAAAAATGATCGATCTTTGAAAAGCTTGCAACTGGTTTCTTAAACAATATATTTAGATATGACGTGATATGCACATGCTTGTAGCGTCACATTTCACTTGAAAGAGACAACTGTATGAAATAAATAAAATATGTTTCTGGGTTTGATTGGCCCCAGAGGGTCCATATTGCTTTGCTTACAGTGCTAAACCAGACCCATTCACCCCTCATCATAAATATCCTTTAACTAGCGCAAATAGTTTTATAAAACATTCAGATGACGTGATATGCACATGCTTGTCGCGTTACGTTTCGCTTAAGAGACATTCGTATGAAATAAACAGAATTTGTTACAGACAAGAATTTTCCCGATATGTTTAAGGATAGAACAGAGACAACAGCTCTTGCATTATTTACGAGTATGTATGTATGTATGTATGTATGTATGTATGTATGTATGTATGTATGTTTATACCACATACATTAAAAATAACATGGCATTTAAAGTGTTTGTATAAAGCAAATCTATATACCAATACTATTGGTATATCAAATAGTGATCCGCCCATAGCGCAATAATACGAATATATAAACATTCTTTCTACCGTAGGCCTATAGCTCTATAAAGAATTTCTACTCATTCATTAATCATAAATGACATGAAATTAACGACACATATATTAATAGTCCCTGTTTTCTAAATAATATAATGGTACACAATTTCATCGAAATCCTGTCTTTTTCCTCTCCCCCTCTCATGCAAAATAAGCACAAATCAGGAGTGAGAGAGAAATATATTGCGCTGGACGAAAACATTAAAGCTGAACTTGTATACACCAAGTAACCCACAGTACTCTGTTTCCTCGTAAACCTATGCTTACGCTTTCCTTGGGATTTATCTATAGTATTCATAATATCAATGATACATAGTTGCAATTGTCAGACGATACACAAGGCCTACATGTTAAATTTGTCGGTTACGATGCGCACATACTGTATTGTGTTTTAAGCCTTTGTTGTTGTTTCTGAAACCCGTTTTAATCGAGTATTAATAATTAAATATAAAACTGTCCAAATGGTCGCCAGCCCACCCACCCCTCTCTGGAGCAAAAATACACGAAAATACAAGCGTTGTGGATTTTTGCTTGGGTCATACGACGATGTCTCTGGACCTATGAATGATGGCAATGTTAGTCAAGACGTACAGAGAGAGAGAGAGAGAGAGAGAGAGAGAGAGAGAGAGAGAGAGAGAGAGAGAGAGAGAGAGAGAGAGAGAGATGTTTAGTCTGTAGAATCGCTGATTAAATCAAAATGATGACTTAGTTGAACTGTCAATATATTAAAATATTTTAATTACCTCTTGTTGGTTCGTGATTCCAATTCGTTTATATTCCACGCGAATTTCCATACGACAGTAGGTCAATGCCTAACGGTACATTCATAGTCTATAATAAGATCACCGGGTTTGCAGAGAGAGAGAGAGAGAGAGAGAGAGAGAGAGAGAGAGAGAGAGAGAGAGAGAGAGAGAGAGATGTTTAGTCTGTAAAATCGCTGATTAAATCAAAATGATGACTTAGTTGAACTGTCAATATATTAAAATATTTTTATTACCTCTTGTTGGTTCGTGATTCCAATTCGTTTATATTCCACGCGAATTTCCATACGACAGTAGGTCAATGCCTAACGGTACATGCATAGTCTATAATAAGATCACCGGGTTTGCAGTGCACTACTTTCTTCATTAAAAAAACAAAACAACAACATATTTTATGTTTAAATAATGCGTGTGTCTTATATTGATTTAATAAATGTGAATAAAAAAAGAAAATGAAAAAGAAAACAATCAACTTATCAATTTGAATATGTGATTGTGAATAACAAGAAAAATCGTAGAACTAGATTTTGTAGCAGACAGCCACTTGGTTATGAGGAGGTCGTTTACTCTGGCAATATATCAGGAGCACATCGTAACTCCAACTTGCAAATATTTGTATTTGTATGTGATATAAATAAAATATATGTATAGTATGTACGCTGTATCATTGATACAGCGTACATACTATACATACATACTTATATATATATATATATATATATATATATATATATATATATATATATATATATATGATAAACGCCAAATGTTGCACCCCAAAAAAATTTAAGTAAAAAGTGTTTGTAGGTGTATTTGGTTATACCACAATGACCATACGTATATTAACATATATAACTACTATGTATTGAAACTGCGGGCAAACAAATCCCAGATAAGCGCATGTTCGCCAAAAGCGTCGAATATTTTGCCTTATTTCTTCATTTCCAATGATCTCAAGATATATCAGCGGAAATCGAGGAATCGAGAACAGTTTGTTTTTGTTTACAGAAGATTGTTTGAAGCATCTTCTGCCTGTCCCAATCAATGATGTTAGTGGACCGAATCCTGGACCTACAACAAACGTTAACAAATTGACAAGGAAAAAAGATAAATCTAGTTTTTTTTTCACATATTAATTTCGGAGAAACTGTACACGAACATTGCAAACGAAACCAATCCATATGCCCCAAAATGCATATTGTATTATTGGTATCACCAAACAAAACGAGATTCATTGAACAAAGTTAGATCTGAACTAGAAGCTGGATGTGAATATTGCCAAGTAAATGTATGTACAAATTGTTTCAAACCATATCACATATTAAATTTTCCTAGTTTATTTTAGTGGAATTAAGTGCTGATATTCCTAACAATGTTGTACATAATTTTGTAAATGGTGTATAAATAAATTGTGAAAGACTTACTATTGGATTCAAGAAGAGAAATTAATTGTGAATGCATGTGCATGATGTTTATAAAAATTTCTTAACAGGTAAAACACTGGGGCACAAGCAGCTATACACAGCTTAATGTTGCTAGGGCACAGTAGCAATGTTACTGATAAGTCTCTTGGGGTTGAACGAGCTTAAAAACCTAAGTTAATTTAATTGGTTTAGTTTTTAAACAAAACAATGTCATGATTAGGGTCCAGAATCACTGTAGCCTCCGGAAGGATGGCAGGTCAACAGCTTTTTGAGTAGGCATGAATTTCAACGCTTTAAAGTTATGCTAGTTTATCTCTTGTTATTGGTAAAAGTGATTTCATGCCATTTTTAAGGGCATTAGTTTGGAAGTGGGAGGTCGTGGGTTCGATCCCCCTGCCCAAGGAATAAGTTGTTGTTTACCTAACATTTAGATATATACACATAAAATCACAATCAACTGCTCCGGTGGCCTAGTCATTAGAGCGTCCGCCGCGAAAGCGGGAGTTCGTGGGTTCAATCCCCGGCCGAGTCATACCAAAGACTTATAAAAATGGTACTAACAGCTACCTCGCTTTACGCTCAGTATTAAGAGGTTAGTGTCAGGACTGGTTGGCCTAGTGTCAGGATAATATGACTGTGTGGGACATCATGCTACATGCCTGTGGCATGATGCCCCAGTGCTAGACATCACTTAAACTGCCACACTGCAGACATCGTAGCAATGTGACTGAAAAATTGTTATAGTTGTGTTAAAGAACCTAAACAAAAAAAACAAGGTCATTAGTTTCATTACGAATTAAACCATCATAACAAATCTCGTTCAGACAGTTTCAGATAAACAACAGGAGCAGGTAGGTTAAACACACAACAATGTCTTAGAACGTCTTGTAAGCTCAACTGATGACGTTTTATAAACTTACTGCCAGGGAAAGACAAAAGTTCTGATGACATGAATCATCGTAAAATGTTTTGGATGGATATTTGTTTTGCTTTTAATTTGAGATGAAGGTTTCTTAATTAACATCTGAATTTGAAAAATGGTGATAAATTAATAATTCTTCCGTCGGCATATTCTTACATATATTTGAGTGAATCTGAAGTGCATGCTATCTTTGATGTCATTATAACAAGAGCGAATTGACATGGAAATACTGTATTAGCAGTATTCGTGGGGGACCAATTTTTATAGTTTTGTTGTTGTCACTAACCACAAAAATTAAAAATTAGCCACTTTGGATGGTAACACCCAACGCCACTTTCTTTTCTTAGTTTCATTCCTTAAGATTAACACAGCTACTTCTTTTTGATAAATCAAGGTCAGTTTTGTAATTTGGTAATTTAATAGTGGCTTTTACACGAGTTTTAATTTTTAAACCTTTTGAAGCAAGAATTATAAGTAGTTTTATATTGTTTCAATGCACACATTTGATAAGGTACTGTACCTGATAGCTGTAGTTTATACTCACTGCCTTCTGTTTCTTGAAACACTATTATAAATGAAACACTATGTATATAGTATATTATACATTAATTGCAACAGATTATTAAAACTACAGATTGTCGACAAAGCCACTGCATCTACATTGTGTCTATTTAATCTTGTGGTACTTATAAATGCATCTTAGGCATACATGACAACCATTATGCTTTTGGTGTAATCATTTATGCTTTATTTTCACTAAATAACGCGCTACACTTAAACGTATATGGATTACGCTTTTTCGAAATATCCACCTCCCAAAAAATCAATTATTCGTTTTCTTGTTATTATTGATATTTCATTAATCCCACAGACCGTATTTTAGAAAAGACTGCTTTTACGTAACTACAGTATAAGAGTAATATTGACCGTAGATTTTCCTAACAGTATCATGTTCTATTTATAGCAAACCTGGTTCAACTGTCTACCTCTATTTCTATTTATAGCATCTATATGCTTAGTAAGGAGAGAGCACAGATTTACGCACAGATTCCATGTTTTAATTCATATTTGTTGCAGAACCAGTCTAAAGATATTTGGTGTCAACAGGTATATTTTATTTTAGTCTATGCATTTATGCGAGCAAAACTATCTCCTTTCAGACATTTCCCCGATAAATTAGCAAAGGCAATTTATAAACAAAATAAACAAAATAACAATCCTCTGAATATTAAAACAAGAGTTCAGCATCACGTGACATATTTCCGGCCACGTGGAAAGAATTTTAATATTTGACGCTAAGTCTTTAGATGGTTTCTAGTCTATTCGTGTAAAGCTAAAAGTGATGCATAAGAAAACTTGAAACAGTAAAAGATGTTAAAAAATGATAGGGGCAAATAAATAATTTTTTAAAAAATTTTAACATTTTATATGTGGATTACGCTTTTTCTGCTAGATTCCGCTCTTTGACTACTTGGATTACGCTTTTTCCTCGTCAGGTGTTGGCATGTATGCTTAGATAAATAATCCTCAAATTGCTAAACCATGAAATTAAATATCTATTAATATGCAAACATTCACGGGCAAAACCATGAATTTAAGTACCAATGAAAATGCCCTTTTAAAAAAATACAAAACCAACGCAAATAAATGATACTACAGTAGCATAGGTGTAGTTTTGTATTATTGTGGATAGTGTTGTTCCGATTATCGATTATAATCGACAGTGTATCCCCTAGGGGTGCAAGACTGATGGTCAAAATTCACCTTGGTGTCAAAACTGGGGGTCAGACTGAGTTAAAATTAAACTTTGATATCAAAACTGGGGGTCAAATTAAAAATTTGGGGGTCTGTGAATCGCAAATGAGGGTAAAGGGAAACACTGATAATCGATCATCAGTTGGTTGAGAAAACCAATAAGATAATCGATTGTGAAACTCCATAATCGATTGTTTGTAAAGGGAGACTACTTTTTATGTGTATGCAAAGCACAAAGGTTACTATAACTCCCAGTCACTAAAGTTGACCTGAAATTTATTAATCCCTTCACAACTACAAATAAAAAACCTTACGATTCATAATTAGGAATATATACTATACTCATTATTACATGGTCAAGCTGCTAAATTGTTGAGCTAATAAATTTAAACACATTTTGTTGATTTGTTTAAGTTAAATTGCAACATCTTTTGTAGTATTTATAAACAATGACAAACAAGAAAATCATGTTCGTCTATACTTTAAATTATAGACACATCACATATGAACGAAAGAATTTTGGGGGATTGTAGCAGTATTTCAGTTACATATGACTGATCAGCCATAAAAAGACGCATTCATATTAACAAAGTCGTAGAATAAAAGTAACACACAATGTAATATTATTGTCAGGTTAAAGTATACATGTCATTAAAAGAGATTACTCCTGTACATTTATAAACATATTGAACTTTTGACCAAAGATATATTTTGTAACAAAACTTAAAATTTGGCCTTAGTGACCTATTCCCATCACTAATTGTGGAATTTAACAAGCTCATTTAAGTTATTATTTTTTTTACTTCAGAAACGTAGATTGATTTACTGAATATAGGTGGGTGCTAGAGGTATAAACTATGATAATACTGGAAAATATTGGTATTTTGTGAACATGCAGTCCTGTTAATTAGGTTGCTCATTAGTGGCTTCTCAATTTGTGTATGGATTGTTAGCTGGACCTTTTTATGCTGGGTAATAGAGAACTTGTTTCTAGGTCATTTTGCAGACTGATTGTATTTATGCATGCATATATGTATTTATTAAAATCTGCCGATTTACAACATTAACATTAATTTCTTTTGGGCTTTACAGTGACAATTTAGACTGGATGGGTGAATTTCACTGTTGTTTGATCAAATTTTACCTAACAAAGCCCTATTTCAAGTAGTACATCCAGCAACTTTAAATATGGGGGTAGTTTTAAGCCTTGTTAAACTAGGAAATAGTTGATACCAAGTTTTGTTTGGAATTTGATAGAAGCATTATAGGCAAATGGTTCTTAAAAGTAGCACACTGTGTATACACACACTGGCACACAATAATAAAAATATCTGACATCCTTACCAGATCTGTTAGCATTATTAAATAAAAAAACAGCAGAGTACTATTAATAAAATTGCAATTTTTGCAAGACTTTTGCAGTCAGATCTCTTGAAATTAATCAAGCAAAACCATAAATATTTCAATTTCTAATTTATATTTGCTGTTTGATTATTTCAGCCCACGGAGACAGAAGCCTCTTCACCTGTGGTAGAGAAAGGAAACAAGGATCCTGCTGAAGGAACCAAAATCCAAGACAAGGCCATTGCTACAGAAACTACCCTGCTACCACCTATTGTGAATGAGGAAGTTGTGGTTTTCCCAACTGTTAATATCGAGAAAGTGGACAGTAGTGATGTGGGCATAACTGTTGAAAATGAGAAAAATGAAAAGCTGAAGCTCGAGTGCAAGGAAGGTAGGATGACGAACTTAATAAATTAATTAAAAATGTTAAAGGAAGAACATATATGGCCAGAGTTTAACTGATTTTTGGTGCAAAAAAAATCATCTCCCAGGTGGAGGAAAAACCACTGACTCACGAGAAGCTACTGGCAAGCTTTCATTCAAACCCACGTTTGCCGAATCTGGGACTGAAACCCACGCAGTGAGAGATGAGATGGCAGTAATGAAAAGCGCTTTAAACCACTTGGTCCCACGGTGGCCCCACTGGTATCATTGAGCTTTCATATTAATCCATGCCCAACCATCACAAGTTTCCACTAAGTTTATTTTAAAGGCACTTGGATTTAAACCTTTTTAAAAAAAATGATGATGTAGGTTATAAACCATACATTAAAAAAAATGTTAGGTCAGTTAGTAGAGCATTGGACTTGCAGCACAAGGGTAACCGGTTTTGTACCTGTCTTGCAATTTCAGTCTGGTGTTGACTCCATGGTGTCTTTGGGAAAGGCATTTTCTACGCATTATGTTGCAAATTTGTTAAAAAGTTGTTAAAACCTGAAAAAGGTAAAAACAAGTGATAGATGGATATGATTGTACTCAGTTTTGATCTTGTTTCAGACCAATGGTTTCAGATCAACCATGAAGGTAAAAAGCAGTATGAAGGAGACTTTCAACTACAGTTGCGGAAAGCCCCAGAGCCTACGTTGAAGCCGCTTGATCTTCCTGATATTTCGGACATCATTATCAATAAGGTAAACAGTTAAAAAGTTGGAATTTTAAAAATGTTGCCTTCTGACCGTTTTTGTACCATATAGAACCTTTTCATGCCTTTTACTGCTGCAATAGTATTTACTTATGATTAATTGCAGGACTATCCTATCTCTACAACTTTGTGATAAACAAGTCAGCAGACTGTTGTATATAGTTAACGCATGGCCTTGTTAATTTGCTTTTGAATATAGGAAATATAGGAAGAAAATATTCTTTTTTCTTTTTCTTCATTAAAAGTAGTCCAAAAAGTGTAAAATAGAATGGTGTTTAAATATTTCTTTGAGAATCTTGGCATTAAATCTTATTTCTGCATTTTACAATTGGCTGCAGTGGATACTTTGTTAATAATTTAACGAATGGTTCTGAATTTCATAGCCAATTTCTTTACTTTCATTGCTTATGTGCACGTGATTCTAATCATAACTGGCACAGTTCATGATATGCTGTAAGGCCAAAATATAAATTCAAATGAAATTGACTAAGATAATTAAGAATGGCACAGAAATTTTGTTGAATGTTCAGGCTAACAACTTCAGATATTAAGGGTATATGAGTAAATTTGAACATTGGAGGACAAAGAAACAGTTGCCATTTACAAGTTTTACTTGGAATTTGATAATTATTTTTAAGCTAATGTGACTATACACATAGTTTTCCACAAAAAAGAATGCCGTCAATCTTACGAGATCCCTTTCGATAAAAAACAAAACAAATAAGAGCAGAGATGACAGCACTAGTGATATTAATACTTTTACGATTTCTGGAAGACATTTGCAGTCAAGTCCCTTAAAATTAATCATGCTAAACCATAATTTGTTTAATTTGAATTTTTGGTTTTCGATTATTTCAGTCCACAGAGACAGAAGCCTCAGCACCTGTGGTAGAGAAAGAAAATGAGGAGCCTATTGAAAGTGTCATAATCAAAGACAAGGTCATTGCATCAGAAATTACCCTACCACCACCTATTGTGAACGAGGAAGTTGTGAATACGGTGGAGATTAACATTGAGAATGTGGACAGTAGTGATGTGAGCGTAGCCGTTGAAAATGAGAAGAATGAAAAACTGAAGCTCAAGTACAAGTACAAAGAAGGTAGGATGACAAACTTTATAAATTATTATGGACAAATTTAATATGGCTAGCATTCACCTGATATTTTTTTTGTGTGCAAAAACAATCATGTCACTCGTATGCCTTCACGTATGTGATGAATCTCAAGTTTATAAACTTAATAAAGTGAGCCAGAATTCCGTTGCTAGAATGCATAGCTTTGCATAAGCTTTGTCCAACTGTTGGCCTGATGCCATGCGGTGCAATTGTACATGATGTAAGCAGTGTTGAAGTAAGGTGTGATAGAAACTTGGCTGGAAACAGTAGAGAAGGGAAGAGTTACCACGATACATTTTGTTGCTAAAACCCGGATAAAAAAGGTGAAAACAGCATATGGATGTGTTTGTATTCTGTTTTGATCTTGTTTCAGACCAGTGGTCTCCTATCAATCATGAAGGTAAAAAGCAGTATGACAGAGACTTTCTACTACAGCTGCAGAATGCTCCAGAGTCTTCGTTGAAGCCGCTTGATCTTCCTGATATTCCGGACATCATTATTGAAAAGGTAAACAGTTAGAAGTTTGAACAAAATAAAATGTTGACTGCTGCACTTTTATATTTACTTGTAAAATCTACATACATGTTTGATGGTTCCAAAACATCTATTTTTTAATAGTAGATTGTGAAGAACAGCAGTCATTGTGCAACCATTTAAGTAGATTAATGTTGTTGTTGCAATAACCTCGATAGTAATTTTGTTTTTCTAAGATAGATTGATATCTTGTCTTTTCCTCTGATCCTGCTTCTGCTTGATTTTATAAGTGTTTCATTTTCACCATCATATGCCCCTTGACTCGTATGGTGGGGACAGAGGAAAATATTATTGCAAAAGTATGTTTTGTTTAATTATATGCATTGTTAACTCAAGATGCCCAGAAATTTGAGTTTTTGGAAAACTTGTTTGAATTGAAAATGAACTTTTCAATTCACACTGTTTCATAATATATTATATAATTTTTTAATATTTTTTCTAGGCCCCAACACGATCTGCAAACAGAGATTTTGCAGAGGGCAGCAGTTTTGTGGACTTTACACCCAGATATGTATGGTTTGGTGGTCCAAATCGGGTATGTATTGTTACCTTTACTTGACATAATTGATAAATAATTGTGTTAATTTTGTATTATGGTAGAATAATACCTATAAAACCTGAAATACCCATTTATTTCCAGTCTTTGTTGATGGTAATTTGTTTTAAACCAGTCTATAATGTTGATCCATTACGAAAATCTAGGTCATCATATTTGAGAATTTGTAATGAACACCATCAGCAGTTTTCAAGGTAATGGGATTATAGCTATGTTAAAAAAAGTTGGAGAGTGTCTTAACATTTGTGGCAAATCGTTTATACCTGGCTGTGAATACTTTATTTCACAGCAGTAATATTTGTATATTCACATAGTGTTGTGATACAATGTGATGGCCTTCTTCTTGCAGTCAGGTGGAGTCCCACGCAGAGCATGTGGTCAGCGAGGTATGGGTGGTCCTGGAGGCAGTGCAACTCAGGGTAAGCACATCAACCTTTCAATACAAAATGACATTGAGCTACATCATGCCAAAGAGGCCTGGAAACCTGGGCAAAGAGTTGAAAAGATGGATGCTGAGGTGGACTTGAAGAGTGAAGTAAGTATAGCTTATTGAAGATTATTTTAATAACTAACCAAATTCAAGAAAGTTCATTATTTTCCAAGTTAAGCAGCATAGAGCAAAAGCTTACCAAATTCAGTTCTTGATTTGAATGGGTCATTGAAAATAATATGTTCAGTATTCAGATGTAAAACACGGTTGAAGACAGTAACATTAAACTATGCTATACTTGCAAAAGTTGGTTCGATTTTTAGTGTAGCCGAAGTTGTGGCAGAGCAATATTGTGATTGTCATTCATATAAACGGCAACTCAAACTCTGATCTGTCCCTGAAGCTACTAAACACCCCATGTTTGAACAGTTGCATTGCACTAAAGATATTTTGCCTGGATAATGTGGTGATGAGGCACAGTTTACAGACCAAGAAGCAGTATTCACACATTCAGTAGGAAACCAGCAAACGAAACTGTCAGATCTGACAGTGCCACAGTTTGTAGAACAAGCAGCCCAAGTAGCACCAGGCACACATCCAGCAGGAAACCAGCAAAGGACACAGTCAGATGCTGCACAGTATGCTACCCAAGTAGCACTAGACACACATCCAGTATTAAACCAGCACAAACTCAATATCTATCTTAGGTGCCTGTATCATTGCTTACAATTTACCTAGAAGTCACACACACTACTTTAAAAAAAAGTACTAGGCAAGACATTTCACACACAACCTAAACTTTAAGAATCTATGCTGATATTTCAAGCTGCATTTTGTAGAGGTATCCAAATTTTAGTAAATGGCAACTGTATTAAGTTGGTAGTCATTCTGTGTTATTATATTAGGTTTGTAGTCCGAATAATGATAACACATTGGTATTGTACCACTTCTACTTCTGAATACATGGTTATGTATTATGTTTGAATTGCGTTGAAGAATTTTGCACTTCCATCTTAAAACTGTGCATACATATTTTTTTTTCTTTCAGACTACTACCAACTACCCTCAAAGAATGACATCTCCAGTCTTTCAGAGCAGCATGCCAACTGCGCAGCAGGGATTATTTCAACTGTTTCAGGAAAACACAGGAAGCTTTACCCCGCATGCTCATACACACACTTACAACAACCCTCCAGCTGTTTTCTACAATGCAGCACAGAAACAGAATAGACATCCCTCTGCTTTAGGCATGAGTGGTCCAGGACAGCAGGCAGCAAAGAAACGAGCACGCAGATGTTTGCCGATAATAGACCCTTATAGTGGGAAGGATATTACGCAAGAAGTTCAACAAGCACGAGGGACACCCCCCTCATCGGCTACCTTGGGGCCACACATCACTGTCAGTGGTCAGGAGGTGAGATTGAAAAATCTTTCTTAACAGCGCTTAATGAATGCAATATTTATTTCAAGTCCTATTTTCTATTGATTTGTTCAAGTTGAATAGATGTATCTATGCCTTGTCAAATTATTCTTTGCCAACAACATAGTTTACATTCTTCATTAGTTTTCTATTAAACAAAATTGGATGTTTAGATGTTTGTTCAACCATGTCATCATATATTTATACTCTTTTTTGTTATAAAGAAACTGGTCTATTTAATTTTCTTGTGTATAGATACAAGCAACAAATAAAACAATTCATTTCAGTATCAAAGCTTTGTTTTTAAGCATGTGTTTACCCCCATTTTTGTTGAATGCATATGCCCCTTTAGATGCACATTTCTTTCTGCATGTTCGCTATTAGCTTGTATGTGGTGTCTGTAAGGCATTGATTGTCAACAATTACCATTTTGAAAGTCTCAGAATCCACTGGACGAATTTCAGACAAATTTGTAGGATATATTCTTCTGAAAATGCTGCCAAGTTACCATAAAATATGACTTGTACAAACGAACAAAATTATTCAGATGGTTAATCTTGTTACCACAGAACCGAACTGAACTATCTAACTGTATTTTGGCATAAAGAACTTAAATGTTGGTTTGTGATTGATGAAAATAGAATGAAACCAAAAAATCTCCAGAAAAGTCACCATACTTGGACAGAATTTGAAGAAATGCATTCAGCTTTTCCCTGTGAATGATGTAGTTCTTGGGATTTGGGTACAATGAAAGATTATACAATTTGTATTATTTGCTTGAACGTTCAGATGTTTTACTTAACTGAAATTTTTTATCGATTATTTTCTGGGGTTTTTCAACAATTGAAAATAACTACTTTCCTATCATGAATCATACTTGTATATTAAAATCAATTAATGGAACAGTGTGGGTGGGATGCAGAAGATGCCGATGTATGCAATGCAATTGTTAGAAGAAATTAATAATTTGGACGTTCTGGTGTAAGAGTCGGGTTGGTGATGGCACGTATAACTTTTTTTATTGAATTTTATTGATTGCATTAACAACACTTGCTATGTTATATAGACAGGTGATCGTTCAGTTTGTGCTCAACTAAATCAAGCTTGGCCACCACTGACCACTCATTCATCTCATTAAGGAACTAAACTTGGCACACACAACTTCAAGGCCTGTAAAATAATAGATCCATATGTGCCAAATTGTGCTTTTTTTCCTTTAATTAATACATACCTAGCCCATATATGAATTGTGCTTTTCTGGTACGTTACAAAAATGAAAATGAAGTAAGTTTTCTTTTGTCATATTTATTGTAATCACTTAAATCCTACTGGTATAAATTTAAGAACTTTAAAATTATTAAAATTTGTCCATTCCAGAGCTTCATGACATTTCTTATTATTAGTTTCTTAAATTTGAAAAATTGATAATCAAGATAGCAGACCAGTCTGTACTTGTAAAAAATATTTGGGGCAAGTTATTTATGGTATTAAGAGTTTGTGGATGTTAGTGCATGTGGATCTTTTTAACTTGAAAAATGTCCAATCACAAAAACAATCCTGCTGTACATGTTCTGGTTCTAACATACTGGAAAACATGAACATTTTACTAAAGTGTTGAAAAGTTCTTTCTACTTTTAAGATTTTTCCATCTGTAATATCCACTTCATTATGACAATTACTGAGAGATTTCTTTTAATGAAATTAACATTTTTTTGTTTCACACACAGCTTGTATCACAAGAGGCCAAGATGGTGGCGGTAATGCATAGCTGTTAGGCTGTGGGCTAGTTAATAATTAAATGTTGTGAAATAGAGTTGTACCTGAATAAAATCAACATGAAAATTGATCATTTTCTCTCAGAAATTGCAAGTACTAAACTTGTTATGTCATTATCTATTGAAAGATGAACTAATGCGTTGATGAAATAAGACCTGATATTGATTGCTAGTTGAAATCAACTCCAGAGTTTTGTTTAGCAAGTGATTACCATGTTGACATTTTGCTTGCGAAGCAGGGAATCATACTAGCTGTTCTCGAAATAAATGTAGAGAATTATGTTCTTTTTGGTTTTTACAAAATTTATCGCACTCTCATTTCATTTAACTTATTTTTTGTACAACAACATTAAAAAGAATTTTTTTTGATATAACAAAATGACTTCCGATGTCGCTTGAAATTGAACTGGGTCCGGTTCCATCTATTTGTCTAGTGTGTGAGCAGATTAAAGACAATGGTAATGATACTTGCCATTGTTGGGAAAAAATAATTTTCCTATCAATTTCATGCAGGTAAAAGTCAGCATAACAGTTTATGATAAAAACAATCTTATTTATGGTGGTGGCAGATTACTAATTTGTTAAAAAAAAATTCTGAATCCACACTACATCTCAAATGTTAAAACAAGGAGAGGAAACTTGGATTAGAAAAATTTCAGATCTCTGAGCTGAACTTTGGTGCGAAACTATTACACAGTGACATGTAGATTGAATCATTTGTTCCAGATAGAATGCAGGAGAAATGGGAAATTGTTGTCCTTTTATTATATGTTAAGAAACTATAAGAGCCCATTTATCATACAGGTTTTGAACAAGGCAAGTTGATTTTACACAATTAGTCCCAGTTTATTCAACTATATAATTTTGATGGTCTTTTGTCAAAATTGAAGTCAAACATTTTGTAAACGATTGTAGTTTTAGCCAAATCATCTTAGGGAGTTTTATGTTGGTTGATAAATTGAAATTTTATTTTCAGACGTTTTTTTCTCAAGCTTTCCTGTACGAATTATGCTTTTCTGGTGCATTAGAAAAAAAAAGCAAAGCATGTAAATTTTTTATTTTGTCATTTTTATTATAATCACCTAAATCACTTATTCTATAAATTAGAGAGTATATTGAAAAGAATATGTTGCTGCATAAATATACTGTCTATATGACCCATTGAAAAACTATCTCAGGTTTCTTTATGAAAAATTGTCTCCTATTTAATTGGTGCCAAACGGAAAGTCGAGTTTACATTGTCTTTTAGATGAAACTTGTTTCATGCTCGACACTGTCCGATCAGAGCAAGAACAAGTCTACAATGCTTTACAAACATGGTTTGTACCACTCCTTGGACATTGGAAATATGCTTACTTTTTATTAACCTTAGCCTGGAGAACATGCTTAGCTTAAAGTAAAAGAAATATTAATTAGAAAGTTTTACTCGAGGAATGAAACACTGATCATAGAAGTGTCCACATTTACATTTATTAAAACATATGCAAACCATGAAAGTACACTAGACGGAAAAAAGGTTATGTTCTAACCCCAGTGTGTTGTAATTGAAAGACTTTTGCTAACAGGTGTTTGTTTTTGCCAAATGTTGTGACGTTTGGCATCTAAGTATATGTTTAGCAGTTGATGAGAACTTTGGGCCGGTAGAGTTTGTAATGTTTTCCAGGTGTAGCTGACCTTTTTTTAGGTGAAAAAGTCCAGTCATTGATGATATTATCTTTCTCTAGATGTAGATGATATAGATGAAGAATATGTGAATTTCTCGTTTCTGAGACTGGCAGACTTCGTATGTATTTTGGACTAAGGTGGGGTTAACGACACGATGAAGTACCAGTTGTTTCCTTCTACTTTAGAGGTCTTACAAGATTTTGGCATTAGAATAAGTAGTAATAAGAAACTATGGGCAGTAAATTGACAAATTGTTGATTAAGAAATCTTTGAGAATGAAGAGCAAGTGATGCATATGATTTTTGGACGTTGTTGTATCTATCTATTGCTGTTCATTAACAGTTGTCATTACAATTTGGACCTACTCTGGTTTCTTTCTTGATTTGGGCAAACCCATAGTTTAGCTAATTGTGAGCAAAATGTTTGAATAACCAGGTATTATTTTTCATTTTGGTTCAAGATAAAAACTGCTATCCATTTTAAAAAGCATATTTTTTTCAAACAAAACGTTCACAGATTATCATTTTCATCCAGGAAGAAGCTTTGAAAAGACATGGAAAACCTGTTTTATTCATGTCAACATCTGTAACAAATCACCGTAATGTTACATTGATAATCCATTTGATGTCTTGTTGTCAAATACAAATGTGAAGCTAATGATAATTAGTGTTCTTTTATTTATTTGAACAAAATGAAAACGCAGCAATATAAAGCCTGCTATTATTGCATATGAGTAAGATGATTATTCCAAAATTCGTTCCTTAGAATATCTTATTTATACCTTTAAATCTAACCCCTTTAGACTGTTCTCGTTAATCTTCGGCACTCAGCAAGTGGTTTTTTGACTGCTTTCACTGCTCGGGTGGCCTATTGGTTTGAGTGTCCGCCTTGGATGTCAGAGGTCGCATGTTTGAACACCAGCAGATTTGTACCAAAACCTTATTTTAAAAATGGTACTTTCAGCATTTAGAGGTGTTAGGACTGGTGGGCATTGTCAGGATAATGTGAATGAGTCGGACATCATGCTACATACATGTCTGTGTCGTGATGCTCCAGTACAGACATCTCTAGACTGCCACACTGCAGACATGTAAAAAGCTTTGTTAAAAATCCAAATTGTAGGTGCAAACTATTTTTCTTTCAAAAATTTTCCCTGTATATTTATTATGCATCTCTTTTGATGTGTTTTGTTATCCTCCATCTATTCTTCCATGGTTTCAATGGCACTTTTGAGTGCGCGATGTGCCATAGATGGCAGTGAGTATAAAGGTTGAAGCTGGAAAAACTGCTAAGAACTGCTGACCCATGTTAGGGCATGAGAATGATTTCTTCTGTACCCATAAGTTCAGGACCCATGCAAATATAGGTGATTTGAGTGCTCAAAATGGCCCACCCAGTCATGTCCTGACAATGGCCGACTAGTCCTAATACTAACCTCTTAACACAGAGCACCAAATGCAGCAGCTGTTATTTTTTGTTAAGTATTTGACATGCCACAAAAAAAGAATGCTGTCATTCTTACGAGATCTCTTTCCATAAAAAATAAAACAAATAAGAGCAGAGATGATGGCACTAGTGATATTAATGCTTTTACGATTCCTGCAAGACGTTTGCAGTCAAATCCCTTAAAATTAATCATGCTAAACCATAATTTTTTAATTTGAATTTTTGTTGCGAAGAACAGCAGTAAATGTACAACCAGTTAAGTAGAATGTTTTTTTCTTGTTGTTGCCATAACCTTAATGAATATTCTTTTTTTTTCACTGACCCCACCATATAAGTTTAGGTGTTATAGGGTATTACGCTTGTCTGTCTGTCTGTCTGCCATCACATCATCTAGTGTTATTTACATGATGAACTTAAAATCTGCCCAGTTACAACATTAACATTAATTTATTTGGGCTTTACAGTGACATTTTAGACTGGATGGGTGAATTTCACAAAATTTTGAACAAATTTTACCTCAACAAAGCCCTATTTCAAGTAGTACATCCAACAACTTTAGATATGGGTGTAATTTTAAGCCTTGGTAAACTAGGAAATAGTTTATATAAAGTTTTATTTGGAATTTGATGGGAGCATTATAGGCAAATGGTTCTTAAAAGTAGCACACTGTGTATACACACACTGGCACACAATAATAAAAAAATTCTGACATCCTTACCAGATCTGTTCGCAATATTAAATTTTAAAAAAACAGCAGAGTACTATTAATTAAATTGCAATTTTTGCAAGACTTTTGCAGTCAGATCTCTTGAAATTAATCAATCAAAACCATAAATATTTCAATTTCTAATGTATATTTGCTGTTTGATTATTTCAGTCCACGGAGACAGAAGCCTCTTCACCTGTGGTAGAGAAAGGAAACGAGGATCCTGCTGAAGGAACCAAAATCCAAGAAAAGGCCATTGCTACAGAAACTACCCTGCCACCACCTATTGTGAATGAGGAAGTTGTGGTTTCCCCAACTGTTAATATCGAGAAAGTGGACAGTAGCGATGTGGGCATAACTGTTGAAAATGAGAAGAATGAAAAGCTGAAGCTCGAGTGCAAGGAAGGTAGGATGACGAACTTAATAAATTAATTAAAAATGTTAAAGGAGGAAAATATATGGCCAGAGTTTAACTGATTTTTGGTTCAAAAAATATCATCTCCCAGGTGGAGGAAAAATCACTGACTCAAGAGAAGCAGCTGGCAAGGTTTCTCACAAACTCACGTTTGCTGAATCTGGGACTCAAATCCACGTTGTCATAGATGAGATGGCAATAATGAAAGGCACTTTAGACCACTTGGTCCCACGGTGGCCCCACTGGTATCATTGAGCTTTCATATTAATCCATGCCCAGCCATCATAAGTTTCCACTAAGTTTATTTTAAAGACATTTGGATTTAAACCTTTTTAAAAAATATGAGGATGTAGGTTATAAACCATACATTAAAAAAAATGTTAGGTCAGTTAGTAGAGCATTGGACTTGCAGCACAAGGGTAACCGGTTTTGTACCTGTCTTGCAACTTCAGTCTGGGATTGTCTCCATGGTGTCTTTGAGAAAGGCATTTTCTACGCATTATGTTGCCAATTTGTTAAAAATGTTGCTAAAACCTGAAAAAGGTAAAAACAAGTGATATATAGACATGATTGTACTCAGTTTTGATCTTGTTTCAGACCAATGGACTCAGATCAACCATGAAGGTAAAAAGCAGTATGAAGGATACTTTCAATAATTGTATCAGTACATAGAAAGTTTCCAATGACCGTATTAATTTCCATTTAAAGTCAAAAGCGTCTTGAAAAAAACTCCTTCTTTAGAAACTTGTGCGTATATTGATATGCACTAGTAAGTGAAAATTATGTTTTTGCTTTTTTTGTTGTTTCAATTTGGAAAACGGTGTCTAATCAATTGAGAATATAGGACAACTTGAAATGATCCAGTGCTCAATAAGTAACACTGCAGTCATTCATATTCATTATATGTAGTCTGAATTTTATATTGTTAAATCCTTGACAGCCAACCGTCCACATACAAGAGGTCCGACACCACCGCAGTACTACAGTAAGTATCTTGAAGAGCTATAATTTTCAGTTAACTGCCTTAAATTGTATCTGAAATTACATATGTACTGTGGATGTAAGTAGGTCTTTGTTATTTGCTTCTTGCAGTGCATACATCTTTGCTGCTGTGCATCTGCCATGATACCAGAAGATTAGATATAAATTAAAATGTTTATGATCTATGCATATCTTTTCACAATTGAATACAGAACAAACTTGTGGTACTAACAAAGTAATTTCCTTTGTTAAGACTTTAAATTTTAAAAGCTTAAAATGATTGCCAGAGATAATTTTTTTCTGAGCAAGTTATAAATAATACAGTCAATGAATCTAGGCTATGGTATGTTTGGGTCACTTAATCTGCTTGGATGAACATGAAATTTTTTTATTCTGACTCGCAATGATTGATTAAGGGGGTTTATGCAAATGCATATTCATAATGGAAATCATTCAATGTAGATATCTAAGAAAATCTAGTTTTTTTCTAGTTGTACTGATTTACATTTTTTTCTTCTCCAGTTGGTGCACAGGAAGCAGATCCTCAAGGCACACAATTCACTGGTATTTCCTACCAGACCCCTTTTCAGTACTCCAGTGTTCCGTCAGTAAGTATCCAGTCTTTTAATTTCAAGTTTTAAAACATTCTTATAGCATGTCTCCCACCCCTGGCAAGAAATGAAAGTGCCCATTTCGAAAACTGAGACATAAAGCTAAAACAAACTCGTAACATTGATCTTGTTTGCTTTCTACATTGTGCATTTCTGTATTTTAAAGAAAGTTTATGCAATTCTAATTTGTTTCTTTGAAGAAAAACAGAAGTACAACAGTAAGTGTATGTACAGAGTTTGCATTTAGGATGCACACATAACAAAATTTTGTTCATATTATTCACCATTAGCCTATATTTTTGGCTTTACTATATGAAAAATAAAATATTTGTGAAAACTGGAGATATGACATATGTGGCCACCCGAGTCCATGGAAACAATTGGCATGTTTTTTTTACCAGCACAATCTTGATGTCCTGTTGGTGTTGGACAAAAGCCTTGCAAGGCTAACATTTAATGTACATACATGGTTGACTTGTGAACATTGAGGACATCAAGCAGTCAAAACTAGTGTGCAGAAGTTGTTTCCCTTTATCAATATTTACCACCTAACACATTTATTGCGTGGTATTATGCTAGATACTGTTTTACTGTACTGTCAAATCCAAAGTATAATTAATGGTTCCAAAAATGTTAAAATAAGTGAAAAGGCATTTTGTACCCCAAATATAGTCTTTTTCATACATTTGAGATGTGTTGGTTACTTGTGCAAAAGTCCGTTACCATATGCTGAATTGTTGGCCTAATTACTAATGCAAATGCCGAAATTACCAATACAATGTTCGTTATCCCATCGTTTTATGGCACATGTATTAATTATAATATATCATGACATTTATTTACATGATGTCGTCTTCATTTGTATCATTGTCTGAAGAGTATTAAATGGGAAATGACAGATTATGACTTCTGTTATGATGGAATCCATAATAAAGGTAAGGAATTTGACTTGTATATTTGTTTTGGAGTGTTGGTGTTGAGTGTTTGTGTTGATTTAATAGTAGAAAAGCATAATAAATTTGTATTCTATGTGTGCTTATTGGTTGTTTCTCATTTTGAAACTTTCTTTTAATGCTTATCAAGTTTCAGGAATACGGCATGCAAATGTTTTTAAAATGCTTTCAAGCTTAATGGTGAATGAACCCAATTGCATCTGTAAGATGTTTAATTGATGTTTAAAAACCATTTAGGCAGATATTGTATCCAGTATGGACACCACAGTAAACGATTTCAAACCCCGCTTAGTCAGACGATCTGCTACATATGTTGGTACTTCTGTATATCATCTAGTATGCCCATCATGGTAGCTATGTTTAAAATTGAAATTTTAGAAGTAGGTTCCTCTGTTAGTCGAGCTGCCAAAGTAGTTGGGGGTCTTGGTTGGCATCACCTAGTGCGGATATATTAATAGCTAGGTGTAAAGTAAAAGTAGCCAGTTAAATCGTTCGGCTAATGGATGCCAACACTAGATAAGACAAATTGGATCGATAATTCTGAAAGTGTAGGTTGTTTAAATTTTTAAGATGTCAGATCAGCTAACGTCTTACAATGTTGTCGAGTTCGTCCTAAATGAAAATGGTGACAATGCATCCATTATGACTGCAACCGTGGCTTATTTGATAGTTGAAAAATGAATACCAGGAATTTCATCTTTAACAGGCACATACAAAGCTGGCATAAGGTCAAGTGCGCAAAGAAGCACATGTGGATTGGCTGACAATGCTTCACAAAATCAGTGTATGGGAAGGGGAACAATACTTATATGTCAGAGTAATAGTTGGGATAGCTGTTCAAATGCAAATTAAATTTCTGATACGGTTAGGGGAGGAGTGTATTTGTTCAGTTGTTGTAAACAAAGTAATGCTTTTTTCTCAGAAATTGGTCTCCCCGTTTGGTTATGCTAATCCGCATGATCTAAACAAGCAAGGATATGCTGCTCCTCGTTTGCCAATAGGGGGTAACACCACACAAGCAGCCATGTATCAGAATAGTGGAGGTGTACGACAAGTAAGTACTCTTATTTACAAAGAGATGGCAATCTTCATCTGTTTATTCAATAATCTTTATCATATTTATTCTTGACATCTAAAATCTTAAAGATACTTTCTGTAAGCATTGGTGTAAAAATGAAGTTGTTGCATTTTTGTCTGTTTATACACTGGCATGAACCTGATTTTGAATTTGTTCTGGATGAAACTGCTCGTCACTTGTTAAAGGTGGTTACATCAACTGTTATCATGTTTGAGTGATCATTTGAAGTTTCTTACTCACTTGGAAGTGAAATTGTTTTGAGAAAATCTATTGCCCTTGTGAAAAAGCAGATTACAAGGACCTATTTTTCGTTTTCCAGCGACATTGCAAGGTTCGTGAGTTTCTGGCATCCAACAATAACTATTGGATGAATGTGGTGTCCAGAACGTGATTACTGCTTATAAACCCAGCACACATACTGCAAGAAGTTTGCTAGGTGGAGCATATTGTATATATCACTAAGCCTGATGTCAAATTGGACTTTAATCAAAATAGTGCAGCACAGAATTTCATCTTGTTATTGCTGCATGTGAATTATATAACGGCATGATTTTCAGAAATAATTTCATGGTCCTCTTATCTGCCAGCAGTTATGATTTTGCTACAAGTCTCATGGAAATGACCCTTAAAATGCCGAGTAAGAGAACAAATTACAGAATTATGGTAACATTATAATCAGGATACTGGCTTGTCCATACCTTGTTGATACCTGTCGTATATTCGATCTTATGGAATTGATCAGTACTGTTAGATTTACAGGTATGAAGATGCCTTTGAGCTTGGAATTCTAGGTAGAACACAATGTTTACCTCACTCCATCTGTAACTTCTCATGGGTCAGTGGTTCTTTCCGAAGGTTTTCCAAGGTTCTTCCTCCACCAATAATATTGGTCGCCATGTACAGCCTATCGTGTACTGAAAAAATGGCATTACACCCTACAACATCCAGCTCACTGTATCTTGAATCACTTCTGGCTTGACAAAAGCAGTATACAATATTTTGTTTCACCTTACTGAAAATTTGTCCAACTGAGGGAAAGAATACACTGCCTTGCAGAGATGGTCTTGTTGGGGTTGGCAGGTTTGGTCATAATTTAAAATTTTGCTGATCTGAGATAATATACAATATGCCCACTTTGAAAGTGTTTTGTTGCAATTCCTGTGTGTAAGTAATGTTAACATGTGGTTTTTATTGTAGTCATCATGAAAATCAGTTGCTGTTTCTTAGTGAAGTGGCATTGACATTTAGTTTTAATCTCCTTATGATGACTGCATCTCTGACATCTGTTGTGGCCACTTGCACCCATTTTGAAAAGCTCTTCTTCTCTTGAGAACAGGTAGTCACATGAACATGTGTTTTCTACCCGATTTATATTGCTGTCTTGTTATAACTGAAAATGTTGCCAGTCTGCTAATACGAGTTTCGCAGTAGCTAATTAGAAAATCTTTAGTTGCTGAATGGTCTTAAGCTCTGGAAATTTCTCAGTATTTTATGTGCAAGTTCCAGTGTGTTACGCTTGTTATTATTGTTCTTCTAATTCCTTAAAACCTGCACATTTGGTATCTAATTTTGTTTTATTTCTTCCAATAAGTGCAAATTGATCTGAATTGATGTCCACAAATTTGAAATATTCACTATAAGATAATTGAAGCACTATGCCATTTGTATATTAAAACATCTTATATTCACACCTGGTCTTTTAAATAATGGTAATAATTGGATTGCCTACCCAAAGTGTCAAGCTTGATTGTCACCAATTTGACATGCTTTCAATAAACCATTTTAACATGTTCTTAAAAATTCAAGTAGAATACACTTTCCTGCCAGTCAATGATGATATTACCCTTTCAGATAAACATGAAGAACATCTGAATTCCTCGTTGCTGAGACTGGATAATAATTTATGCATGTTTGGCATTCCATAATCAATGTGCACATGGTATCGATCCTTTAATATTTGTTGTTTGATCTGTCATAAATATAGTTAGGGCTGAGATTATAAAGTTTGTTTTTGAAGAAGGCTTGATTTTATTTTGTATTTTTCAGCAGCCATATTTCAATCAGTCTGGCATGAGTCGGGCATCAGGCTACCTAAATCAACCTCAACCAACCCAGGGGTTATACGCACAACAGCAGATTATGTTCATGCCTCCACCTCAGTACGGCTCTACTGGACAAGTCATCATGCCAATGGTAAGAGAACCTCTATAGACTTTATATATATATATATATATATATATATATATATATATATATATATATATATATATATATATATATATATATATATATAACACAATGTAAAATGGATTTGGAGATGAGCAATATTATTTATTAACATGTCCTAGTGTAAATGGTATGGTACATGTCCTTTCTGAAGTGACAGTTGTTAATGGCTTTGGCATCAGACACCATACAAATATATTTGACCATTTCTGCTGACATTTCATGGAATTATGTTTTGGTCTGTGCTCAAACTCAATATCTATCTTGGAGGTTTGTATCATTGCTTACAATTTACCTAGGAGTCACACACTACTTTAAAAAAAAGTACAAGGCAATACATTTCTCACACAACCTAAACTTTAAGAATCTATGCTGATATTTCAAGCTGCATTTTGTAGAGGTATCCAAATTTTAGTAAATGTCAACTGTATGAAGTTGGTAGTAATTCTGTGTTATTGTTATTATATTAGGTTTGTAGTCCGAATAATGAAACCACATTGGTATTCAACCACTTCTACTGCTGAATACATGGTTATGTATTTGTTTTAAATTGTGGTTAAGAATTTTGCACTTCCATCTTAAAAATGTGTATACATGTTCTTTATTCTTTCAGGCTACTACGAACTACAGTCAAAGATCGACATCTCCAGCCTTTCAGAACGGCATGCCAACCACGCAGCAGGGGTTATTTCAGCTGCCACAGGAAAACACAGGAATCTTTACCCCGCATGCTCATACACACACTTACAACAACCCTCCAGCTGTTTTCTACAATACAGCACAGAAACAGAATAGACCCCCCTCTGCTTCAGGCATGAGTGGTCCAGGACAGCAGCCAGCAAAGAAACAAGAACGCGAAAAGTTAGTGATAGTACACCCAACTAGTTGGAAAGATATTTTGCAAGAGTATCAACAGGCACGAGGGACACCCCCCTTGTTGGCTACCTTGGGGCCACACATCACTGTCAGTGGTCAGGAGGTGAGATTGAAAAGTTATCTTTCATAACAACGATTAATGAATGCAATATTTATTTCAAGTCCCATTTTCTATTGGTTTGTTCACGTTGAATAGATGTGTCTATGTCTTGTCAAATTATTTTTTGCCAAGAAAATAGTTTACATTCTTCATTATTGTTCTATTAAAAAAAATTGGATGTTTAGATGTTTGTACAACCATCTCATATATTTATACTTTGTTTGTTGTAAACAAACTGCTCTATTTAATTTTCTTGTGTATAAATACAAGCGACAAACAAAACAAGTCATTTCAGTATCAAAGCTTTGTTTTTAAGCATGTGTTTACCCCCATTTTTGTTGAATGCATATGCCCCTTTAGATGCACATTTCTTTCTGCATGTTCGCTATTAGCTTGTATGTGGTGTCTGTAAGGCATTGATTGTCAACAATTACCATTTTGAAAGTCTCAGCATCCACTGGACAAATTTCAGACAAATTTGTAGGATACATCCTTCTGAAAATGCTGCCAAGCTACCATAAAATATGACTTGTACAAACGAACAAAATTATTCAGATGGTTAATTCTGTTACCACAGAACTGAACTGAACTTATCTAACTGTATTTTCGCATGAAAAACTTTAATGTTGGTTTGCCATTGATAAAAATAGAATGAAACCATAAACATCTCCAGACAAATCACCAGACTTGGACAGAAGTTGAAGAAATGCATTCAGCTTTTCACTTGGTGTTGATCAGGTTTCAGATGTGGTTGGTTGCAGCTTCTTTTATCAGACTGGTTACTTGAAGGCAATGTCCCAGACATGTCACAATATATGGTGTTGTTATTTTCAGCCATTGTGAATGATGTAAACCTTGGGATTTGTGTACAATGAAAGATTATACAATTTGTATTATTTGCTTGAACTTTCAGATGTTTTACTTAACTAAATTCTTTTGTCGATTATTTTCTGGGGTTTTACAACAATTGAAAATAACTACTTTCCTATCATGAATCATACTTGTATGTTAAAATCAATTAATGGAACAGTGTGGGTGGGATGCAGAAGATGCCGATGTATGCAATGCAATTTTTAAAAGATATTAATATTTTGGTCGTTCTGGTGTAAGAGTCGGGTTGGTGATGGCACGATTAACTTTTTTATTGAATTTTATTGATTGCATTAACAACACTTGCTATGTTATAGAGACAGGTGATCGTTCAGTTTGTGCTCAACTAAATCAAGCTTGGCCACCACTGACCACTCATTCATCTCATTAAGGAACTAAACTTGGCACATTCAACTTCAAGGCCTGTAAAAAAATAGATCCATATGTGCCAAATAGTACTTTTTTTCACCTAATTAATACATACCTAGCCCATATACGAATTGTGCTTTTCTGGTACGTTAAAAAAATGAAAATAAAGTAAGTTTTCTTTTGTCATATTTATTGTAATCACTTAAATCCCACTCGTATAAATTTAAGAACTTTAAAATTATTAAAATTTGTCCATTCCAGAACTTCATAACATTTCTTATTATTAGTTTCTTAAATTTGAAAAATTGATAATCAAGATAGCAGACCAAAATTTACTTGTAAAAAAAAATATGGGGCAAATTATTTATGGTATTAAGAGTTTGTGGATGTTAGTGCATGTGGATCTTTTTAACTTGAAAAATGTCCAATCACAAAAACAACCCTGCTGTAGATGTTCTGGTTCTTATATACTGGAAAACATAAACTTTTTACTAAAGTGTTGAAAAGTTCTTTCTACTTTTAAGATTTTTTCATTTGTAATATTGACTTCATTATGACAATTACTGAGAGATTTCTTTTAATGAAATTAACATTTTTTTGTTTCACAAGAGGCCATGATACTTGCCATTGTTGGGAAAATAATTTTCCTATCAATTTCATGCAGGTAAAAGTCAGTATAACAGTTTATGATAAAACTATCTTATTTATGGTGGTGGCAGATTCATAATTTTTAAAAAAAAATTCTCTGAATCCACACTACATCTCAAATGTTAAAACAAGGAGAGGAACCGGATTAGAACTATTACACAGTGACATGTAGCTTGAGTCATTTGTTCCAGATAGAATGCAGGATAAATGGAAAATTGTTGTCCCTTTATTATATGTTAAGAAACTATAAGAGCCCATTTTTTCATGCAGATTTTGAACAAGGCAAGTTGATTTTACACAATTAGTCCCAGTTTATTCAACTATATAATTCTGATGGTCTTTTGTCAAAATTGAAGTCAAACCTTTTGTAAACGATTGTATTTTTAGCCAAATCATCTTAGAGAGTTTTATGTTGGTTGATAAATTGAGATTTTATTTTCGGACAAATTAAGGGTTAACTTTTTTGTTGTAATATAAGATTCTATTGCTTAGCATTTATTTGTTGTAGTTTTTCTCCATCATTCTGACATTTCTTTTTTTGAGTCTTCAAAGAAACATTTTTAGATTTGGAAAATGCTTGTTTTATTATCCAAAATGTTCTTTTATTCCATTTAGTAATGGTCATATGTTAACCTTGAAAAATAATTTATCCTGGAAAATTGATTTAGAAAAGCATGGGAACCATGGCTTGTATTTGGGTTCTTTGCTGACATCACATTCGTCTCAATAACGCATTAAACTTAACATCATTCTGTGCTTTGATTGATGACTGAGTAAAGTGCATATGTCACTAAAATTATTACATAATTTATTTTCTATATGTGCCATCCATTAGTCGTTTTTTCCTCAAGCTTACCTGTACGAATTATGCTTTTCTGGTACATTAGAAAATTAAAGCAAAGCATGTAAATTTTTTATTTTGTCATTTTTATTATAATCACCTAAATCACTTATTCTATAAATTAGAGAGTATATTGAAAAGAAATGTTGCTGCGTAAATATCATTCTGTATATGACCCATTTAAAAACCATAGCGGGTTTCTTTATGAAAAATTGTCTCCTATTTAATTGGTGCCAAACGGAAAGTGGATTTTACATTGTCTTGTAGATGAAACTTGTTTATGCTAGACACTGTCCGATCAGAGCAAGGACAAATCTACAATGCTTTACAAACATGGTTTGTACCACTCCTTGGACATTGGAAATAAACTTACTTCTTATTAACCTTAGACTGGAGAACATGCTCAGTTTAAAGTAAAAGAAATATTAGTTAGAACATTTTACTTGAGGAATGAAACATTGATCATAGAAGTGTTCACGTTTACATTTATTAAAATATATGCACAACCATGAAAATACACCAGACGGAAAAAAGGTTATGTTCTAACCCCAGTGTGTTGTCATTGAAAGACTTTTGCTAACATGTTTTTGTTTTTGCCAAATGTTGTGACGTTTGGCATCTAAGTATATGTTGAGCAGCTGATGTGAACTTTGGGCCGGTAGAATTTGTAATGTTTTCCAGTTGTAATTGACCTTTTTTTAGGTGGAAAAGTCCAGTCAATGATGATATTATCTTTCTCTGATATAGATGAAGAATATGTAAATTCCTCGTTTCTGAGACTGGCAGACTTCGTATGTATTTTGGGCTGAGATTGGGTTAACGACAAGATGAGTACAAGTTGTTTCCTTCTACTTTATAGAGGTCTCACAATATTTTGGCATTAGAATAAGGAGTAATAAGAAACTATGGGCAGTAAATTGACAAATTGTAGATTAAGAAATCTTTCAGAATGAAGAGCAAGTGATGCATATGATTTTTGGACGTTGTTGTATCTATCTATTGCTATTCATTAACAGTTGTCATTACAATTTAGACCTACTCTGGTTTCTTTCTTGATTTGGACAAACCCATAGTTTAGCTAATTGTGAGCAAAATGTTTGAATAACCAGGTATTATTTTTCATTTTGGTTCAAAATAAAAACTGCTATCCATTTTGAAAAGCATATTTTTTCAAACAAAACGTTCATAGATTATCATTTTCATCCAAGAAGGATTTGGCATGACTCTGCAGGGGATTGAACCATGGCCTCGTGCATCCGATGTGAATGATTTAACTACAAGGTTATCGGTGTGATGTTTATCTATTTTGAAATACAAGAAACCCTCATGAAAATTTGGTCTTTAATGATCTGTTGGCTTCGTGTTATCATTTTATATTTAATTCAGAAATGCCACAAATAATACTAATACATGCCACCTAACTTTGTTCAGACTTTTTATTCAACATTATTTTCAGGTTCAAACTTTCTCTTTGGTACATCCCAAATAACCATTCAGATTAAATTTCATGTCTGGCAGAAGTAGCCATATGTGTACATAGTTGCTTACATGCAAAAAAAAAAGACACGATGTCCTCTACAGACACTTTAAGGGTCAAACATGGTAGAGCCAGATTCAGACATCTGGAAATGCTTGATCATACAAAATGAAAATGATAACCTAAACTTGGCTCACAGTTCAATTCCAGTTTATTTTTATGGTTTGTTTAACTGTGATGTAAAATTGTTGCTTGTCATAGGGATTAGTGGTAATTTGCAGATAATTTCAAGGTTTGCAAAAACTTTTGTGGTTTAAAGTTTTCTGTTCATTTCAGACACCCCACATGCCACAGAATGAAATTAAGGCACAGTTTCTAGCACAAGTAACACAAATAGCACTAGGCACACATCCAGTAGGAAACCAGCAAAGGACACAGTCAGATGGGACACAGTATGTAGCCCAAGTAGCGCTAGGCACACATCTAGATGGAAACCAGCAAAGGCCACTATCTGATGAGGAACAGTTTGCAGACCAAGAAGCAGTATTCACACATCAAGTAGTAAACCAGCAAAGGACACTGTCAGATGTGACAGTGCCACAGTTTGTAGAACAAGTAGCCCAAGTAGCAGTATTCACACATCCAGTAGGAAACCAGCAAAGGATACTGTCAGATGTGACAGTGCCACAGTTTGTAGAACAAGTAGCCCAAGTAGCACTAGGCACACATCCAGTAGGAAACCAGCAAAGGACACAGTCAGATGCTGCACAGTTTGCCACCCAAGTAGCAATAAGCACACATCCAGGAGGAAACCAGCAGAGGACACAATCAGAAGAGGCACAGTTTGCAGACCAAGCAGCCCAAGTAACAATAAGCACACATCCAGGTGGAAACCAACAGAGGACATTGCCAGAAGGTAATCTTCTTCAGCATCCTTCTCCCGTTAATGTCTTGGTAGCTCCTTCAGTAGCATTTTCCTAGGTAGAGGCCAAATGTCTAAAATGATGAGGGAGGAGTTCATCATAGTTAACTACAAAGCAAAAGGAGATTGAGAACTAATAAATTGGGAGTTTTTTTCTCTATTACATAACTACTATACAATATATAGAATACTGTCCAATATAATAAAATGTTGCATGTTATCAACAATAATCAACAGAAGTAGTGTAGAGAGTGGTAGGAATATACAAAACAATATTTTCGCTATAAAACAATAGGCTTTATCCAGATAACAGGACAAAAGGGGGCCAAGGTCATCCTTGATCAGGAGAAAGCTTTCGACATAATTGTGCAAATTGTTTTGGAGAACTTTGGTTTTGGATTGGCAGTTTTTTAAATTCTAGTCATTCACATCAGAATTGTTCCATTTCAGCTAAAGATGTTAAGAAAGACGAAAGAGGCAAGAAGAAATCAAAAGATATAAACAGAAAAGGGGAGACGAAACAGGGATCAGAGATGGATGCTTTCATGGATTTGGTATGCCTTAACATTCATATGCTACATTCATTCATAACACATGGCTGTAATCAAAGCTGTCGCACAAGATGGGCAGATTAGTGAATGCTATTCACTTGAAACTATGCATTGAATTAACATAGTCAATCATTATCTTTTTGGCGTAATCATTACTTTTTTCCCACAAAATTGCGCCGTACGCACAACTGTATTCATTACGCTTTTTTGGAAGCGTATCCACCTTTCCACCCCATCCCCCAATCAAATATTTGGTTTTCGTTTTTTTTTATTAACATTCAAATTATCCCACAGACAGTATTTTAAGAAAGACTACTTCTACTTAACGACAATATGAGAGTATGTTTGTCCGTGGACTTGCATGCACTTTCCTAAAAGTATCATGTTCTATTTATAACAACTTTAACCTCGTGTTCTATTTTAAGCAGCTGTATGACGTACCTGCAAATTCTTTGTTCTAAATCATATTTGGTGGAGAACCAGTCTAAGGTATTTGGTGCTAAAGAGGGGTTTGGGTTTGTTTTTCAGTACGCGTAGGCCTCGCAATGTAATGCAAATGGGAGCTATCTTTTGACGTGTGAGGCAGCTAATCTAAGTCTTAATGGTAGTCAAATTCATAAACTAAATGCGACTCATTGCACCAAGGGCCCAAGTGGCATGTGTACATTTGTCATTTATATTCCTGGGGCTATGTCTCAGGGTGATAGAGATGGACTGCTCGACAAGTCGTACCAGAGACTTTGAAAAATGGTACTAACGAGCTGCCTTGTTTGGCTCTTAGCATGAAGAAGTTAGTGTTAGGACTGGTTGGCCTGTTGTTAGGATAATGTGGCTGGGTGGGACACCATGCTACATGTCTGCGGCATTATGCCCCAGTGCTGGACAAAGACAAAGTAGGCATTACTATAAAAAAATGCTGAAAATGGCTAGGGAATATTTATTTCATAGGTTTTTTGGGACCACATATATTTCTTTTGGCTGATGGTTACTTATTTTCAATGAAAAAGATGATTTTTTACGATTATTGCGGTAAAGTACCTTATGAATGGAAGTTTTGTTTTTCAAACTTGTCTAAGCATCTCCCTCTCAACACTGAGCAGATGCCACTTGTTCCAGATTTTGTGAATTAGTGAATGGCGTCACACTTTAGCATTCTCAACTACAGAACTGTGAAGTGAATGCTTCTGTTTTGACCAAATGACTGCATGATTAAACTGTTGCATTAAGCATCGTCTATAAGTCTTGTGTTGAAGGGACACTCATCAGCATAAAAAGTTCAAACACTAGTCACATTGTAAAATGACCCCAGTAAAACAGCAGGAATGGCATGTTTGCTGCACGTATTGATGTCAAAGTGAATTTTGCAGATGGATTGGTGCGTCATCCATGTGAAGTTTATCATGGGAGAAAGTCTTTTTGAGAGACCTAGCAAAGATCCATTGTCCTTGGTAGAACTTTAAACAGCTGATTCTGTAACTGAACTGAAGGCCAAAGTTACTTTCAAGATGAACAAAATGTTTTCATTGCTGCATCAAATCAAGTCAACATAACTGCTGTACAGGTTTTTTAAAATATTTTTAATAGGGCTGTCAGGTCTGAAATTGCATGGACAAATATCCAAGAAGCATATGTTAAGCTCAAGTCTTGAACAAGACTTGGCTTCACGGACACAGTGCAAAAATACTTTTATGATTAGGATGTAGAACCTAGTTCTTTGGTGGAAAAGATGGCATTGCGCAAGAAACCACTGATTGGGTTGAATTTGCACAGAAACAAATGCTGTGAAAAATTGAGACAGTTTGTAACAAGTAATAGTTATGGTTATTTGGTTAAATGAAATTTAAGCTTCTTGAATTTGGAGAATTGATGCACCAGTTATTCTTGTTGAACCTAAGTTAGGGAATCACATCAGAATGCACAAACTCTGCTGTAGTACCCTTTTCTGTCGGTCCATTTATGTCAAATCATACTTGCGATCAGCATAAATCTTCCTTCAAGTCTAGCACAAGCTTTGATGCATGTTGATGAGTCATGGGTTTTAGAAATGATGCATGTTTGGATGCCAGTTTGTTTATATTTGACCCAAAACATCAGTTGCATGCGAGTTCTCTGTACTTGAAGCAACAAGATCAGAGGCTTGCCATCGCAGGGTCAGCAAATCTTGTGAATGGCAGAATGTGTTGAACAACTGCTCATTTTAGCGCTACTAATTATTTACAGAATTCAAAGTTCAAAGACGTTGGTGAGTGAGAAAATATGCTGATATTCACAATGACTGAATTCAGAGACAAAGTTTGATTGTTTGTTTGTTTCCAAGTATAGTCAGATAAGTAAGGTGTAGTCATTAAAAGTAAAATGTTTATAAATTCGGATAAATGTTTTTGGGTTAAATGTCGATTTTTAAAGTTTCTAGAACTCTTGTTTGGATGGGACATTAGCCACATATAAGAAAGTGCATTCCTACCTACCTACCTGTGCATTTGGAACAAGACCTTTGTCAAAATTCAGTCAGACCATGGACATAAAAGCTATGTCAAAGGTGTAAATGTAGAAAATTGAACTCCATGGCAATTACAAGCTTTTCTAATCTGCAAGGTTCTACATTTTCTTGGAGTGATACATTTAGACCAATTTTATGACATAAATAAATTAAACTTGCAAGGCTTTTTGCACTTTATTCCTGGCATTATAATTGACATTTAGCCACTTCATGTGTTTTACTAGTAGGACTACTTTTTAAAAAAAACCAAAATAGCACTCCTGGACTCCTTGGTAAACCACTGTAAGTGATGCGCTCAAAACGAAAAGATGATCTTTTCAGGTAAATTTGCAATGGAGTTACTGCCCTTTTACCATCAGTTCTACATCACTACTAATCAGATGTGCAGATTGTGAAAATATTTTAATGCATTTTGGTGTGTGCATCATCTCTAGTCCTAGATGTGCTGTTGATGGGTCACAGACCATTCAACATACCTAACATGCAATTTGGTTTGAATAGTCTTGTATCAACCTACTTTAGTCTTTTATGGGCCAATTACCAAATAGAAGAGTTTTGCTTCCTTGTTTGCTTGCACTCCTGATTATAATCTTTACCATTTTATGAGTTTAGAGGCACTAATATGATTGTTAATATGATTCCATGGCAGATTTATTAAAAAACTTTTGCACCCATTATTGGACGAATTAATGATGTGCACTGTCGTGTTTCTGTATTTACTCATCATATAAAGTAACCAACATCACAGCCTGTCCTGTGTTGTTCAAAAACAGTGCATATGCATTTTCACAGTATCCTTGTTCCTTTGGTTATATTACAATTAATATTGTCATTAGATGTTTAGGGACTGGTTAATGTAATTTAACCTTTTTTTGTACTTAGGCATGATGGATTTTAAGTAAATTGTCTTAAGGCATTTGGGTTATTTTAAAATTGTTTTCAGGTTTAAATTGATATAGATTAATTTGGCATTAAAACCTACTGGTTTACAAGATTAAAATTTACATTTGCTTTTTATTGTAGTAGGAAATGTTTATTTGTAGAACATGTACATAGATTGATATCTAGATTCACTTCTGATTTCTTTTGAATTAATTTAGTTTCATTATACAGTTTTTCTTCATATCGGCATAATAGTTTAAATTTGGATAACATGCCAAAGGATATTCTTTAGTCTAACTCGTTTCTTGGGATACATTTAGTGGCGTATTACATGGTGATATGTCTGATTCAGATTTTGTGCAATATTTTGATTTGATAAACGCATGTATCTAAATTAAAAAGTTCTTTAATTCCAATCATCTGTTAACCTTGAAGAAAGAAAAATGATTCTTCCTGGAAAAAAGCAAGGTAAAAACCTAGGAAGTTTTCTTTTTAAAAACAATTGAGTAATTTTTTATTTGTCAGTAGTCATGCTTGATTCTTTTGATTTGCAAAAGTTTAATTCCATTCATTTATTGTCATATGTGAACTTTAAAAATAATGAATTTCGTTCTGGAAGAAACTAACACGTAAAAAGATGTGGGAATTGTACTTAAAAAACAGTGGGAACCATCTTGACAAGCTCAAGTACTTTTCCGATTGCACGGTATATAGCATTGTTTCATATCTCCCTAATCTTAACAATTACATTTTCAAGCTAAATCTTCCAAATGTTGGACTTGGTACTGGTATGTGTATGTGTGTGTGTGTTAGGTCATTATGACTGGGTGGGATGATGGCTCAGTGCTAGATATCACTATAAACTGTCACACTGCATACATCGTAGCGATTTGTTCCCTTTTCGAGAGAAAAAGAAAAACCACCCCTGGATTTTGAAATAAATTTCAACTCGCAAAGCTCTTTGTTTGTGTTTAATGCTTTATTTGATTAAAAATGGATGATGATCAGAAGTGTATGCTTTTCGAGGTGGGTGCGGCAGAGAGAGGTATATGTGTGTTATCAAGGTGTAATGCTGGATAGACTGACTCTCAAATTAGTGACGCAAGATACACCACAGAAACACACCATATGAGAAATCGTGACGTAATGTGATAAAAACACCAAATGGGATACAACATGTACATATACGGATGTAATTGCAAAATACACTCATACTACAAACAGTACAAAAAAATCAAAATTTTTCCCCCATACGTCACCTTTTTAATTCTTCAGAAGAAAAAACCCCTCGTAGATTAGAACTAAAGAACACCAGTAACAATCGAATGTACAAAATGGGACAAAATTCCAAATATACAACAAAATATGTATACATTAAAGGGACGAAATAGAATAATCTGTTGTAAAGATCACTGTTAATATTATAACTGAGTAAACGAACTTCTTTCTATCTTTCATTTACTGCCCTTATACATATATTTTACAGAACCACATTTCCATATTAGGCCTTGTTCTTCTTCGTCTATCTCTCTCTCTCTGTCTCTCTCTCTCTCACTCTCTCTCTCTCTCTCTCTCTCTCTCTCTCTCTCTCTCTCTCTCTCTCTCTCTCTCTCTCCATTGCTATGAACGACTGAATCACAAACTCCAGTGACCTATATTTAATCCCAGTAAGAACGATTGCTCATATGCTCATACCCTTCTGAATAGCAATATGACTGAAAAAGATGCGTTAAAAATCCCAATTCACATTCACAACATTCTATAGGAAAATATAAAACCAATTGGCTGGCTACCAATGTCTGAATATTTTATAGCTTGTCATAAATCAGAATATTTCCATGTCTGGTTCCCAACTTTGTATGCTCTCTGCATTCTCCGCTATTCATATAGAGGTGAGCAACACAGCATACAAATCTAGGAAGCTAATTATTCCCGTACTTAGCCTGCTTTCCGGACCTGACATCCTTATGAACGACCTTATTGCGAGAACAGACACCCCAGATCTATGTGTAATCAATTGTTACAACGATCGCTTAATTAGTAACTATTGTTTTTTGGGGGGAGGGGAAACAAACAATCAAAATATTTTTTAAAAGTATTGCTACCTGTGTAACATGATACAGTCCATAACCTGGCTATAGTGCCAAAGTTGTGGTTGAGTATATTGTTGATCTTAATCGATATCGCCAGAGATGATGATCGTTTTCTATTAAACCAGCATGAGAGATTCGTTTGCAAGATTCTAACTGAGTGTTCAAGACTTATTGTTTATTGTGTTCACCCCCCCCCTTGTTAAATGATGACATCCTAATTGTAACAGAATTGTTACCGAGAGGAGGGTGGATTAAATGAACAATACAAACACAATTTGTGAAAGAAAATATAAATTTATGTAATAAATTATAAATGAAAAAAAATACAGATGTAACACAATAATTCATGCACTCAACCCACAATTAAACTCACAATCATTCACAATACATGAACAAATTAAATAACATTACAAAAGGAATCACAAATGTAAAGGGATCTCTTGGATTATACACAGATCCAAGAATCCTTTACGAAAGTTAAATAAATGCAAGTATGATTTACGAAAAAAATAAACACAAACGACAAACTATCTATCGCACGATGGATTGCGATAACTAGCACGATCATATACTTGTATTCAATCAAGTTGCTAGCTTTTATTGATATCTATGTGATCACTTGAAATATTATTGCAATCTGACATAAACATGCAAATACAACAATGTATTAAATTATATCACAATTTCAATACACCTATGTGTCTCCCCTGTATAACCGCACGATTCAGCAACAGTTGAATCGTCTCCCAGTTTCCCCGAGAACCGAGGGTTGACCAATACTATTATCGGACGTTTCCCTATACGGATCCACCACAGTTATACGTTCAGACAGCATACAACATCTACCAGAACCAACGGTTCCTCACTCCCCTAGATGTCGACCCGGACGTTTTACAACTCTAAGACAGCTCCGACACTCGGACTTCTAGCTTTCCGGATATTTACATGTTACACAGATGTTGACGAACAGACAGTTCGACACACAGACAGATACTTCAATTCTGTTTGCACAAATTAACGGCACAAGCACATTCAGATATTTATACAGAGATGTTCCAGAACAAACAATAGATGTCCCACAACAAATCAGACGATATCAAAGACGTTTATCAAAAGATGGTATCAGATGTGTTAACAGCTACGGTATCAACGATGTTATTAGCAGCTACGGTATCAGATACATTGTAACAACTACGTTAGCAGCTACGGTATCAGAGACGGTATCAACGATGTTATTAGATGCGCTATCAGTGATGTACTTCTACGGTATCAACGACGGAATCAACGACGGAATCAGCTATAATAAACAAAACCAGACTAATAATAGTTGTCTCAAAAATAATCTAAGCCGTAGATTACGATATTGTATTTAAAGTCTAAAAGTGACTAGTAATTCCAAATATTCCACGTTTAATTGCAATAAAAGCATCATTATACGAAATGATAATCTGAATAAAATTCACAATAAAACGAAATGTAAATTTAACACTCACCCCTTTGGCTGGAGATTTGCAAGACGAGGTTATCTATCCTTCGATTAGATATTTTGGTTCCCGTAAAAAATTATGATAAATAGTTCGCCTTATATACTCTCAATAGGTGAACATAAATCACATCGAGCTTGCCGTGCACCACGTAAAACGAGTATTTCGGATTTCATGTAAATTACAAATTGGCACATGCAAATCGTTACACGCCACTTAATCACCCAGGTAATGAGTGTACGACGAAATCAAGAAAATGGTGAGTTTCGTTTGCAATTCAAGTACAACAAAAATCAGTTCAAATTTTCGCCTAATTCTGTGACAATACCTCCCCCCTAAGAATAAAAATGTACACATTTTTAAAACTAACACAGAATAGAAGAAAAATAACTACTGATGATATCTTACAACATTTACACTGGTTATACTACAAACTGGATTTTATTACTGGGCAAATTCATACAAATTTCCCATCATGCCCTACTCAAGTAGTCTGCGCCTATATTTTCAACTCCCCTTATTGCTTCTACACGGAAACGATAAGGTTGTAGTGTTAGCGCCCAACGCATCAACCGAGCGTTAGCGACCTTGGCCTTGTTTAAATACAGTAGGGGTTGGTGATCAGTCTCGAGAACGAAATCTCTCCCAAACAGATATGCGTGATACTTCCCAATTCCCCATACTACGGCCAAACATTCCTTTTCTATAACGGAATAATTTTTCTCCCTGGGTAGCAATTTCCTACTCGAGTAAGCTACGGGTAACTTACTGTCGTCCTGCTCTTGCAGTAAAACTGCCCCCAACCCAGTTTCAGAAGCGTCTGTTCTTAGAATAAAAGGTTTGCTGACATCTGGCAATTTCAATATAGGTGCACTAACCAGTTTCTCTTTCAGAGTACAAAATGCTTTATCTTGTGGCGGTCCCCATTCAACTTTGTTTGGTTGCCCCTTTTTGGTCAAATCAGACAGCGGGCTAGCAATGGCTGCAAAGTTCGGTATAAACTTTCTGTAAAAACCTACTAAACCTAGAAATGATCTTACCTGCGTTTTGTTGGTTGGCTTCGGTGCGTCTCTAATTGCTTCAATTTGCTTGGGATGAGGTTTTAACTGACCCATACCGCTGACCCTATGACCCAAACAATCTAAATCTGTATAACCAATACTGCATTTAGTGGGTCTCACTGTAAGGTTCGCTTTGCGGAGTCTATTGAAGAGCTCGCTCAGGACGGACACGTGCTCACTCCAAGTATTCGTGTACACGAATATGTCGTCTACAAAGCTATCAACGTTTGTTAAACCTTTAAGCAATTTACGCATCAAACGACAACAGGTGGCGCTGGCTCCAACTAACCCGAAAGGCATCACTTTAAATTGATACAATCCTTTCTGGGTCGCAAATGCCGTCAAAGTTCGGGGCTCTGGGACAATGGGAACCTGCCAATATCCCTTGGACAGATCCAATTTGGAAATCCATCGGTTTCCCGACAACTTTGCAAATAGACCCTCCATATCTGGCATTGGTTCTGCATCGAACACAGTGATTTTATTCAACTGCCGAAAATCGATACAGAATCGGTTCGTCCCGTCCTTTTTCCTTACTAACACTACTGGAGACGAATATGGTGAGTTGGAGGGTTCAATCACCCCCAGATCCAACATTTTACTCACCTCTTCGTCCACAGCTTCACGTGCGTTGTATGGCACCGGATAGCCCTTGATTCGAATAGGGTCAGACGTATTCAGCTTAATTTTCAGGTCCAACAAAGTTGTACAACCTGGTCTGTCAGTGAATACATAAGAATGTTTAGCCAAGAGCGCATTAATCTGTTGACGCTGGTCTTTCGTCAACTCCGCACTCACATCGACTTTATCTATCCCCTCCCCCGCAACTCCCAAGGGACATTCAAGGGAACTCTCTATATTCGAATCAGCTTCATCATCGTCTACGACTGCCGTACAAACGACATTTAAGACCCCCTTTCCAACATTGTCGCTCTGTCTCTTAATATACAACTTGAGCATATTCGCATGGAATGTTTTTACATTACCGTCCATGTCAATTTTATAGTCCATGTCACCTTTTACTTCTTTAACTTCATATGGACCTTTCCACTGGACTAATAACTTATTCGAACTCGTTGGAAGAAGCAATAGCACCTGATCTCCCACAAGAAATTTCCTATTACGCGCTCTGCGGTTGTAATACTTGGCATATCTGCGCCCGGATTTAATCAATTCGTCACGTGCCATCTGGCATGTACTCTCAAGTTTATTTCTTAGATCTAACACGTACTGGTAAGTCGTTTTTATTTCCTCGTTCGCGACATCACCAGTCCATAGTTCGCGTAGTATCCGCATCGGGCCTCGAACTGTTCTACCATACAACAGTTCAAAGGGCGAGAACCCTAAACTTTCCTGCGGTACTTCACGGTACGCGAACAGAACAGCGTTTAAATAACGGTCCCAGTCTTGCGGACGTTCCGCGCACATCTTCCGTAGCATGCTTTTCAGGGTACCATTAAATTTCTCTACCAGTCCATTGCACATCGGATGGTATGGGGTAGTGTTTAGCTGTTTGATGGATAACAGCCTACTTATTTCACCCATGAGGTCAGAGGTGAATTGGGCACCACAATCAGTGAGGATTTCCTCTGGCACCCCTACCCTACTGAAGATATCAACTAATGCTTCAGCTACCCTTTCCGTTTCAATAGTTGGTAACGCTACGGCTTCGGGGTATCTGGTTGCGTAATCAACCAGAGTAAGTATGTACCGATTCTTTCTTTCGGTAACCGGGTGTATTGGTCCTACAATATCTACTGCCACTCTTTTAAACGGTGTATCTATTAATGGCATTTGTCCTAAGGGCACCCTTGTGACCCTTCCCTTACAAACGGTTTTCTGACATACGTCGCACGACCTACAGAACCGTGTGACATCGCCATTAACACCGGGCCAGTAGAATTCAGCGACTACCCTGCTAGTGGTCTTAGCCTTACCTAGGTGTCCTGCCATGCTTGACTCATGCGCCACCCTAAGTACTTGAGATCTATATCTCTGGGGTACGACCACTTGCCAATACTTCTTACCCTCCCGAGCGCTAAACTCCCTATGAATTAATCCGTTCTTGCGTACGAATCTAGAGCTACCCCCACGCTTGCAATGTTTAATCGCGCCGGACGTGATTTTCTCAACAATTGTTCTGATGGACTCATCACGTTCTTGCTCTTGTTTGAAATCATCACGGGAAATTCCTGAGATCGATTCAGGGACTATTAATTTATGAAACGCGGATTTCTCTCGCCGTGTTTGCGCTCGCGTTTCGACTGCCTGGGCCAAAGGTATTTTAAAATCGGCCATGGTTGGAAGACGGGAACCTTCAACATTACCGATCGTCAGATCGTAAATAGGATTGTCCATACAAAGGGCATCAACAGTTCCCGTTAAGAAAGGTGTTTTTACTGTGATCCTTGCTACGGGAATGCGACCCATCGTCTGATCAAGCAACATACATGGGGATTCCCACCCGAGCATTTGGTTATCCTGCACGAGACTACGTTTGATCACTACGCCCGTACAACCAGTGTCACGCAATACCACGACTTCTCGACCGTTGACAAACCCTCTCGCGGTTGGTACACGCGCTTCAGGAAATAAACACGTGCCAAGTGAATGAATACAAGGTTCTACATGTACGTTGTTATCGGATATACCTTTACTTTGTATAGCCACTGCTACCTTATGTATAAGTGCCTTTCTTTTAGGACAGTCTTTTTGAACATGACCCAATGCATTACACAAGAAACACCGCACACGCTGAAAAACTGGATTCCCAACTGACCTTTTTACCTCAGCTGATTTTACAGGCTCCCTAGGCATAGGTCTTACAGACTGGTTTCCAGACTTAAAATCTTTTAAAACCACGTTCTGGGTTCCCCCATGAGCTTCGGCAAATAAATCGGCTTGCTTAGCCATATCTTTTACGTTTGTGAAGACTTTCTCCTTCAGAAATTGATCTAATTCTCGCCCAACTGTATTAAATAATTGATCTCTGAGCAAGAAATCAGTCAACCCTTCAAACGTTTTCACCGCTTTGCCGCATTCAATCCACCGCGCAAAATAGTTCGCAATTCTGACGGTGAACTGACCAAAGGTTTCTCCTTTATCGGGCTTGCTATACCTGAACTTTTTTCGAAAACCTTGTTCAGTGAGCTCGTACCTTTTGAGAAGTGCTTCCTTTAGGACGTCGTACTTAAACACATCGTCCCTAGGAAGTCGCGAGTATACATCCAGTGCTTTACCTTTTAATAAAGCACTCAGATGCAGCGCCCAGTCATTTTGACTCCACTTCTGGTTTTCGGCATACCGCTCAAACCGATGAAGATAACTATCTATGTTATCTTTTTCATCGTCAAAGGGAGGTAATTTGGGGCCCCTTAATTTGCTAAAGGCAGAATCGTGTTCTCTTCCAGATGTCGCTAATTCTACCTTACGCTCATGATCCCGTTGTTTTGCTCTTTCTTCTAACTCTATTCGCTTTTGCTCCGCTTCCATTTCCCATCCTATCCTATCCTTTTCGGCCTGCTTCTCTAATTCTATCTTTTCCTTCTCTAATCCTATCTTTTCCCTCTCAAAGGCCCATTTCCTATCTTCGGATTCCCTTTCTAATTCCCGTTTCCTTTCTTCGGCTTCCCCTTTTTCCCTTTCTAATTCCCTTTCTAATTCCCTTGCCCTTACCCTTTCTTCCCTTTCCCGGGCTTGTTCTTCCTGAATAAATTTCCTTAGACTTTCGCCTTCATAACCGAATTCTTTGCCTAAGGCAACCAAGTCCTTAAGGGATGACATGACAATTGTAATATGAATATAGATATATAACCAAACCAATACTTTAAGCACGTTTATACTGGACACACGGACCTAGGTAAACTAAACAAAGATAAACTCCAACTAGAGTATTATCTTAACAGAAGGTCACGCTCAAATATAAACATTAAATGTATACCTTCACAAAAATGATTGACAGTTCACTTAATCCAACGATCCCACTTCTCACACCATTGTACCACAATTGTTACCGAGAGGAGGATGGATTAAATGAACAATACAAACACAATTTGTGAAAGAAAATATAAATTTATGTAATAAATTATAAATGAAAAAAAATACAGATGTAACACAATAATTCATGCACTCAACCCACAATTAAACTCACAATCATTCACAATACATGAACAAATTAAATAACAATACAAAAGGAATCACAAATGTAAAGGGATCTCTTGGATTATACACAGATCCAAGAATCCTTTACGAAAGTTAAATAAATGCAAGTATGATTTACGAAAAAAATAAACACAAACGACAAACTATCTATCGCACGATGGATTGCGATAACTAGCACGATCATATACTTGTATTCAATCAAGTTGCTAGCTTTTATTGATATCTATGTGATCACTTGAAATATTATTGCAATCTGACATAAACATGCAAATACAACAATGTATTAAATTATATCACAATTTCAATACACCTATGTGTCTCCCCTGTATAACCGCACGATTCAGCAACAGTTGAATCGTCTCCCAGTTTCCCCGAGAACCGAGGGTTGACCAATACTATTATCGGACGTTTCCCTACACGGATCCACCACAGTTATACGTTCAGACAGCATACAACATCTACCAGAACCAACGGTTCCTCACTCCCCTAGATGTCGACCCGGACGTTTTACAACTCTAAGACAGCTCCGACACTCGGACTTCTAGCTTTCCGGATATTTACATGTTACACAGATGTTGACGAACAGACAGTTCGACACACAGACAGATACTTCAATTCCGTTTGCACAAATTAACGGCACAAGCACATTCAGATATTTATACAGAGATGTTCCAGAACAAACAATAGATGTCCCACAACAAATCAGACGATATCAAAGACGTTTATCAAAAGATGGTATCAGATGTGTTAACAGCTACGGTATCAACGATGTTATTAGCAGCTACGGTATCAGATACATTGTAACAATTACGTTAGCAGCTACGGTATCAGAGACGGTATCAACGATGTTATTAGATGCGCTATCAGTGATGTACTTCTACGGTATCAACGACGGAATCAACGACGGAATCAACGACGGAATCAGCTATAATAAACAAAACCAGACTAATAATAGTTGTCTCAAAAATAATCTAAGCCGTAGATTACGATATTGTATTTAAAGTCTAAAAGTGACTAGTAATTCCAAATATTCCACGTTTAATTGCAATAAAAGCATCATTATACGAAATGATAATCTGAATAAAATTCACAATAAAACGAAATGTAAATTTAACACTCACCCCTTTGGCTGGAGATTTGCAAGACGAGGTTATCTATCCTTCGATTAGATATTTTGGTTCCCGTAAAAAATTATGATAAATAGTTCGCCTTATATACTCTCAATAGGTGAACATAAATCACATCGAGCTTGCCGTGCACCACGTGAAACGAGTATTTCGGATTTCATGTAAATTACAAATTGGCACATGCAAATCGTTACACGCCACTTAATCACCCCAGGTAATGAGTGTACGACGAAATCAAGAAAATGGTGAGTTTCGTTTGCAATTCAAGTACAACAAAAATCAGTTCAAATTTTCGCCTAATTCTGTGACACTAATCACAAAGCTGCTCTGTGTTCAAGTTGATGCTTACGGGTTACACACCGTTTGCTTATTCCCAGCGTGTTATCTTTGAATCTAGGCCACCTTTGTCTCTGAATAAATGCTTATGTTTCATTAATTCTTAAATATGCAATGCACACATAGATTTTTCTTGTTTTCCCACAGCCTAGTCAAAATCTCATTTGATATTTTAACTAAGCCATTAATAAATTTAACACCTTAATAACAATGAATGAACCTCCAGCTACAAAGACATTTTAAGGCCAGAGAAAATAATTATTGTAAGTGACGTAGAGCAGTCCAGTTGCAAAATAGCAGTTATAACATCATCAAACAAATCTACAAGTAATTCAGAAATTATTTCACATGCTAAAATGTTATCTTAAAATGTGATGTGATTTCAAGTTTAATGAAAACCGTAAATCTTTATTGCTATATAATTTTATGAATGCATGCAATATTTTTGCAAGTACTATTAATAAGGAATATAATATATTTACAGTGATTGTGGCTATTTTTCTTGAACTTGTTCTGAAACCGACCCTTGGAAACTGGTCTTTTTGTACATACCTATGATGAGAGACACGTGTCCTGAGACCGCTTTTTGTTGGCAGAAGGGTGGTCTCTCCAAGGATTGGTTTGAGAACAATTTCAGGTCGTACTTTTAAGTTTCCTTATAATCTTTTGTAGGAAATTGTAGACCAACACATTACATACTAGCCAAAATAAAAATCCAAATGGCAGTTAATTTACTGCCTGTCTTAAAATGTACTATCATCGGTTCATTGTACTAAAACACATTTAACCAGACATCAAAGCGGCTGATGATTCATCTTTTCTTTTGTAAGTTTCATTTGAAATTTTCGATCTTTCATATTTCAAAGTTAAAAACCATCAAATCTGCAATGACCCCTGAGTTGTCCAAATAATGGACTTGTCCCAGCAAGTTTACTTATATTTTTGTGAAAAAATGTCTTAGTTGATACTGCATTCTAACTAAATCTTGTGAATAATAGAGAAATTTTTAAAATCTTTAACCCTGTAACAAAAGGAATATTCACTTTTGTAGTCTTCCAATTGATCCTCGTCTTCCGACGTTTAAGTCTCAGAAACTTATCCGAATCACAAAATATCTAAATAACAAACATTTTTCCTCTCCTTGCTCAATATTTAAAACATTTAACAAGAGAAACCCCTCGTTTTCGCTCTCACCAACATCTTATGTCTGCCATCATTACGATTTTTAATGACCCATATTAAGGCATTAAGTTTTCTTTTGTACCCATAAGTTCAAGACCCATGCAAATATAGGTTACTTGAGTTCTCAAAAAGGCCCACCCAGTCATATCCTGACACTGGCCGACCAGTCCTAACACTAACCCCTTAACACAGAGCACTAAATGCAGCAGCTGTTATTTTCGGTTAAGTATTTATGATGCCACAAAAAAGAATTCCGTCATTCTTACAAGATCTCTTTCCATAAAAAACAAAACAAATAAGAGCAGAGATATTAGCACTAGTGATATTAATACTTTTTCTATTTCTGCCAGAAGTTTGCAGTCAAATCCCTTAAAATTAATCATGCTAAACCATAATTTTTTAATTTTAATTTTTGTTAAATTATTTCAGCCCAGTAAGACAGAAGCCTCAGAGAGCGAAAGAGAGAAAGAGAAAGAAAATGAGGAGCCTATTGAAAGTGCCATAATCAAAGACAAGGTCGTTGCTTCAGAAATGACACCACCACCACCTATTGTGAACGAGGAAGTTGTGGATACAGTGGAGATTAACATTGAGAATGTGGACAGTAGTGATGTGAGCGTAGCCGTTGAAAATGAGAAGAATGAAAAACTGAAGCTCAAGTACAAGTACAAAGAAGGTAGGATGGCAAACTTTATAAATTATTATGGACGAATTTAATATGGCTAGCATTCATCTGATATTTTGTTGTGTGCAAATATAATCATCTCACTCGTATGCCTTCACCTATGTGTGGAATCTCAAGTTTATAAACTTAGTAAAATGGGTAAGTTTTAAGCTTCCGTTGTACATTATGTAATCAGTGTTGAAGTAAGGTGTGATAGAAGCTTGGCTGGAAACAGTAGAGAAGGGAAGAGTTACCACGATACATTTTGTTGCTAAAATCCGGATAAAAAAGGTGAAAACAGCATATTGATACGTTTGTATTCTGTTTTGATCTTGTTTCAGACCAATGGTCTCCAATCAATCATGAAGGTAAAAAGCAGTATGACAGAGACTTTCTACTACAGCTGCAGAATGCCCCAGAGTCTACGTTGAAGCCGCTTGATCTTCCTGATATTCCGGACATCATTATTGGAAAGGTAAACAGTTTAGAAGTTTGAACAAAATAAAATGTTGACTGCTGCACTTTTATATTTACTTGTAAAATGTGCATACATGTTTGATGGTTTAAAAACATCTATTTTTTAATAGTAGATTGTGAAGAACAGCAATAATTGTGCAACTATTTGAGTAGAATACTTTTTGTTGTTGTTGCAATAACCTCGATAGTTATTATGTTTATCTAAGAAAGATTGATGTCTTGTCTTTTTCTCTGTTCCTGCTTCTGCTTGATTTTATAAGCGTTCCATTTTCACCATCATATGCCCCTCAACTTGTATGGTGGGGACAGAGGAAAATATTATTGCAAAAGGTATTATTTGTTTAATTATATGCATTATTAACTCAAGATGCCCAGAAATTTGAGTTCTTGGAAAACTTGTTTGGAATGAAAATGAACTATTCAATTCACATTGCTTCATAATATATAATTTGTAATATTTTTTCTAGGCCCCAACACTATCTGCAAACAGAGATTTCGCAGAGGGCAGCAGTTATGTGGACTTAACACCCAGATATGTATGGTCTGGTGGTCCAAATCGGGTATTCATTGTTACCTTTACTTGACATAATTGATAAATAATTGTGTTAATTTTGTGTTATGGTAGAATAATACCTATAAAGCTTGAAATATCCATTTACTTCCAGTTTTTGTTGATGGTAATTTGTTTTAAACCAGTCTGTAATGTTTATCCATCATAAAAATCTAGGTCATCATGTTTGAGAATTTGTAATGGACACCATCAATAGTTTTCAAGGTAATGAAATTATAGCTATGTTAAAAAAAGTTGGAAAGTGTCTGAACATTTATGGCAAATCGTTTATACCTGGCTGTGAAAACTTTATTTCACAGCAGTAATATTTTTATATTCACATAGTGTTGTGATACAATGTGATGGCCTTTTTCTTGCAGTCAGGTGGAGTCCCACGCAGGGCAAGTGGTCAACGAGGTAGGGGTGGTCCTGGAGGCAGTGCAACTCAGGCAAAGCACATCAATCTTTCAATACAAAAATACATTGAGCTATATCATGCCAAAGAGGCCTGGAAACTTGGGCATAGAGTTGAAAAGATGGATGGTGAGGTGGACTTAAAGAGTGAAGTAAGTATAGCTTATTGAAGATTATTTTAATAACTAACCAAATTCAAGAAAGTTCATTATTTTCCAAGATAAGCAGCATATAGCAAAAGCTTACCAAATTCAGTTCTTGATTTGAATGGGTCAGTGAAAATAATATGGTCAGTATTCAGATGTAAAACATGGTTGAAGTCAATAACATTAAACTATGCTATACTTGCAAAAGTTGTTTCGATTATTAGTGTAGCCGGAGTTGTGGCAAAGCAATATTGTGATTGCCATTCATATAAACAACAATTTAAACTCTGAGCAATCCCTGAAGCTACTAAACACCTCACGTTTGATCAGCTGCATTGCACTAGAGATATTTTGCCTGGATAATGTGGTGATACAATATATGCATACATGCCAACCAATATGTCTTAGGCGTAATCTTTACACTTGGTAGTATCATGACCATAAAATTGATGGCAGCATCTGGTATTCATGTGAAAAATAGTGCTGTGCTGCTATATAAATGTATGATGGCAATATCACAGTAGAACAATTCCAGTAATGTGATTAAATGCCAAAACTTATTGAGGTTTATTTCGCAATTGCCTATTTTGTAAGGTAAAATTACAACATTGGTATTGTTTTATTGCATGTGATTGGAGAGGTAAATGGTTATATATATTTTCATTATTTGTGCTACTCTATTTTTGTGATTATGTTGCAACTGTTGTTTTTAAATAATGCAAATGTACTTAATAAAATCAGTATAGTTTTTTTTAGCAAGAAGTAACCGTTTGAATGCAACCGATAAATTGTGCTGCTTGTTCCTTGTATGATTCCTTGTTTTTGATCTCAAAAGTTGGTAGATGGATTTGGAATCCAGCTTTCAAAGCTACAAAGTAAATAAACCTTTTTCAAATGATATTTCCCAAATGTATATTGATGCATTTTGAAATATTGTATTCATTTTCAATTTGTGCATAACACTATAAATAAATGGGCCAATGGGCCAAGGAACAATTTCCTAAAAGATGATTGAAATGGAGCTGTATTGTAGGATCATTACACTGCAAAACTAGGACACATGAGATTTAATTTAATTTAATGTGAAGCTGAAATAAATGGTGAACAGTTTTAAGAAGCTAAAAGATAAAACTTGTTGGAAATACATAAACACAAAATTATTTTCTTTTACAGGAGCTGTTCAAGAAGGTTCGAGCTATTCTTAATAAACTTACCCCACAGAAGTTCCCGACACTAGTAGCTAAAATGCAAGCACTTGAAATTGACACTGAAGCCCGCCTCAAAAGTGTGATTGACCTTGTGTTCGAAAAAGTAAGATGTTTGAACTTTCACATGTTTTGCTATGGTACACTACAAAGTCCAAATGGGGCATATTGTTTAACAGTTGTCTGTGCATGTTAATATTTTGTTTGTCCAGAACTGTTAAAAAACATCAAGATTATAAAAGGACGCTAGAAGTTTCCTTGTCCTGCATCTGTGTTTGGCAAAACCCTCTCTGTTAGATGCACAAATCAATTTTGAGATCTTTTTTAAAACCTTTGGAGGAAAACGTCTAGGGTCAGCAAACAAAAAAAGGGAACAGTCTGCCAACCATTATATTTTTTGGCATCATGATGACGCTTTTTTTCACTGACTTACGTTTTGTGCTTGCAGCTTTTGCTTTTCTGGATGCGTTGAAAATAAAAAACAAAACAATACAAATGTTCTTTTTATTCTTTTTTGTGTTCTTTTAACTTCTGAAGAAGATTTGCATTATAATAGGGCAAGAGCACATATTTCATGACCCATTTCCAATAAAAGTTTATTCAAGATCGAACTTTCCTCATATTTATTGTATTGATACGCTACTTAGTGGACCAGTCAATACTTATAGAGAAAATGGTGCCAAATGTTGATATGTTGATCATTGTTAAGCTGATGAATGTTTTCATGTTCAAAATATCAGATCAGAAGAAATGGACAAATTAGCAGTGTTTTATGAACTTTTAATGCGAGTATTGTAATAACAGCTTGCCACAACAACATAATCATGCTTTTGTCCGATTGTCGCTTCATGAATCATTCAGTGCAAGTTACACGTACGCCAGACATTTAGCATGCAAATTGCACTTTTTGGGCCACTGATAATACTAACACCACATACCTCCCATAGGTGGTCGGTTAGGTGATGTTATCAGGTATGCTGAAGCACATATTTATTATTATTATTTTCTGATTTCAGGCTATTAGTAAACCAGGATTTAGTGGAGCCATTGCGAATATGTGCAGATGTTTATCTATGGTAAGTAATTTGAAAGGAGATAAATCATTTTATGCAAAAACCTATTTTAGTGTTTAAATTATTTGTATCATTTGTCCTGTTGCAACTGTATGTGACAGAATATTTGCTTTTGTCAGCATTTTTATTTTCAGAGATTTGTCTAATCGAAGTGGACGACTTGAAAAACTTTATGCTTTGCCATTATTTCTTTGCTAGCAGAATTATAAAAAATATTTTCGGTGAACTTAAACCAGACTTTTAAGAACATTATAAAAAATATATGAAATTAGGTGACTGGTATTTAAAACATTTGTAAGGAACTATATTCATCGGCCCTAATCTAATGAACAAGGCGAGTTCTATCAAGGTGCATAACCCTTACTCCTTTGGGCAAAGTATTGTACGGCCACCAAAAGACGTTTGATCCGCATCTAATTGGAAATTCAGTTTTTTAGCTGTTCATTAGATTGGTTGTTAGCTAAGTATACATAGCGCAGATCATGGGCAGGAAAACAAAATCTGAACATGAAAATGTTGAATAGCAATCCATTACAACTTCAGATAAATAATAAGATATTATTTTCTCAAGGTGCTTGAGAATTCTTTTGAAAAGAAGTCTTTTGTAAATGAGAAAATTCAATGAGGAACATAAAAACAGGAAATTGCTGGCATCAACATTTGCTCGAATGGAATTGCATAACTTTCTTTTTTTAAATAATAAAGTGCACAGACCCGAAACATTCATTTAGTTCATACATTTTTGTTCATTGCAGTTTAAAGTGCCAGCAGAAAGTAAGCAGGGAGATGTCAACTTCCGAGACTTGCTTTTAACAAGATGTCAGCGGGAATTTGAAAAGGCCAATTATTCAGAGAAAGAATTTGATTCCACGAGGAAGGAGATAGAGAAGGCTACTGCGGTAAGAGACCAATCAAGCAAGATTTTGGCTTTAAATTGTTGCTGATGTGATGCTATGCATGTTTTATTTTTATTTTTGTTTACATCAAAGTTGATATGTGGATTATTTCCCTTAGTATACAACTTCTCAAACATGTTTTCCATAATGAAAATAGCACAGGTTTTATTTAATCTAACTGAAAATGGTCAGACTTGTAGCAAAATATTGGTACGGTTAGCAGTTTTCTTAAAAATTGAAGCAGACAACACGCTATTATAAATTCATAGACTGGAGCTTTGCTTGCAGTTAGCCAAATTTGTAGTTGCAGCATTTGTTAATAAAATTACAATAGATGCATGGGTGCTGGTTTGATGTTGAGTCTAAATTGCTTTGATTTTACGACAGACTCAAAATTATACTTTCAGGAGGAACAAAAGCAGCAAATGAAAGAAGAACTGGAAGCAGAAGAAACGAAAGCCAAAAGGAGGTCTTTAGGAAATATAAGGTATACTTGCTTTCTTGAACCTGCTCAAGCTTTCTCACAATACAGTTTATGAGATTTAGAAATTATCATTGTTAAAATTGTCACTTTTAATTGTTTTTGTGTGCACGTTATTAATAAACATTTAATACATGAAGAATCAAGACATTCATGTTATAGCACAAATTGTACATTAATAGTAACATTCCCACTGTGTATATGCTTCATATCCATCCTGAAATGTAATTGGTATAAAGCATCCAGTATTCTAGAAACATTTCTGAGCAGTTTTTGGACTGGCTTTGGCTCTGTGACAAACATATTTTAGTGAATTTTGAATAGCTCATGCAATCCTTGTTTTGGTCAGGTTTTGCCTACAAAGTAGGAAAGTACTACTTTTACGGCAGAGCAATATTGCAAGCTTTAGAAGTGAAGTTTGGGTTAAAGGTTTTCATTTATGACGGGCATGATATGTAGGCCATTAGCATGTTCAAGTAGTGTGCATATTTATACAGCTGTGCCTTCTCTTTTTTAACAGTTTTATAGGTGAATTGTTTAAGCTGAAAATGCTCACAGAAAATATCATGCACGACTGTGTCTTCAAACTTTTGCGAACTAAGGATGAGGAGAATTTGGAGTGCCTTTGCAGATTGCTCAAAACCATAGGCAAGGAACTTGATACAGACAAGGCCAAAGTAAGTACATGTTTTGTTGGTTTTACTTATCAACTTGAAAACGTTTGGTTGAAGACAAGGCCTAATGTTGAGAGCTTGTCTTTTTTTAAAGGTGTATTCCTTTGAATTTTACTGGCATTAATGCAGTTTCCATTGAAAAAGGATTTTTAAATCGTTCAGACTTTAAAATGTTATTAATTTCCCAATATGTCATTATTTATTGCATTTAGTTTTGTGCTGATGAAAGTTTTTACATCTTCAAGTTAATATATCAAATAATCGCTTACATGTCTGGGACAACTGCAGAGACCTTAATCTGCAAGAGCATTATGTATTGGCAATGTGGGTATCTGCAATTAGTAACGGGACAAACAACCCTAAATGCTAGTGCATTTGGACCCGATTTCTAATAGAGTCTAGACCTTGGTTGTTGGCTATGATTATTGTATTGATAATTTCTGTTACAGCCTAGAATGGATCAATACTTTGCGCAGATGCAAAAGATAGTCAAAGAGAAAAAGTTGTCATCTAGAGTCTGCTTCATGCTGCAAGATGTGATAGAACTCAGACAGGTAAATATGTGTTGTTCGGAAATGAAGTTTAAAATACGTAGCATAATATTTGTAGCATGTGAAAATTCTCCATATAAAAATCAACATTTTGAATTGCAAGATTTCAACTTTACATTAAATTTCGTTTCAGCTATTTTTAAAATGTATGATAACGAGGATAGACACAATATTGATGTAGTTAAATCCTGTCACTAAAACTTGACATGTGAAACATAATTTGCTGACCATATACCAGAACCATCTTATTTGCCAGGATTATTATTCCTCTTGATGTCTAAAGGAGTATACTGGAGTAAAATTCATTAATATGAACATTCACGTTTTCTTACTGTAGTTTCAGAAACCTTTGCAGTCTTGTCATGAAACTTGTATACTTTTTATACCATAGCTTGATAGTTTTCTGTGAAAAAGTTGGCCTTTTTTATTTGTCCACTTTTTTTATTGCATATTGGTTAAATTAATTCTAATTTTATCTGGTTATATATCCTGAAACATTTGAGATGCCTTCATGAACTTGATATACAGTTTTACATTGAAATAGTTTGTGATTGATTCAACTTTGATTCCTTCTTGTAGAGCTGTCCCCTATTTTCAACAGTTGTATTTTCATTTCTTTTACTGATTTAGAGGTATCTTCCTAAAACTTTGTAACCTCTTTTATCATGACTTGACTCTGTCTTGCATGCAATATATTCTCGCAAGCATTAACAGTTCATTTTTTAAAAATTGTATCCCAATAATTACAGGATAAATGGGTGTTTAGATGGGACGCACAAGATCGAGCCATATTTCTGCAAATCTTGCAACAAACCAATCCCCAGAAAGGAAGTGAGTAACATCAGAATTGTACACATTGTTTAGCAAGTTGGCATTTCAAATGACCAATTTCAGTACTCAAGATTTGTCCACTTTTGACAGTATTTAAATCCTTTCTAAATAGAGAGGTTAGTAAAGAGGCAAGAGACCAGTGTTCAAAGTATTCACTTGTAATATATTTATAATAACTAGTTTACTAAAGAAAATGTATTTAACTTTCTTTTAGAACTTGTTTGGGTAAATGTTTTAGACTTTTCTTTCTGGATGCATATGCTCAATGTCTTTGTTTAACCTGAAGGTCATGGTAGACCTGGACAGCCCAGTGGCCTCATGGGTGGTGGAGGAGATGGTTGGAACACATTATATCGAACCCCACTCAGGACAGATCGAACTATTGATCCTACCAAACTCAAACTCTCTAAGGTAAGATATGTCTTGTTCAGTTATATACTTTGTTTACCTTATCTGTTAATAAATACCTGGAAAGAAGCCTGTGTAGATTGCATAAAGCCGTTGTCCATGTAATGGGTTGCTGTTTAAAATAATGTGGAAGATTCAGATGTAATTGTAAGTTACACATGGGGAATGAGTATAACCATGTTAGATTGGGCCAGCTTGACATTTCAATATGATTATGTTAGTGTTTAGACATGGTGGTTTAATGGTTAGACTATTGGCTCCTTGCAACCGACAGTGTGTGGGTTGAATCTGGACATTAAATCACTCCAAGTTCGCTACCGTGGTGTGCTATTGGGTAATGCACTTTGCTACAGAATAGTTGCTACTAACTGATTATAAATCACTAGACCGGTTTGGCATCCTAATAGAAACCTGTAGAAACTAAAGTTGCCATATGAATTTTATACTCCTTTGTGATGGCATTTTGCTTTAGTTGATTTTTTAATCTGAAGGAGTAACAGTTCTTCTCGTGATGCAGGAATGTCAAAATTTGCTCATCGAGCATAATTTAGCATGTAAACTTCCTTTCGGTAGTATGAGCCAGAACTTTGCGAAGGTTGTACAAATTTCGTATTCAAGGTCAGTTGCAGGCTTGTGTAATCAAACTGTCAAATGACTCTAAAATATAAAGCCTATTTTTATATTTACTGAGGAATGATTTCATAATTTATAGTTGTCTGAATAGAAAGCAGAAAGTTCCTCCATCTGAACTTTTTTCAACATTGTTTCAGGTGGGTGACTGTAAAAACATTCAGCTTGGCCCAGTTGGTGGAGCTGCATGTTTGGGCTGGTTCAAGGGTAGCACAGGAGGTGGGGCCAGGTTCCAGGAGGGAGAGCGACCTAATGCACTAGGCAATAGGTATGATGCATTGATTTACTGCCCATAAGAAATAAAGCAAAACGAGATTTTATAACCTTTTTCTCCTTTTTAAAACATTTGACTTAATGATTCTAATATTGACGTCTGCATGTTAGTATACGTTGTACTATATTTGTGATATTTGTGCTTGTTTTCTGTCATCGTCTACATTGTTGTGTTTCATCATGCATTGGCTGTTCCGTTCGTGTGTGTTGGTTCATCTCTTTGTAATGGAAGCGAGAGCAATTGGATTTTTTCTCAGCTGTTTTGTCCCACTGTTGAGACGTAATTTGTTTTTGAATAAACCGTCGTCACGTGACCGCTTACACTACGACGATTCCTCATTAATTCGATTAAATGACCACGCCTTGGTTCTAGATACTACAGTGTGCTCAATGCTGAAGGAACTGGGAATTCATTCATCATTTCTTAAATGTAAACGGAATCGAAAAAAGAAACGTTCTTTCAAAGCCGGCCGGCGTAGAACAGGAAGAAGGATTCCAGTTATCTCCCTTTCGCCCGTAACGGATAAACAACTTAAAAATTCTGCCGTTAATTTCAATAACCTGGTTCAAATTCCTCTTAAATCATCAACCGTTGTGTTCACTGTCCCAGGGATACCACTACGTTTTGCATTATTCAACGCTCAATCAGTAGAATCACCGGAAAAGCGCACAGAAATTGTCAATTTTATCAATGACCAGAATACTGACGTCTTCTTCCTGACAGAAACTTGGTTAAATTCTGTAGGTGGTGAATGTAAGTGTGCGGATATAACACCCAGCGATTACTCCATCAAGTCGTACCCCCGCAACTCTCGCGGAGGTGGAATTGCTGTAATTACAAAAAATTCCATGATCAAATGCCTCAAGTACAACATAACTGTCAACTTCTGCCACACATTGTTTGAACTAGTCCAAACAGCTCTCACACTGGAACAAAGGTCAGTCCATTTTTTCTGTCTCCACCATCCACCTCCTAGTAGAAAAAACAAGCTGACTGAATCTCTCTTTTTGGAGCAGTTTTCAAATCTTCTAGAGTATGGAAATTCGATAGGTGGCAACCTAATTATTCTTGGAGATTTCAACTTTCACTATGACTGTCCTAGTAAACCAAACACGTCAAAACTCCTATATTCCATTCATGTTTTCAATCTTAAACAGTCAGTTAACAAACCTACCCATAAACTTGGTCATATTTAGACTGGTTTCCTTATAGACCTGATGATAATATTCTGCAATCAACTCTTGTATCCCACAACTTTCATCGGATCACCTCTGCATTGTATGCCATCTCGACGTATCAGTCCCTAACCCTCCACCTCTATTTGCTACTAAGAGAAACCTCCGTATGATAAATAGAACCAAATTCATGCATGACATCCCCAAAAAAACTAACAACTTTGTTACATCCAACAGCGGAACAACTTGATAACTGCCTGCGTTCATTGCTTGAAAAACATGCCCCAGCCACCAAATGCAGAGTATCAATAAAAAAGTGTTCTCCTTGGTATAGCCGTGTTAGGGACCAGCTTCGCACTGCTAAAAGACATCGCAGAAAAGCAGAGAGGCTTTGGCTTTCCACAAGACTCACTATTCATAAACAAATCTACAAAGCCGCTAAGAAGAATGTCACCAACATAGTCCATTTAGTCAAATCATCCCAATACATTACTAAGACCACGGAGAGTTCCAGCTGCAAAGAGCTCTTCGAGATAACTAACAAACTAATGTCAAGGAACAAATGTACACCACTTCCAACGACCTTCTCTCCACTAGACCTACCAGACCAATTTGCAAATTTCTTCAATGACAAAGTTAAAACCATTAGAGATTCGCTTGACAGTACAATTTCAACTGATTCGTCACCATACAGGTATGATGCAGAATTTCAGCAACAACCGTTAGGAGCATTTGAACCTGTTTCTATAGATTTAGTACGGACAATCGTGATGAAAAGTGCACCAAAGTCTTGTGAACGTGATCCAATTCCGACATCACTGCTGCTTGAGTGCTTAGAACCAATATTGCTTTCACTAACTGATGTTTTTAATATCTCTCTCTCACCAGGGGAATTCCCATCATTTTTCAAAACTGCCATCGTAAACCCACTGCTGAAGAAACCAACACTGGACCATAACGATTTAAAGAACTGACGCCCAGTTTCTAATCTCCCTTTCATATAAAAAATCTTAGAAAAGGTTGTTCTAACTCAACTTGTATCTCATTTGAATTCAAACAGTCTTTTTTAGCAATGTACAGTCTGCATATTGCCCTTGCAACAGTACGGAAACTACTCTTCTGAAAGTATTTAGTGACATTCTCTCTGCTTTGGATAGTGAAAAGATTACAGTCCTCTCTCTCCTGGATTTATCTGCAGCATTTGACACGATAGACCATGATATATTACTTCACCGTCACCAGCATGTATTTGGCATTAAGAATATAGCCTTACAGTGGTTCAAGTCCTACTTAGTCAACAGGACACAAATTATATCTGCAAATGGAATACACTCCAGCCCAGTTGACGTATGTTATGGTTTTCCACAGGGATCTGTTCTTGGATCTATTCTCTTCATTCTGTACACTCATACGCTCTCAAGTGTCATAGATCATCACCCAGTGTCGCACCAATTGTACGCTGATGACACCTAAATATACAAGTCTAGCCATCCAACTGAAGTTGATGCTACCATCCATGGAGTAGAGAAGTGCATTTCGGATGTGAAATCATGGATGACATGTAACAAGCTGCAGATGAATGATGATAAAACTGAGGCTATTCTGATCACAACACAAAGACTTTCTCATTCACATCCTTTACCTCAGACAATAAATATATCAGCAACACCAACATTAAATTCTCACAGTCAGTACGGAATCTAGGTGTTACTCTAGACAGTACTCTCACATTTGCACCAACATATCATGAACATCTGCAGGGCTGCATATCTTGAATTGATTCGTAAACATCTTTCAGTTGATGCCACTAGAGCACTTGTGTCTTCATTAGTTCTTTCAAGACTGGACTATTGTAACTCAATTCTGTCTTGTTCATCACAATATTTACTCCAGAAACTTCAAAAAGTTCAAAACACAGCTGCACGGATCATCTTTAGAGTACCTCAATCAGACCATACCTCACCACTGCTCTGAACCCTACACTGGCTATCAATCTGATACAGAATCAAACACAAAATTTGTTCTTTGTGCTATATTTCAATGACAGATTCCAGTCCAACATACCTATCCAGCCTCACCCATGTGTAAACACCAGCTAGATCCTTATGCTCTTCTTCTGATAATCGTATACTCATTGTTCCCAAGGTGAAAACAAATTCATATGGACAACGTTCGTTTGAATACTAGGGCCCGGCGACGTGGAACGAATTGCCCATTGAAATTAGACACAAAGACACAGTGGTTCCTTTTAATATTGCTCTCAAGACTCACCTGTTTCGACTACAGGGACAAACTTAGCGACCTAATTATGTTTTTGTATCTTATATTTTTTCAGCATGTTTTTTATGTTTTCCAATTTCATTGTTTTTGTCATTTGTTTTTCTGTAGTGTACTCATATCATTATTGATGGTGTAAAGCGCTTAGAGCTTTTAAAGATTAGGTGCTATACAAAGTCCTCACTATTAATATTATTATTATTATTATTATTATTATTATTATTATTATTATTATTATTATTATTATTATTATTATCATACGTGCAGTGTTTAGACATTTGAATCGAATATTGCCTTTACTTGCTTATCTTCTTAAACTGTCTCTTAAACATGGTCAATAGTTACAGGATAGCAATGTTGAAAATTTGAAAATAAACATGATTTTAAGCAATCTTAGTGAGAAGTGAGACAGCAGTAACTAGTGGAAAGTGTGACAGAACTGTAACTTCGTGGTATTGGCAATTTAATATTTTTAGTTACAGTGTTCGGTCAAATTGGTTAAAGTTGATGCATGTTACATGTTTGGTTGTCCTAAATAAGTGCTGTTACAAATAACTACATAACCTGGGAGACTAGCAGTATTGAATCCTTCAGGTTAGGCAGTATAGCCCACCAAACATTGTTACAGTAGGAGAGTTACCTTTTGGGGGTCGGTAATACTATAATAAATATAGTCAATTCTTGACAAGAAGATAAATGAAAATGTGGGCAGTAACGTCTCAAAATGGACTTTTAACTTTTTGTTGAATATTTAAGAATTGCGATGTTAAGTGATAAGAATTATTTTAGTTTGAGTTTATAAGTTTTAACCAGTTTGAAAGTGTCCAGTGTTTCTCTGTAGGAGTGTGGACCAAGTTGATATTTTGTCCTGAGAATATTGCTAGTGAAAAGTTTGATTTCAATGCAAATGTTTTCAGAACTATTGTTGCCCAAAGACCATATGAAAAGAGGAGTAGTGGGCGAGAACCTGAACGTGCCAAGACAATGGAAAAGCCATCCACACCTGTGCAAGAGCTCACAGATGACCAAATTTTAAACAAGACCCGTGCTATTATTGATGAATATCTGCATATGCAAGATATTGGGGTAATGATTTTTTGGGGTGATTGTTCTCAAATAGGAGTAAAACAAACGAGTAAAAGCTGTTTACATCATATTTGTAATGTAAAAAATGTCAAGGCCAAAGTTGTTCTGAATGTTTATTTAATCATAGTTGTACAGAGGATTGCAGCCAGACTGCCCATAGCAGAGCTGTTTGGACCAAAATGAGGTCACGTTCAGAGTACTGGTTTTATTTGTATTTTCTAGTTTCACAAGGATAGAGTTCTATCTAGTTTTTGGCTTAATCCAGTTTGTTAAGGTGTTTGACTTTGTAATAAGACAGCTGGTCTGTATGACAGAGCTTGGATGTAACCATTGATCATACCAAACAAATCTGTAGTTATCTAGTGGTGTGAAGAACAAAAACCACATCTGCAGTGAGATATATGATCACTTAGGAAATGGATGATATAAAAATACCAATTTCTAACTCTAGCTGTGATTTTGCATTTAATGGCAAAACATATGGATAGGTGGGTTGGGATGATAATGTGCTGAGCAATATTAAGTATTCCAAATGTTTTTATATCAGATCAGTATAAGCATAAGTAAAATTTTGGCATAGAGCTAAAATATTGGCCAACTACTGCTTTCTTTCTAGGCGAACCAGAATATATGCTGCAGCTGGTTTTTCTCTTGGCAGCAAAGGCAAAATTGTAATCGGTTATCATGTTCCTTATGAAAATTAATTGTAAGCTTGAGTCTCTTATATTTCTTCCTATTGCTGTAAATTATTTATTGGGCACTTTGTGCACACCTGAGACCTAACAAGTTTATTGCTGCCTAACGCGACATCACCACAGGTCCCTGATGCGGCAACAACACAAACATTAAAACAATTCAGTCCTAAAAGAAACGAGAACAGTTAAACTCGTAAATGTCTGTTGCAAGCAAATACAGAAGCAATTTCATAATAAATATAAGGATCTTAGTTCTATTCTAATATCTCATTATTGTTTTTCCAGGAAGCCATATCGTCTGTACAGGAGCTGAGCGCATCAGGTAGTCTTCACCTGTTTGTGTACAATGCCCTGAACCAGGTCCTGGAAAGGTCAGAGGTTGCTCGAAGGCAGACTGGGCTACTCTTGCATGATCTAGTCAAAAATAATGTTCTCTTCGTGGATACTTATGTGAAAGGGTGAGTTGTTTTCAAATCAGGTTTAGAAAACTTGACCTACTTACATTATGGTATTTATCTAATGATTATTACACCCAGCACATGTACAAGATTTGTTGCTTTTAGCAAATGATAAGCACATCCCACACATTATATATCATGTACATTACTGTATTTATCCAATGATAAGCACACCAAGATGCATAACTTTTAAATTCGTATTTACTTGACCACTCCAATGGCCTCTTAGTTAGTGTCTGCCTTGGTATGGGAGTTCGATCCCTAACTCGAGTCATACTACAGACTTCTAAAACAATAGTACTAACATCTGCCTCGCTTGGTGCTCAGCATTAAGAAATTGGTATTGGGACTGGTCGGACTGATGTCAGGATAATGTGACTGGGTGGGACATCATGGTCCACATCTGTGCATGATGCCCCAGTGCTAGACATCACTATGAACAGGCACACTGCAGACGCCGTAGTGATATGACTGAACAATTGTTAAATTTATGTTAAAAATCCAAACCACATACATAGTATTTAGTTATATTTAATAATAAATCCACTCCTTTATTGTTATATTAACTAGACTTGCTCCCTGGTCTTGACATTGTTTGGAATATCTGTAGTAGAAGACGCAGAATGGTTATTCTAGTCAATCAGTAAATTCACATGGGAACTTGTAAATTTAAATTAATAAATACTTTAAAAAATCTCATCTGCACTGGCAGTTTGGATGCTGTGTAAACTTGTAAATTTACTTCAGTCTGGATGAGATACATGTGATGTCTTAGACATGCATGTCTCATTATCTGTGTTTCCTTTTTTGATACAGTTTAAATGTACTAAATATATCACAGGGTCTAACTATCTGAATTGTCCATATCCTTGCAGGTTAAATGAGATCCTGATGTTTGCAGAATATATGGAGATTGATATTCCAAAGATTTGGGAATACTTGGGTCAGCTTATTGGCCCCATGGTACAGGATGGCAGTGTGCCCCTTTGTTTCCTCAAACAAGTCTGTGAACCCCTCAAAGCCAATGGGAAGTCTGGTATTCTGGTTGCGGAAATTCTCCATGATGCCAGTCATAGAGAGGTCAGTTTTGCAGGATGTGTATTACAAACCCACTTTTTCTTGTTGTTATTCCATTTACAATGAACCTAGTGAAGGCACATTTTTATAAACATGCTAGGGTACTCGGATTGCCCAAAGAGTTGATACAAAAACTGAAATTCTACAATGCATTTATTATTTTACTGGAACAGTCTTAATGATGTCATACAGTTGATAATTCTATGCCAGAAGATGGGTTTGGAATATATTCCGTTGAAAGAAGTTTTTAATAGAAAAGTTTTCATGAGGTCATGAAGGTTAGTTTAGTAATAATAATGATTAAGTTTGTTCTTTCAGTATTAGAAATGTTTCATAGATAGGTATTCATGTATATATAGTTTATGGTAGCTTTTACTTGTTGAGGAATGAATGCATGTGCTTATGTTTCATGTACACTTCCTTTTGATATATGTGAAGTGTTTGTGTTGTGTTGGTTAAGCATCATTCTTTGGCACAAATATGCTATACATGGTTACAGTTTTGCTTGAAGTCTTAATAGAAATGACCCTTACAATACAGACCATAGGAAGAAAAGGACAAATAAAGGAAACTGATTGTTTGCAGTATCTGGATTTTGACATGTTATCCATGTTTGATTCTGATCCAGGTTTCTTATTAGGTTAAATTGAATTGGTCAGGAAAGCAGTCTAACTTAACCGGAGTATCTAGGACACATTAAACTTCATATTTAGTTATTATAATGCTTCTATTTTATCAAGCTGTTGTTATTTGTTTTAATGGCATCAAGCAAGCAACATGTTAGGATGAAAAGGACAATAAATAGAAGTAAGAAAAAAAGGTTTAGTACTGAAGAACACAATGGAATATACAGGTTCTTGAGTGGAAATTGTCAGAAAATATTTTGTTACCCCTTAAAACTTCCTACTTTAGAAAAATTCTATAGCCATGCTGAGAAGGCCTCTTAAGGTTGGCAGGTCTGGAAGCAACTGGCAAACAACATAACATACCCTTGATGACTAAGTTGAAGTAGATGTCATTGAACACCTTATACCACTCAACCACATCAGGCTCCATCCAGATATGAAATTATTGCAAGTTTTGGCATGTTCTCTTAATGTATGAAAAGACTAGCAAAAAAGGAAACCTGTAGAATGTAGAACTGCATCCCCCACAACAATAAAGTGGAACAGAATTTGACGTTTCTGATTGCAGTGCCCGATATTCATGTAATATGTTTTGCAGTTTTAATATATTTAACCAAATGTTTTGTTTTATTTCAGGGTCATAAGAAAGTCGGAAAGTTGTGGGCTGAATCCAGACTGCATTGGTCAGATTTTGTTCCAAGTAACCAAATTGATCAGTTCCTTTCTGAGAAGGTATTTTAATCTTTCATTTGATGCAAATTACTTCATATATACTGTGCCATAAAGGTGAAGTGTACTATAGTATGGTGTTGGTCCATCCATCCATCTGTATCACTGTACAGTAACTAGAATTCTTCACGTTGTGTTGACCAAAAATTAGTGATGACTAGGGCTTAATAAAAGAAGCCTGTTGATCATCTAAAAAAATATTATAGTTATGTATAAGAGACCTGAGTAAAGTTTGTGGATGGCATTTTTTGGGTAAGGTAAAAGACTACCAATTTTAATGTTAATTTTGATAACGAGATCAAAATGAAAAATTATTGCTGCTTGGAAGTGTTTGTTCTTGACTAGAGGGTGTGAATGACATAATTGCAATAAGTGGCCATTTGATTTGATATTGAAGGTCACAGTGTGCAGTAAAACTGGTTTTGCATAATGGTTTTAATTGCAGATCTCCTGCCTTGACTGACCATAATTTGTAGTGGGCTTGTGTGGTATTTTTGGAAGAGGTCTATTGATTTTGGTATGATATGATGCTAATAAAATGGTTCTTGCTGAATAACTGTTCTTAAACAAGTTCCTTAACTTGGTGCAGTGGTTTGTTTGCACTTGAATGATAAAGAAACCTAAAGATATTTACATGACTGTAAATATTAAACTTTTTTATCTTTTAATGTTGATCTGCCAAAGTATGTTTTATACGATTTGTTTCGTTAATAATTGTTAAACTTTTAATTTTGGAAGACATTTAAGCAGTATTTCTTGTAATAATGTTGAAAACATTACGTTGGAAATTTTGTGGTAGAAGTCTCAAGCGCTGTCCATTAGGGATCAGTGCCATTTCACCTGTGATGTGTGGGTTCATATCTCTATCTCGTTCATTGTGGGTACATGCCACTAGCTTCCTGTGGGTTGTTGGTTTTTTCTAGTGGTGTTTTTCTATGTTGTTCCTTGACCAGGCCATGTATGGCCAGTCTTGTGCTGCCAAAATAACATTAAACATCATAACAAAACAACTTTGGAAATTATATTACCTTTCACAGTGTTGGCTATCATTAGCATAGATGGCAACAATTATGCTTTTAATGTAATCATTTTTAAGAAAAAGTCGAGCAAATGTTGGACTCTTTTTAAATCTCTTAATATTCAATTGTATAAATTTTAGAATATTCTTAAAATGATAACTGCCACTTGAGTATGGCACAATAGTACATTTCCTTATTTGCTATTTGTAGGCAACTGTTAAGGTCCCATTTTCAAGAAAAACTGATGGGTTTCTTCAGATGTGAATTTTTTTGTGTTCATAATATTAAGTAATTGAAGTAGCAGACAAAGCCTTGCTTATAGAAAATAGTACCAGGTATGTAAAACGCTATATCGTGTGAGTTGTTAATATATGGTAATAAATGTTCCCGCAGATGGATTTTTTTTACTGTATTTCGTGTTTGTATTGGATTCTTTTCCATATGAACCATGCTCTTTGGCGCCAAAATTTTGACCAACTGCAAAACCAGGTTACTAATATTAGCAAAAAACATACATCTTTTTATGTCTACTGCAATTCTTGCATTTAATATAATGGGTCTATGCTCTTACAAATAGTAAGAGAAAAAACACTTGAGGTTTTTCAAATCAAATCCAAAAAACGTTAAGAATTTAAAAAAAAGTCCTTGTAATTGAATTACAATGAAATCAAAAATGGAAGACATAAATCTAATGTAACCTGTGAAGTGCTGTAATGTTTCACAGAAAATATTACTGCAGATTTCAATTCAGGTTGTTTTATCCAAAAAAAATTCCGAGAGCACTCCCAAGGAAAAGAATAACATGAAATTCAATAAAACAAAATTTCAACATATTTTTGGAGCCAAACTCGTCATAACACGAGTTATAAGACATAACAACAATGAAAAACAGATGCCTTTATGAGGGTGAAAGTTCATCTTTCCAGAAGGAATAATATAAGTTTGTTCGATGATAATTTTACGTTGTCCAGGTATAGCCTTTACCTTTAGAAAGAATTTGTAAATACCAAAACTGACTGTCACTGGTCCTGAATTAAGATCAGAAACTATATATATATATATATATATATATATATATATATATATATATATATATATATATATATATATATATATATATATATGCACACACACTTTTGATGCCCAAATTATGCAGTTTTAGCACTTTAATAGAATTGATTATGCTGATATGCTTATATCTAATTTGCGGTTGGCATATATTTACCAGTAGCAATATGGAATACATAAAATATATCATTTTCTCCTCAGAAACTAGAATTTACCAAAGGTGGAAATAATGCTCCAACAAGCCCAACAGCTAGAATGGCCATCCCGAAAATTAAGGAGAGACTGAATGATTTAATTACAAACAAAGGCTGTTCAAATGAAGAGGTGTTTGATTGGATAGAGGAAGAAGTAGATGAACTCACAGTTAGACAAGAATATTTCATCCGTGCCTTGATGACGGCTGTTTGTAAGAGTGCTATAATAGGTGAGGATCTCTACTTACTTTGCTCTGGAAGGAGAGATAGAGTAACTGATAAAAAATTCAGTGAATTGAAATTAAATTTTAAAAAATATTGATCAAAATGAAATTTAATTAAACTACGAGTGGACATTGTCAAATAATTTTTGTTGTTTGTTGGATACTTACAAGTAAAGCATCAGCTGTATTGAACAGCATTTGTAAATTTCATCAGTGCTGTGTCTCCTGTTATGCACTTGTATCTTAAACATGGTCCATTTTAACTGGCAGATCCCAATAACAATAAAAGCAACTTGATTGACGTTTTGTGGTTTATAAACTAGTAATTAGCAGATCAGTCTGGAAGTTTTTAGCTGATTATTCTATTTTTGTTGCAAATAGAAGTATAATTTGTTTAAGAGGGAATTCAGTTCTTGATTTGATTTGTATTACCTAGTTGTCGTTATATATGGTATATATGTATAGAGTTCCAAGGATGTTGAGGTAATTGTCCATTTTGGGGTTTTGAAAATTCCAACTTCCAGTTTTACGTGTGGCAATTTTTTTTAAAAATAAAAATTCCTTTTGATTCACAAGGGCTGTGCAAAGAGAATAAATGGGATGAATTTTTGTTGCGAGAAATATATCAAACAATCAACCTAAATATCATTAACAAGAAGCTGTTGAGGTCTATTGGGTTTTTTCAGAGACTAAATTTTTCTTAGAATATGAACTTGACCTCCAAATCTTTATATTGATGAACAAGTCCATAATTTTTATTTTTAAAAAATGGTGTCAGATATTGAGTGATAATTTTAGGATGTGAGTTGTAGAAGTTATATAATGGAAAATGGGACCAAATGAATGTTTCCAATCTTACAGTATCATGGGACCGTCCCAGGGCAAATTAATTATTTGCCTCTGTTGGCAAGCAGGTGGCTTATGCATCCAGGCTCAGTTTCTTGAACGTTCATTTGTTTGAATTTAATTTCAGTTCTGTTGGTATTCAAAATAATTCAATTAGTTAAGTTCGATATTACATTAAGACAAAGCTATTAATTTACTGTACATTTCTTCTCATACCTTCAGTGTATAAAGGGATGTAATTCTTTGTATTGCAGTAAGCAGTAACAATTTGATGAAGGTGGACAAAAGCCAGATACAAAGAAGAAATAACCTGCTGCAGAAGTATCTGGATCACCAGGCAAATTTTGAACTACAAGCTCTTTTCGCACTGCAGGCACTTGTACACAAGCTGGAACACCCACCAGGTAAATACAAATGGGCCCAAACATGCCAGTTAAGTCAAGCTCACGCAGGGTTCTTGTGTTCTTTGAAGGTCTTTGCGATTTTGGGAAAATGAGGTAGCATTTTCAGGCTTTTTTAGAAAATGTCGCAGATTACCCCGTGGTCTTTAAAAGTCTTTGAAAATTGTAATAAATCCCAAACATTTTCACTTATTTTCGGTCCAAGATCGGATGTTGTTGAATTTTCCAGGTGTCTTTCTTTTGATTAATTATAGCTTGAATTTCATAATCAAACAATATTTCGCGTTCGTTGTTTTCTTGAATATGATAACTACAGTCGGCATCCGTCCGTCTTCGAGAGACGATGGTGTAGCTTCCGATTTGGGTGTCCTATTTGCACCTTCGCGAGTGGCTGAAGAGTCCGACCCTTGAGTGACAGTCTCTGTTGCACTTGCTGCAGGTGTATGCTGATGCTTGCTGAGGATGTTTTTGGTTCGCCTTCCTCCTGGCTCTTTTTACAGCGAGGTTTGTGTTTCTCATCTCCTCAGCTTTCTGAGTGCCCTGTCTGACAGCAAGACGCCACGCGGAGCGGTCGTCAGCACAGCTCTCCCAATTCTTTATGTTGATGTTGGCTGTCTTCATGTCCTTTTTACAGACATCTTTGTAGCGCAGACGTGCGTTCCAGTCGTTCGTGCACCTTCTACTAGCTCGCCGTACAGCAGGTCCTTTGGTATGCGGCCTGGGTCCATTCTCCTAACATGGCCTAGCCAGCGAAGGCGCCTCTCGCTGAGAATAAAGAACATGCTGTTCATGCCGGTGCATTTCAGAACTTCTGTGTTGGGAACTTTGTCCTGCAACTGGATACGCAGAATGCGCCGTAAGCATCTCAGGTGGAAGCTGCTGAGTTTCCTCACGTGACTTGCGTAGGTGGTCCATACCTCGCTGCTGTAAAGGAGTGTTTCTGAGCACGCATACCTGGTAGACGCGCAGTTTGGTCTTCTTGGTGAGGTTGTGATTGTCTCAGACCCTCTGGTTCTGTCTCGCCATAACTGCTGATGCCTTGGCAATCCGGCCATTTACATCAGTATCAACGGAGAGCGAGTTGGAGATGGTGGACCCAAGGTATGTGTAGTCCTCAACAACTTCCAGGTTGTAACCATACATGGCGATTGTAGGAGAGGAGTTTGCGTCTTGCACCATTACATTCGTCTTATTTAGACTGATGGTCAGTCCGAACTCCTTGCAGGCGTGGGAGAGGCGTCATACTAGCTGCTGCAGTCCATCTTCCGTGTGTGATGTCAAGGCTTCATCGTCGGGGAAGAGCAATTCACGGATGAGAATTTTTGTAACTTTAGTCTTTGCACGGAGACGGGCGAAGTTAAACAGCTTTCCGTCAGTCCTGGTGTGTATATACACACCCTCGCTGCAGTCCTTGAAGGCGTACTGGAGGAGAATGGAAAAGAAGATGGCAAAGAGAGTTGGCGCAAGGACACAGCCTTGCTTCACTCCGCTGCTGACTGGGAAAGACTCTGATGTTGCGCCGTTGAAGCACACTGTGCTGTGCATATTCTCATGGAACGATGTTATGATAGCGAGTAGTCGTGGGGGGCAGCCTATCGTCTTAAGGATCCTGAAGAGTCCGCTCCGGCTGACATGGTCAAATGCCTTGGTCAGGTCTATAAAGGCAATGTGGAGGGGCATATGCTGCTCACGACACTTCTTCTGCAGCTGTCGTAGTGAGATCATGTCTACAGTTGACCTGCCTGCTCGGAAGCCACACTGGGACTCGGGGTAGACTCCGGATGCTAGGGTCTGCAAGCGCTCCAGGACGACACGGGCGAACGCCTTTCCAACAATACTGAGAAGAAAGATGCCCCCGTAGTTGTTGCAGTCACTGCGGTCTCCTTTGTTCTTGTATAGAGTGACAATGTTTGCATCTCGCATGTCCTGAAGGATGTGTCCCTGTCCCCAGCAGAGGCAGAGGAGTTCGTGCAGAGGCTTGATTAGTGCTGGTTTCCCTATCTTTAGGACTTCAGGCGGAATGCCGTCACTCCCAGGGGCTTTCCCACAAGCGAGGCAGTCGATGGCTTTGCTAAGCTCTTCCAGGGTGGGTGGTGTGTCTAGTTCCTCCAAGACTGGCAGGTCTGGGATGGCGTCTAGGGCGGTGTCCGTGACGACGTTTTTGGGTTGCATACAGCTCAAGATAGTGCTCAACCCAGCGCTGCAGCTGTTTGCCCTGGTCTTTGATGACTTCGCCAGTCTTGGACTTGAGTAGGGCGATCTTGGAGGTTGGTGGACCTGTTGCCTTCTTGATACCCTCGTACATGCCCCTTGCATCCCCGGTTTCGGCAGCTATCTATATACTGGTGCAAAGGTTCAGCCAGTAGGTGTTAGCGCAGTGACGGGCGGTCTGCTGGGCATTTTTCCTGGCAGTCTTGAGGGCCTGTAATGTACCAAGGCTAGGCGCAGCCTTGTAAGCCAGGAGGGCTTTCCTCTTCCTCTGTTAGCGAAAATAGGTCTTTGAAATATTATGTTTGTGGTGTTTGAAAGTTTGGGAAAAGTCTTTTAATTTATCATTCAGATTTCTGTATGAACCCTGTCATGGCACACTTTAGTTGATTGGATGCATTACATTGGCAAGATAATAACCTGTTGGATGAACAAGGTAATGATTATAATGTTATCATTTATATGACGGTTATACCATTCTGAACAATGTACTTCATGCTTGAGGCAAAGACTGTAGTGTTAATATCACAATATTTGTGTTGCTACCTGTGGTTTCATTTATTGGTATTGTATAGTAGGAAGACCATACAAGTACCTAAAATCGCGTTTAGGCCACTGTAGTGCACAAATTTTATTATTTTGATAGGTAGCCATTTTTTTAATATAATTTCACCTATGCGACAAAGAAATCTAGCAGTTATGCTAAACTTTTCTCATCAAATGTTTTTGTTTTGGTTTTTTAATCCATTGTGGTGTTGGTAGGGAAGTGCTTGTCAGCAGCAAGAAACGGTTGGCCATTTATTTTGTTGGTCCTACTAGAGGGAATTAGTTTTTAGTGTAGTATCGTGGTTCAATGAAGATGCTATGTAGCACAAACTGGGACAGTGTGTTGCGCAGGCAGGTGTGCTAGAATAAGTTATCTATACCAAGGCAAATAATTAATAAGTACTGTTATCATTTTCAGGCGTATTCCGGGAGCTGTTTGATATACTGTACGATGAAGACATTATTTCAGAGGATGCCTTTATTCAATGGGAGAAAAGTGAGGACCCTCAGGAACAAGAGGGCAAAGGTGTGGCTATGAAACAAGTTGTTCTGTTCTTTACATGGCTCAAAGAGGCTGAGGATGATGGTGAAAGCTGAGGTTAAGTTTCAGTTAGGCTTTAATATTAGATGCTATAAGGCAATTCAACTCTTGCTTTGTTTTCTACATAATTTATTAAAAGTTACCAGTAATCAACCAAAAAGGATCTATATATATATATATATATATATATATATATATATATATATATATATATATATATATATATATATATATATATATATATATACATATATATAAACTGGATAGTTTTTTTGTTTTTTGTTTCCTGCAAACCGGATTTGAGTATCCATTTGTATGCTGATCATTATATTTTATTCATGGATTCGTGCGACAAAATTGAACTATTAACTGATTGCATGTATAGTGCATTTTGCTTGTAATCAATTTCTTCCACGAATCCTGGCAGTTACTGTACATGCCAACTATTAATGATTTTGTGGAATTACGATGTTTTAGTGCCAATTCTGTATTTGGAAATATATTTATAAAATTTAAGGAAAATCAAAATGTTGAGAGGATACATTTTCAACAGTTTTGTGTGTGGCCATTAGTAGGGACTAGAGTGTTTTGGCATGAATATGATACACTGGTACATAAAACGTTCCAAATGTGAAAACAATATGTACCTATGAAAACTCCAGATAGACTGCAAGTAAGTGAACAGTGACACAGATGAGAAGGATTCAGATGATTCACGAGGACTAATGCTGATGGTCTTGGTTCTGGCCACAAGTTTAAAGAATTCAAGTTCTGGAATAGAAGGAAATTGAGTAACCATTGGATGCTATTGGACATGTGTTGTTTCTTTGTATAAATATATGTAGGCTCATGCATTTTTGTTTATTTTAATGAATATACTTTGCCTTCTGGAACGGCTGCTTCTTCAAAATGAGCACCTGGGTTCCTGATGAGCATCCTATGAGATTGGCATCTGTTCATTTGTACCCATTCTTTAATTTATTAAGAATTTTGAACATTGTACACATCATTAGACTGTTTTCACTGTAATTACATAATGCTTGTTTTTTAGTTTTTTTTATTTAGCAAAGATCCATATCCTTGTATGTATTGGCTTCCTTTAAACGGAACACAACTGTGTGTGCTATGTCTTTGTACTTTTGAGAATTTCTTTGGAAATTTAAATCCCATAATCTGGAATTATTACAATATTGTGATTTTATATTGTAAACTTGAGCATAGATTTTTATTTAAATAAATAAAAATAGATTTTTGCAGGACTATATCATCCTTGTAGATATTAAAATAGAATTAATCCACAAGGCGCAGATTTTTTTAAATTGCTATTCTTCTGTGCCTGAAGATATGCAGCATATTTTAACACTGCAATAATTACACGCTGTTATGGGATAGATACATGTGATGTCTCAACTTAATAGGACTTTTTTTGCCCTCCGTCATATCTTTATATATAGGGCGAGATCAAATGTTATTATTTGAAGGTAAATGTTAGTCTATATTCAATATCTAATTTGTCACGAAAGACGATATATTTTATTAAGATTGAACTCTTTTTCTTGTCAGATCATTATTTGCTTATTTCTTGTCAGATCATTATTTGTTTATTTCTTGTCAGATCATTATTTGTTTACTACAGAATTGTTTGATGCCAATATTAATGTGTAAATATACAGTATACTGTTGGCATTGCTGTAACTGATTATAAGAGAATTTGTGGGGCATGTACATGCACAATCATCTTTGATTAAATTCACATACAGTGGAACCCCGCTATAACGCGATAATGGGGGTTCAAGAAATTGGATAGAGTTGAAAAGCGGGGTCTCATTAATGCGGGGTTTTACAGTATTTTGCTTTTGTCAGCAAATACTGCATTTGCATATATACATGTACTCGTGTCTAATGTAAGAAAATCGGACTAATATTAAATAGAATGCAGTAATAAGAAGTATCTAAAATAATGGATAATATATTTTTATTTTTACTTGCATCACATAGTTTTCCTACTTTTTATTGTTTTTTCCTGAAAATACACACTGATCAATAATACCCTGATTGCTGTTATATAATAGAGGTTAGCAACATCGTTTACTTTCGTGCTATCGTGGCATGCAGTTTATCCATTATGCATGTAATTCCTTTGGAAAATTTCACAGATTTAAAATATTCAATAATTTGTCCAAGATTGTTGTCTGAATTTAATGTCCAATCTATAGCATGAACAGAGTATAAACAGTACTTACCATTTGATATAGTACTGTCGTGGTATGCAGCTAATCCATAATAACTGTAATTTAATTGCAAATATTGCAAACATATTTAAACTATTCAATATTTTTGACACAAATCAACGTGTCGGAATTTATTGGGAAACACTAATAGAAAATTAGGTTAAATACATAGCAAGTGTACGTTTTATTACGTTCCATGGTCTATGAACTGTGTCTGTACAATTTGTAAACTTGATTTTCCATAACTAAAATATTTTTTTAATATACAAAATATAGAAATTAATGACTAGTTCAATTTCATAACAGTCTCAATTTCCAGCTAATAAAGCGGACATTATTTACTGGTCAACTAATTGCGTCAAATAACACAATGCCAAGCCCAGAAAACATGTTGGCATTTTTTTGTTTTGATGTTTATTGAACTGAGAAGCTTTTATCAACCACTGCATTGTCTGCTGCTTGGTTGTGTATGCATTTAAAGAAGAAACATTAGGCTATTGTTTGAGCAACGATTGTACACAGAATTAATTGAAGACAACCACAAAGACTGCAACTTTATTTTGGCACAACACTTCAAGAACCTGTTAAAATTGTTAACTTTAAGAAGCTACACTACAATCGTATTATATTAAAATTCATACACAAACTCTTCCCCAAATTGATAATAAACGTTTTACACACTATTTCTCAAACTTAAAATAAACTAATATGCTGGTATGTAAAAAAACCACGTACATGTACTTAAAATTCCAGGCCACGATCGTATTTTATTAGAATTCATATTTGATCTCTTCTCCATATGTGATCTCTTCCCCAAAATGATAATAAATTCTAAATACACTATTTCACTAACTTGGAAGAATAAGAAAAAAATCAGATGTGAATAAATATTTTTAAAATTTGGGAGCTGCGACCTCATTATATCTGAATTCACATAATTGCGGGGCGAGTTATAGCAAGGTTCCACTGTATATTAATTTTCCTATATCTGCTGCAAAATATTTATTTAAAAGATATGCTAATCTGTTACTATAAAGATTAAAAGCCGACAATAACATTCATTATTTTTTGGGAATAAAGAAACAATTGTTTTGATAAAGCTTAAAATTATAGTGGAAACTTTATAATAATAATAAAAAAGAATTTTGCATGTATCAGAAAGAAAAATTGGTGGGATCTGTTGCACATAGGAGCAATATGTGAATGTCATATCTACTTGAAAATATGAACAATGCTGTAGGCAAAATTGCTATTTCAATGTGCAATGGATGTTTTCTATGTCGAAGTAAATATTTTTAGTTTAATAGCCAATACTGTAGTTTATGTGAACCTGTTTATTTGAAATTTTATTTTCCTATTTGCATTATAATGAGAGAAAAAAAACCTGTGATGTTTAGTTGTTTCTTCAAGTATAAATTGTATGATTTAATTCATGTTTAGCCTTTATGTAGAAAATATGTTTGGTAGGTTGATGCTCGTTTGTGATGCAAGAATACCCCGACATTTCATTTCCATAGAAACTGGACATTAACATCCAAGATGTTTACTGAGATGACAATCATATTCACTTGATGAAAGCACATGGGATATTGCGTTTGACTGCCTGGTACTTTTTTGTACGAGTTGTCAAGTCAAGTTTGGCAAATTTCAATTGCCATTTACTCAGTGGACAATTATGAGTTGCTTCAGAATCTTTGGTGCAATGATTCAGATGTTTTAACACTCATCATCAGCACAAACTTTGCAGGTTGAAATAAAACTGTAAATTCATAGATTAATTCAATGTATATACTTGTTAGTGGGACTATGCATAAACCTAATAGCTATAAACGTGTCAAAAGTTTAAGTTTCTGCAGATTCAATCGTCACAGTTATATGTACTGAAATGTCAGGTGAACTTTCTTGGTTAATATATCCTTGAAATGCCTCAACTGATGGCCAAATGATTATTTTGAGTTGTGTAGGCAGACATTCTGCCACTCTATCAAATAGATTCATTACCTTATCAGCTTTTATTTCCATGAAATGTAAAAAAGAAATATGTAGACATTTAGTTAATTCGCATGTCTCTGCTGGTTTTGCTGGAGATTATTGGAACCATATATCAGCCCTTGAGTTTAAACTAAACCTACAGACTTGGTGCTATAGTATTGTTCTATATGTAATTGATAATTAATTATACAAGAGTGTGTGGGATAATGCTATATGCAACAAGTTTCCATTACATTTGTGTTATGAATGTTAAGTATACTTGCACGAGTTCAGCTTCACAACAGATAATGAAAAAACTCAATGGTCTAACTATATTTCTGAGATGGTTATGCAAATATTGTTTATATGCTCTGCCTGTTTGAAATGCAATGAATATAGTAATTTATGTTAATAAATGCTAATATGAATTAAAAAAGGTAAGTCTGGGGGATTACATCACAGTATAATTGTAATATTTGTTTCCTTGTTTGATACTGTCTGCTACATATTGTGAATGTTGCATCTGTTCTGTTTGCCTTAATGATCATGTGCAAGTTTGGTTAGGGTGATAATGATAATTAGTAATGCAAATTAAATATTTAATGATAACTGATCATTGTTCATTTAATTTAAACTTTAAATATGAAGTATTTGTTTTTTTACCAAAATATTGTACCCCTTCATACCCCGCCCCTGCTTTAAAAAAAAAATTAGTCCTTTGTGTTAATGGGGTTTTCCCCCTTTTTCCAACTGCATTTGATCCATAATGACTATAGTGTTGTCCATAAATGATGCCACAAAGAAGGGGATGGGGGTGTTCATAAACGGACAAAATAGGGGAGGGGGTGAAAAGGACCTATTATTTTTTTGTTAATGATATTCTGTGTTGAATAGCTACTTTAAGCCTATCTCGTGTATTCCGGTATGTTTTGTGGACATACTTAATGGGGTATCACAAAGTATAAATTATTTATTATTTCAATTTGTGTAATTCGTGCCACAGAAGATAATGCTGTCGTGCATTTCTGCGCACTTAAGGTTTCTGTCTCCAATAATGAAGCAAAACGCATACTAAATTCAATCAGTTGAGGAAAATTTAAAACTCCAATGCTTACCACTTAAAAAGTCATTTCTGTTTTGAATGATAGTAGTACTTGCACGAGTTCAGCTTCACAACAGATAACTGAAACAAACTCATTGGGCAACTTGTATTCTGTTCATACTGATTTTAATTTTTCAAACACCGGATACCATCTTCGGGTTTTCATAACTCACGTAAGGTCATCCTATTCTGTGCACAGCTTTGAAAAGCTGTAATGTTTATCTATCCGGCTATAGAAATGGAATATATTACTTTGGACTTTCTTTCAGCACTTCAGTTGAGTTAGGTCAGGTTTATAGCCAGTTTTACAATTTTAATGTAACACTGCCAATAAATTGCAAAAGCTATTTATCAAATTAATCCGATTATGTTGAAAAGATATTGCAAACTTTAACCTTTATAAAAAATGAAGCCAATATTTGAAAGTAACAACAATGAATGGGATGAAATGTGTTTTCAACATCTTGTTTATGGGGAAAATTACCAAAGAGTGTATTCCCTGGAATTCTAGCAGCAAGTTGATATGTTGGGTTGTAGAAATTTTATTACGTGTGGGACAACTTCTTGCAGAATTGGAAACTTGGATTAAAATGCAGAATGTTTTAAGGTTTACATTTCCATCTTTTAATTAAAGTATTTATTTATATGATTCTAAAAGATGAATAGTAAATAAGATTGTTTTGGCTACAGGTTAAAGAAGGTCATGGAGTGGGTCTACATATTTACATTTAGAAATCACATTTTAATGTGCATTTCATGTCTAAATGTGTGGCATACATTTGTACACTTTATGAATACCACTGTCCTTGATTAAAGTACAATCATTCTTTTCTTATACAAAATAGATTTTTGAACCAACACAACTTGCGGTCCAATGTTTACAGCAATGACATTTCGTTGTGCTGAATTACTCAATTCTTAGAATTGGCCAAAATGGTGGCTATATATAAATTCATTTTGAAAGCACCAGCTATAACGCTGCTAGACCAAAGTGCAGTGTATAATGCTAGATGCGGACGTCTGCAACAGGACAAGGGGGGATTGTTTAAGAAAACTGGTATTATCTGTGGACGTCCTGTATGGACAACGGAATCTGGTTAGGTGTTGTTACTCCTTGAAAAAGTAAGAAAGGACAAATCATTAGAAGTTCAATCCTGAACTTAGGGGGAGGGGCTAGAGTAGAGCAGGTGTTATGAACAAAGCTATTAATTTTGTTAACAAATTCGTGATTTGATTTTTAGTTTAATATCCTGGAAAACACAAAAATGTGTGCAAGAAAGAAAAATGTGAGGAGCGCGAGAGATGACTGTGGTTCTAGCGTGAGTTCTTACTTATGTTTGGAGTTTGGATCATGTTGAACAATTCCTTGTGAAGAGTTATGTGACAGAATTCAGTTTTCACACATGCTTTCAAACCAAACACACGCATACATATCAGCAAAATGACTTCTTATCTTTAACAAGTGTCTCTGGGGCGTCGAGTGGCCGGGTGGTCTAAAGCGCTTTCTGTTACGGATCACTGCCATCTCACATCTGTCTGTGTGGGTTCGAGTCTAAGGTTCGGTTCATGCAGTTATGCGAGAAAGCTTGCCAGTAGCTTCTCGTGGGTCGGTGGTTCTTTCCAAGGGTTCTCCCGGGTTCTTCCTCCACCAGTAATACTGGCCGCCATATATAGGCTATCGGGTGCTGAAAAATGGCGTTAAACCATACAACAACAACAACATCAACCAGTGTCTGATTGTTTCCAAGAGCTAAGAGCTTTGATGATTGCTGTTTAAAAGGTAAGGTTGCATATGTTTCTTTTCCATCATTCTGTTATAATAATGCGTACATAATGTAATCTTCCACAATGTTAGATATCAGATTCCAGAGCTAATCACAGATCAAGAAGGTTATATACGGTAAAGTTACATTCTTACACGTGATAACTCTGCGTATTGAACTAAAGGTCTGCATAGGTAAATGGTAAACGTTTCAGTTTGCGTGTTTGTTCAAATAGGCATAACTAGATCTCTGTATTTTTCTAATTGGAAGCTTTAGGATCTGTGAATATTTAAAGCATTCACCTTGTCTATTGATAAAAAGGAACAAAGGCCTTTTCATTAACGTGTCACTATCTGGGGTGTGGGGGTGAGGAGCGAGGGAGGTGGTTTAGAAATATGCAGTCAAAAGTGTGGGTGTTTGTTTTTCTAACTTCAGATGTTACTTCATGTTTGTATCATACAAAACCTGTTCTCGTGAAGTCTTATATAATAAAATTCAGTTTTTACTGATGACTACGTGCTAGACAGTGTAGTAATATGTCTAATTTCTCAGACCGAGACTTGTATTCTGCGCCGTAAGAAATGAGTTCTTTACCATGACTCGGAATAAAGAACTTACGATGTTGCTTTGTATATACAATTTCTTTTTTTTTCGTTTTAAATGTTTACAAAATGGAATTAAGCATTTGACATTTAATGAAAGACAACGTGTAACCCGCAGATAAATCACCACGAGATGTTTGTAACCGTGACAAGGCCAATCTAAGTACTATGCAGTTATTTCATTGGTCAATCTGTTCTGCTGATATGTTGGTTTATCTTTTAGCTTTTGATGTTTTAAACAATTATGCTATAGAATATATGAATGGATATAAACTGAATTTCTCAAGCAATAAAGATTCTCAAACAGTAACCACAAAATCCTGAAATCAAAATAAACTCATCTTGGTTATTGCATTGCGAATGAATAGATCCTTCTTTTAAAACTTAAATAATACCTGGTGTGCAAAGTGAAAAAAACATGCCAGGGCAAGTACTTTGCTGTAGATGGTCTCTTGAGATTTCATACTGAAACTTTAAAAATCGTAATGACAGTAAGAGAGCAGTTGCCGAGCTTGTGGGTGGGGTGGTGGGTGGTGGTACAAATTGCACAGGGCGTCGTCTTGGGTGGGTGGGTGGGACGCCGGAAGAAGACGATTGGAGGATTCAGTGTTTACTTTTACAAAGTTTGCTTCAGAAGAAACAATTAAGTAAACAACTAACGCCGTTCCATGATGTCTGGATGATTAAGATTAACTCTGGTTCAGACTGAATCTGGCGAGAAATCAATTTAGTATGATGACTTTTTGGATTGGGCGGTGGTTTATAGTTGCTGCAGCTAAAATTTATTAGCCTTAAACTGCCTTTTTATGATGACTGTACTATTATGTTGACTACTGTTTTCCTATGTTTCAGTGACACTGGGAGTATAAAATTTATACCGTGTCCCCGGGTGCCAAATACTCTCCGCTACGCCGAGGGGGGTGGGAGGTGATGAAAAAAATTAACCTTGCACTGGGCGCCGAACACTCTCACTACGCCACTGTAAGAAAGACTTCTCGAGTCATGTCTAGATTCAAGCAGTGTTAGATGCTAAATTATAATGCAAAAATCGGTTAATAAAACTTCAATGGAATTGATTATGCACGTGACTAAACCGACCGTATAGCTTCATTTCCATTAGTCGAAGGAAACGAAAGTAAACTCAAAATGGCGGCAAGACAACCAGAGTGTGGTATTTGTATGAACAGTATTAAGAATCCTAAGGTAATATCTTGTCACCATAGTTTCTGTTACACTTGTCTGGAGGATTATATACGGGTTTACCTTCGCAACGGTCGATTTGATTGTCCCATCTGCAGAACAAATGTTGAATTACCCAGCGAATGTGTGCCAGGATTCGAAGCAAACGTTTACGTTAACACTGACTACGCAGAGAAAGAGGTCGGTACTATATGGCCTCTAACGGTCCAAAATTGAGTATTTTTAAAATAAAAAAATGATCAATCTTTGAAAAGCTTGTAACTGGTTTCTTAAACAATATATTTAGATATGACGTGATATGCACATGCTTGTAGCGTCACATTTCACTTGAAATAGACATGTGTATGAAATAAATAGAATATGTTTCTGGGTTTGATTGGCCCCAGAGAGTCCATATTGCTTTGCTTACAGTGCTCAACCAGACCCATTCACCCCTCATCACAAATATCCTTAAACTGGCGCAAATAGTTTTAAAAAACTTTCAGATGACGTGATATGCACATACTTGTCGCGTTACATTTCGCTTAAGATACATTCGTATGAAATAAACAGAATTTGTTAATGACAAGAATTTCTCCGATATGTTTCAGGATAAAACAGACAACAGCTCTTGCAAATGTATGTATGTATGTATGTATGTATGTATGTATGTATGTATGTATGTATGTATGTATGCATGTATGTATGTGTTTCTCTCTCTCTCTCTCTCTCTCTCTCTCTCTCTCTCTCTCTCTCTCTCTATATATATATATATATATATATATAGGAAGGATAAACGCCAAATGTTGCACCCCCCAAAAATTTCAATAAAAAGTGTTTGTAGGTGTATTTGGTTAAACCACAATGTCCATAGGTATATTAACATATATAACTACTATGAAGCGAAACTGCGGGCAAACAAATCCCAGATAAGCGCATGTTCGCCAAAAGCGTCGAATATTTTGCCATCTTTCTACATCTTCAATGATCTCAAGAAATATCAGCGGAAATCGAGGAATCGAGAACGTTTTTTTTTTTTTTTTTTTTTTTACCACAGAAAATTGTTTGAAGCCATCTAATACATATACAAATATGATGTGTTCCCGTTTCCACTCTTTGTTAACGAAAATAAAAATGAAGAAAAATTATGTTCCTAGCACACCCCTCATTATTCCGAGTTTCCTCTGTCCCATGCCACCCCATTGTTTGATATTCTGACATTTATGTTGGGGTGTAGGGTCAGAGCGTATTCCCTATCGAAAAGTTGGAATTCGCGGACGGCATGAGGTAGCCGCTTACTTGTCGGCCCAGCAAACCTAAACGATCTTTCATCGAGATCTACCTGCATGAAATCGATAGGAATATGATTTATTTTCTAAGAAATCGCGAGTATAGCTTTCGTTAGGTCTTTAATCTGCGTATAGACGAGATTAAAGTACATCGTTGCTGAAATTTGACCTGGATCTGGCCATCTGTATTCTTAGTCACGTGAATTTACAAATCTCGCAACCTACATATCAATGACATCAGAGGTCATACTGTGTTCATTTACATAACCGATAAGGTGATTTTATGTTTCCAGAGATTTTGCCGTACTTTATTGATAAAACGTCAGACTCCTGTGATAATACTGTTCACTCACAGCAATGTTTCGGAAACTGTTATGCACTTTTTACAATATTACCGAGGTAGACCGCATGACCATGCAGTCAACATGGACATACATCACAATTAATTTTACTATATGTTCTCTACATATATTTCTCAGTACTGACCGTTCAACTGTGTGACAGTCAATACAAATGATATGTTAATCTAAAATACCTCCAAAGATGACTTCACGGTGAAGCACTCCATTAATGGAGGTTATTATGTATGTTTGAATGGATGGAAGGATGTATTTGTTTTGCAATGTACAGTCTGCATAATTGCCCTTGTCACAGTACTGAAACAACTCTTCTGAAAGTAGTTAATTACATTCTATCTGCTTTGGAAAGATTAGAGTCCTCACTCTCCTTGATTCACAACTTACTGACTGATATACAGAACTTTCAACAGTATATAAAACTAAAACAGTAATTTTCTGATCATCATTGTGTTAGCATTTATTTAATTTGGGGTCATTTTGATTTTAATATATTTTTATTTGGTTACATCTTGACTTGGGTACATTTTGAGAGGAGTATATTTTGATTTGGTCACGTTTGAACTTTTGTACATGTATTTTGATCTGGGTGCATTTTTACTTGTAGATTTTGACATGAGTATATTTTGATTTGGGTCTGTTTTTACTTGGGTACATTTTGATTTGGGTAAAATTTTGACCTGCTTTCTTCTCAAGAAGTAAACATTTGTGACACTGTATCAAAATAGGGTGTGCGACAATATATACCAATATATGTCCCAATAATGATGATCAGAATATAATTTTTTTGACATTTGTTTTCTAGGAACTTGAAGCTGGATAAGAAAACATGTAAAAAAAAAACAGAATTGGTCATAACATTTCAGATGACTTATAGACCATCACAATTTGTCATGTTGTACCTTTAACTGGTCACATAAAATACATGTACGTGGGCCAAATTTTAAAATCCATCAGAATTTGTAAGAGATGTGTACACATGTTTTATATCCTCTATAGTTTTCATTGAAATGGAACTTTTTATTTCTGTAAAGTTTTTGTAACATCTTTGAAAATTTATTTAAAATTCTCTGTTCCTGGCTGTGGAAATGTGGAGTTGAAATAGTATAAATGTTGTTGTCCAATGTGATTACTTTATGTTTGCAGTCACATGGTATGTCACACTGTGCAGGAAGTAGAATCATAAGTCCAGTCAAGCATTGTAGTCCTTTGTTGAAGGAAGACATAGAACTGCACCATGCCAAAGTGCCATGGAAACCAAAATGTCTAGCTGCTAGGAGAGATCATGGCGAGGTGGACATCAGGAATGATGTAAGTAAACTTCATGCAGGATCACATCACGCATAAGTTGGGTACATTATGAGATGAGTATATTTTTATTTGGGTCTGTTTTTACTTGGGTACATTTTGATTTGGGTATATTTTGACCTGCTTCCTTCTCAAGAACTAAATATTTGTGACACTGTATGCAAGATCGTACATCTGCCATAAAGAGTGTATATTGATGCATTTGTAATGTATTTATCTGGCATAAGGAGTGTATATTGATGCATTTTTAATGTATTCATCTGGCATAAGGAGTGCATATTAATGTATTTTTAATGTATTTATCTGGCATAAGGAGTGCATATTGATGCATTTTTAATGTATTCATCTGGCGTAAGGAGTGCATATTAATGCATTTTTAATGTATTCATCATGCATAAGGAGTGCATATTAATGTATTTTTAATGTATTTATCTGGCATAAGGAGTGCATATTGATGTATTTTTAATGTATTTATCTGGCATAAGGAGTGCATATTAATGTATTTTAATGTGTTTGTGCATGCATAGCACATACTATAATATAGGGCCAAGGAAAAGATGTTGAGTTTTGTAAAAGATAACATCTATCTGTCACTAAATACATTTTATTTGCTAAATGTTAATGTGTCAGGATTATGGATGAAAACGGCGAGCTTGATAATATAGAATAGATGAAAACTTTGATAAATTTTAAAATAAAGCTGAAGTACAAATCAAGTAGTTTAAAGAAGCTAATAGATAAATACGCTGAAATATCAAAATGTAACAGCATCCTTACAGTCGTGTCAGAAATGTACTAGCACAACTATTTTTTATTTTATTTACAGGAGTTGTATAAAAAAGTTCGAGGTATTCTTAATAAACTTACACCACAGACGTTCCAGAAACTGGTAGCACAGATGCAGTCTCTCGAAATTGACACTGAAACATGCCTCAGAAATGTGATTGATATTGTGTTAGAAAACAGTAAGATGTGTAAAGATGTTAATTGTTAAATTCTTGGTGTACGAAAATAATGGCAGTAAGGGCATATTGTTTTTGTAATTTATTCTATAAATTTTGTTTACATCTTTATATATATATATATATATATATATATATATATATATATATATATATATATATATATATATATATATATATATATATATATATATATATATGGCCCTGTATTCAACCTTACCTTTGGTAATTGCGATGGAAAAAAGTATTTAAAAGCATTATACTTGCTCAGCTTTTATGATAAGGAAAAGTCAGTAGGGTGGGTAATCAGCAGCCCACTCGGGCCTGAATTAATCTTGCACCTTAGAGTGTCAGATTTGTTCTGATTTGTATGAATCTGTCATCAAATATGAATGCCATTTCTAAACTTAGATAAATGTCTTTTCAAAAACCAAATTATAATGCCATCCAGGCCCGCACCTAGGGTGGGGGGAGCAACCATGGCACTTGTCAGGGGCCCGAGCTAGATAGGCACATATACGCACATATTTGAAACACGAAAGAAGCCCGAACTCTGTCAGCTGCCTGGGGCCCAGAATTTCCTAGGTGCGGGCCTGTACCATCCTTTCATAAAGGCCATCAAAATTGATGCTGGTTATGCTGATTCACCTTAAAATATGTTAAATGTTGTGAAAAGTAAGAAAAGTGTATTCAGAAGACTGCTAAAAGACTACCTAAACAATTTGAGCAAATTTGACAGAGCACGGTGACACAGCTGGCTTTTGGGTTTGTGCTGATCCAGAAGGTATATAACTGTAGTTACTAAAAAGAGAAGAAAAAGAATGAAAACCGTTAAGCGACTTCTTAACAGGATTTGAACAATTTCAGAGGATTGCATTTTTTAACAAAAGGATTTCATGTTATGCAAATTATACAGATCAGCTATAAAAAAGTAACACATTATAAAAAAAAAATAGAAGAATAAAAATTAAGATGTTTTTTCAACCACTTTTTGAGAATTTAACCAATTGTAATTACAGAATTCCATGAGCAAAATATGTTTCAAATTTGTTCATAACTGCAGGCCAAAATGGAGTGTTCTAACTCCATTGTCTAAATTTAAATGTAAGCAACAAAGCAAAAAAAAAAAAAACCCAATCATGTTAGGTAAAATTCAACAAACAATTTATTTCCCTGGAATGAAAATGTAAAAGAAACTTAAAGTATTGGGAATTAAATCTAAACAAATCCTCAATATTTTATCTCAAATGAATATGTATAGAATATTCTGAGTAATTCCAGTAGTCTTTAATGTACTGATGTACATTTAATTTGGAATGAGAACAGCATAATCCACAATGTCTGAGTGAATTCACAATAATCCATAATATTATTTTAGTCTAGGTTGAAATGATTCATAGATTCTGCTTGACAGATATTGATCAAATTTAAGAGGAAGTGGTACAATATATTTAGACCACTATTGCTATTAATAGAATAAAAAATCATTTGTACAACTTTTTTCATTATTACTTGATAAAGATGATGTCATATCATAAGTGGATGAAGATACATGTATTAGAGAGAGATATGACATTATTGAATGATTTTGCTCCATCAAGAATCTAGGCAAATGTCAGCTGGGAGATTTTAGGATCTATTTGGGTCTCTTGTTTATCTTTAAATATAGAAGTTCTGAAAATATTTTGACATCAAAAGTATGATGGTCTTCTGAATCTTATGCATCTGAATATATTTTTGAACTGATCTTGTGATTTAAATTTGATTCAAATTATCTCTTCTTGTACCCATGGAACATGTTTGTTATTTTAATGTTCCAGATATCTAACAAAACTTTTTTCAGTACCTTTATGCCTTTAACTTTAAGTCATTGATATATGGATAAGTTTGAGAATTAGCCAACCTTTTTATGTATTTTTATTATTACGGTTGTTTTTGTTGTTTTTTTCTAATTTCAGGCTATTTGCGACCCAAGATTTATTGTAGTCTATGCCAATATGTGTAGATGTTTATCTATGGTAGGTAATTTGAAAGGGGTTCAATGATTCTATTCAAGACTTATTTTTATGATGTTATATCCTTTATCTAGCTGTAGTTACACGAGAATGAAAAAGCCTGCTTTTATGAGATTTCATATCTTTAGAAGTTTAGTCAAGGATTGGCTTAGTCACTATGCATACCTCAGTAATACCTCAGAAAAACTAAAAGTGCTTTCTCTATTCCATTCCATAGTTATTTTGTTGAAAGCATAGCATTTTGATACAAAATGAGTGGAACAGGGCTTGTAAGTAGTATGAAATTGTCTGCTTTGTGCAGTATACTCTGTTCAGCTGTCCTACTCTGTTTGTTAACCATGCTGAGCTTTCTCCATGTCTTCTGCGCAGGGTGGTTACATGATACTATCCGTGTGCCCTGAACAGGGTGGTTACATAGTACTATCCATAAAAATGTTGTATAGTAAACCATTTTCCCCCAACACCTTCAGAGAAATAATTACAGATATTATTTGCCTGATGTGAACAAGGACCCGGAGAATTCTTTTTGAAAAGAAGTCTTGTGTAAATGAAAATATTAAATGAGAAACATAAAGACATAAAATTGCAGGCATACAAATGTGAACAGAATGGAATTCCATAACTCTTTTTTGTTTTTTTGAATGAAAAATGTAAATGAGTTGTTCAATGCAAAATGTACAGAACTGAAACATTAATTTATTATTTCATGCCTTTCGTTTATTGCAGTTTAAAGTCCCAGCAGAAAGTAATCAGGGAGATGTCAACTTCAGAGCCTTGCTTTTAACAAGATGTCAGCGGGAATTTGTAAAGACATGTTCTTCAGAGAAAGAATTTGATTCCAAGAGGAAGGAGATAGAGAAGGCTACTACGGTAAGAGACCAATCAGGCAAGACTCTATAAAGATGTTAGCTTTATTATGTTGCTGCTGGTTTTTATTTTACATCAAAGTTGACATGTGGATTATTTCGCTTGATAGTTAAAGTATACAACTTCTCAAACATGTTTTCCATAATGAAAATAGCACATTTTTCTTTTTAACCTGACCATAAATGGTCAGACTTGTGGGAAAATATTGGTACATTTAGCAGTTTGCAGGTTAGCAGTTTTCTTAAAAATTGTGGTGAACGCGAATCACTAAATTGAAGCAGACAGCACAACATTATGAATTCACAGAATGGAGCTTTGCTTGCAGCTAGCTAAAATTGTAGTTGCAGCATATCCCAATAAAATTACAATAAATGCAGGGATGGTGGTTTCTTGGATCGTTAGATATCTCTTCAAAAATGCTTCGACTTTACAACAGGCTTGTAGAAAAATATTGGTACGGGTAGCAGTTTTCTTAACAATTGAAGCAGACAACACGCTATTATAAATTCATAGACTGGAGCTTTGCTTGCAGTTAGCCAAATTTGTAGTTGCAGCATTTGTTAATAAAATTACAATAGATGCAGGGATGCTGGTTTGATCTTGAGTCTAAATTACTTTGATTTTACGACAGGCTCAAAATTATCCTTTCAGGAGGAACAAAAGCAGCAAATGAAAGAAGAACTGGAAGCAGAAGAAACGAAAGCCAAAAGGAGGTCTTTAGGAAATATAAGGTATACTTGCTTTCTTGAACCTGCTCAAGCTCTCTCACAATACAGTTCATGAGATTCAGACATTATCATTGTCACAAATGCCATTTTTAAGTTTTTGTTGGTTGCATGTTGTTAAACATTTAATACATCAAGACATCCATGTTACAGCACAAATTGTCCTTTAATAGTAACTTTCCCACTGTGTATGCATCATATCCATCCTGAAATGTAATTGACGGATTGGTGTAAAGCATCCAGTATTCTTAGTCTAGAAGCATTTGTGACCTGTTTTTGGACTATATTTGGATTTGTGACAAACATATTTTAGTGAATTTTGTATAGCTCATACCAGCCTTTTTTTTTTACCACAGTGGCATTGTCAGGTTTTGCCTACACAAGTAGTAAGGTACTACTTTTAGGGCAGAGCATTGTTGCAAGCTTTAAAAGTGATGTTTGGGTTAAAGGTTTTAATTTATGACGGGCATGACATGTAGGCCATTAGCATGTTCAAGTATTGTGCATATTTAATACAGCTGAGCCTTGTCTTTCAACAGGTTTATAGGTGAATTGTTTAAGCTGAAAATGCTCACGGAAAATATCATGCACGACTGTGTCTTCAAACGTTTGCGAACCAAGGATGAGTAGAATTTGGAGTGCCTTTGCAGATTGCTCAAAACCATAGGCAAGGAACTTGATATAGACAAGGCCAAAGTAAGTACATATTTTGTGGGTTTTACTTATCAACTTGATAACATTTGGTTGAAGACAAGGTCTAATCTTGAGATCTTTTTTTTAAAGGTTTATTCCTTTTCATTTTAATGTCATTAATGCAGTTTCCACTGAAAATGGATTTCTAAATCGTGTAGATTTCAAAATGTTATTAATATCCCAATATGTCATTATTTATCACATTTAACTTTGGGCTGATGAAAGTATTTACATGTTCAGGTTAATATATGAAATAATCACTTACATGTCTGGTACAACTGCATAGACCTTAATCTGCAAGGGCATTATGTATTGGCAAAGAGGGTATCTGTAGTTAGTAACGTGACAAACAACCCTAAATGCTAGTTCATTTGGACCTGATTTCTAATCGAGTCTAAACCTTGGTTGTTAACTCTATGATTATTGTATTGATAATTTTAATGTTGTTGCCGGTTATCAAAGTGTTATTAGTACAATATCGCACAAGGCCTGGTCAGAGGTATTGCGCAATTTGGAAAAACAACACTTGAAACCGCCTCCCTCTAATTCTCGTTATCTCGAGGATGACCTCTACGGTATAATTTGCCCGGTTAATGGATATGGTAATCCGAGGTAGTACCCTGAACAAAGACAACACACGAGCCCCCGTAAAGATAAAAAATATGAATTTAATTAAAATACAATTAAAAGAAGAATGACACAATAATTTACAATTTCTTTCTTTCTGAATACACTTAGTTAAGAAAGACATAAACTGAAGCTTTAAAATAACGAATACATTCGTTAAAATCCAAACACTAATAAAATAGATGAAGTTAGCCGTTAATACTGAGAGTAAATTTCATCATAGAATCGAATGTTCATTTAACATTTGACTGTTGCGTGATTCAAAATGACCTTGTTGGTCGACTTGTTTTTTTTCTGCGTTGTTAGTCTCAACTTGAGCTTGCCCTTTGGTTGTACGTGGAATTACACAGCTCTGCCTTCCAACTTTTTTTTCCGTCTCTGAATTTTGACTTCCTCGCTATTTCTTACTCGATCTTCAAACAAACTATTCTCCTTTGAAAAGAAAAGGGTAAAACGCCCTAAGTATCTCGTTACTTTAAGAGTTGAGATTGTCCGTCCGTCTTCAGGTTCGAACAATCAGATCTTACTATCAGTGTTATCATTTATAAGGCTAACAAATACTACGTAAGTCTTCAGATCAATATAGCTATACTGCTAATTATCGCCATCAGAATTCGGGAAAGTCATATATTCCCGTAAATCATTACGTAAAGTGAGGCAATATATCATAACACACAATCCCTATTCACTAATATGATCAATTCAAATTCATGTAACACTTTCCAATCATAAATGTACACGGCGGTTTTCGACACCACCCATTTGCCTACCTAAGTATATAAGGAAAGAAATGCTAATTCAGAATTCACAAATACATTTTTAAATCACTGTAAAACCGACTATCCATACAAAAATATGAACACATCATGCATCTGTAACAAAGAAACATCGTATCAAAGTACGTTATTAAATCAATGTAATACTGAACTATTTGTATCATAGGATCGATACATTATGCATCTATGACAAAGAAAAACAGCATATACATTACATCATGATAAAGGTGAATTTGAGTTAAATACCTTGTGATTTTGGCGTCTTACAAATCGTTCCACATTCAGTTTCCTGGAACCACAATTTTACGAAGTCGTTCTTGGAACGAACCCTCGGAGTCTACTCCTATGTTGGACTTAATAATGCTGACCGTCTCTAGCAGAGGTCTCCTAGACTGACTAACATCGTTTGATACGTAGTATATATTTCCCCGTTTCTACGATTCGACACACCCCCTTTCACTCTACATTTGACCAACCGGAATAAATTCTACTCCTACGGACATTTGAAAACCGTCTATCAAGATGCCAAAAATGCCACTTAGGGTCGAAATATCACCTTATCATTTGTCTCAATCATTTTTGACAGCTCTGCGTGAGGAATCACCTAGTTTAAGCGTGTCAAACACCCAGTCCGTTTCCACTCTAAATATTGTAACAGTCTGACCGAGGTAAACTAACATTCTCTTGTCAAACTCTACTCCAAGATAATTAATTGTCAGCTAGACTACGAATTAATCAATAAATTTCACTGGCGAAAAATTTGTCTCTTGACAGTAATTTCTGTTACAGCCTAGAATGGATCAATACTCTGCGCAGATGCAGAAGATAGTCAATGAGAAAAAGTTGTCATCTAGAGTCCGCTTCATGCTGCAAGATGTGATAGAACTCAGACAGGTAAATATGTGTTTTTCAGAAATGATGTTTAAAATATGTAGCATAATATTCCTAGCATGTGAAAATTCTCCATATAATAATCAAAGTTTTGAATAGCAAGGTTTCAACTTTACGTTAAATTTCATTTCAGCTATTTTTAAAATGTATGATAACGAGCATTAGACACAATTTTGATGTAGTTAAATCTTGTCACTAAAACTTGACATGTGAAACACATAATTTGCTGACCATTACCAGAACCATCTTATTTGCCAGGATTATTATTCCTCTTGATGTCTAAAGGAGTATACTGGAGTAAAATTCATTAATATGAACATTCACTTTAACTTTATCTGGTTATATATCACGAAACATTTTAGACGTCTTCATGAACTTGATATACAGATTTACATTGAGATAGTTTGTGATTGATTCAACTTTGATTCCTTCCTAAAGAGCTGCCCCCCATTTTCAACAGTTGTATTTTCATTTCTTTTACTGATTAGAGGTATCTTCCTAAGACTTTGTAACCTCTTTTATCTTGACTCGACTCTGTCTTGCATGCAATATATTCTCGCAAGCATTAACAGTTCATTTTTTAAAAATTGTATCCCAATAATAACAGGGTAAATGGGTGCCACGAAGGGACGACAACAATCCCAAAACAATTGATCAGATTCATCGAGAAGTGGCACAAGAAGCACAAGATCGAGCCATATTTGTGCAAACCTTGCCACAAGCCAAACCCCAGAAATGAAGTGAGTAACATTAGAATTATACACATTGTTCAGCAAGTTGGCATTTCATATGGCTTTGTGGGATCAAGTGTCAAGTCGCATCATAGAAGTTAAAATAGGCCAATTCCAGTACTTAAGAGTTGTCCACTTTAAACAGTATTTAAATCCTTTCTAAATAGGGAGGTTAGTAAAGAAGCAAGAGACCAGTGTTTCAAAGTATTCACTTGCAGTGTATTTCATAATAACTAGTTTACTAATGAAAATGTATTTAACTATCTTTTAGAACTTGTTTGGGTAAATGTTTTAGACTTTTCTTTCTGGAATGCATATGCTCAATGTCTTTTTTTTTAACCTGAAGGTCAGGGTAGACCTGGACATTCCAGTGGTCCCATGGGTGGTGGAGCAGATGGCTGGAACACAGTATCTCGAACCCCACTCAGGACAGATCGATTTATTGATCCTACCAAACTCAAACTCTCTAAGGTAAGATATGTCTTGTTCAGTTATATACTTTGTTTACCTCATCTGTTAATAAATACCTGGAAAGAAGCCTGTGTAGATTGCAGAAATCCATTGTCCAGGTAATAGGTTGCTGTTTAAAATAACGTGGACGATTCAGATGCAATTGTAAGTTACACATGGGGAATGGGTAAAACCATGACAGATTTGGACAGCATGACATTTCAATAGAATTGAGTAAGTGTGGAGACATAGTGGTTTAATGGTTAGACTACTGGCTCCTTGCAACCGACAGAGTGTGGGTTGAATCTGGATATTAAATCACTCAAAGTTCTCTACCGTGGTGTGCCATTGGGTAATGCACTTTGCTACAGAATAGTTGCTACTAGCTGATTATAAATCACTAGACCGGTTTGGCATCCTAATAGAAACCTGTAGAAACTAAAGTTGCCATATGAATTTTATACTCCTTTGTGATGGCATTTTGCTTTAGTTGATGTTTTAATCTGAAGGAGTAACAGTTCTTCTTGTGATACAGGAATGTCAGAATTTGCCCATCGAGCATAATTTAGCATGTAAACTTTAGTATGAGCCAGAACATTGCAAAGGTTGTACAGATTTCATACAGAGGTCAGTTGCAGGCTTGTGTAATCAAACTGTCCATTGACTCCATTTTCTGTATTTACAGAGGATTGATTTCTTAATTTATAGTTGTCTGAATAGAAAGCAGAAAGTTCCTCCATTTGAACTTTTTTTCAACATTGTTTCAGATGGGTGACAGTAAAAACATTCAGCTTGGCCCAGTTGGTGGTGTTGCATGGTTGGGCTGGTTCAAGGGTAGTACAGGAGGTGGGGCAAGATTCCAGGCGGGAGAGCGACCTAATGCACAAGGCAATAGGTATGATACATTGATTTACTGCCCATAAAAAATAAAGCAAAACGAGATTTTATAACCATTTTCTCCTTATTAAAACATTTGACTTAATGATGCTAATAATATTGAATTCTGCCTGTTAGTATACGTTGTGCAGTGTTTTGACATTTGAATCAAATATTGCTTTTACATGCTTATCTCTCTGAACTGTCTGTTAAACATGGAAAATAGTTGCAGGATAGCAATGTTGAAAATTTGAAAATAAACATGATTTTAAGCAATCTTAGTGAGAGGTGAGACAGCAGTAACTAGAGGAAAGTGTGACAGAACAGTAACGTCCAGATATTGACAATTTAAAGGTTTTAGTTACAGTTTTTGGTCAAATTGGTTAAAGTTGATGCATTTTATGTGTTTGTGGGATGAAAATGCAGGCCAGAGGCACCTTTCAACTGTCACTTTGTATGGTTCATTATTTGAAGCCTTGGTACTGGTGTTTAGAGGAAAACCTTTAGTTAAGGTTTAATTTACCAAGTGATTAAAATTTGTTAGTCTGACATCGCTTGACATTGTTAATCCCAGTTTGGGATCTCACGAACATGACTTTAGTGGAGACTACAGAACATTGGAGGCGTAATTATTTCATGTCTACTTCAGTTGAATATCATACATTCTAATATGGTTTTGTCTCTGTAGGTTTTCTGCTTTGAGCAAAGCAGACAAGTCTGAGGATGATGGAAGTCGCAGAGGGGGTGGACGAGGAGGATTTGGCCGACCAGGGCCTCCGTCCAACAGTTCCGCTCAGGAATCTGAAAGAGAGAAAGCCCTTGCAGCTGCCAAGTAAGCTTTTCCATTAGAAAACTACAAATTGAAGCAGAAGTTTCATAATTACATGCTACAGTGGATTCATGTAATGATATGAATGATTGTTTTGCACGTTCTCAGTTTATTATGTTTGTGATACAATCATGATACATCTTTTATTGAAGTAAATTATCACGGTACTTGTGATGTGATACGATTGGCACAACTTCACAAATCCTCAGAATATTGATGACTTGTACTGCTAAAAGATCTTGTTTCTGACATACGTTAAGAGTACATGTTTGCCAGTCTTAATTAGATGATGTTACAAATAACTATTTAACCTGGGACACTAACTGTATTGAATCCTTTATGTTGGGCAATATAGCCCATCAAACATTGCTTCAGTAGGACAGTTACCTTTTGAGGACGGCAGTACCATCATAAATATATTGTTATTTTTGACAAAAGGATAGATGAAAATGTGGGCAGTAATGTCTTAAAATGGACTTTTTGTTGAAAATTTAAGAATTGCAATGTTTAGTTATAAGAATTTGTGTAGTTTTGGGTTTATAAGTTTAACCATTTTGAATGTGTTCCATGTTTCTCTGTAGGAGTGTTGACCAAAGTTGACATTTTGTCCTGAGAATATTGCGAGTCAAAAAGTTTGATTTTAATGCAAATAGTTAATGTTTTCAGAACTATTGTTGCCCAAAGACCATCTGAAGAGAGGAGTAGTGGACGAGAACCTGAACGTGCCAAGACAATGGAAAAGCCATCCACACCTGTGCAAGAGCTCACAGATGACCAAATTTTAAACAAGACCCGTGCTATTATGGATGAATATCTGTCTATACAAGATATTGGGGTAATGATTTTTTGGGGTGATTGTTCTCAAATAGGAGTAAAACAAACGAGTAAAAGCTGTTTACATCATATTGGTCATGTAAAAAATGTCAAGTCCAAGGTTGGTCTGAAATGTTTATTTAATCATAGTTGTACAGAGGATTGCAGCCAGACTGCCTATAGCAGAGCTGATTGGACGAAAATGAGGACTAGTTCAGAGTACTGGTTTTATTTGTATTTCCTACTTTCATAAGGATAGTTCGATCTAGTTTTTGGCTTAATCCAGTTCTTTAAGGCGTGTGACTTTGTAATAAGACAGCTAGTCTCTATGTCAGAGCTTGGATGTAACCATTGATCATACCAAGCAAATCTGTAGTTATCAAGTTTTGTGAAGAACAAAAACAAACCACATTTGCAGTGGGATATATGATCACTTAGGAAATGGATGATATCAAAATGCCAATTTCTAACTTTTGCTGTGATTTTGCATGTAATGGAAAAACATGGAGTGGTGGGTTGGTATGATAATGTGCTGATCAATATTAAGTATTCCAAATGATTTTATATCAAATCAGTATAAGCATAAGTAAACGTTAGGCATAGAGCTAAAATATTGGCCAACTACAGCTTTCTTTCTAGGTGAACCAGATTATATGCTGCAGCATGGGTTTTTTCTTGGCAGCAAAGGCATAATTGTATTTGCTTATCATGTTTCTTATGAAAATTAATTGTTAGCTCGAGTCCCTTATATTTCTTCCCATTGTTGTAAAGTATTTATTGGGCACTTTGTGCACACCTGGGACCTAACAAGTTTATTGCTGCCTAACGTGATATCACCACAGGTCTGTCATGTGGCAACAACACAAACATTAAAACAATTCAGTCCTAAAAGAAATGAGAACAGTTAAATTCGTACATATCTGTTGCAAGCAAATAGAGAAGAATGTTCATAATAAATAATATAAGGATCTTAGTTCTATTATATTAACTAATTCTTGTTTTTCCAGGAAGCCATATCGTGTGTACAGGAGCTGAGCTCATCAGGTAGTCTTCACTTGTTTGTGTACAATGCCCTGAACCAGGTCCTGGAAAGGTCAGAGGTCGCTCGAAGGCAGACTGGGCTACTCTTGCATGATCTAGTCAAAAATAATGTTCTCTTCGTGGATACTTATATGAAAGGGTGAGTTGTTTTCAAATCGGGTTTAGATAACTTGACCTACTTACATTATGGTATTTATCTAATGATTATTACACCCAGCACATGTACAAGATTTACAATGGTACTTTTAGCAAATGATAAGCACATCCCACACATTATATATCATGTACATTACTGTATTTATCCAATGATAAGCACACTCAAGATGCATAACATTTAAATTCGTATTTACTTCATCACTCCAATGGCCTAGTGGTTAGCGTCTGCCTTGGTATGGGAGTTCGATCCCTGACTGAGTCATACCACAGACTTCTAAAACAATAGTACTAACAGCTGCCTCGCTTGGTGCTCAGCATTAAGAGATTGGTGTTGGGACTGGTCGGACTGATGTCAGGATAATGTGACTGGGTGGGACATCATGGTCCATATCTGTGCATGATGCCCCAGTGCTAGACATCACTATGAACGAGAACACTGCAGACGTCGTAATGATGTGACTGAACAATTGTTAAATTTATGTTAAAAATCCAAATCACTCACATAGTATTTAGTTATATTTGATAATAAATCCACTCCTTTAGTGTTATTTTAACTATACTTGCTCTTTGGTCTTGACACTGTTAAGAATATCTGTAGTAGAAGACTCAGAATGGTTACTCTATTCAATCAGTAAATTCACATGGGAACTTGTAAATTTAAATTAATAAATACTTTAAAAAATCTCATCTGCACTGGCAGTTTGGATGCTGTTGAAACTTGTAAATTAACTGCAGTGTGGATGAGATACATGTGATGTCACAGACATGCATGTCTCATTATCTGTGTTTCCTTTTTTGATACTGTTTAAATATACTAAATATTTCACAGGGTCTACCTATCTGAATTGTCCATATCCTTGCAGGCTAAATGAGATCCTGATTTTGCAGAAGATATGGAGATTGATATTCCAAAGATGTGGGAATACTTGGGTCAGCTTATTGGCCCCATGGTACAGGATGGCAGTGTGCCCCTTTGTTTCCTCAAACAAGTCTGTAAACGCCTCAAAGCCAATGGGAAGTCTGGCATTCTGGTTGCGGAAATTCTCCATGATGCCAGTCATAGAGAGGTCAGTTCTGCAGGATGTGTACTACAAACCCACTTTTTTTTTTGTTATTCCATTTACATTGAACTTAGTGAAGGCACATTTTTATAAACATGCTAGGGTACTTGGATTGCCCAAAGAGTTGATACAAAAACTGAAATTCTAAAATGCATTTATTATTTACTGGAACAGTCTTAATGATGTCATACAATTGATAATTCTATGCCAGAAGATGGGTTAGGAATATATTCTGTTGAAAGAAGTTTTTAATAGAAAAGTTTTCATGAGGTCATGAAGGTTAGTTTAGTAATAATAATGATTAAGTTGGTTATTTATTTTTAAGACAATGGAATATGCAGGTTCTTGAGGGGAAATTGTCAGAAAATATTTTGTTACCCCTTAAAACTTCCAACTTTAGAAAAATTCTATTGCCATTCTGAGAAGGCCTGTTAAGGTTTGTAGGACTGGAAGCAGTTGGCAAACAACTTAACATACCCTTGTTGATTAAGTTGAAGTAGATGTCATTGAACACCTTACACCACTCAACCACATCAGGCTCCATCCAGATATGAAATTATTGCAAATTTTGGCATGTTCTCTTGTTGTCTGAAAAGAATAACAAAATAAGTAAGCTGTAGAATGTAGAACTGCATCCCCCACCACAATAAAGTGGAACAGAATCTGACGTTTCTGATTGCAGTGTCCGAGATGCATGTAATATGTTTTGCAGTTTTAATATATTTAACCAAATGTTTTGTTTTATTTCAGGGTCATAAGAAAGTCGGAAAGTTGTGGGCTGAATCAAGACTGCATTGGTCAGATTTTGTTCTAAGTAACCAAATTGATCAGTTCCTTTCTGAGAAGGTATTTTAATCTTTCATTTTATGTAAATTACTTCATATATACTGTGCCATAAAGGTGAAGTGTACTATAGTATGGTGTTGGTCCATCCATCCATCTGTATCACTGTACAGTAACTAGAATTCTTCATGTTGTGTTGACCAAAAATTAGTGATGACTAGTGCTTAATGAAAAAAGCCCGTTGATCATCTAAAAAAATATTATAGTTCTGCATAAGAGACCTTTAGTAAAGTTTGTGGATGGCATTGTTTGGATAAGGTAAAAGACAACCAATTGTAATGTTAATGTTGACAACAAGATCAAAATGAAAACTTATTGCTGCTTGGAAGTGTTTGTTCTTGACTATAGAGTGTGAATGACATAATTACAATAAGTGGCCACTTGAGTTGATATTGAAGGTCACAGTGTGCAGTAAAAATGGTTTTGCATAATGGTTTTAATTGCAGATCACATGCCTTGACTGACCATAATTTGTAGTGGGCTTGCGTGGTATTTTTGGAAGAGGTCTACTGATTTGGTATGATATGATGCTAAGAAAATGGTTCTTGCTGAATAACTGTTCTTAAACAAGTTCCTTAACTTGGTGCAGTGGTTCGCTTGCACTTGAATGATAAAGAAACCTAAAGATATTTACATGATTGTAAATATTAAACTTTTTATCTTTTAATGTTGATCTGCCAAAGTATGTTTTTATCTGACTTTGTTTCGTTAATAATTTTTAAACTTTTAATTTTGGAAGACATTTCAGCAATATTTCTTGTTATAATGATGAAAACATTACATGGGAAATTTTGTGGTAGAAGTCTCGAGCGCTGTCCATTAGGGATCACTGCCATTTCACCTGTGATGTGTGGGTTCATATATCTATCTCGTTCATTGTGGGTACATGCCAGTAGCTTCCTGTGGGTTGTTGGTTCTTTCTTGTGTTTTTCCATGTTCTTCCTTGACCAGGCTATGTATGGTCAGTCTTGTGCTGCCAAAATAGCATTAAACATCATAACAAAACAATATCATTATCATACATGCCAACAATTATGCTTTTAATGCAATCATTTTAAAAAAAGTAGAGCAAATGTTTTTTTTTAATCTCTTAATATTCACTTGCATAAATTTGAGAATATTCTTAAAATGATAACTGCCACTTGAGTATGGCACAATAGTACATTTCCTTATTTGCTATTTGTAGCACCAGTTAAGGACCCATTTTCAAGCAAAACTGATGGGTTTCTGCAGACGTGAATTTTTTTGTGTTGAAATGAACCATGCCCTTTGGTGCAAATATTGTAACCAACTGGAAAACCAGGTTACTAATATTAGCAAAAAACATACATCTTTTTATCGTACTGCAATTCTTCCATGTAATAAATTTAGCCTATGCTCTTACAAATAGCAAGAGAAAAAAGAACTTGAGGTTTTTCAAATCAAATCCAAACATTGTACAGAATTAAAAAGAAAAAGTCCATGTAATTGAATTAAAATGAAATCCAAAATGGAAGACTAATAAATCTAATGTAACCTGTGAAGTGCTGTAATGCATCACAGAAAATATGACTGCAGATTTCAATTCAGTATGTTTTATACAAAAAAATTCCGAAAGCACTCCCAAGGAAAAGAATAACTTGAAATGCAATAACACAAAGTTTCAACATATGTTTGGAGCCAGACTCGTCATAACACGACTTATAAGACATAACTAAAATGCAAAACAGATGCCTTTATGGGGGTAACACGTTCATATTTCCTGAAGGAATAGAAGTTTGTTGGATGATGATTTTACGTTGTCCAGGTATGGCCTTTACCTTTAGAAAGAATTTGTAAATACCAAAACTGACTGTCATTGGCTTTGAATCAAGATCAGAAACTAGATAGTAAAAAAAGTTGATATATATATATATATATATATATATATATATATATATATAAATATACACACACTTTTGATGCCTAAATTATGCAGTTTTAGCTCTTTAATTGAATTAATTATGCTGACATCTAATTTGGGGTTGGCATATATTTACTAGTGGTTATATGGAATACATACAATATATCATTTTCTCCTCAGAAACTAGAATTTACCAAAGGTGGAAATAGTGCCCCAACAATCCCAACAGCTAGCATGGCCATCCCAAAAATTGAGGAGAGGCTGAATGACTTAATTACAAGCAGAGGCTGTTCAAATGAAGAGGTTTTTCGATTGGATAGAGGAAGAAGTAGATGAACTCACAGTTAGACAAGAATATTTCATCCGTGCCCTGATGACGGCTGTTTGTAAGAGTGCTGTAATAGGTAATACTTACTTTGCTCTGGAAGGAAAGATAGAGTAACTGATAAAAAATTCATTGAATTGAAATTAAATTTTAAAAAACATTGACCAAAATGAAATTTAATCAAACTACAAGTGGACATTGTCAAATAATTTTTGTTGTTTGTTGGATACTTGCAAGTAAAGCATCAGCTGTATTGAACAGCATTTGTAATTTTCATCAGTGCTGTATCTCCTGTTATGCACTTGTATCATAAACAAGTCCATTTTAACTGGCACATCCCAATAACAATAAAAGCAACTTGATTGACATTTTGTCGTTTATATACTAGTAATTACCAGATCAGTCTGGAATTTTTGAGCTGAGCATTCTATTTTTGTTGCAAATAGAAGTCTAATTTAATAGACTAATCTAATCTAATAGAAGCTATTAATTTACTGTAAATTTCTTCTCATACCTTCAGTGTATAAAGGGATGTATTTCTTTGTATTGCAGTAAGCAGTAAGAATTTAATGAAGGTGGACAAAAGCCAGATACAAAGAAGAAATAACCTGCTGCAGAAGTATCTGGATCACCAGGCAAATTTTGAACTACAAGCTCTTTTTGCACTGCAGGCACTTGTACACAAGCTGGAACACCCACCATGTAAATAAAGATGGGCCCAAACATGCCAGTTAAGTCAAGCTCACGCAGGGTTCTTATGTTCTTTGAAGGTCTTTGACAATTTTGGGAAAATGAGGTAGCATTTTCAGGCTTTTTTAGAAAATGTTGCAGATTACCCTGAGGTTTTTAAAAGTCTTTGAAATTGTAATAAATCCCAAACATTTTCACTTCTTTCCATAATCACAAATAAAAGTGTCCAAGGTCGAATGTAGTTGAATTTTCCTGTTGTCTTTCTTTTGATTAATTATAGTTTGAATTTCATAATTAAACAATATTTTGCAATCGTTGTTTTCTCGAATATGATTATAAGATGTTAGCGAAAATAGGTCTTTGAAATGTTATGTTTGTGGTCTTTGAAAGTTTGGGAAAAGTCTTTTAATTTATCATTCAGAATTCTGTTTGAGCTCTGTCATGGCACACTTTAGTTGATTGGTTGCATTACATTAGAAAGATAATAACCTGTTGGATGAACATCATAATGATTATAATGTTATCATTTATGTGACAGTTATACCATTCTGAACAATGTACTGCATGATTGAGGCAAAGACTAGTGTTAATATCGCAATATTTGTGTTGCTACCTGTGGTTTTATTTATTGGCGTTGTATAGTAGGAAGACCATACAAGTACCTAAAATCGTGTTTAGGCCACTGTAGTGAACAAATTATATCATTTTGATGGGTATCCATTTCATATATAATTTCACCTATGCGACAAAGAAATCTAGCAGTTTTACTAAACTTTTCTCATCAAAGTTTTTTGTTTTTGTTTTTTAATCCATTGTGGTGTTGGTAGGGAAGTGCTTGTCAGCAGCAAGAAACGGTTGGCCATTTATTTTGTTGGTCCTACTAAAGCAAATTAATTTTCAGTGTAGTATCGTAGTTCAATGAAGATGCTATGTAGCACAAATGGGACAGTGTGTTGCGCAGGCAGGTGTGCTAGAATAAGTTATCTATACCAAGGCAAATAATTAATAAGCACTAGTATCATTTCAGGTGTATTGCGGGAGCTGTTTGATCTATCTATTTATCTATCTATCTATCTATCTATCTATCTATCTATCTATCTATATACTTGATATTTTTTGTTTTTCTTTTCTGCAAACTGGATGTGTATATCCATTTGCTTGCTGATCATTATTTTTTATTCCACGATTCGTGCAACATACTTTAACTATTAACTGATTGCAAGTATAGTGTATTATACTTATTATCAATATTTTCCACCAATGCTGGCAGTTACTGTACATGCCAACTATTAAGAATTTTGTGGAATTACGAAGTTTTAGTGCCAATTTAAGGAAAATCAAAATGTTGATAGGATACATTTTCAACAGTTTTCTGAGTGGCCATTAGTAGGGACTAGAGTGTTTTGGCATGAATATGATACACTGGTACATAAAACGTTCCAAATGTGAAAACAATATGTACCTATCAAGACTCCAGATAGACTGCAAGTAACTGAATAGTGAAACAGATGAGAAGGATTCAGATGATTCATGAGGACTAATGCTGATGGTCTTGTTTCTGGCCACAAGTTTAAAGAATTCGAGTTCTGGAATGGAAGGAAATGAAGTAACCATTGGATGTTATTGGACATGTGTTGTTTCTTTGTATAAATATATGTAGGCTCATGCATATGTTTATTTTAATGAATATACTTTGCCCTCTGGAACGGCTGCTTCTTCAAAATGAGCACCTGGGTTCCTGATAAGCATCCTGTGAGATTGACGTCTGTTCATTTGTACCCATTCTTCCAATTAAATGGACACATTAGAGATTTCACATTGAAACATTCAAGCAGTGGATCCGCATGAAAAATATAGATCATGTTCCTGCAAAAGTAGTAACTTTGGATATGCCATAGATTTTATTCATTTTAGAAGGATTAATATTATTTTTATTCTTGAACAAGTGGAACTAATGCATGTAGAAGAAAAACAATTTTATTCCTTAAGTCAGTTCTCCAAGAGCCTCCAAGATTTTATTCACCACAGCAACTGCAACAGAAGTTACTTGTGACATGTTCTTGTCTACCATTATGGGACATGGCAGTTATTTGTGGGGCATGTACTTGCCCGTTGTAAAGTTGTTGACTGCCACTGCAGTTATTTATGATTTACTTGTCAGTTGTAATTGCATTTACCATATACATGGGCTTGCTTGTGTATGCATGTTCCCCTTTAATTTATTAAGAATTTGGAACATTGTACGCATCATTAGATTGTTTTCACTGTAATTACATAATGCTTGTTTTTTTATTTTTTTTTAGTTAGCATTGATCCATATCCTTGTATGAATTGGCTTCCATTAAACGGAACACAACTGTGTGTGCTATGTCTTTGTTCTTTTGAGAATTTCTTTGGAAATTTAAATCCCATAATCTGAATTATTGCAATACTGTGATTTCATATTGTAAACTAGAGCATAGATTTTTGGTTAACTAAATAAAAATAGATTTTTGCAGTAGTTTACTACTTTTTATTGTTTATTCCTAAAAATACACGCTGATCAATAATACCCTCATTGCTGTCATATAATAAATGGATGGTAGCAACATCGTTTACTATCGTGCCGTCGTGACATGCAGTGCAACGATTATGCATGTAATTCCTTTTGAAAATTGCACAGATTGAATATATTCAATAATTTATCCAAGATTGATGTCTGAATTTAATGTCCAATCTATAGGATGAATAGAGTATAAACAGTCTACTTACCATTTAACATAGTACTGTCGTGGCATGCAGCTAATCCATAATAACTGTAATTTCATTGCAAATATTGCAAACGTATTTAAACTATTCAATATTTTTGTCACAAATCAATGTGTCTGAATTTAATGGGAAACACTAATAGAAAATTAGGTTAAAGACGTAGCAAGTGTAGGTTTTATTACGTTCTATGGTCTATGAACGGTGTCTGTACTATTTGTAAACTTGATTTTCCATAGTTTTAATATAGAAAATATAGAAATTAATGACTAGTTCAATTTCATAACCCTCTCAATTTCCAGCTGGTAAAGCGGAGATTATTTACTGGTCAACTAATTGCGTCAAATAACACCGCCGAGCCCAGAAAACATGTTGGCATTTTTTTGTTTTGATGTTTATTGAACTGAGAAGCATTTATCAACCAATACATTGTCTGCTGCTTGGTTGTGTATGCATTTAAAGAAGAAACATGAGACTATTGTTTGAACAACGATTGTACACAGAATTAATTGAAGGCAACCAACAAGTACGCATCTTTAATTTGGCACAACACTTCAAGAACCTGTTGAAATTGTTAAATTTAAGAAGCATCACCACAATCGTATTATATAAAAATTCATACACAAACTCTTCCCCAAAATGATAATAAACGTTTTACACACTATTTCTCAAACTGAAAATAAACTAATATCCTGGTTTCAGAAAAAACAACACGTATATATACTTAAAATTCCAGGCAATGATCGTATTTTATTAGAATTCATATGTGATCTCTTTCCATATGTGATCTCTTCCCCAAAATGATAATAAATTCTTAATACACTATTTTCCGAACTTGGAAGAATAAGAAAAAATCAGATGTGAATAAATATTTTTAAAATTTGGGAGCTGCGACCTCGTTATATCTGAATTCGCATCATCGCGGGGCGAGTTATAGCAAGGTTCCACTGTATATTAATTTTCCTATATCTGCTGCAAAATATTTATTAAAAAAATATGCAAATCTGTTACCGGTTTTTAATGCCGACAATAACATTAATTTTTTGGGGGGAATAAAGAAACAATTGTTTTGATAAAGCTTAAAATTATAGTGGAAACTATATAATAAAAAAAAGAATCTTGCATCTATCACCAAAGAAAAAATTGGTGGGATCTGTTGCTAGGAGCAACATGTGAATGTCATATGTACTTACAAATATGAACAATGCAGTAGGCAAAACTGCTATATCAATGTGTAACGGAAGTTTTCTCTGTCGAAGTAAATATTTTCACTTTAATAGCCAATACTGTAGTTTATGTGAACCTGTATATTTGAAATTTTATTTTCCTATTTGCATTATAATGAGAAAAAAAAACATGATGTTTAGTTGTTTTTTAAAGTATAAATTGTATGATTTAATTCATGTTTAGGCTTTATGTAAAAAATATATTTGGTAGGTTGATGCTCATTTGTGATGCAAGAATACCCCGACATTTCATTTCCATAGAAACTGGACATTAACACCCACGATTTGTACTGATAATCATATTCACTTAATGAAAGCACATGGGATATTGCGTTTGAGTGCATGGCACTTTTTTGTACGAGTTGTCAAGTCTGGCAAATTTAAATTGCCATTTACTCAGTGGACAATTATGAGTTGCGTCAGAATCTTTCGTGCAATGATTCAACTTTTTTCAAACTGAATTCATCAGCACTAGCCTTGCAGGATGGAAATAAACTGTAAATTCATAGATTAATTCAATATATATACTTGTTAGTGGGACTATGCATACACCTAATAGTTATAAACTTATCAAAAGTTTACATTTCTGCAGATTCAATATTCACAGATCTTTGTACTGAAATCTCAAGTGAACTCTGTTGGTTAATATATGAATGGAATGCCTCAACTGATAGCCAAATGATTATTTTGAGTTGTATAGGCAGACAGTCTACCACTCTATCAAATACATTCATTACCTTATCAACTTTTATTTCCATGAAATGTAAAAAAAAAATATGTAGACATTTAGTTAATTCACATGTCTCTGCTGGTTTTGATGGAGATAATTGGAACCATATATCAGTCCTTGAGTTTAAACTAAACCTACAGACTTGGTGCTATAGTATTGTTCTATATGTAATTGATAATTAATTTTACAAGAGTGTTTGGGATAATGCTATATGCAACAAGTTTCCATTACATTTGTGTTATGAATGTTAAGTATAAATGCATGAGTTCAGCTTCACAATAGATAATGAAAAAACTCAATGACCTAATTATGTTTTTGAGATGGTTATGCAAATATTGTTTATATGCTCTCCCTGTTTGAAATGCAATGTATACAGTAATTCGTGTTAATAAATGCTTATATGAATTAAAAAAAGATAAGTCTGGGGGATTGCGTCACAGTATAATTGTAATATTTGTTTCCTTGTTTGATACTGTCTGCTACATATTGTGAATGTTGCATCTGTTCTGTTTGCCTTAATGATCATGTGCAAGTTTGGTGAGGGTGATAACGATAATTAATAATGCAAATTAAATATTTAATGATAACTGATCATTGTTCATTTGATTAAAACTTTAAATATGAAGTATTTGTCTTTTAACCAAAAATATTGTACCTAATCACACCCCACCCCTTCTTTAAAAAAACAAAAAAAAAATATATTTTTAGTCCTTTGTGTTAATGGCGTTTTCCCCCTTTTATCCAACTGCATTTGATCCATAATGACTATAGGGTTGTCCATAAATGACGTCCACAAAAAAGGTGATGGCGGTGTTCATATGCTGACAAAATAGGGGATTGGGTGTAAAGGTATAAATTATTTCTTATTTCAATTTGTGTAATTCGTGCCACAGATGATAATGCTGTGGTGCATTTCTGCGTACTTAAGGTTTCCGTCTCCAATAATGAAGCAAAACGCATACCAAATTTGATAAGTTGAGGAAAATTTGAAATTACAATGCTTACCACTTAAAGATGCATTTGTGTTTTGAATGTTATACATGCACGAGTTCAGCTTCACAACAGATAACTGAAAAAAACTCATTGGGCAACTTGTATTCTGTTCATACTGATATTAATTTTGGACACACTGGATACCATCTTCGAGTTTTCATAACTCCCGTAAGGTCATCCTATTCTGTGCACAGCTTTGAAAAGCTGTAATGTTTATCTATCCGGCTATAGAAATGGAATATATTACTTTGGACTTTCTTTCAGCACTTCAGTTGAGTTAGGTCAGGTTTATAGCTAGTTTTACAAAATTCAATGTAACAGTGCCAATAAACTGCAAAAGCTATTTATCAAACTAATCCGATTATGTTTAAAAATATTGCAAAGTTTAACCTTTATAAAAAAAAGAATCCAATTTTTGAAAGTAACAACAATGAATGGGATGAAATCTGTTTTCAACATCTTGTTTATGGGGAAAATTACCAAAGAGTGTTTTCCCTGGAATTCTAGCAGCAAGTTGATATGTTGGGTTGTATAAATTTTATTACGTGTGGGACAACTTCTTGCAGAATTGGAAACTTGGATTAAGATGCAGAATGTTTAAAGGTTTACATTTCAATCTTTTAAAGTATTTTTTTGTATGATTCTAAAAGATGCATAGTAAATAAGATTGTTTTGGTTACAGGTTCAAGAAGGTCATGGAGTGGGTCTACATATTTACATTTAGAAATCACATTTTAATGTGCTTTTTATGTCAAAATGTGTGGCATACTTTTGTACACTTTATGAATATCACTGTCCTTGATTAAAGTACAATCATTCTTTTCTTATACAAAATGGATTTTTGATCTAAAACAACTTGTGGTCCAATGCTTACAGCAATAACGTATCGTTGATTAAAACTTATCGAATTACCCAATGCTTAGAATTGGCCAACATGGTGGCTTTATAAGAATTCATTTTGAAAGCACCAGCTATAGCGCTGCTAGACCATAGTTCAGTGTATAATGCTAGATACTGACGTCTGCAACAGGACAAGGGGGAGGGGTTAGAAAAACTGGTATTATCCGTGGACGTCCTTTATGGACAACGGAATCTTGTTAGGTGTTACTCCTTGAAAAAGTAAGAAAGGACAAATCGTAAGGAGTTGAATCCAGCACTTGTTTCATTGGAAGTTTAGTCTGCGCTGTTTTTATTTCCCTCTATATTTTATGCCTCCTCCTCTTTCTCCCCCCCCCCTTTTTGTCAGGGGGATGGGCTAGAGTATGTTTTATGGACAAAGCTGTTAATCTTGTTAACAAATTCGTGATTTGATTTTTAGTTTAATATCCTGGAAATCACAAAAATGTGTGCAAGAAAGAAATAAAAATGTGATTTATTGCCAATCTGTATCAAATTCACATGCCTTTGTGTCCAGAAACTGAACACTGCATTTAATAACCTTTCAAGTCCCACTTGCTGAAAAAATAACATTCAGATGAAAGTGGATTTGTATCTTGAGAAAATAAAAGAATATGACTTGACTTTGTTTTTGATGTTGTTCTGACTCTTCATTCCTGGAACATTTACTGTTTCAGCCAAAATGATACAAAGTCAGTTTTAGGATGAATGTCAATATGACCTTAGTAAAACATTCCTACCAACTTGGGTGATGGTTTTACCTAAAATGACCCTTAAAATAGAGACTTGTGGACAAAAATTCTGGAAATTAGAAAATATGGATATCGGCTAGTCATGGTTTGGTTTGAATTCAGAGTTTATTTTAGATTTAGTTGAGTTTGTTAGACATGTTTACCTCGGAAATTTTAATTTGAATATATACTTTATGCAAAACAACTGCTTTATAAAGCTGTTGCCTATAGAATTTATAACAACAAACGATGCAGTTTGATAAAAGGGAAAATAAGCAGTGTTAATGCTTTGTATAGCGAAACAAAATTGAATATTCATAATCTTTGGGGAGGAAGAAAAAAGTAGAATCAGCAACAATTGTGTTGAGTGGATGAGTTGATTTTAGTACGTGTCATGGCGAAATATGTGCAATTGGAAAAAATTAAAGAATTACATTACCAGGTTTGGAACTGCAGAGTGTGAGACTACTGGAGGTAATGAAGACCAATATGTATTTTACAAACTTTTTAGTTGAGAATAATACTGATTGTTCTAGCATCAGTCATGAAATTTACTTCTGAAATATTTTATTGCATGTTTTCTAACCTTACAAATCAATTCATTTTATATTGTTACGCATTGAAAAAACTGGTTACGGTTGATTGATCTGAGAATTGGAATAATGTTGACTGTTGTGGCATCATTCATAATTTTACTTTTTTAATGTTTTAATGCTTGTATTTTAACTTTACAAATCAGTTCATTATACTGTATTACACCTTACCGAAAACTGGTCTTGAAACGTTTGGTAGGTCTGGGAAATCTGCTTAGCTTCCATTTTGTCATCATGTTGTAGTCAACTCTTTGTTGAGTTACAAATAAAACCAATCTGTGAACCAACCTGGTATAAGGTGTGACACAATATTTGTTTGTAGTTTGTGCTGAGGCAAATAAAGTGCCATGTCTAGAGACAAAAGGTAAAAAAGTAAACTTGTTGCAATATCGATTGAACATGTCATAGAATGATACAATAAAAGTAAAAAATATAAGTAGTGGGGTTGAGGTCTACTTCCATCATTTGGTTAAAATAATATACTGTTAAAAAGTGGTGTTTTAAAAACTACTCTGAGCTCATTTTATGCCTTTAAATAAAATCTATTTGGGTCATACTAAAATTCAACAAGGTTTGGTGGTGGTATATACTTGGACAGTACATTTTGTATTTCAAAACCAGTATGGAAAATGCCGTTATAAAGGCACCAATAAAAACTGTTTTATGTTTAAATGGATTTCAGTTGCCTATACCAGTATGACAAATATATGTTCATAGTTAATGTCTTTTAAAAAAATTATTACAAAAGTTGGTATGGGGTCAGTGGACTAAAGCGCGCTCCGTTACGGATCACTGCCATCTCACCTTTGTCTGAGTTTGTTGAGTCTAAGATCCGGCCAATTTGGCTAAGTGAGAAAGCTTGCCAGTAGCTTCTCGTGGGTCGGTGGTTCTATCTGGGAGTTTTTATGAGTTCTTCTTCCACCATTAATACTGGCCGCCATGTATAGCCTATCGTATGCTGAAAAATGTCGTTAAACCTTACAACAACAGCAACAAAAGTAATGACTTGCCTTCATTTGTTCAGTGTTGTTTCCTGCTTTATTCAGTATCTCATGAAGCAGTTGGAAAAACAAATAAACCAAATTTTAACGCCATTTGAGGTGTGTGTAGTCTCGTAAATAAAAAGGACTAGACATATGAAGTCCACGTTGGTCACATTTACGTGTTGAAGTTAGAATAATTTGTTCCTCTGGTCACATTTACATATTGTCGTTGCAAAGCAAAACATCGAATCAACTCCTCCAAGCAAAACATCGTCCTCTATTCTCTTTCTCTTGAACACTTGTCTTGCCACCTGACTTGTATGAAAAGTTTAACATGAAGTGAGTATAGCTTTACAAATATTTAAGTAAGAGCCATAATGTACTGTGATGACTGAAGGACCTGGACCATTCCGAGTTCACTCGCAATTAAAATCCCATTAATAAACATTCATTCAAGAAAGGTCGATTTCACCTTTGATTAATTTTAAAAACATTTAAAAGTGCATTACAACTGAAAAGGACCTTAATGGATCTAAAAGATAATTAGATTTAGAAATGGACTTGATCTTTTTTAATATAAAGTTGAAGATGTTAGTTCCATACGTTGATCTTTATCACTTGGAACTTTAGAAGCCATGTGAAATAAGGGGCTAAATGTAGTGTTCATCATTAAACGGAGTGATCTGCCAAATATTGCGGGTGCTTTTATCAAAGTTAAGGCTAATTATTTTAAAGTTAAGGCTAATTATTTTAAAGTCTCCTGTCATACTTTCAATATTATAATTTCAAAACCATTTTAAATCGAAAATTTCAAGTTTAATTGCATGTAATCAGAATACATGACCAGCCACTGTTGCATTGCTTACCTCTTTCTAGACACGAATCCTCTCCTCCAAGCAAAACATCGTCCTCCAATTAGTACCAAATATTCAAGAACACTAGAACAGAAGGAATGCATTACTATTCTTTTGGAATGTCGTAAGTCTATTCTCTTTCTTTTGAACACTTGTATGTAAATGCTATGTGCAATTAGCTTTGTGAAAGAAATTGGTGGCCGAGGTGCTCGCATTTACCGATGACTGTCATCTCACCTCTGTCGACGCGTGTTCAAGTCTTGGGCTCTGCTAGTATTGGTATATTTAAATGTTTGCCAGTAGGATGTCATGGGTCAGTGGTTCTTATTTGGGTTTTCACTGGGTTCTTCCCTCACCATTTATACTGGCCTACCTTTTATATCATATCATATGCTGTAAATGTCATTAATCCCGTAAGGTCCATTTGTGAACATGTTGGATTGTTTTGCATTTCGAAATGCATTTGGGCATTTTAGTTCGGTTTGCATGTTTGTATGCGTAGGTAGATGTTTTGTTTTTAATATTAAAAAACCATCGGCACAACAATGGTTCTGTAGTTCCTCTTTAGAGTCTAGATCATAATCTCTGTAATACAATTAAATTCAGAGCAAATCACAATGATGAAATCAACACATTCGACAAGATTATGTTCCGCTAGCTGGGTAAAAAATTAGGTCGAGGTTCAGAAGCGAGATGTGTGTGTGTGTGTGTGTGTGTGTGTGTGTGTGTGTGTGATCGACACAATACCATATGATCTCTCCAATATGGTTTTGGTACAAGAAATACCACGCACAGGTATTGGGTTTGTGAAGTTTTCGTTGATGTATTTTGTCAAGTATGACAAACTTGCTTATTTAGACGATATTTTATGTTAGTATATGGAAACTTCCATTCAATGTGTGACTACGGGGCAGCTTTGGCTCCTTTATTAAAGGTAGGGATACTTTTTAAAATATGTCGGGTAAAATAGTGATATTTCAGAAAAATATAAATGAAAGACAGCTTTTACTCGACTTGAAAAAAAACTTTCCATCAATATACTGGCACTTGAATCTAGTTTGCCATTGTCTTCAACACCCAACTCCACAACACAGACTAATCGGACTGCTCCGGTGGCCTAGTGGTTAGAGTGTCCGCCGCGGAAGTTGGAGGTCGTGGGTTCGATCCCCGGCCGAGTCATACCAAAGACTTACACAAATGTTACTATCAGCTGCCTCGCTTGGCGCTGAGCATTAACAGGTTAGTGTTAGGACTGGTCGGCCTCGTGTCAGGATAATGTGACTGGGTGGGATATCATGCATTATGTCTGCGACATGATGCTCCAGTGCTAGACATCGTAGCAATATGACTGAAACATTTTCAAAGCTACGTTAAAAATTCTAATGAAACAAACCAATATACTAATCTGAAACTGTTGGAATGCAATCATTCATGCAGTGTGTAATTGGTGTTAACATAGAATTTACAACATGTAGGGACATTAGGGTAATTTTGGAAAGATGGGAATAGATCTAACAAAAAAGTACGGAAAAAAAGGGTGCCAGAATGACTGTCGTCATCATCAGAATGTGTCATACACGATATTTTATGAGGCAGAAGCTTTGCTGTGCTGAAAAGACTGAATCACTTTTCAATGTTTTTATTACATTCTCGGATACACAATGGTATACATTTATTATATAAATGGATGCATTGCAAACCTTGACATAAGCAGTAAATGGCGACTAGTATTAATGGTATAGGAAATACCCTGGAAAGAACCACCGAACCACAAGAAGCTACCAATAAGCTTTCTCACATACCCACATTGGCCGATGCGAGACCCGAAAACACACAGACAGGGGTGCGATGGAAGTGATCCGTAACTGTGAGCGCTTTAGACCACTTGGTACCCCTGCATTCCATTTTGGAGGTCTTATCTTCAAGAAAATGGTCGTGGATCAGTATTATAGAATTTAATTACAGTTTCTCTTTTCCACATTGTAATCTTTTTAAAACATTTGAGATTAAAGGATAATTAGGTTTATATGTGTCATCATAAGTTCGTTTTGTGCAAAATTTAGAATGATATCAAGTTCAAAATCTCGATTTTGTATGGGTTTTCCATCACAACTTCTGTACAGCACAATTACTTAAAAAGCACAGGAGATGAAAGGATTCAACGCAGTATTTACATTAAAGTGATGGAAGCATAATGAATGCCAAATTTGGAGTGCCATCCTCCAGAACAAGGTAATTAATTAATTAATATGTTTTAGTTGTCTATCGCAATTTAGCTTCTGCGCTACAGCTTCCAAGGTATTTGAGATCAAACGATGAAACTGTGTATTTTAATAGTAATATATCACCAGCTATTGTTGTAATGCGTTAACCCGTCCAGTGTAATCAATCCATTATCCAACTACAATTGCAAGATCCAAATTTTAAAGAACATGATACCAGTAAGATGCAATGTAGCATACTCCCAAATCCAGTTCACATCAAGGAAGATACCTACGAGCCATTTTGAGTGAAATCGGTCCAATCGGCCACAGCTTGGTTCTGCCTGCGTTTGTAGTCTACAGGAGTGGTGTAATGTATTCAGCTGCCAATAACAACGACATTTTCAAATATTTTGACAAAGGTTTATATAGGTAGCCATAAGAAGAAGATGTATATATAGCTCGTGGGTCATTGTTTGGGTGGTGGGATGAGGGGCGTGGGAGATGGCTGTGTGGTTCTAGTATGAGTTCTTACTATGTTTGGATCATGTAGAACCCGTCCTTGTGATGAGTTATGTGACACAAGTTGGTTTTCACACGAACTTACAAACCAAACACGCATACATCTCAGCAAAAATTACCTTTTATCTTTAACCAGTGTCTGATTGTTTCCAACAACTAAGAACTTTGATGAATGCTGTTTAAAAGGTAAGGTTGCATATGTTTCTTTTCCATCATTCTGTAATAATAATGCGTACATCATGTAATCTTCCACAATGTTAGATATCAGATTCCGGAGCTAATCACAGATAAAGAAGGTTATATACGGTAAAGTTACATTCTTACACTTGAAAACTCTGCGTATTGAACAAAAGGTCTGCAAAGGTAAATGGTAAACGTTTCAGTTTGTGTGTTTGTTCAAATAGACATAACTAGATATCTGTATTTTTCTAATTGGAAGCTTTAGGATTTGTGAATATTTAAAGCATTCACCTTAACTTCAAAACATAAATATTTGTCAACATATAAAAAGGAAGGAAGGCCTTTTCATTAATGTGTCACTATCTGGCGTGTGTGGGTGAGGGGCGAGAGAGTTGGTTTAGAAATTTGCAGTCAAAAGTGTGGGTGTTTGTTTTTTTAACTTCAGATGTTACTTCATGTTTGTATCATACAAAACCTGTTCTCGTGAAGTCTTATATAACAAAATTCAGTTTTTACTGATGACTACCTGCTAGACAATGTAGTAATATGTCTAGTTTCTCAGACCTAGACTTGTATTCTGCGCCGTAACAAATGAGTTCTTTACCATGACTCGGTATAAAGAACTTACGATGTTGCTTTGTATTTCACAATTTCTTTTTGTTTTCCCTCGTTTTAAATGTTTACAAAATGGAATTAAGCATTTGACATTTAATGAAAGACAACGTGTAACCCGCAAATTAATCATCACGAGATGTTCGGAACCGTGACAAGACCTACCTAAGTACTATGCAGTTATTTAATTGGTCAATCTGCTCTGCTGATATGTTGGTTTACCTTTTAGCTTTTGATTTTTTAAACAATTATTGTATAGAATATGTGAATGGATACAAACTGCATTTCTCAAGCAATGAAGGTTCTCAAACAGTAACCACAAATCCTGAAATTAAAATAACCTCATCTGGGTTATTGCATTGCGAATGAATGGATCCTTGTTTTAAAACCTAAATAATACCTGGTGTGCAAAGTGAAAAGAAACATGCCAGGGCAAGTACGTTGCTGTACATGGTCTCTTGAGATTTCATACTGAAAGTTTACAAATCGTAATGACAGTAAGGAGAGCAGTTGCAGATCTTGTGGGTGGGTGGTGGTGCAAGTTGCACCGGGCGCCGTCTTGGGTGGGTGGGTGGGATGCCGGAAGAAGAGGATTGGAGGATTCAGTGTTTACTTTTACAAAGTGTGCTTCAGAAGAAACAACTAAGTAAACAACTAAATCCGTTCCATGATGTCTGTATGATTAACTCTGGTTCAGACTGAATGTGGTGAGAAATCAATTTAGTATGATGATTGGATTAGGCAGTGGTTTATAGTTGCTGCATTTTAAATTTATTAGCCTTAAATTGCCTTTCTATGATTACTGTATTATTATGTTGACTACTGTATTCCTATGTTTCATTGATACTGGGGGCGTTAAATTTATACCGTGTACCCGGGCGCCAAATACTCTCTTCTACGCCGATGGGGGGGGGGTGATTAAACAAATTAACCTTGTACTGGGCGCCGAACACTCGCTATGCCACTGTAAGAAAGACTTCTCGAGTCATATCTAGATTCAAGCAGTGTTAGATGCTAAATTATAATGCGAAAATCGGTTAATAAAACTTCTATGGATCTGATTATGCACGTGATTAAACCGACCGTATAACATCATTTGTATTAGTCGAAGGAAACGAGAGTACACTCAAAATGGCGGTAATACAACCAGAGTGTGGTATTTGTATGAACAGTATTAAGAATCCTAAGGTAATATCTTGTCATCATAGTTTCTGTTAAACTTGTCTGGAGGATTATTTACGGGTTAACCTTCGCAACGGTCGATTTGATTGTCCCATCTGCAGAACAAATGTTGAATTACCCAGTGAATGTGTGCCAGGATTCGAAGCGAACGTTTACGTTAACACTGACTACGCAGAGAAAGAGGTAGGTACTATAAGGCCCTTATCGGTCCAAAACTTGAGTATTTTCAAAATAATAAAAAAATGGTTGTTAATCTGGGAATAAAAAATTATCAATCTTTGAAAAGCTTGCAACTGGTTTCTTAACCAATATATTTAAATATGACGTGATATGCACATGCTTGTAGCGTCACATTTCACTTACAGTGCTCAACCAGACCCATTCACCCCTCATCATAAATATCCTTGAACTGGCGCAAATAGTTATAAAAAACATTCAGATGATGTGCACATGCTTGTCGCATTACATTTCGCTTTAGGTACATTCGTATGAAATAAACAGAATTAGTTACAGACAAGAATTTCTCCAATATGTTTAGGGATAAAACAGACAACAGCTCTTGCAAATGTATGTATGTATGTATGTATGTATGTATGTATGTATGTATGTATGTATGTATGTATGTATGTATGCGTCTCTCTCTCTCTCTCTCTCTCTCTCTCTCTATATATATATATATATATATATATATATATATATATATATATATATATATATATATATATATATATATATATATATATATATATATATATATTAAGGAAGGATAAACGCCAAATGTTGCACCCCCAAAAAATTTAAATAAAAAGTGTTTGTAGGTGTATTGGGTTAGACCACAGTGTCCATAGGTATATTACCATATATACCTACTATGTAGCGAAGCTGCAGGCAAACAAATCCCATATAAGCGCATGTTCGCAAAAGCGTCGAATATTTTGCCATCTTTCTACATCTCCAATGATCTCAAGAAATACCAGCGGAAATCGTGGAATCGACAACGTTTTTTTTTTCCACAGAAGATTGTTTGAAGCCATCTAATACATATGCAAATATAATGTGTTCCCGTTTGCACTCTTCGTTAACGAAAATAAAAATGAAGACAAAGTATGTTCCTAGCACATCCCTCATTAGTCCGAGTTTCCTCTGACCCTTGCCAACCCATGTTTTGATATTTTTACATTTATGTTGGGGTGTAGGGTCAGAGCGCATTCCCTATCGAAAAGTTGGAATTCGCGGACGGCATGGGGTAGCTGTTTACTTGTCGGCCCAGCAAACTTAAACGATGTTTCATCGAGATCTACCTGCATGAAATCGATAGGAATATGATTTATTTTCTAAGATATTGCGTGCATATCTTTCGTCAGGTCTTTAATCTGCGGATAGAAGAGATGAAAGTACATCGTTGCTGACATTTGACCTGGATCTGGCCATCTGTATTCTTAGTCACGTGAATTTACAAATCTCGCAACCTACATGTCAATGACATCAGAGGCCATAGGTTCATTTGTATAACCGATAAGGTGATTTTATGTTTTCAGAGATTTTGCCGTACTTTATTGATAAAACGTCAGACTCCTGTGATAATACTGTTACTCACAGCAATGTTTCGGAAACTGTTATGCACTGCTTACAATGTTACCGAGGTAGACCGCATGACCTGGCAGTCAACATGGACATACATCACACGTAATTTTACTATATGTTCTCTACATATATTTCTCAGTACTGAACGTTCAACTGTGTGACAATCAATACAAATCAGATGTTAATCGAAAATACCTCCAAAAATGACTTCAAAGTGAAGCTCTTGTCAAGGATTCTCCGGCATTTTTAGTTATGTGGCTGCACTGTAAACCACAGGAGTCTGACGTTTTATCAATATATCTAGGCACAAAATATGGAGGGAAATAAAAACAGTGCTGACGAAACTTCCAATGAAACAAGTGCTGGATTCCACTACTTATGATTTGTCCTTTCTTACCTTTTTAAGGAGTAACACCTAACCAGATTCCGTTGTCCATAAAGGACGTCCACAGATAATACCAGTTTTCCTAACCCCATCCCCCTTGTACTGTTGCAGACGTCCGTATCTAGCATTATACACTGAACTATGGTCTAGCAGCGTTATAGCTGGTGCTTCCAAAATGAATTCATATATAGTCACCATTTTGGCCAATTCTAAGCATTGGGTAATTCAGCACAACGATTAGTCATTGCTGTAAACATTGGACCACAAGTTGTGTTGGTTCAAAAATCCATTTTGTATAAGAAAAGAATAATTGTGCTTTAATCAAGGACAGTGATATTCATAAAGTGTACAAAAGTATGCCACACATTTAGACATGAAATGCACATTAAAATGTGATTTCTAAATGTAAATATGTAGACCCACTCCATGACCTTCTTGAACCTGTAACCAAAACAATCGTATTTACTACGCATCTTTTAGAATCATACAAAAAAATACTTTAATTAAAAGATTGAAATGTAAACCTTAAAACATTCTGCAACTTAATCCAAGTTTCCAATTCTGCAATACGTTGTCCCACACGTAATAAAATTCTCTGCTACCCAACATATCAACTTGCTGCTAGAATTCCAGGGCATACATTCTTTGGTAATTTTCCCCATAAACAAGATATTGAAAACAGATTTCATCCCATTCATTGTTGTTACTTTCAAATATTGGCTCTTTTTTATTAATGTTAAACTTTGCAATATTTTTAAATATAATCGGATTAGTTTGATAAATAGCTTTTGCAATTTATTGGCACTGTTAAATTGAATTTTGTAAAACTAGCTATAAACCTGACCTAACTCAACTGAAGTGCTGAAAGAAAGTCCAAAGTAATATATTCCATTTCTATAGCCGGATAGATAAACATTACAGCTTTTTAAAGCTGTGCACAGAATAGGATGACCTTACGGGAGTTATGAAAACCCGAAGATGGTATTCGTTGTGTCCAAAATTAATATCAGTATGAACAGAAAACAAGTTGCCCAATGAGTTTTTTTAGTTATCTGTTGTGAAGCTCAACTCGTGCAAGTATTAACATTCAAAACACAAATGTCTTTTTAAGTGGTAAGCATTTTAATTTCAAATTTTCCTCAACTGATCAAATCTGGTATGCGTTTTGCTTCATTATTGGAGACGGAAACCTTAAGTGCGCAGAAATTCACAACATCATTATCTTCTGTGGCACGAATTGCACACATTGAAATAAGAAATAATTTATACCTTTACACCACCTCCTCTCACTTGTCCGCATATGAACACCCCCATCCCCATTTTTGTGGACGTCATATATGGACAAACCTATAGTCATTATGGATCAAATGCAGTTGGAAAAAAAGGGGAAAACCCCATTAACACAAAGGACTAAAAATATAATTAATTGTTTAAAGCAGGGGTTTGATGGGGTACAATATTTTTGGTAAAAAAACAAATACTTCATATTTAAAGTTTTAATCAAATGAACAATGATCAGTTATCATTAAATATTTGATCTGCATTACTAATTATCGTTATCACACTCACCAAACTTGCACATGATCATTAAGGCAAACAGAACAGATGCAACATTCACAATATGTAGCAGACAGTATCAAACAAGGAAACAAATATTACAATTATACTGTGATGTATTCCCCCAGACTTATTTTTTTAATTCATATAAGCATTTATTAACATGAATTACTATATACATTGCATTTCAAACAGGCAGAACATATAAACAATATTTGCAAAAACATCTCAGAAACATAATTAGGTCATTGAGTTTTTTCATTATCTGTTGTGAAGCTGAACTCGTGCAAGTATACTTAACATTCATAACACAAATGTAATGGAAACTTGTTGCATATAGCATTATCCCACACACTCTTGTATAATTAATTATCAATTACATATAGAACAATACTATAGCACCAAATCTGTAGGTTTACTTTAAACTCAAGGACTGATATATGGTTCCAATTATCTCCATCAAAACCAGCAGAGACATGTGAATTAACTAAATGTCTACATATTTTTTTTTAACATTTCATGGAAATAAAAGTTGATAAGGTAATGAATCTATTTAAAGTGGCAGAATGTCTGCCTACACAACTCAAAATAATCATCTGGCTATCAGTTGAGACATGCCATGCATATATTAACCAACAAAGTTCACTTGAGATTTCAGTACATAGATCTGTGAAGATTGAATCTGCAGAAATGTAAACTTTTGACAAGTTTATAGCTTTTAGTTTTATGCATAGTCCCATTAGCAAGTATATACATTGAAATAATTTATGAATTTACAGTTTAATTTCATCCTGCAAAGCTAGTGCTGATGATGAGTTTTAAAAATATTGAATCATTGTACCAAAGATTCTGAAGCAACTCATAATTGTCCACTGAGTAAAAAACAATTTAAATTTGCAACACTTGACTTGACAACTCGTACAAATAAAAGTGCCTTGCAGGCAAACGCAATAACCCATGTGCTTTCATTAAGTGAATATGATTATCATCTCAGTAAAAATCTTGAGTGTTAATGTCCAGTTTCTATGGAAATGAAATGTCGGGGTATTCTTGCATCACAAACAAGCATCAACCTACCAAATATATTTTCTACATAAAGGCTAAACATCAATTAAATCATACAATTTATAATGGAAGAAACAACTAAACATCATAGTTATTTTTTCTCATTATAATGCAAATAGTAAAATAAAATTTCAAATATACAGGTTAACATAAACTACTGTATTGGCTATTAAAGTGAAAATATTTACTCTGACATAGAAAACATCCATTACACATTGAAATAGCAATTTTGCATACAGCATTGTTTATATTTTCAAGCAGATATGACACTCACATATTGCTCCTATGTGCAACAGATCCCACCAATTTTTCTTGCTGATAAATGTAAATTTCATATTTTTATTACATAGTTTCCAGTATAATTTTAAGCTTTATCAAAACAATTGTTTCTTTATTCCCAAAGAATAATGAATGCTATTGTCGGCTTTAAAAACTGGACCCTGTAAATTTCAATCTTTATAGTAACAGATTAGCATTTTTGTTTTATAAAATAATTTGCAGCAGATATAGGAAAATTAATATACAGTGGAACCTTGCTATAACTCGTCCCGCGATGATGCGAATTCAGATATAACGAGGTCGCAGCTCCCAAATTTTAAACATATTTGTTCACAACTGATTTTGTCCTATTCTTTCAAGTTTGTAAAATAGTGTATTAAGAATTTATTATCATTTTGGGGAAGAGATCACGTATGGAGAAGAGATCACCTATGAATTCTAATACAAATACGATCGTGGCCTGGAATTTTAAGCATATGTAAGTGTTGTTTTTTTTCTCATACCAGGATATTAGTTTATTTTAAGTTTGACAAATAGTGTGTAAAACGTTTATTATCATTTTGGGGAAGAGTTTTTGTTTGAATTTATATATAATCGATTGTGGTGTAGCTTCTTGAATTTAACAATTTTAACAGGTTCTTGAAGTGTTGTGCCAAAATAAAGTTGCGGTCTTTGTGATTGTCTTCAATTAATTCGGTGTACAATCGTTGCTCAAACAATAGCCTAATGTTTCTTCTTTAAATGCATACACAACCAAGTAGAAGACAATTCAGTGGTTGATAAAAGCTTCTCAGCTCAATAAACATCAAAACAAAAAAATGCCAACATGTTTTCTGGGCTTGGCGGTGTTATTTGACCAGTAAATAATGTCCACTTTACTAGTTGGAAATTGAGAGGGTTATGAAATTGAACTAGTCATTAATTTCTATATTTTGTATATTAAAAAAATATTTTAGTTATGGAAAATCAAGTTTGCAAATTGTACAGACACCGTTCAGAGACCATGGAACGTAATAAAACGTACTCTTGCTACGTCTTTAACCTAATTTTCTATTAGTGTTTCCCATTAAATTCCGACACGTTGATTTGTGACAAAAATATTGAATAGTTTACATACGATTGCAATATTTGCAATGAAATTACCGTAATTATGGATTAGCTGCATGCCACGACGGTACTGTATCAAATGGTAAGTAGACTGTTAATACTCTGTTCATGCTATAGATTGGACATTAAATTCAGACAACAATCTTGGACAAATTATTGAATAATTTAAATCTGTGCAATTTTCAAAAGGAATTACATGCATAATGGATAAATGCATGCCACGACAGCATGATAGTAAACGATATTGCTACCCTCCATTTATTATATAACAGCAATCAGGGTATTATTGATCAGCATGTATTTTCAGGAAAAAACAATAAAAAGTAGAAAAACTATTTAATGCAAGGTAATAACAAGAAAATATATTATCCATTAATTATTTTAAATACGTCTTATTACTGCATTCCATTTAATATTAGTCCGATTTTCTTACATTAAACACGAGTACACGTATATATGCAAATGCGATATTTGCTGACAAAAACTAAAATACTGTAAAACCCCGAATTCATGAAACCCCGCTATTCAACTCTATCCAATTTCTTGAACCCCAATTATCGCGTTATAGCGGGGTTCCACTGTATGTGAATTTAATCAAAGATGATTGTGCATGTACATGCCCCACAAATTCTCTTGTAATCAGTTACAGCACAGCCAACGGTATACTGTATATTTACACATTAATATTGGCATCAATTCTGTAGCAATTTAAACAAATAATGATCTGACAAGAAATAAGCAAATAATGATCTGACAAGAAATAAGCAAATAATGATCTGACAAGAAAAAGGGTCCAATCTTAATAAAATATATCGTCTTTCGTGACAAATTAGATATTTAATATAGACTAACATTTGCCTTCAAATAATAACATTTGACCTCGTCCTATATATAAAGATATGACACAGGGCAAAAACAAAGTTCTATTAAGTTGAGACATCACATGTATCTATCCCATAACAGCGTGTATTTATTGCAGAGTTAAAATATGCTGCAGATCTTCAGGCACAGAAAAATAGCATTTTAATAAAATCTTCGCCTTGTGGCATAATTCTAATTTAATATCTAAAAGGATGATGTAGTCCTGCAAAAATCTATTTTTATTTATTTAACCAAAATTCTATGCTCAAGTTTTTATAATATAAAATCACAGTATTGCAATAATTCCAGATTATGGGATTTAAATTTCCAAAGAAATTCTCAAAAGTACAAAGAAATAGCACACACAGTTGTGTTCCGTTTAAAGGAAGCCAATACATACAAGGATATGGATCAATGCTAAATAAAAAAAAGAAAAAACAAGCATTATGTAATTACGGTGAAAACAATCTAATGATGTGTACAATGTTCAAAATTCTTAATAAATTAAAGGAGAACATGCATGCACAAGCAAGCCCATGTATATGGTATATGCAATTACAACTGACAAGTAAATCATAAATAACTGCAGTGGCAGTCAACAATTGTACAATGTGTAAGTACATGCCCAACAAATAACTGCCGTGTCTTCTAATGGTAGAAAAGAACATGTCACAAGTAACTGCATTAGCAGTTGCTGAGCTGAATAAAATCTTGGAGCCTCTTGGAGAACTGGCTAAAGGAATAGAATTGTTTTTCTTCTACATGCATTAGTTCCACTTGTTCAAGAATAAAAATATTCATCCTTCTAACATGAACAAAATCTATGATATATCCAAAGTTCTCACTTTTTCAGGAACATGATCTATATTTTTCATGCGGATCCACTGCTTGAATGTTTCAATGTGTCCATTTCATGGATGAATGGGTACAAATGAATAGACTTCAATCTCATAGGATGCTTATCAGGAATCCAGGTGCTCATTTTGAAGAAGCAGCCGTTTTAGAGGGCAAAGTATATTCATTAAAAAAAAACAAAGACATGCATGAGTCTACATATATTTATACACACAAAAAAATACATGTCCAATAGCATCCAAAAATTACTCCATTTCCTCCCATTCCAGAACTCAAATTCTTTTAACTTGTGGCCAGAACCAAGACCATTAGCATTAGTCCTCATGAATCATCTGAATCCTTCTCATCTGTGTCACTATTCACTTACTTGCAGTCTATCTGGAGTCTTGATAGGTACATATTGTTTTCACATTTTGAAAGTTTTATGTACCAGTGTATCATATTAATGACGAAATACTCTAGTCCCTACTAATGGTCACTCAGAAAACTGTTGAAAATGTATCTTATCAGCATTTTGATTTTCCTTAAATTTCATAAATATATTTCTATATGCAGAATTAGCACTAAAACTTCGTAATTCCACAAAATCCTTAATAGTTGGCATGTACAGTATTCTGCCAGGATTGGTGGAAAAAATCGATAACAAGCATAATACACTATACTTGCAATCAGTTAAGAGTTTAAGTATGTTGCACGAATCTATGAATAAAAAATAATGATCAGCAAGCAAATGGATACTCAAATCCAGTTTGCAGAAAACAAAAACAAAAAAATATCCAGTATATATATATATATATATATATATATATATATATAGATCCTTTTTGATTGATTTTTAGTAACTTTTAATAAATTATGTTGAAAACAAAGCAAAAATTGAATTGCCTTGTAGCATCTAATATTAAGGCCTTACTGAAACTTAACCTCAGCTTTCACCATCATCAACGGCCTCTTTGAGAAATGTAAAGAACATAACAAGTTGTCTCATAGCCACACCTTTGCCCTCTTGTTCCTGAGGGTCCTCACTGTTCTCCCATTGAATAAAGGCATCCTCTGAAATAATGTCTTCATCGTATAGTATATCAAACAGCTCCCGCAATACACCTGAAAATGATAATAGTGCTTATTAATTATTTGCCTTGGTATAGATAACTTATTCTAGCACACCTGCCTGCGCAACACACTGTCCCAATTTGTGCTACACAGCATCTTCATTGAACCACGATACTACACTGAAAACTAATTCGCTCTAGTTGGACCAACAAAATAAATAGCCAACTGTTTTTGCTGCTGACAAGAACTTCCCTACCAACATCACAATGGACTAAAAAACAAAAAACTTTGATGAGAAAAGTTTATCAAAACTGCTAGATTTCTTTGTCTCATAGGTGAAATTATATATAAAATGGATACCAATCAAAATTATAAAATTTGTGCACTAAAGTGGCCTAAACACGATTTTAGGTACTTGTATGGTCTTGCTACTATAAATACCAATAAATAAAACCACAGGTAACAACATAAATATTGTGATATTAACACTACAGTCTTTGCCTCAATCATGCAGTACATTGTTCAGAATGGTATAACCGTCATATAAATGATAACATTATAATCATTACAATGCTCATCCAACAGGTTATTATCTTTCCAATGTAATGCAACCAATCAACTAAAGGGTGCCGTGACAGGGTTCATACAGAATTCTGAATGATAAATTAAAAGACATTTCCTAAACTATCAAAGACCACAAACATAATATTTCAAAGACCTATTTTCGCCAACATCTTGTTGTTATCATATTCGAGAAAACAAAGAACGCAAAATATTGTTTAATTCTGAAATTCAAACTATAATGAATCAAAAGAAAGACACCAGGAAAATTCAACTACATCCGACCTTGGACTATTTTTTTTTGTGATTATGGAATGAAGTGAAAATGTTTGGAATTTATTACAATTTTCAAGGACTTTTAAAGACCTCAGTATAATCTGCAACATTTTCTCAAAAAGCCTGAAAATGCTACCTCATTTTCCCAAAATTGTCAAAGACCTTCAAAGAACATAAGAACTCTGCGTGAGCTTGACTTAACTGGCATGTTTGGGCCCATTTGTATTTACCTGGTGGGTGTTCCAGCTTGTGTACAAGTGCCTGCAGTGCAAAAAGAGCTTGTAGTTCAAAACTTGCCTGGTGATCCAGATACTTCTGCAGCAGGTTATTTCTTCTTTGTATCTGGCTTTTGTCCACCTTCATTAAATTGTTACTGCTTACTGCAATACAAAGAATTACATCCCTTTATACACTGAAGGTATGAGAAGAAATTTACAGTAAATTAATAGCTTTGCCATAATGTAATCTCGAGCTTAACTAATTGAATTAATTTTGAATACCAACAGAACTGAAATTAAATTCAAACAAATGAACGTGCAAGAAACTGAGCCTGGATGCACAAGCCTCCTGCTTGCCAACAGAGGCAAATAATTAATTTGCCCTAGGACGGTCCCATAATACTGTATCAAAAATAGAATAAAACAGATGACCCGCCACCCACAAATGCATATCTGCCACGACCCACCCGTAACTAATCCTATTTTATGTGGCAAAAAGGCTAATTTGTATATAATCTATATATTACTTGCCAGAATTAAAACACATACGAAAAAGTTAGTTTTAGTAATAACCTGGTTCTGCAGTTGGGCAAAATCCGAATGGATTAGAAGCAGAATAGAAACGTACTGCAAAAATATTTTGTTTTCGGTACTCACTTTAACTAGTCTACATATTGAAATTTCACTGAATGAATTGGAATTCAGCAATATCATGATTAAATGTTTGAGTGCTGTTTTACATTACTCTCATAGTCTTGTTTGTAAAGGCTTTTCTGATCTGACATTCTGAAGATTGGAAAGATTCATTTAGTCTCATTTTCCATTATATAACTTCTACAACTCGCACCCTAAAATTATCACTCTACATCTGACACCATTTTTTTAAAAACAAAAATGTATGGACTTGCTCATCAATGTAAAGAATCGAAGGTCAAGTTCATATTCAAAGAAAAATTGCGTATCTGAAAAAACCCATTAGACCTCAACAGCTTCTTGTTAATGATATTTTGGTTGATTGCTTGATAGATTTCCAAGGTACGACATTTTTTTTCTCGCAAAAAAAATTCATCACATTTATTCTCTTTGCACAGCCTTTGTGAATCAAAAGGAATTTCTATTTTTAAAAAATTGGCACACGTAAAACTGGAAGTTGGAATTTTCAAAACCCCAAACTGGACAATTACCTCGACATCCTAGGCACTATATACATATATTCCATATATAACGACAACTAGGTTATACAAATCAAATCAAGAACTGAATTCCCTCTAAACAAATTAGACTTCTATTTGCAACAAAAATAGAATGCTCAGCTAAAACATTCCAGACTGATCTGGTAATTACTAGTTTATAAACCAAAAGAAGGTCAATCAAGTTGCATTTATTGTTATTGGGATGTGCCCGTTAAAATGGACTTGTTTATGATACAAGTGCATAACAGGAGATACAGCACTGAGGAAAATTACAAATGCTGTTCAATACAGCTGATGCTTGACTTGTAAGTATCCAACAAACAACAAAAATTATTTGACAATGTCCACTTGTAGTTTAATTAAATTTCATTTTGATCAATGTTTTTTAAAATTTAATTTCAATTCAATGGATTTTTTATCAGTTACTCTATCTCTCCTTCCAGAGCAAAGTAAGTAGAGATCCTCACCTATTACATCACTCTTACAAACAGCCGTCATCAGGGCACGGATGAAATATTCTTGTTTAACTGTGAGTTCATCTAATTCTTCCTCTATCCAAACAAACACCTCTTCATTTGAACAGCCTCTGATTGTAATTAAGTCATTCAGTCTCTCTTCAATTTTTGGGATGGCCATGCAAGCTGTTGGGCTTGTTGGAGCACTATTTCCACCTTTGGTAAATTCTAGTTTCTGAGGAGAAAATGGTATATTGTATGTATTCTATATAACCACTAGTAAATATATGCCAACCCCAAATTAGATGTCAGCATAATTAGTTCAATTAAAGAGGAAAAACTGCATTATAAATATATATATATATATATATATATATATATATATATATATATATATATATATATATATATATATATATATATATATATAAACTTTGTTTACTATCTAGTTTCTGATCTTGATTCACAGCCAATGACAATTAGTTTTGGTATTTACAAATTCTTTCTAAAGGTAAAGGCCATACCTGCACAACATAAAATCATCAACCAACAAACTTCTATTCCTTCAGGAAATATGAACTTGTTACCCCCATACAGGCATCTGTTTTGCATTTCAGTTATGTCTTATAACTCGTGTTATGACGAGTCTGGCTCGAAACATATGTTGAAACTTTGTGTTATTGAATTTCAAGTTATTCTTTTCCTTGGGAGTGCTCTCGGAATTTTCTTGGATAAAACATACTGAATTGAAATCTGCAGTCATATTTTCTGTGATGGATTACAGCATTTCACAGGTTAGATTAGATTTATTTGTATTCCAGTTTGGATTTCATTGTAATTCAATTACATGGACTTTTTCTTTTTAATTCTTTACGATTTTTGGATTTGATTTGAAAAACCTCAAGTTCTTTTTTCTGTGGCTATTTGTAAGAGCATAGATTCAATTTATTACATGCAAGAATTGCAGTAGACATAAAAAGATGTATGTTTTTTGCTAATATTAGTAACCTGGTTGTGCAGTTGGTCAAAATGTTTGCGCCAAAGGGCATGGTCCATATGGAACAGAATCCAATACAAACATGAAATACAGTGAAAAAATCCATTTGCTGTAACATTTTTTCCCATATATTAACAACTCACACGATATATAGTTTTACATACCTGGTACTTTTTTCTATAAGCAAGGCGTTGTCTGCCACCTTAACTACTTAATATTACGAACTCAAAAAATTCACATCTTAAGAAACCCATCAGTTTTTCGTGAAAATTGGTCCTTAACAGTTGCTACAAATAGCAAATAAGGAAATGTACTATTGTGCCATACTCAAGTGGCAGTTATCATTTTAAGAATATTCTCAAATTTATACAAGTGAATATTAAGAGATTAAAAAAAGACCAACGTTTGTTCTACTTTTTTAAAAAATGATTACATTAAAAGCATAACTGTTGGCATGTATGCTAATGATAGCCAAAATTGTAAAAGGTAATATAATTTCCAAAGTTGGTTTGTTATGATGTTTAATGCTATTTTGGCAGCACAAGACTGGCCATAGATGGCCTGGTCAAGGAAGAACATGGAAAAACACTAGAAAGAACCCACAACTCACAGGAAGCTACTGGCATATACCCACAATGAACGAGACAGAGATATGAACCCACACATCGCAGGTGAAATGGCAGTGATCCCTAATGGACAGCACTTGAGGCTTCTACCACAAAATTTCCAATGTAATGTTTTCAACATTATAACAAGAAATATTGCTGAAATGTCTTCCAAAATTAAAAGTTTAAAAATTATTAACGAAAGAAAATCTGATAAAAACATACTTTGGCAGATCAACATTCAAAGATAAAAAGGTTTAATATTTACAAAAATGTAAATATCTTGAGGTTTCGTTATCATTCAAGTGCAAGCAAACCACTGCACCAAGTTAAGGAACTTGTTTAAGAGCAGTTATTCAGCAAAAACGATTTTCTTAGCATCACATCATACCAAAATCAATAGACCTCTTCCAAAAATACCATTCAAGGCCACTACAAATTATGGTCAGTCAAGGCATGTGATCTGCAATTGAAACCATTATGCAAAACCAGTTTTACTGCACACTGTGACCTTCAATATCTAATCAAATGGCCACTTATTGTTATTATGTCATTCACATCCTCTAGTCAAGAACAAACACTTCAAAGCAGCAATAATGTTTCATTTTGATCTCGTTGTCAAAATTAACATTAAAATTGGTTGTCTTTTACCTTATCCAAACAATGCCATCCACAAACTTTACTTCAGGTCTCTTATGAAGAACTATAATATTTTTTAGATGATCAGCGGGCTTCTTTCATTAAGCACTAGTCATCACTAGTTTGTGGTCAGCACATCATGAAGAATTCTAGTTACTGTACAGTGATACAGATGGATGGATGGAACAACACCATACTATAGTACAATTCACCTTTATGGCACAGTATACATGAAGTAATTTGCATAAAATGAAAGATTCAAATACCTTCTCAGAAAGGAACTGATCAATTTGGTTCTGTGAAACAAAATCTAACCAATGCAGTCTGGATTCAGCCCATAACTTTCCGACATTCTTATGACCCTGAAATAAAACAAAACATTTGGTTAAATATATTAAAACTGCAAAAAATATATTACATGCATCTCGGACACTGCAATCAGAAACGTCAGATTCTGTTCCACTTTATTGTAGTGGGGGGATGCAGTTCTACATTCTACAGCTTTCTTTTTTTGCTATTCTTTTCAGCCATTAAGAGAACATACCAAAACTTGCATTAATTTCATATCTGGATGGAGCCTGATGTGGTTGAGTGGTGTAAGGTGTTCAATGACATCTACTTCAACATAGTCAACAAGGATATGTTAAGTTGTTTGCCAGTTGCTTTCAGACCTGCCAACCTTAACAGGTCTTCTCAGCATTTCAATATAATTTTTTTAGTTGGAAGTTTTAAGGGGTAACAAAATATTTTCTGACAATTGCCCCTCAAGAACCTGCATATTTCATTGTGTTCTTCAATACTAAAACGTTTTTCTTACTTCTACTTATTGTACTTTTCATCCTAACATGTTGCTTATTTGATGCCATTAAAACAAATATTAACAGCTTGATAAAACAGAAGCATTAGAATAACTAAATATGTACTTTAAAGTGTCCTAGATACTCCGGTTAAGTTAGACTGCTTTCCTGACCAATTCATCTTAACCTAATAAGAAACCGGGATCAGAATCAAACATGGAGGACATGTCAAAATCCAGATACTGCAAACAATCAGTTTCCTTTATTTGTGCCTTTATTCCTATGGTCTGTATTGTAAGGGTCATTTCTATTAAGACTTCAAGCAAAACTGTAACCATGTATAGCCTATTTGTGCCAAAGAATGACACTTAACCAACACAACAAAAACTTTTCACATATATCAAAAGGATGTGTACATGAAACATAAGCACATGCATTCATTCCTCAACAAGTAAAAGCTACCATAAACTATATATACATGAATACCTATATATGAAACATTTCTAATACTGAAATAACCAACTTAATGATTATTATTACTAAACTAACCTTCATGACCTCATGAAAACTTTTCTATTAAAAACTTCTTTCAACGGAATATATTCGTAACCCATCTTCTGGCATAGATAGAATTATCAACTGTATGAGATCATTAAGACTGTTCCAGTAAAATAATAAATGCATTTTAGAATTTCAGTTTTTGTATCAACTCTTTGGGCAATCCGAGTACCCTAGCATGTTTCAAAAAATGTGCCTTCACTAGGTTCAGTGTAAATGGAATACAAGGTAACACTAAGAAAAGTTAGTTTGTAGCACACATCCTGCAGAACTGACCTCTCTATGACTGACATCATGGAGAATTTCCACAACCAGAATGCCAGACTTGCCATTAGCTTTGAGGGGTTCACAGACTTGTTTGAGGAAACCAAGGGGCACATTGCCATCCTGTACCATGGGGCCAATAAGCTGACCCAAGTATTCCTAAATCTTTGGAATATCAATCTTCATATCTTCTGCAAACATCAGGATCTCATTTAACCTGCAAGGATATGGACAATTCAGATAGTTAGACCCTGTGAAATATTTAATACATTTAAACAGTATCAAAAAAGGAAACACAGATAATGAGACATGCATGTCTAGGACATCACATGTATCTCATCCACACTGCAGTTAATTTACAAGTTTCAACAGCATCCAAACTGCCAGTGCAGATGAGATTTTTAAAAGTATTGATTAATTTAAATTTACAAGTTCCCATGTGAGATTACTGATTGAATAGAGTAACCATTCTGCGTCTTCTACAGATATTCTAATCAATGTCAAGACCAGGGAACAAGTATAGTTAAAATAGCACTAAAGGAGTGAATTATTTTATCAAATAAAACTAAATACTGTGTGTGCGATTTGGATTTTTAACATAAATTTAACAATTGTTCAGTCATATTAATACGACGTCTGCAGTGTGCCTGTTCATAGTGATGTCTAGCACTGGGGCATCATGCACAGACATGGACCATGATGTCCCACCAAGTCACATTATCTTGACATCAGTCCGAACAGTCCCAACACCAGTCTCTTATTGCTGAGCACCAAGCGAGGCAGCTGTTAGTACTATTGTTTTAAAGTCTGTGGTATGACTCAGTCAGGGATCGAACTTCCATACCAAGGCAGACACTAACCACTAGGCCATTGGAGTGGTGAAGTAAATACAGTACCAATTTAAATATTATGCATTTTGGGTGTGCTTATCATTGGATAAATACAGTAATGTACATGATATATAATGTGTGGGATGTGCTTATCATTTGCTAAAAGCAACAATGTAAATCTTGTACATGTGCTGGGTGTAATAATCATTAGATAAATACCATAATGTAAGTAGATCAAGTTATCTAAACCTGATCTGAAAACAACTCACCCTTTCACATAAGTATCCACCAAGAGAACATTATTTTTGACTAGATCATGCAAGAGTAGCCCAGTCTGCCTTCGAGCGACCTCTGACCTTTCCAGGACCTGGTTCAGGGCATTGTACACAAACAAGTGAAGACTACCTGATGAGCTCAGCTCCTGTAAACACGATTTGACTTTCTGGAAAAACAATAATGAGATATTAGAATAGAACTAAGATCCTTATATTTATTATGAACTTGCTTCTCTATTTGCTTGCAACAGACATGTATGAGTTTAACTGTTCTCATTTCTTTTATGACTGAATTGTGTTGTTGCCACATGACAGACCTGTGGTGATATCACGTTAGGCAGCAATAAACATGTTAGGTCCCAGGTGTGCACAAAGTGCCCAAAAATTACTTTTACAGCATCTAATAGTAAGAAATATAAGGGACTCGAGCTTACAATTCATTTTCATAAGAAACATGATAAGCGAATACAAGTTTGCCTTTGCTGCCAAGAAAAAACCCAGCTGCAGCATATAATTTGGTTCACCTAGAAAGAAAGATGTAGTTGGCCAATATTTTAGCCCTATGCCAAAGTTTACTTATGCTTATACTGATCTGATATAAAAACATTTGGAATACTTTATATTGGTCAGCACATTATCATCCCCTCCCACCCCTCCATATGTGTTGCCATTAAATGCAAAATCACAGCTAGAGTTAGAAATTGGCATTTTTATATCATCCATTTCCTAAGTGATCATATATCTCACTGCAAATGTGGTTTTTGTTCTTCCCACCACTAGATAACTACAGATTTGCTTGGTATGATCAATGGTCACATCCAAGCTCTATCATGCAGACCAGCTGTCTTATTACAAAGTCAAACACCTTAAAGAACTGAATTAAGCCAAAAACTAGATAGAACTCTATCCTTGTAAAAATAGAAAATACAAATAAAACCAGCACTCTGAACTAGTCCTCGTTTTGGTCCAAACAGCTCTGCTATAGGCAGTCTGGCTGCAATCCTCTGTACAACTATGATTAAATAAACATTTCAGACCAACCTTGGCCTTTATATTTTTTACATTACAAATATGATGTAAACAGCTTTTACTCGTTTGTTTTACTCCTATCTGAGAACAATCACCACAAAAAAATCATTACCCCAATATCTTGTGTATGCAAATATTCATCCATAATATCACGGGTCTTGTTTAAAATTTGGTCATCTGTGAGCTCTTGCACAGATGTGGATGGCTTTTCCATTGTCTTGGCACGTTCAGGTTCTCGTCCACTACTCCTCTCTTCAGATGGTCTTTGGGCAACAATAGTTCTGAAAATATTAACTATTTGCATTAAAATCAAACTTTTTGACTCGCAATATTCTCAGGACAAAATGTCAACTTTGGTTAACACTCCTACAGAGAAACACTGTACACATTGAAAATGGTTAAAACTTATAAACCCAAAAATACAAAAATTCTTATTACTTAACATTGCGATTCTTAAATATTCAACAAAAAGTTAAAAGTCCATTTTGAGACGTTACTGCCCACATTTTCATCTATCCTCTTGTCAAGAATAACAATATATTTATGATAGTACTGCCGTCCCCAAAAAGGACCTGTCCTACTGTAGCAATGTTTGATGGGCTATGTTGCCCAACATAAAGAATTCAATACAGCTAGTGTCCCAGGTTAAAAAGTTATTTGTAACAGCATCTAATTAAGACTGGCAAACATTTACACTTAAAAGTATGTCAGAAACAAGATATTTTAGCAGTAAAACTCATCAATATTCTGAGGATTTGTGAAGTTGTGCCAATCGTATCACAAGTACCGTGATAATTTACTTTTAACAAAAGAGATATCATGACCATCACAAACATAATAAACTGAGAACGTGCAAAACCATCATTCATATCATTACATAAATCCATTGTAGCATATAATTATGAAACTTCTGCTTCAGTTTGTAGTGTTCTAATGGAAAAGCTTACTTGGCAGCTGCAAGGGTTTTCTCTCTTTCCGATTCCTGAGCGGAACTGTTCGATGGGGGCCCTGGTCGGCCAAATCCTAATCGTCCACCCCTTCTGCGACTTCCATCATCCTCAGACTTATCTGCTTTGCTCAAAGCAGAAAACCTACAGAGACCATAAACCATATTAAAATGTATGATATTCAGCTGTAGTAGACATGTAATATTTACCCCTCTTATGTTGTGTAGTCTCCACTAAAATCATGTTCGAGAGATCCCAAACTGGGATTAACACTATCAAGTGATGTCAGACTAACAACTTTTAATCACTTGGTAAATTATACCTCAACTAAAGGTTTTCCTCTAAACACCAGTACCAAGGCTTCAAATAATAAACCATACAAAGTGACATTTCAAAGGTGCCTCAGGCCTGCATTTTGATCATACAAACATGTAAAATGCATCAACTGTAACCAATGTTACCTCAAAATGTAACTAAAACTTTTAAATTGTCAATACCAGGAAGTTACTGTTATGTCATACTTTCTACTGGTTTCACTTCTCATGGGCTTAAAATCATGTTTATTTTCAAATTTTTAACATTGCAATCTTGTAACTATTGACCATGTTTAAAAGACAGTTCAGGGGGATAACCAAGTAAAAGCAACATTCGATTCTGATGTCAAAACACTGCACAATGTATACTGACAAGCAGTATTCAATATTATTACCATGAAGTAAAATGTTTTCATAAGGAGAAAAAGGCTGTCAAATCTCGTTTTGCTTTATTTCTAAAACAATGTATCATACCTATTACCTGGTGTATTAGGTCTCTCTCCCTCCTGGGATCTGACCCCACCTCCTGTGCTACCCTTGAACCAGCCCAACCGTGCAGCTCCACCACCTGGGCCAAGCTGAATGATTTCACTGTCAACCAGCTGAAACAATGTTGAAAAAAATTCAAATGGATGAACTTTCTGCTTTCTATTCAGACAACTATAAATTAAGAAATCATTCCTCAGTAAATACAGAAAATGGGCTTTATGTTTTGGAGTCAATGGACAGTTTGATTACACAAGCCTGCAACTGACCTTGTGTATGAAATCTGTACAACCTTTGCAAAGTTCTGGCTCTTAGTAAAGTTTACATGCTAAATTATGCTCGATGGGCAAATTATGACATTCCTGCATCACGAGAAGAACTGTTACTCCTTCATATTAAAAGCAACCAAAGCAAAATGCCATCACAAAGGAGTATAAAATTCATATGGCAACTTTAGTTTCTACAGGTTTCTATTAGGATACCAAACCGGTCAAGTGCTTTATGATCAGCTAGTAGCAACTATTCTGCAGCAAAGTGCATTACCCAATAGCAAACCAAGATAGAGGACTTGGGAGTAATTTAATGTCAAGATTCAACCCACACCCTGTCGGTTGCAAGGAGCCAATTGTCTAACCATTAAACCACCATGTCTCCACAACAAAACACAATATCCTATTGAAAAGTCATGCCGTCTCAATCTGCCATGGTTTTACCCATTCCACATGTGTAAGTTACAATTACATCTGAATCTTCCGCATTATTTTAAACAGCAACCTATTACCTGGACATTGTCTTTATGCAATCTACTCAGGCTTCTTTCCAGGTTTTTATTAACAGATGAGGTAAACAAAGTATATAATTGAACAAGACATATTTTACCTTAGAGAGTTTGAGTTTGGTAGGATCAATAGTTCTATCTGTCCTGAGTGGGGTTTGAGATACTGTGTTCCAACCATCTGCTCCACCACCCATGGGGCCACTGCTTTGTCCAGGTCTGCCACGACCTGCAGGTTAAAAAATAAAAAAAGGTATTGAGCATATGCATTCCAGGAAGAAAAATCTAAAAACTTGACCCAAACAGGTTTCTTTAGTAAACTAGTTATTATGAAATATACTGCAAGTGAATACTTTGAAGCACTGGTCTCTTGCTTCTTTACTAACCTCCCATTTAGAAAGGATTTAATTACTGTTAAAAGTTGACAAATCTTGGGTACAATGTGTATAATTCTAATGTTACTCACTTCCTTTCTGGGGTTTGGCTTGTGGCAAGGTTTGCACAAATATGGCTCGATCTTGTGCTTCTTGTGCCACTTCTCGATGAATCTGATCAATTGTTTTGTAGTTATTGTCGTCCCTTCTTGGCACCCATCTACCCTGTAAATATTGAGATACAATTTTAATAAAAATGAAATGTTAATGCTTGCGAGAATATATTTCATGCAAGACACAGTCTAGTCTTGTTAAAAGAGGTTACAAAGTTTTAGAAAGATACCTTTAATCAGTAAAAGAAATGAAAATACAACTGTTGAAAATAGGGGGACAGCTCTCCAGAAACGAATCAAAGTTGAATTCTTCAATCAATCACAAACTATGCCAATGTAAAACTATCAAGTTCGCGAAGAGATAATTTGGGTCATATAACCAGATAAAAGACAGAATCAAGTTAAACAATATACAATAAAAGTGGACAAATGAGAAAAAGGCCAACTTTTTCACAAAAACTATAAAGTTATGGTACAAAAAGTGTACAAGTTTGACGACAAAACTGCAAAGATTTCTGAAACTACAGTAAGAAAACATGAAGATTCATATTGATGATTTTTATTCCAGTATACTCATTCAAACATCAAGAGGAGTAATAATCCAAGCAAATAAGATGCTTTAGGTATATGGTCTGGCAGCAAATTATGTTTCACATTACAAGATAAGTTATAGAAAGAGCTGAAAAATCTACAGATGGATAAGATTTCGTCACACATTATTATACAAAGATATACAGTTTCAAAACATTTTTTTTATCTACAACAGATTCAATATAGCATAAGGGGCTTTCGTTTCAAGTTTTAGTGACAGAATTTAACTACATCAATATTGTGTCTATGCTTGTTAGCATGCATTTTCAAAAAAGTTCAAATGAAATTTAACGTAAAGTTGAAACCATGCAATTCGAAATGTCGATTATTATATGGAGAATTTTCAAATATTATGCTACATATTTTAAATGGCATTTCTGAACACACATTTATCTGTCTGAGTTCTATCACATCTTGCAGCATGAAGCGGACTCTAGATGACAACTTTTTCTCATTTACTATCTTCTGCATCTGCGCAAAGTATTGATCCATTCTAGGCTGTAACAGAAATTATCAATACAATAATCATAGAGTTAACAACCAAGATTTAGTTTCGATTAGAAATCAGGTCCAAATGCACTAGCATTTAGCGTTGTTTGTCTCGTTACTAACTACAGATACCCATAATGCCCTTGCAGATTAAGGTCTATGCAGTTGTACCAGACATGTAAGTGATTATTTCATATCTTGACCTGAACATGTAAATACTTTCATGAGCCCAAAGTTAAATGTGATAAATAATGACATATTGGGATATTAATAACATTTTGAAATCTACACGATTTAGAAATCCATTTTCAATGGAAACTGCATTAATGCCAGTAAAATGCAAAGGAATAAACCTTTAAAAAAAGATCTCAAGATTAGACCTTTTCTTCAACCAAACGTTTTCAAGTTGACAAATAAAACCCACAAAACATGTACTTACTTTGGCCTTTTCTGTATCAAGTTCCTTGCCTATGGTTTTGAGCAATGTGCAAAGGCACTCCAAATTCTCCTCATCCTTAGTTCGCAAAAGTTTGAAGACACAGTCATGCATGATATTTTCTGTGAGCATTTTCAGCTTAAACAATTCACCTACAAACCTGTTGAAAGAGAAGGTACAGCTGTATTAAATATACACAATACTTGAACATGCTAATGGCCTACATGTCATAACCCTCATAAATGAAAACCTTTAACCCAAACTTCAATTTAAACTTGTGAGATAAAAAACAACCAAATTTTTGCAACAATGCTCTGCCCTTAAAGTAGTACCTTACTAGTTGTGTAGGCAAAACCTGACAATGCCAGTGTGGTAAAAAAAAAAGACTGGCATGAGGTATACAAAATTCACTAAAGTATGTTTGTCACAAAGCCAAAGATAGCCCAAAAACAGGTCAGAAATGTTTCTAGACTAAGAATACTGGATGCTTTACACCGATCCCGCGAATTACATTTCAGGATGGATATGAAGCATACACAGTGGGAAAGTTACTATTAAGGTACAATTTGTTCTATAACATTAATGTCTTGATGTATTAAATGTTTAATAATAACGTGCGACCATAAAAACGTAAAAATGGCATTTGTGACAATGATAATGTCTGAATCTCATGAACTGTATTGTGAGAAAGCTTGAGCAGGTTCAAGAAAGGAAGTATACCTTATATTTCCTAAAGACCTCCTTTTGGCTTTCGTTTTTTCTGCTTCCAGTTCTTCTTTCATTTGCTGTTTTTGTTCCTCCTGAAAGAATAATTTTGAGCCTGTCGTAAACTCAAAGCAATTTAGACTCTACATCAAACCAGCATCCCTGCATCTATTGTAATTTTATTGACAAATGCTTCAAATACAAATTTGGCTAACTGCAAGCAAAGCTCCAGGCTATGAATTTATAAGAGCGTGTTGTCTGCTTCAATGTTTAAGAAAACTGCTAACCGTACCAAAATATTGCTACAAGTCTGACCATTTTCAGTTAGATTAAATAACAACTGTGCTATTTTCATTATGGAAAACATGTTTGAGAAGTTCTATACTAAGGGAAATAATTCACATATCAACTTTGATGTAAAAAAAACAAAAACAAACAACATGCATAGCATCACATCAGCAACAATTTAAAGCCAATCTTGCTTGATTGGTCTCTTACCGCAGTTGCCTTCTCTATCTCCTTCCTCTTGGAATCAAATTCTTTCTCTGAAGAATTGGCCTTTTCAAATTCCCGCTGACATTTTTTTAAAAGCAAGGCTCGGAAGTTGACAACTCCCTGCTTACTTTCTGCTGGCACTTTAAACTGCAATGAACAGAAAGGTATGAACTAAATGAATGTTTCGGGTCTGTGCACTTTATTATTCAAAAAAAAAGTTATGGAATTCCATTCGTGCAAATGTTGATGCCAGCAATTTTCTGTTTTTATGTTCCTCATTGAATTTTCTCATTTACAAAAGGCTTCTTTTCAAAAAGAATTCTTAAGGACCTTGAAAAAATAATATCTAATTATTTCTCTGAACTTGTACAGGAATACTATACAACATTTTCATGTTCAGATTTTGTTTTCCTTCCCATGATTTGTGCTATGTATACTTAGCAAACAACCAGTCTAATGAACAGTTTAAAAACTAGATGCGGATCAAACGTCTTTTGGTGGCCGTACAATACTTTACCCAAAAGGAGTAAGGGTTATGCACCTAGAGGGAACTCACCTTGTTCATTAGATTAGGGACGATGAATATAGTTCCTTAAAATTTTTTTAAATACCAATCACCTAATTTCATAATTTTTTTTATAATATTCTTAAATGTCTGGTTTAAGTTCACTGTAATTTTTTTTAAAATTCTGCTAGCAAAGAAAAAATGGCAAAGCATAACGTTTTTCAAGCCGTCCACTTCGATTAAACAAATTCCTGAAAATGAAGATGCTGACAAAAGCAAATATTCTGAAGCATAGAGTTGCAACAGGACAAATGATAAAAATAATTTAAACACTAAACTAGGTTTCGCATAAAAAATTTACCTCCAATCAAATTACTTACCATAGATAAACATCTGCACATATTCGCATAGGCTACACTAAATCCTGATTCACTAATAGTCTGAAATCAGAAAATAATAATAAATATGTGCTTCAGCATGCTTGATAACATCACCCAACCCACCACCTATAGAAGGTATGTGGTATTGGTATTATCAGTGGCCCAAAAAGTACAATTTGCATGCTAAATGTGTACTTACGTACGTGCTAAAATTATAGCACCTATGAAGATAAAAATCTTGCTAATTAAATAATCTGTAGCTGGTTAAATTTTTCACAATGGGCAAAATCTATATGGATAATAACCAGAATACAAACACAAAATTATGAAAATTTATTTGCATTCAGCACTCTATAACTGGCATACGTGTAACTTGCACTAAATGATTCATGAAGCGACAATCGGACAAAAGCATGATCATGTTGTTGTGGCAAGCTGTTATTACAATGCTCGCATTAAAAGTTCATAAAACACTGCTAATTTGTCCATTTTTTGATCTGATATTTCGAACATGAAAACATCCATTAGCTTAACAATGATCAACATATACACATTTGGCACCATTTTCTATACAAGAATTGACTGGTCCACTAACTAGCGTATCAATACAATAAATCTGAGGAAAGTTCAGTCTTGAAAAACTTTTATTGGAAATGGGTCATGATGTAAGTGCTCTTGCCCTATTATAATGCAAATCTTCTTCAGAAGTTAAAAGAGCACAAAAGAGAATATGAAGGACATTTGTATTGTTTTTTTTAATATTTTCAACGTATCCAGAAAAGCAAAAGCTGCAAGCACAAAACGTTATTTAGTGAAAGAAAGCGTCATCATGATGCCAAAAATATAATGGTTGGCAGACTGTTCCCTTTTTTGTGTGCTGACCCTAGACGTTTTCCTCCAAAGGTTTAAAAAAAAGATCCCAAAATTGATTTGTGCATCTAACAGAGATGGTTTTGCCAAACACAGATGCAGGACAAGGAAAGTTTTAGCGTCCATTAATAGATCTTGATGTTTTTTAACAGTTGTGGACAAATAAAATATTAACATGCACAGACAGCTGTTAAACAATATGCCCCATTTGGACTTTGTAGTGTACCATAGCAAAACATGTGAAAGTTCAAACATCTTACTTTTTCGAACACAAGGTCAATCACACTTTTGAGGCGGGCTTCAGTGTCAATTTCAAGTGCTTGCATTTTAGCTACTAGTGTCTGGAACTTCTGTGGGGTAAGTTTATTAAGAATAGCTCGAACCTTCTTGAACAGCTCCTGTAAAAGAAAATAATTTTGTGTTTATGTATTTCTAACAAGTTTTCTCTCTTAGCTTCTTAAAACTGATCACCTATTATTTCAGCTTCACATTAAATTAAATTAATGTCCTAGTTTTGCTACGTAATGATCATACAATACAGCTCCATTTCAATCATCTTTTAGGAAATTGTTCCTTGGCCCATTGGCCCATGTATTTATAGTGTTATGCACAAATTGAAAATGAATACAATATTTCATCAATATACATTTGGGAAATATCATTTGAAAAAGGTTTATTTACTTTGTAGCTTTGAAAGCTGGATTCCAAATCCATCTACCAACTTTTGAGATCAAAAATAAGGAATCATACAAGGAACATTCAGCACAACTTATCAGTTGCATTCAAACGGTAACTTCTTGCTAAAAAACTAATCTGATTTTATTAAGTACATTTGCATCATTTAAAACACAGTTGCAACATAAGCAAAAACATAGAGTAGCACAAATATTGAAAATTTATATAACCATTTACCTCTTAAATCACATGCAATAAAACAATACCAATGTTGTAATTTTACCTTACAAAATAGGCAATTGCGAAATAAACCTGAACAAGTTTCGGCATTTAATCACTTAATCACATTACTGGAATTATTCTACTGTGATATTGCCATCATACATTTACATGGCAGCACATGACTATTCTTCACATAACTACCAGATGCTGCCATCAATTTTATGGTCTTGATACTACCAAGTGTAAAGATTACGCCAAAAGCATATTGGTTGTCATGTATGCATATACTGTTTCTCCACATTATCCAGGCAAAATATCTCTAGTGCAATGCAACTGTTCAAACTTGAGGTGTTTAGTAGCTTCAGAGATATCTCAGAGTTTGAGTTGTCGTTTATATGAATGACAATCACAATATTGCTCTGCCACAACTCCGGCTACACTAATAATCGAAACAACTTCTGCAAGTATAGCATATTTTAATGTTACTGACTTCAACCGTATTTTACATCTGAATACTGAACAAATTATTTTCACTGACCCATTCAAATCAAGAACTGAATTTAGTAAGGTTTTGCTCTATGCGGCTTAACTTGGAAAATAATGAACTTTCTAGAATTTCACTGTCAATTTCGAGAGGCTGCATCCTTGCGACCAGTTTCTGTAAGTTCTGTTGTATAAGTTTATTAATAATACCTAGAACTTTTTTTATACAACTCCTGTAAATGAAATAAAAAATAGTTGTGCTAGTATATTTCTGACACGACTGTAAGCACGCTGTTACATTTTGGTATTTGCGAGTATTTATCTATTAGCTTCTTTAAACTACTTGATTTGTACTTTAGCTTTATTGTAAAATTTATCAAAGTTTTCATCTATTCTATATTATCAAGCTCACCGTTTTCATCCATAGTACTGACACAATAACTATTAACAAATAAAATGTATTTACAAAACTCAACATCTTTTCCTTGGCCCTTTATTACAGTATGTGATATGCATGCCCAAACACATTAAAATACATTAATATACACCCCTTATGCCAGATAAATACATTAAAAATGCATCAATATACACTCCTTATGCCAGATGTACGATCTTGCATGAAGTTTACTTACATTACTCCTGATGTTCACCTCACCATGATCTATCCTACCAGCTAGACATTTAGGTTTCCATGGCTCTTTAGCATGGTGCAGCTCTAAGTCTTCCTTCATTAAAGGACTACTATGCTTGACTGGACTTATGGTTCTTCCTTGCCCACCCATACCTCTTGCACTGTGTGAAATGCCATGTGACTGCAAACAAAAAGCAATCACACTGGACAACAACATTTATACTATTTCAACTCCATATTTCCACAGTCAGGAACAGACAATTTTCAACAAATTTTCAAAGAAGTTACAAAATCTTATCAGAAATAAAAAGTCCCATTTCACTGAAAACTATTGGGGACATAAAACATGTGTACACAACTCTTACAAATTCTGATGTATTTTAAATTTGGCCCACGTACATGTATTTTATGTGACCAGTTAAAGGTACAACATGACAAATTGTGATGGTCTATAACTCATCTGAAATGTTATGACCAATTCTGTTTTTTTTACATGTTTTCTTAGCAAGCTTCAAAAGCAGTGCCTAGACCAACAAATCTGTACAAAAATTCTGATCATCATTATTGGGACATATATTGGTATATATTTTCGCACACCCTATTTTTATACAGTGTCACAAATGCTTAGTTCTTGATAAGGAAGCAGGTCAAACTATACCCAAGTAAAAACAGACCCAAATCAAAATCTACACGCGTCAAAGTGTACAAGTAAAAATGTACCCAAATCAAAATACATGTATACAAGTCAAAACGTGGCCAAATCAAAATATACTCATGTCAAAATGTACCAAAGTCAAGATATAGCCAAATGAAAATATACGAAAATCAAACTTACCCCAAATTCAATCAATGCTAACACAATGAGGGTCAGAAAATTACTGTTTCAGTTTTATACACTGTTTAAAGTTCTGTAAATCAGTCAATAAATTGTGAATCAAGGAGAGCGAGGACTCTAATTTTTCCAAATCAGATATAATGTAATTAACTACTTTCAGAAAAGTAGTTTCAGTACTGTGGCAAGGGCAATTATGCAGACTGTACATTGCTAAACAAATACATCCATCCATTCATACATACATACATAACCTGCATTAATGGAGTGTATATACGTGCATGTATACGGTAAACACTTTTCATACATGCCTTCAAATTTGGCCCCAACTTTTTTTAAATCGGTGCAGTACAAGTAAATTGCTCGAATTGGATGGCATTAATATTTTCTTAGATCCTCTGTTTTGTTTAATTCATCTTTAATTGTTAGCTTGTATAGTCCTCATGTTTGAGTCAGCGATAATTGGGAATATCAATGCAGCAGCTAGCGTCCTTGATAATTTCATTAACAACTATTTTTGGTTCACCTTTTAAAACTGTTTGATACATATCTAATGTATTTAAAGCCCCAGTTGATTAATTTGTATGCATCATTGCATTTAGGTTTGGTTTTCTCATCTTTTTTTCTTTGGTAAATAGACATGTGGAATTGCATCACAATTATAATACTTCCAGTTCAGTACTCGTACCCACAAATGTAGATCTAGTCTATTTTTAGAACACTTTTTCCTCTCACCTTTTGGTGGCGATGGAAGAGTTATATTGATGCCTTTTTGGTATGGATTTAAATTTAATTGTTTATTCTTGAGAATAGGAGCTCTGAGAGTGGTTGTCTGTATGTATTTTGGCGACAGTGCACACTGTGTAATTAGGCCTTAGTGATGATCCGGAAGTGAAATCAGTGTTATGTGTACATGGTGCTCTGTTTACAGTGCAGCCACTTAACAAAAAATGCCGGTGAACCCTTGACAACAGCTTCACCGTGAAGTCATCTTTGGAGGTATTTTAGATTAACATATGATTTGTATTGATTTTCACACAGTTGAACGGTCAGTACTGAGAAATATATGTAGAGAACATATAGTAAAATTAATTGTGATGTATGTCCATGTTGACTGCCTGGTCATGCGGTCTACCTTGGTAATATTGTAAAAAGTGCATAACAGTTTTTGAAACATTGCTGTGAGTGAACAGTATTATCACAGGAGTCTGACGTTTTATCAATAAAGTACGGCAAAATCTCTGAAAACAAAATCACCTTATCGGTTATATAAATGAACACAGTATGACCTCTGATGTTATTGACATGTAGGTTGCGAGATTTGTAAATTCGCGCGACTAAGAATACATTTGGCCAGATCCAGGTCAAATGTCAGAAACGATGTACTTTCATCTCGTCTATCCGCAGATTCAAAAACTAGCGAAAGTTCGTTTCAGTTTGCTGGGCCGACAAATAAGCGGCTACTACCCCATGCCGTCCGCGAATTCCAACGTTTCGATAGGGAATGCGCTCTGACACTACAGCCCAACATATATGTCAAAATATCAAAAAATGGGGTGGCAAGGGTCAGAGGAAACTCAGACTAATGAGGGGTGTGCTAGGAACATAATTTGTCTTCCTTTTTATTTTCGTTAACGATGAGTGCAAACGGGAACACATTATATTTGCATATGTATTAGATGGCTTCAAACAAAAATCTTCTGAGATAAAAAAAAAAAAAAAAAAACGTTGTCGATTCCTCGATTTCCGCTGATATTTCTTGAGATCATTGGAGATGTAGAAAGATGGCAAAATATTCGACGCTTTTTGGCGAACATGCGCTTATCTGGGATTTGTTTGCCCGCAGTTTCGCTACATAGTAGGTATATATGTTAATATGCCTATGGACATTGTGGTTTAACCAAATACACCTACAAACACTTTTTATTTAAAATTTTTTTTGGGGTGCAACATTTGGCGTTTATCCTTCTTATATATCTATATATATATATATATATATATATATATATATATATATATATATATATATATATATATATATATATATATATATATATATATATATATATACATATATATATATATATATATATATATATATATATATATATATATATATATATAGAGAGAGAGAGAGAGAGAGAGAGAGAGAGAGAGAGAGAGAGAGAGAGAGAGACATACATTTGCAAGAGCTGTTGTCTGTTTTATCCTTAAACATATCGGAGAAATTCTTGTCTGTAACAAATTCTGTTTATTTCATACGAATGTATCTTAAGCGAAATGCAACGCGACAAGCATGTGCATATCACGTCATCTGAATGTTTTTTAAAACTATTTGCGCCAGTTCAAGGATATTTATGATGAGGGGTGAATGGGTCTGGTTGAGCACAGTAAGCAAAGCAATATGGACCCTCTGGGGATAATCAAACCCAGAAACATATTCTATTTATTTCATACACATGTCTCTTTCAAGTGAAATGTGACGCTACAAGCATGTGCATATCACGTCATATCTAAATATATTGTTTAAGAAACCAGTTGCAAGCTTTTCAAAGATTGATCATTTTTTATTCCCAGATTAACAACCATTTTTGTTGTTGAAAATACTCAATTTTAGGACCGATATAGGCCTTATAGTTACTACCTCTTTCTCTGCGTAGTAAGTGTTAACGTAAATGTTTGCCTCGAATCCTGGCACACATTCACTGGGTAATTCAACATTTGCTCTGCAGATGGGACAATCAAATCGACCGTTGCGAAGGTTAACCCGTAAATAATCCTCCGGACAAGTGTAACAGAAACTATGGTGACAAGATATTACCTTAGGATTCTTAATACTGTTCATACAAATCCCACACTCTGCTTGTCTTGCCGCCATTTTGAGTGTACTTTCGTTTCCTTCCACTAATACAAGTGAAGCTATACGGTCGGTTTAGTCACGTGCATAATCAATTCCATTGAAGTTTTATTAACCGATTTTTACATTAGAATTTAGCATCTAACACTGCTTGATTCTAGACATGACTCGAGAAGTCTTTTTTACAGTGGCGTAGCGAGTGTTCGGCGCCCAGTGCAAGGTTAACCTTTTTCATCACCTTCCCTCCACCCCCCACCCCCCGCGGCGTAGCGGAGAGTATTTGGTGCCCGGGGACACGGTATAAATTTTTACCCCCCAGTGTCACTGAAACATAGGAATACAGATCATTCTAAATTGACTTCTCGCCAGATTTAGTCTGAACCAGAGTTAATCTTAATCGTCCAGACATAATGGAACGGACTTAGTTGTTTACATAGTTGATTCTTCTGAAGCACACTTTGTAAAAGTAAACACTGAATCCTCCAATCATCTTCTTCCGGCATCTCACCCACCCACCCAAGACGGCGTCCGGTGCAACTTTCACCACCACCCACATACAAGCTCTGCAACTGCTCTCTTTACTGTCATTACGATTTGTAAACTTTCAGTATGAAATCTCAAGAGACCATGTACAGCAACGTACTTGCCCTGGCATGTTTCTTGTCACTTTGCACACCAGGTATTATTTAGGTTTTAAAACAAGGATCCATTCATTCGCAATGCAATAACCCTGATGAGTTTATTTTAATTTCAGGATTTTGTGGTTACTGTTTGAGAACATTCATTGCTTGAGAAATGCAGTTTGTATCCATTTATATATTCTATACAATAATTGTTTAAAAAATCAAAAGCTAAAAGGTAAACCAACATATCAGCAGAGCAGATTGACCAATGAAATAACTGCATAGTACTTAGGTAGGCCTTGTTACGGTTACGAACATCTCGTGGTGATTTATCTTCGGGTTACATGTTGTCTTTCATTAAATGTCAAATGCTAATTCCATTTTTGTAAACATTTAATACGAGAAGAAAAAAAAAGAAATTGTGAATACAAAGCAACATCGTAAGTTCTTTATTCTGAGTCATGGTAAAGAACTCATTTGTTACGGCGCAGAATACAAATCTCAGTCTGAGAAACTAGACATATTATTACACCGTCTAGTAGGTAGTCATCAGTAAAAACTGGATGTTGTTATATAAGACTTCACGAGAACAGGTTTTGTATGATACAAACATGAAGTAACATCTGAAGTAAGAAAAACAAATACCCACACTTTTGACTGCATATTTCTAAACCACCTCCCTCGCCCCTCACCCCCACACGTTACTGAAAATGCCTTTGTTCCTTTTTATAAATTGACAAATAGGTATGTTTTGAAGTTAAGATGAATGTTTTAAATATTCACAAATCCTAAAGCTTTCAATTAGAAAAATACAGAGATCTAGTTATGTCTATTTGAACAAACACGCAAACTGACACGTTTACCATTTACCTTTGCAGACCTTTTGTTCCATACGAAGAGTTCTCACGTGTAAGAATGTAACTTTACCGTATATAACCTTCTTGATCTGTGATTAGCTCTGGAATTTGATATCTAACATCGTTTAAGATTATATGATGTACGCATTATTATAACAGAATGACGGAAAAGAAACATATGCAACCTTACCTTTAAAACAGCATTCATCAAAGCTCTTAGCTGTTGGAAACAATCAGACATCAGATGTATGCGTGTGTTTGGTTTGTAAATATGTGTGAAAACCAAATTGTGTCACATAACTCATCACAAGGACGGGTTCTACATGATCCAAACGTAGTAAGAACTCATACTAGAACCACACAGCCATCTCCCACGCCCTCATCCCACCACCCAAACAATGACCCACGAGCTAAATGCAAACTCTGTCATATATATATATATATATATATATATATATATATATATATATATATATATATATATATATATATATACATATACATATACATATATATATATATATATATATATATATATATATATATATATATATATATATATATATATATATACACACATCGTCTTCGTATGGCTATCTATATAAACCTTTGTCCAAATTCTTGAAAATGTCGTTGTTATTGGCAGCCGAATACATTACACCACTCCTATAGACTACAGATGCAGGCAGAACCAGGCTGTGGCCGATTGGACCGATTTCACTCCAAATGGCTCCTCGCGTTAGTAATTATTAAAAACATATATATATATATATATATATATATATATATATATATATATATATATATATATATATATATATATATATATATATATATATATATATAGTAATTTTAAAGCGATGGATGATAATTTTAAGTTCAAAATTATATCATTTTTGTTTTAAGTTTATTTCCAAATGCCGTGCCTACATGGTGCCGAGAGAATACATATACAGAGGGGAGGGGGGGGGGGGGGGCTAAGGCTGTTCATGAATGTATGGTCCAATAATGACCCCCTTTCTAGTACAGGGGCAAAACAAGAACGTTTTCATTTGTTCTCCATAGCAAGCACAAAGGGATTTTATTATATATGTGCCCTATATGACTCGCACTATATGTGGACTGACCCTGGGAGCAGATTCTAAAATATGATACATATTACAAAGCTTGTTTTAAGAAGAAGAAAAAAAACAAACCAGTATTATGAAAAGTTAGTGTAGTTGCAATTTTGTTTTGTCTTTTTACGTATCCCCATCCAGAGACTCTATAGAATGTAATAAAACAAATTATACTCCTCTCATAGATAATGACTACATGGGACTCCCATATACCAAGTATGGTGGATATCAATCCACCTGTTTTGGAATGGAATAATTTATAGGCAGAAGGGTTGATGGAGAGTAGCAAACCAGACATGATCCTTTTCAGAAATCACTATGATAATTACTGAATATTCATACCAATGCAGACGACTGGATGTAGTCCTCAGTTAATGGAGACTGTCTCAAAGACACAGACGCTTCAGCTTCATGCCAGTCCTGCGTGTTTTCTTCTCATATTCTCTGGTAAATAGATACCACTTTTTGCAGGAGAAAATGCACGCCATATCTTTTTTTTCCTTCTTCCATTAACACCGTCGCTATCACCTATGATGTTTTAACTGCATTTGTCTAACCTTTATTGAACCATGCTTCCGGGCTAATAAATCAAAATACATTATATATTTTATGCATTTTAATGGATAAAGGTGGGTCACAAATATCTTATAAAGATCACTGTAATCGCTTTTAAGTAGTATTGACCTTTCAACCCCTCTCAAAGATCTTTAGAGCTGATGCCCAAAATAAAATCAAGTGGGCAACCTACATACCCAGTGTGGTGAATCCCCTGACCCCAGCCTTTATGAAACAAGTTACAAACAGACAGCTGAAAAGACAAATGGAGAAAAGGAGCCATAATATTTCTCGTGTTTCTTTTGTTATTGTTCTATTTAGTTTAATTGATCGAGGCGGGTTGTTGATGTTGTTGTGTTTTCTTTTTTGGAAGGTTTATCTTCGTTTTTGTTTTGTTTCATTTTTATAATACACGGATAATATGAAACAAATATATAACTGCATAATGAAAATAATATTTTCCCAATATAAATTTATAAACATGCATAATCAGCTGATTCAAGCCTTAAAATTAAAACCCCTTTATTTTCACACTCGTCCTTCTTAATCCCATCCATTAATTACACACATTCGTGTCCATGAGTCTAACTTGGGGAAAAGTATAGAACGGCCAACCTTGTGATTTCTTATTTGTCCTTGAGTAACCATCTTCAAAAGCTTTTAGAATATGATTGCACGTTTGATTTACCTGATTAATGACTAAAGTAATGATGTTGCTCTAAAAGCGATGCTACAAAGGATCTATTATGGAACACAACTGATATGGTTTGAGCAATATATTGTTTTATGTGTTTCCAAATCCAATGATACAACTGTTCGTGCTGTCAAATGAAGTACGCAAGTGCTATACCGATTGAGAGATTTGTTACATGGCTGGGAAATAAATTATTGTTGTCTGAGTGGAAACATTTCCAGCCTAATTTTTTTTACCTAGCCCAGTCTACCTGGTAATACAGTTTTATATTAATTTTTCTAGCCAAAGGCACTGAATTTTTATATTAATTGTAATATCCAAAGATAAATGAATATAATGCTATTGTTTAATTGGATTACTAGTCGGAGTGTTTTACATAACATTTGCATTCTGGATCAGATATTATACAGTTATGATATATCTATATGCCTATATAAATATGTTTGTGTGTGTGTGTGTGTGTGTGAGAGAGAGAGAGAGAGAGAGAGAGAGAGAGAGAGAGAGAGAGAGAGAGAGAGAGAGAGAGATTTGGATTTTTCACATAGCTTTACAATTTTTTCAGTCATAGTGCTACGATGTTTGCAGTGTGGCATTTTATAATGACGATTAGCAGTGAGACATCGTGACGCAGGCATTTAGCATCATATCTTCCCAGTCACATTATCCTAGTACTAGGCCGACTTGTCCTAACACTAACCTATTCATGCTGAGCGTCTATGAGACCGCTTCTAGTTTCATTTGTATAAGTCTTTGGTAAGACTCGACCGGGGTTCGAAACCGCGACCTCTCCCATGTGGGGTGGACTCTCTAACCACAATGGCCACATGAGCGGTCCTTATAGAAGTATGAGTTAACTGAAACTTTCTTAAAGTCTTTAGTATTCAGTCTTTAAAGTTCATTCCATTCCGTGGATAAATGTGATTATGCTGCACAGCAAACATGCATTCCCCCACCTCTCTGACTCTTGGGCAGCACCAATAATAATTATTATTTCGGCTCTTAACGACTATGAAATTAAAATATATTTATGGGGATAAAGTATCGGCCTAGTACATACAGTTTACAAGATACATACTACTATACCCTCTGCGGTTAAAGTAAAGGGATTGAATGTTGTATCCATGTTTAATATATACCAAATATGTCAAAATAATGCAGTCTGAAAAAAGGGTCTTTACACGTTTTAAATTCATATTAATGTAGCGTCTATACTGTCAGTGCCTACAACTGAAAAATATTTAAGACATTATTATTATTATTATTATTATTATTATTATTATTATTATTATTATTATTATTGTTTTTTTAAATACACTTTCTTCTTTTGCATGTTGAAACAATTATTTTTAGTCCATAGCTAATTCATTTGTAGCTTTTTTTTGCGTCAGAAAATTTAAACGGTTGTTGTTTCAAGACAGGAAAACATTTGAGGAAGCTGAGCCAAATTATGGTAAAAAAATTTGAAACCATTTCATCTTTTAAAAAACTTTGCACACTGTTTATGCACCTTGTTTGGCTTTTATAATAATGTTTCTGTGGGGCGGAGTTTTAACGGAGCTTTAAATTTATTTAGTCATATAGCTACGATGTCTGAAGTGTTACAGTTTATAGTGATATCTAGTACTGGGGCCTCACGCCAAAGACATTTAGCATCATGGCTCACCCAGTCATTTTATCCTGACACTAGACCGACCAGCTCTAACACTAACCTCCTAATGCTGAACGCCAAGTGAGGCAACTGATCGCATCATTTTTACAAGTCTTGGTGTGATTCTGTCGGTTTTCGAACCCGTGATTTTCCACATCCGAGGTGGACTCTCAAACCATTTAACCACCGACGTGGTTCAACACATAATTAAAGACACGGTCAAACAATGAATTTTATAAGTCAGTGAGTATACGTGAATTTACTATTGACGATTTTTTTTAACAAATGCTAAAATTTATTTTTGGTCAGAATATGAATTTACAATAAATGTAAAAGTACCAGATTATGATTTGAAAAGCATGCTGCAATGCTTAAAAAGATAATAACTAACATTAGAACACGTGAATTGTATATAAGACAATGGCAAATAAGCAAACAAAATGGTAACACAAACATTGCCTGTCATCGTGGCGGAGAGGGACAGTATTATTTATAGATATTACATTTACTGGCTTTTCCATAATGGGATAGAATTAAAAATCTAAATGAATTCATGTTCAACTGCACTCTATAGTGGTTTTGTATCTCACTCTACCGTCGTTTTCTACCTCATTTCACGAAGTTGCAGCTGCATATATAAAATATCTATTGCCAAATGTTGCGCTTTTAATTCTTGTGACATTTAAATGAGTTTGAATAGATAAAATCATATATATTGTGTTCAAAGTTTGTTTTGGTCAAAACATTATTCGGAATGTGAAATTCTCAAGAGCCTTAATCCGAAGTCGACGCACCTTTAGAGTTGGCATTTTTGCCATAAGTGAACGTTTATGATATCTGCTTGTAAAATCATCACACACATTTTACCACACGCTCTTTATTTTTTAATAACGTTTAGTAGTGTTCTTATAACTGCAAAATGCCAGGCTAAGGAACAAATTGAAATTGGACAGGATAGATTTATTTTTTATTGTAAGTTTGTTTTAGTCTAGTTAGCTTATGACCAATAAGTTTCAAGACATGTAGATTCCATAGTTGTCTGGAAGTTTTCCCACTGATTTGTTTTAAACGTGAATCAAATTGCAGTGGATAGTCAATGTCGATTTCAAGCAGTTGATCATTTTCTACACAAATTTATGACAGCACTGTTGATGTTACGAACAGGATTCACACTGAATGTCTTTTTACCCATAGCTCTTGCTTGCAAAATGTATAGACTGCTATAAGCGTGTTAATCAGTGTTAAAATCCGGTCTGGAAAAAGACAAAGTATTATGATAATTATATAAAGAGCCATATCTCACAAAATAACAGATCAACACCCAAATGTTTGTTAAAATGTTCTCAAACAATGATGCTAATTGGGTCGCAATTGGTTTTTCAAACAGTTGATTATGATGGATAAGATGCTGAAAGTTTTATAATTAATTTAATCAAGAGGATTGTTCTTTTTGACGTGTGGTACTACTTGAGCTTCCTTCAGACGATCAGGAAAATATTTAATTGTATAGTTATGTTAATAACATCAGTAAGATCTCCTCCAGGGATGGTGGACAAATTTTTTAAACAGTTTAAGATAATATGATCCACCCATGTATATTTTGTAAATTTAAACTTCTGATAATTTCCAGTACTTCATGGTTAACTTGCTTAAATTAAAAAAATATATTTATGTTACTATTCTCCCTCATCGCCCTGATAGGTTAGAGTGTCAAAAGGAACATCCTTAGTAATGTTTACTGTCATATTTACATAACAGTATTGAAGGTTTCACATATATCCCCATCACTGTTTTACAATTGTGTTACTTCAGATACAATTATCTTATTTTAACCAACCGAACATTTTCTAGGAAAATATGGTTTAAATTGATCAGAAGTTCCTAGATTTATTCCACCCTGCTCATCGCTCTAAAACGTAAGCTCTTTGATTTATTCTTTAATTTGCTTACCAAATTTCTCTGCCGTCCTATAGTTTTCCAAGGCTTTGCATGATATGTACACAGTGTATTTTGTAAACAGCACATGTTTGGCACATATAGCCTCCCTTGGTTATCTATATCTACAAGGTAATGCTCTTTGACGCGGATATGTTTTATTGAAGCCTATTTGTTAACAACAGAGCTTTTCAAAATTAACATGGTAAATATTTACAGAGTCATTCTCGGAAAACATTGCATTCAAAGGAGCATTTTGTAAATCAAACTCAATTACATCTAAATCTTTCAAACTACCTTATGATGACTTTTCATAAGTAATCTGCTCAAGGTGCTTAGGCTTAAGTTCTTTGATACAGCGTGCAATGATACCTCAACGAAAAAGTCATTACCCCGCCATCATTGGCAGAACGATCCTTCCTCCCGAATTTGTACCCATCGACAAGAAAAAGGATCACTGAGGTAGAGCTTGATTTCCGATAAAACAAGGAAATCAACTGTGTTTTAGACTATAACTTTACTAAGTTCCGAAAACGTCTATTTTGCATTATTAATGTTTAGATGAAAATTAGTTAGAAAAAATGCAAATAAACATTTCTGAAGTTAAATTCATGACTGATGCCAGAACAATCAATATTATTCTCAACTAAAAGTTTGTAAAATACATATTGGTCTTCATTACCTCCAGTAGTATCACACTCTGCAGTTCCAAACCTGGTAATGTAATTCTTTAATTTTTTCCAATTTCACATCTACCGCAATGACACGTACTAAAATCAGCTCATCCAACCAACACAATTGTTGCTGATTCTACTTTTTTCTTCATCCCAAAAGATTATGAATATTCAATTTTGTTTCTCTGTACAAACTATTAACACTGCTTATTTCTCTTTTATCAAACTGCGTCGGTTGTTATAAATTCTATAGGCAAAAGCTTTATGAAGCAGTTGTTTTGCATAAAGTATATATTGAAATTAAAATTTCCGAGGTAAACATGTCTAACAAACTCAACTAAATCTAAAATAAAATCTGGATCAAAACCAAACCATGACTAGCCGATATCTATATTTTCTAATTTCTAGAATTTTTGTCCACAAGTCCCTATTTTAAGGGTCATTTTAGTTAAAACCATCACCCAAGTTGGCAGGTATGTTTTACTAAGGCCATATTGACATCCATCTTAAAACTCACAACTTTTCTGACTTTGTATCATTTTGGCTGAAACAATAAATGTTCCAGGAATGAAGAATCAAAACAACATCAACAACAAAGTCAAGTCATATTCTTTTATTTTCTCAAGATACAAATCCACTTTCATCTAAATGTTATTTTTTCAACCAGTGGGACTTGAAAGGTTATTAAATGCAATTTTCACTTTCTGGATACAAAGGCATGTGAATTTGATACAGATTGGCAATAAATCACATTTTTCTTTCTTTCTTGAACACATTTTTGTGTTTTCCAGGATATTAAACTAAAAATCAAATCACGAATTTGTTAACAAGATTAAGAGCTATGTCCAAAAAACATACTCTAGCCTCTCCCCCTGAAAAGGGGGGTGGGGGGAGACGAAAGAGGAGGAGGCACAAAATATAGAGGGAAATAAAAACAGTATTGACCAAACTTCCAACGAAACAAGTGCTGGATTGTACTTCTAATGATTTGTTCTTTCTTACTTTTTTCAAGGAGTAACACCTAACCAGACTCCATTGTCCATAAAGGACGTCCACGGATAATACCAGTTTTCCTAACACCTCCCCCCTTGTCATGTTGCAGACGTTCGCATCTAGCATTATACACTGCACTATGGTCTAGCAGCGTTATAGCTGGTGCTTTCAGAATGAATTCATATATAGCCATCATTTTGGCCAATTCTAAGCATTGGGTAATTCAGCACAACGATACGTCATTGCTGTAAACATTGGACCACAAGTTGTTTTGGTTCAAAAATCCATTTTGTATAAGAAAAGAATGACTGTACTTTAATCAAGGACAGTGATATTCATAAAGTGTACAAAAGTATGCCACACATTTAGACATAAAATGCACACTAAAATGTGATTTTTAAATGTAAATATGTAGACCCACTCCATGATCTTCTTGAACCTGTAACCAAAACAATCTTATTTACTTTGCATCTTTTAGAATCATACAAATAAATACTTTAATTAAAAGATGGAAATGTAAACCTTAAAACATTATTCATCTTAATCCAAATTTCCAATTCTGCAAAAAGTTGTCCCACACGTAATAAAATTGTGTGCTACCCAACATATCAACTTGCTGCTAGAATTCCAGGGCATAGATTCTTTGGTAATTTTCCCCCATAAACAAGATGTTGAAAACACATTTCATCCTATTCATTGTTGTTACTTTCAAATATTGGATTCTTTTTTATTAATGTTAAACTTTGCAATATTTTAAAACATAATCGGATTAGTTTGATAAATAGCTTTTGCAATTTATTGGCACTGTTACATTGAATTTTGTAAAACTAGCTATAAACCTGACCTAACTCAACTGAAGTGCTGAAATAAAGTCCAAAGTAATATATTCCATTTCGATAGCTGGATAGATAAACATTACAGCTTTTCAAAGCTGTGCACAAAATAGGTTGACCTTACGGGAGTTATGAAAACCCGAAGATGGTATCCGGTGTGTCCAAAATTAATATCAGTATGAACAGAATACAAGTTGCCCAATGATTTTTTTTCAGTTATCTATTGTGAAGCTGAACTCGTGCAAGTATTATTAACATTCAAAACACAAATGCCTTTTTAAGTGGTAAGCAATGTAATTTCAAATTTTCCTCAACTGATCAAATCTGGTATGCTTTTTGCTTCATTTTTGGAGACGGAAACCTTAAGTGCGCAAAAATGCACGACAACATTATCTTCTGTGGCACGAATTACACAAATTGAAATAAGAAATAATTTATACCTTTACACCCCCTCCCCTCTCTAGTCCGCATATGAACACCCACATCCTCTTCTTTGTGGAAGTCATTTATGGACAAGCCTATAGTCGTTATGAATCAAATGCAGTTGGAGAAAAGGGGAAAAACCCCATTAACACAAAGGACTAAAAATATAATTAATTTTTTCTAAAGCAGGGGTGGGGTGTGATGGGGTACAATATTTTTGATAAAAAACAATATTTAAAGTTTTAATCAAATGAACAATGATCACTTATCATTAAATATTTAATTTGCATTATTAATTATCGTTATCACCCTCACCAAACTTGCACATGATCATTAAGGCAAACAGAACAGATGCAACATTCAAAATTAGTAGCACAGTATCAAACAAGGAAACAAATATTACAATTATACTGTGATGTATTCCCCCAGACTTATCTTTTTTTAATTCATATAAGCATTTGTCAACATGAATTACTATATACATTGCATTTCAAACAGGCAGAACATATAAACAATATTTGCATAACCATCTCAGAAATATAATTAGGTCATTGAGTTTTTTATTATCTGTTGTGAAGCTGAACTCGTGCAAGTATACTTAACATTCATAACACAAATGTAATGGAAGCATTATCTCACACACTCTTGTATAATTAATTATCAATTACATATAGAACAATACTATAGCACCAAATCTATAGGTTTAGTTTAAACTCAAGGACTGATATATGGATCCAATCATCTCCAGCAAAACCAGCAGAGACACATATAATAATTTTAAGCTTTATCAAAACAATTGTTTCTTTATTCCCAAAAACAAATGAATGTTATTGTCGGCTTAAAAAGCCGGACTCTGTAAATTTCAATCTTTATAGTAACAGATTAGCATATTTTTTAATAAATATTTTGCAGCAGATATAGGAAAATTAATATACAGTGGAACTTTTCTATAACTCGTCCTGCGATGATGCAAATTCAGATATAACGAGGTTGCAGCTTCCAAATTTTAAAAATATTTATTCACATCTAATTGTTTTCCTATTCTTCCAAGTTCGTGAAAAAGTGTATTAAGAATTTATTATCATTTTTGGGAAGAGATCACGTATGGAGAAAAGATCACCTATGAATTCTAATAAAATACGATCGTGACCTGGAATTGTAAGAATATGTACGTGTTTTTTTTTCTCATACCAGGATATTAGTTTATTTTAAGTTTGAGAAATAGTGTGTAAAACGTTTACTATCATCTTGGGGAAGAGTTTGTGTATGAATTTTAATATAATACGATTGTGGTGTAGCTTCTTAAATTTAACAATTTCAACAGGTTCTTGAAGTGTTGTGCCAAAATAAAGTTGCGGTCCTTGTGGTTGTCTTCAATTAATTCTGTGTACAATCGTTGCTCAAACAATTGCCTAATGTTTGTTCTTTAAATGCATACAAAACCAAGCAGCAGACAATTCAGTGGTTGATAAAAGCTTCTCAGTTCAATAAACATCAAAACAAAAAAAATGCCAACATGTTTTCTGGGCTTGGCGGTGTTATTTGACGCAATTAATTGACCAGTAAATAATGTCCACTTTACTAGCTGGAAATTGAGAGGGTTATGAAATTGAACTAGTCATTAATTTCTATATTTTGTATATTAAAAAATTATTTTAATTATGGAAAATCAAGTTTACAAATTGTACAGACACCATTCAGAGACCATGGAACGTAATAAAACATACACTTGCTACGTCTTTAACCTAATTTTCTATTAGTGGTTCCCATTAAATTCCGACACATTGATTTGTGACAAAAATATTGAATAGTTTAAATACGTTTGCAATATTTGCAATGAAATTAGTTATTATGGATTAGCTGCATGCCACGACAGTACTATGTTAAATGGTAAGTAGACTGTTAATACTCTGTTCATGCTATAGATTGGACATTTAATTCAGACATCAATCTTGGACAAATTATTGAATAATTTAAATCTGTGCAATTTTCAAAAGGAATTACAAGCATAATGGATAAACTGCATGCCACGACAGCACGATGCTACCCTCCATTTATTATATAACAGCAATCAGGGTATTATTGATCAGCTTGTATTTTCAGGATAAAAAAAAACAATAAAAGTAGGAAAACTATTTAATGCAAGGTAATAACCAAAAAATATATTATCCAATAATTAGTTTAGATACGTCTTATTACTGCATTCCATTTAATATTAGTCCGATTTTCTTACATTAGACACGAGTACACGTATATGAGCAAATGCGGTATTTGCTGACGAAAAGTAAAATACTGTAAAACTCCGAATTAATGAGACCCCGCTATGCAACTCTATCCAATTTCTTGAAACCCCAATTATCGCGTTATAGCGAGTTTCCACTGTATGTGAATTTAATCAAAGATGATTGTGCATGTACATGCCCCACAAATTCTCTTGTAATCAATTACAGCAAAGCCAGCAGTATACTGTATATTTACACATTAATATTGGCATCAAACAATTCTGTAGCAATTTAAACAAATAATGATCTGACAAGAAATAAACTACAACAACATCAACAACAAAGTCAAGTCATATTCTTTTATTTTCTCAAGATACAAATCCACTTTCATCTGAATGTTATTTTTTCAACAAGTGGGACTTGAAAGGTTATTAAATGCAATTTTCAGTGTCTGGATACAAAGGCAAGTGAATTTGATACAGATTGGCAATAAATCACATTTTTCTTTCTTTCTTGCACACTATTTTTTGTTTTCCAGGATATTAAACTAAAAATCAAATCACGAATTTTTTAACAAAATTAATAGCTTTGTCCATAAAACATACTCTAGAACCTTCCCCTGAAAAAGGGGGAGGGACAAAGAGGAGTAGGCACAAAATATAGAGAGAAATAAAAACAGTGCTGACTAAACTCCTAATGATTTGTCCTTTCTTACTTTTTCAAGGACTAACAACACCTAACCAGATTCCGTTGTCCATAAAGGACGTCCACAGATAATACCAGTTTTCCTAACCCCTCCCCCTTGTCCTGTTGCAGACGTCAGCATTTAGCATTATACACTGCACTATGGTCTAGCAGCGTTACAGCTGGTGCTTTCAAAATGAATTCATATATAGCCACCATTTTAGCCAATTCTAAGCATTGGGTAATGCAGCACCATGATACGTCATTGCTGTAAAGATTGGACCACATGTTTTGGTTCCGAAATCCATTTTGTATAAGAAAAGAATGATTGTACTTTAATCAAGGACAGTGATATTCATAAAGTGTACAAAAGTATGCCACACATTTAGACATGAAATGCACATTAAAATGTGATTTCTAAATGTAAATATGTAAACCCACTCCATGACCTTCTTGAACCTGTAAACCTTAAAACATTCTGCATCTTGATCCAAGTTTCCAATTCTGCAAGAAGTTGTCCCACACATAATAAAATTGTCTGCTACCCAACATATCAACTTGCTGCTAGAATTCCAGGGCATACATTCTTTGGTAATTTTCCCCCATAAACAAGATGTTGAAAACTCATTTCATCCCATTCATTGTTGTTACTTTCAAATATTGGCTCCTTTTTTCCTATAAATGTTAAACTTTGCAATAATTTTTTCAACATAATCGGATTAATTTGTATAAATAGCTTTTGCTTTTTATTGGCGCAGTTACATTGAATTTTGTAAAACTAGCTATAAACCTGACCTAACTCAACTGATGTGCAGAAAGAAAGTCCAAAGTAATATATTCCATTTCTATAGCCGGATAAGTAAACATTACAGCTTTTCAAAGCTGTGCACAGAATAGGATGACCTTACGGGAGTTATGAAAACTCGAAGATGGTATTCGGTGTGTCCAAAATTAATATCAGTATGAACAGAATACGAGGTGCCCAATGAGTTTTTCAGTTATCTGTTGTGAAGCTGAACTCCTGCAAGTATTATTAACATTCAAAACACAAATGCCTTTTTAAGTGGTAAGCATTGTAATTTCAAATTTTCCTCAACTGATCGAATTTGGTATGCGTTTTGCTTCATTATTGGAGACGGAAACCTTAAGTGCGCAGAAATGCACAACAACATTATCTTCTGCAACACGAATTACACAAATTGAAATAAGAAATAATTTATACATGGTGATAAGCCATTAAGGATGTCCACAAAACATACCAGAATACACGCAGTAGACCTAAAGCAGCTGTTCAACTCAGAATATCATTAACAAAAAAAAATTGGTCCTTTACACCCCCTTCCCAATCTTGTCCGCATATGAACACCCCCATCCCCTTCTTTGTGGACGTCATTTATGGACAACCCTATAGTCATTATGGATCAAATGCAGTTGGAAAAAAGGGGGAAAACCCCATTATCACAAAGGACTAAAAATATAATTAATTATTTTTTAAAGCAGGGGTGGGGTGTTAAGGGGTACAATATTTTTGGTAAAAAAACAGATACTTCATATTTAAAGTTTTAATCAAATGAACAATGATCAGTTATCATTAAAAATTTAATTAGCATTACTAATTATCATTATCACCCTCACCAAACTTGCACATGATCATTAAGGCAAACAGAACAGATGCAACATTCACAATATGTAGCAGACAGTATCAAACAAGGAAACAAATATTACAATTATACTGTGATGTATTCCCCCAGACTTATTTTTTTAATTCATATAAGCATTTATTAACATGAATTACTATATACATTGCATTTCAAACAGGCAGAACATATAAACAATATTTGCATAACCATCTCAGAAACATAATTAGGTCAGTTTTTTCATTATCTGTTGTGAAGCTGAACTCGTGCAAGTATACTTAACATTCATAACACAAATGTAATGGAAACTTGTTGCATATAGCATTATCCCAAACACTCTTGTATAATTAATTATCAATTACATATAGAACAATACTATAGCACCAAATCTGTAGGTTTAGTTTAAACTCAAGGACTGATATATGGTTCCAATCATCTCCAGCAAAACCAGCAGAGACATGTGAATTATTTAAATGTCTACAAATTATTTTTTAACATTTCATGTAAAGAAAAGTTGATAAGGTAATGAATCTATTTGATAAAGTGGCAGAATGTCGGCCTGCACAACTCAAAATAATCATTTGGCCATCAGTTGAGGCATTCCATGCATATATATTAACCAACAAAGTTCACTTGAGATTTCAGTACATAGATCTGTGAAGATTGAATCTGCAGAAATGTAAACTTTTGACAAGTTTATAGCTATTAGGTTTATGCATAGTCTTACTAACAAGCATATACATTGAACTAATCTATGAATTTACCATTTAATTTCATCCTGCAAAGCTAGTGCTGATGATGAGTTTTAAAAAAAAACTGATTCATTGCACCAAAGATTCTGAAGCAACCCATAATTGTCCACTGAGTAAATGGCAATTTAAATTTGCCAAACTTGACTTGACAACTCGTACAAAAAAAAGTGCCATGCAGGCAAGCGCAATATCCCATGTGCTCTCATTAAGTGAATATGATTATCATCTCAGTAAAAATCTTGGGTGTTAATGTCCAGTTTCTATGGAAACGAAATGTCGGGGTATTCTTGCATCACAAACGAGCATCAACCTACCAAGTATATTTTCTACATAAAGGCTAAACATGAATTAAATCATACAACTTATACTTGAAGAAACAACTAAACATCACAGTTTTTTTTCTCATTATAATGCAAATAGGAAAATAAAATTTCAAATATACAGGTTCACATAAACTACAGTATTGGCTATTAAAGTGAAAATATTTACTTCGACATAGAAAACATCCATTACACATTGAAATAGCAATTTTGCCTACAGCATTGTTCATATTTTCAAGTAGATATGACATTCACATATTGCTCCTATGTGCAACAGATCCCACCAATTTTTCTTTCTGATACATGCAAAATTCTTTTTTTTTTATTATATAGTTTCCACTATAATTTTAAGCTTGATCAAAACAATTGTTTCTTTATTCCCAAAAAATAATGAATGTTATTGTCGGCTTTTAATCTTTATAGTAACAGATTAGCATATGTTTTTAAATAAATATTTTGCAGCAGATATAGGAAAATTAATATACAGTGGAACCTTGCTATAACTCGCCCCTCAATGATGCGAATTCAGATATAATGAGGTCGCAGCTATTAAATTTTAAAAATATTTATTCACATCTGATTTTTTTTTTGTATTCTTCCAAGTTAGTGAAATAGTGTATTAAGAATTTATTATCATTTTTGGGAAGAGATCACATATGAAGAAGAGATCACCTATGAATTCCAATAAAATACGATCGGGGGCTGGAATTTTAAGTATATGTATGTGTTTTTTCTCTCATACCAGGATATTAGTTTATTTTAAGTTTGAGAAATAGTGTGTAAAACGTTTACTATCATTTTGGGGAAGAGTTTGTGTATGAATTTTAATATAATACGATTGTGGTGTAGCTTTTTAAATTTAACAATTTCAGCAGGTTCTTGAAGTGTTGTGCCAAAATAAAGTTGCGGTCTTTGTGGTTGTCTTCAATTAATTCTGTGTACAATCGTTGCACAAACAGAAGCTTAATGTTTCTTCTTTAAATGCATACACAACCAAGCAGCAGACAATGCAATTCTTGATAAAAGCTTCTCAGTTTAATAAACATCAAAACACAAAGAGTAAAATGCTGTAAAACCCCGCATTAATGAGACCCCGCTATTCAATTCGATCCAACTACTTGAACCCCAATTATGACATTATAGCGGGGTTCCACTGTATGTGAATTTAATCAAAGATGATTCTGCATGTACCTGCCCCACAAATTCTCTTGTAATCAGTTACAGCAAAGCCAACAGTATACTGTATATTTACACATTAATATTGGCATCAAACAATTCTGTAGCAATTTAAACAAATAATGATCTGACAAGAAATAAGCAAATAATGATCTGACAAGAAATAAGCGAATAATGATCTGACAAGAAATAGAGTCCAATCTTAATAAAATAAATCGTCTTTCGAGACAAATTAGATATTTAATATAGACTAATATTTACTTTCAAATAATAAACATTTGACCTCGTCCTATATATAAAGATATGACGGAGGGCAAAAATAAAAGTCCTATTAAGTTGAGATATCACATGTATCTATCCCATAACAGCATGTATTTACTGCTGTGTTAAACTATGCTGCAGATCTTCAGGCACAGAAAAATTGCATTTTAAAAAAAATCTGCGCCTTGTGGCATAATTTTAATTTAACATCTACAAGGATGATATAGTCCTGCAAAAATCTATTTTTATTTATTTAATCAAAAATCTATGCTCTAGTTTACAATATAAAATCACAGTATTGCAATAATTCCAGATTATGGGATTTAAATTTCCAAAGAAATTCTCAAAAGTACAAAGACATAGCACACACAGTTGTGTTCCGTTTAAAGGAAGCCAATACATACAAGGATATGGATCAATGCTAAATAAAATAAAAAGAAAAAACAAGCATTATGTAATTACAGTGAAAACAATCTAATGATGTATACAATGTTCAAAATTCTTAATAAATTAAAGGAGAACATGCATACACAAGCAAGCCCATGTATATGGTATATGCAATGACAACTGACAAGTAAATCATAAATAACTGCAGTGGCAGTCAACAATTTTTACAATGGGCAAGTACATGCCCCACAAATAACTGCCGTGTCTCCTAATGGTAGACAAGAATATGTCACAAGTAAATGCTTTAGCAGTTGCTGAGCTGAATAAAATCTTGGCGACTCTTGGAGAACTGACTTGAGGAATAGAATTGTTTTTTTTTCTACATGCATTAGTTCCACTTGTTCAAGAACAAAAATATTCATCCTTCTAACATGAATCAAATCTATGGCATATCCAAAGTTCTCACTTTTTCAGTAACATGATCTATATTTTTCATGCGGATCCACTGCTTGAATGTTTTAATGTGAAGTCCATTTCATGGAAGAATGGGTACAAATGAACAGACGCCAATCTCATAGGATACTCATCAGGAACCCAGGTGCTCATTTTGAAGAAGCAGCTGTTCCAGAGGGCAAAGTATATTCACTAAAATAAACATATGCATGAGCCTACATATATTTATACAAAGAAACAACACATGTCCAATAACATCCAATGGTTACTTCATTTCCTTCCATTCCAGAACTCAAATTCTTTAAACTTTTGGCCAGAACGAAGACCATCAGCATTAGTCCTCATGAATCATCTGAATCCTTCTCATCTGTGGCACTATTCACTTACTTGCAGTCTATCTGGAGTCTTGATAGGTACATATTGTTTTCACATTTGGAAAGTTTTATGTACCAGTGTATCATATTCATGCCAAAACACTCTAGTCCCTACTAATGGCCACACACAAAACTGTTGAAAATGTATCCTATCAACATTTTGATTTTCCTTAAATTTCATAAATATATTTCCAAATGCAGAATTGGCACTAAAACTTCGTAATTCCACAAAATCCTTAATAGTTGGCATGTGCAGTATACTGCCAGAATTGGTGGAAAGAATTGATAACAAGCATAATACACTATACTTGCAATCAGTTAATAGTTCAAATATGTTGAACGAATCCATGAATAAAAAATAATGATCAGCAAGTAAATGGATACTCAAATCCAGTTTGCAGAAAACAAAAAAATATCCAGTGTATGTATATATATATATATATATATATATATATATATATATAGATAGATCCTATTTGGTTGATTTCTAGTAACTTTTAATAAATTATGTAGAAAACAAAGCAAGAGTTGAATTGCCTTGTATAATCTAATATTAAGGCCTAACTGAAACTTAACCTCAGCTTTCACCATCATCCTCGGCCTCTTTGAGCCATGTAAAGAACTGAACAACTTGTTTCATAGCCAGACCTTTGCCCTCTTGTTTCTGAGGGTCCTCACTTTTCTCCCATTGAATAAAGACATCCTCTGAAATAATGTCTTCATCGTACAGTATATCAAACAGCTCCCGCAATACACCTAAAAATGATAATAAAGCTTATTAATGATTTGCCTTGGTATAGATAACTTATTCTAGCACACCTGCCTGCGCAACACACTGTCCCATTTGTGCTACATAGCATCTTCATTGAGCCATGATACTACACTGAAAACTAATATGCTTTAATAGGACGAACAAAATAAATGGCCAACTGTTTCTTGCTGCTGACAAGCACTTCCCTACCAACACTACAATGGATTAAAAAACAAATACAAAAAACTTTGATGAGAAAAGTTTAGCAAAACTGCTAGATTTCTTTGTCGCATAGGTGAAATTATATATAAAATGGCTACCCATCAAAATGATAACATTTGTGCACTACAGTGGCCTAAACACGATTTTAGGTACTTGTATGGTCTTGCTACTATACAATACCAATAAATAAAACCACAGGTAGCAACACAAATATTGTGATATTAACACTAGTCTTTGCCTCAATCATGCAGTACATTGTTCAGAATGGTATAACCGTCACATAAATGATAACATTATAATCATTATAATGTTCATCCAACAGCTTATTATCTTTCTAATGTAATGCAACCAATCAACTAAAGTCTGCCATGACAGGGTTCATACAGAATTCTGAATGAAAAATTAAAAGACTTTTCACAAACTTTCAAAGACCACAAACATAACATTTCAAAGACCTATTTTCGCTAACATCTTGTAGTTATCATATTCGAGAAAACAATGAATGCAAAATATTGTTTAATTTTGAAATTCAAACTATAATTAATCAAAAGAAAGACAACAGGAAAATTCAAATACATTCGACCTTGGACACTTTTATTTGTGATTATGGAAAGAAGTGAAAATGTTTGGGATTAATTACAATTTTCAAAGACTTTTAAAGACCTCAGGGTAATCTGCTACATTTTCTCAAAAAGCCTGAAAATGCTACCTCAATTTCCCAAAATTGTCAAAGACCTTCAAAAAACATTAGAACCCTGCGTGAGCTTGACTTAACTGGCATGTTTGGGCCAATTTTTATTTACCTGGTGGGTGTTCCAGCTTTTGTACAAGTGCCTGCAGTGCGAAAAGAGCTTGTAGTTCAAAATATGCCTGGTGATCCAGATACTTCTGCAGCAGATTATTTCTTCTTTGTATCTGGCTTTTGTCCACCTTCATCAAATTGTTACTGCTTACTGCAATGCAAAGAATTACATCCCTTTATACACTGAAGGTATGAGAAGAAATTTACAGTAAATTAATAGCTTTGCCATAATGTAATCTCGAGCTTAACTAATTGAATTAATGTTGAATACCAACAGAACTGAAATTAAATTCAAACAAATGAACGTACAAGAAACTGAGCCTGGATACATAAGCCTCCTGCTTGCCAACAGAGGCAAATAATTAATTTGCCCTGGGACTATCCCATGATACTGTATCAAAAATAGACTAAAACAGATGACCCGCCAACCACAACTGCATATATGCCAAGACCCACCCGTAACTGATCCTATTTTATGTGGCAAAAAGGCTAATTTGTATATAATCTATATATTACTTGCCAGAATTACAGCACATACGAAAAATACTTTTAGTAATTACCTGGTTCTGCAGTTGGGCAAAATCCGAATGGATTAGAAGCAGAATAGAAACGTACTGCAAAAATATTTTGTTTTCGGTACTCACTTTAACTAGTCTACATATTGAAATTTCACTGAATGAATTGGAATTCAGCAATATCATGATTAAATGTTTGAGTGCTGTTTTACATTACTCTCATAGTCTTGTTTGTAAAGACTTTTCTAATCTGACATTTTGAAGATTGGAAACATTCATTTCGTCCCATTTTCCATTATATAACTTCTACAACTCGCACCCTAAAATTATCACTCAACATCTGACATCATTTTTTAAAAATAAAAATGTATGGACTTGCTCATCAATGTAAAGAATCGGAGGTCAAGTTCATATTCTAAGAAAAATTTCGTTTCTGAAAAAACCCATTAGACCTCAACAGCTTCTTGTTAATGATATTTTGGTTGATTGCTTGATAGATTTCCAAGGTACGACATTTTTTTTCTCGCAAAAAAAATTCATCACATTTATTCTCTTTGCACAGCCTTTGTGAATCAAAAGGAATTTTTATTTTTAAAAAATTGGCACACGTAAAACTGGAAGTTGGAATTTTCAAAACCCCAAACTGGACAACTACCTCAACATCCTTGGCACTCTATACATATATACCATATATAACGACAACTAGATTATACAAATCAAATCAAGAACTGAATTCCCTCTAAACAAATTAGACTTCTATTTGCAACAAAAATAGAATGCTCAGCTAAAAAACTCCAGACTGATCTGGTAATTACTAGTTTATAAACCACAAAATGTCGATCAAGTTGCTTTTATTGTTATTGGGATGTGCCAGTTAAAATGGACTTGTTTATGATACAAGTGCATAACAGGAGATACATCACTGATGAAAATTACAAATGCTGTTCAATACAGCTGATGCTTTACTTGTAAGTATCCAACAAACAACAAAAATTATTTGACAATGTCCACTCCTAGTTTGATTAAATTTCATTTTTAACAATGTTATTTAAAATTTAATTTCAATTCAATGAATGTTTATCAGTTACTCTATCTCTTCTTCCAGAGCAAAGTAAGTAGAGATCCTCACCTATTACAGCACTCTTACAAACAGCCGTCATCAGGGCACGGATGAAATATTCTTGTTTAACTGTGAGTTCATCTACTTCTTCCTCTATCCAATCAAACACCTCTTCATTTGAACAGCCTCTCTTTGTAATCAAGTCATTCAGTCTCTCCTCAATTTTTGGGATGGCCATGCTAGCTGTCGGGCTTGTTGGAGCACTATTTTCACCTTTGGTAAATTCTAGTTTCTGAAGAGAAAATGGTATATTTTATGTATTCCATATTGCCACTAGTAAATATATGCCAACCCCAAATTAGATATCAGCATAATCAATTCTATTAAAGTGCTAAAACTGCATAATTTGGGCATCAAAAGTGTATCCATACCTGGACAACATAAAATTATCATCCAACAAACATCTATTCCTTCTGGAAAGATACTTGTTACCCCCATAAAGGCATCTGTTTTGCATTTTAGTTACGTCGTATGACGAGTCTGGCTCCAAACATATGCTGAAATTGTGTTACTGAATTTCAAGTTATTCTTTTCAGTGGGAGTGCTCTCAGAATTTTTTGGATAAAACATACTAAATTGAAATCTGCAGTAATATTTTCTGTGATGCATTACAGCACTTTACAGGTTAGATTAGATTTATTTGTCTTCCATTTTGGATTTCATTGTAATTCAATTACAAGAACTTTTTAAAAAAATTCTTTACGATTTTTGGATTTGATTTGTAAAACCTCAAGTTTTTTTTTCTCTTGCTATTTGTAAGAGCATTGACTCAATTTTTTACATGCAAGAATTGCAGTACACATAAAAAGATGTAAGTTTTATGCTAATATTAGTAACCTGGTTTTGCAGTTAGTCGAAATTTTTGTGCCAAAGGGCATGGTCCATATGGCATAGAATCCAATACAAACACGAAATACAGTGAACAAAAATCCATCTGCTGTAACATTTTTTCCCATATATTAACAACTCACACGATATAGCATTTTACATACCTGGTACTATTTTCTATAAGCAAGGCCTTGTCTGCTACCGAAACTACTTAATATTATGAACACAAATAATTCACATCTGAACAAACCCATCTGTTTTTCTTGAAAATGGGTCCTTAAACAGTTGCTACAAATAGCAAATAAGGAAATGTACTATTGTGCCATACTCAAGTGGCAGTTATCATTTTAAGAATATTCTCAAATTTATACAATGAATATTAAGAGATTTAAAAAAAAGACCAAGATTTGCTCTACTTTTTTAAAAAATGATTACATTAAAAGCATAATTGTTGGCGTGTATGCTAATGATAGCCAAAATTGTAAAAGGTAATATAATTTCCAAAGTTGTTTTGTTATGATGTTTAATGCTATTTTGGCAGCATAAGACTGGCTATACATGGCCTGGTCAAGGAACAACATGGAAAAACACTAGAATGAACCAACAACCCACAGGAAGCTAGTGTGGCATGTACCCACAATGAACGAGACAGAGATATGAACACACACATCACAGGTGAAATGGCAGTGATCCTTAATGGACAGCACTCGAGACTTCTACCACAAAATTTCCAACGTAATGTTATAACATTACAACAAGAAATATTGCTGAAATGTCTTCCAAAATTAAAAGTTTACAAATTATTAACGAAACAAAATCAGATAAAAGCATACTTTGGCAGATCAACATTAAAAGATAAAAAGGCTTATTATTTACAAAAATGTAAATATCTTGAGGTTTCTTTATCATTCAAGCGCAAGCAAACCACTGCACCAAGTTAAGGAAGTTAAGAACAGTTATTCAGCAAGAACCATTTTCTTAGCATCTTATCATACCAAAATCAATAGACCTCTTCCAAAAATACTATGCAAGCCCACTACAAATTATGGTCAGTCAAGGCAGGTGATCTGCAATTAAAACCATTATGCAAAAAAATTTTACTGCACACTGTGACCTTCAATATCAAATCAAATGGCCACTTATTGTAATTATGTCATTCACACCCTTATGTCAAGAACAAACACTTCCAAGCAGCAATAATTTTTCATTTTGATCTCGTTATCAAAATTAACATTAAAATTGGTTGTCTTTTACCTTATCCAAACAATGCCATCCACAACCTTTACTTCAGGTCTCTTATGCAGAACTATAATAAACATTTTAGATGATCAACAGGTTTCTTTCATTCAGCTCTAGTCATCACTAATTTTTAGTCAACACAACATGAAGAATTCTAGTTACTGTACAGTGATACAGATGGATGGATGGACCAACACCATACTATAGTACACTTCACCTTTATGGCACAGTATATATGAAGTAATTTGAATCAAATGAATGATTAAAATACCTTCTCAGAAAGGAACTGATCAATTTTGTTCTTTGGAACAAAATCTGACCAATGCAGTCTGGATTCAGCCCACAACTTTCCGACTTTCTTATGACCCTGAAATAAAACAAAACATTTGGTTAAATAAATTAAAACTGCAAAACATATTACATGCATCTCGGACACTGCAATCAGAAACTTCAGATTCTGTTCCACTTCATTCTGGTGCGGGATGGAGTTCTACATTCTACAGCTTTCTTATTTTGCTATTCTTTTCAGACATTAAGAGAACATGCCAAAACTTGCAATAATTTCATATCTGGATGGAGCCTGATGTGGTTGAGTGGTATAAGGTGTTCAATGACATTTACTTCAACTTAGTCAACAAGGGTATGTTAAGTTGTCTGCCAGTTGCTTCCAGACCTGCCAACCTTAACAGGTCTTCTCAGCATGGCAATAGAAGTTTTCTAAACTTGGAAGTTTTAAGGGGTAACAATATTTTCTGACAATTTCCCCTCAAGAACCTGCATATTCCATTGTGTTCTTCAGTACTAAAACTTTTTTTTCTGACTTCTATTTATTGTCCTTTTCATCCTAACATGTTGCTGATGCCATTAAAACAAATATCAACAGCTTGATAAAACAGAAGCATTAGAATAACTAAATATGTAGTTTAAAGTGTCCTAGATACTCCGGTTAAGTTAGACTGCTTTCCTGACCAATTCAATTTAACCTAATAAGAAACCTGGATCAGAATCAAACATGGAGGACATGTCAAAATCCAGATACTGCAAACAATCGCTTTCCTTTATTTGTGCCTTTATTCCTATGGTCTGTATTGTAAGGGTCATTTCTATTAAGACTTCAAGCAAATCTGTAACCATGTATAGCCTATTTGTGCCAAAGAATGACACTTAACCAACACAACAAATCCTGTGTAAATGAAACATAAGCACATGCATTCATTCCTCAACAAGTAAAAGCAGCCATAAACTATATATACATGAATACATATCTATGAAACATTTCTAATACTGAAATAACCAACTTAATCATTATTATTACTAAACTAACCTTCATGACCTCATGAAAACTTTTCTATTAAAAACTTCTTTCAACAGAATATATTCGTAACCCAACTTCTGGCTTAGAATTATCAACTGTATGAGATCATTAAGACTGTTCCAGTAAAATAATAAATGCATTTTAGAATTTCAGTTTTTGTATCAACTCTTTGGGCAATCCGAGTACTCTAGCATGTTTTTAAAAATGTGCCTCCACTAGGTTCAATATAAATGGAATAACACCAAGAAAAAGTTGGTTTGTAGTACACATCCTGCAGAACTGACCTCTCTATGACTGGCATCATGAAGAATTTCCACAACCAGAATGCCAGACTTGCCATTGGCTTTGAGGGGTTCACAGACTTGTTTGAGGAAACCAAGGGGCACACTGCCATCCTGTACCATGGGGCCAATAAGCTGACCCAAGTATTCCCAAATCTTTGGAATATCGATCTCCATATCTTCTGCAAACATCAGGATCTCATTTAACCTGCAAGGATATGGACAATTCAGATAGTTAGACCCTGTGAAATATTTAGTACATTTAAACAGTATCAAAAAAGAAAACACAGTTAATGAGACATGCATGTCTATGACATCACATGTACCGTATTTTCCCACATATATCCCGCGTGTTATACCAGATTTTACAAACCCCTCAGGGATGGGGGTGCGGGTTATATAAGGGTGCGGGCTATATCACAATTTTTTTACACATAATAATATTTCAATATATTGTTTGAAAAACGTAGCTACATAACATATATTGTTCTAGTTTTGTTTTGCTAGGGTTGGATATTATGGCTACTACGGTGACTTTGCTTTAGGTCCGCGACGAGCACGTTTGCGTGGATTCATCTTCTCCAACGTTCCTTTTTCTTTTCTCCAACCTCAGATTACACTCTCATCAATATCAAATTTTCTGCCTGTGGCTCTATTGCCATGCACTTCAGCATACGCAATGGCAGTTAGCTTGAAGTCGGCTGTGTAAGGCTTTCGTTTCGGCATTTTTTAAATTAAACAGAAATAAATTATTTAAACTCTAATCTACACTTCACAAGAATACAAGATTATTTATGTAGCCTGTAGTTGAGGCACAGCTCCTATAGACAGCCTACGCACACAAGCACTGTGTACCGTGTTTTTTGCTGACTTTTATTTAGCAAAGGTCGTCGGCTTACTTTGATGATGGCGCCGCTAAAGGCTCCAGTTGAAGGGTCAAACAAATACCTGTTTCTTATTGCTGCGGCAACTTCAGATAATTGTAGAACATTGAAACAGATTTGTTTTATTTTTTTAGCATATAGCAGTGCTTCAAAGGTAATCAGTTCTCTTTGAAGTGTCAGCAAACGTATTTTTTCTTCTTCCATCTGGTATTTGTTTTTAAATTAGTGTCATCTGCTTGACTGTACTCATTTAATGTTTCCGCCTTCTGCGGATGCGGATTTCAACTAGTCAGTTGCATAAAGTAATAAGGCCAGATATCATCATTAGCGGATTATAATATAACAGTGCACTGTTAGGATGGTTTGTCAGTATAAGACAAGGACTTGTTATTTTAACAACATATTCCAGTACATTGTTTCCTGTCATGATTCCTTTGATTTTCTCTACTCCAAACGCAAGAATGTATACATGTATATATATATGTATACTAAATACGGTTTTTATCAGCCAAAATTGGTGTCACCACAAATATCACCAGATGGTATATTTTGTCACCAAAACGGAAAACAGAATCGCAGTTTGCTACATCAGCGAAGCTCCGTGATCCTGTAATTGATTTCATTTCCGATTGTAGGTGTATAAATATATCTATGGTTGCGGGTTATACAAAGGTGCGGTTTATGCCAACGATTTTTTTACACAAAACCCCAAATCCGCGGGCTATATGAGGGTGCGGATTATCTGCATGTGCGGGATATATGCGGGAAAATACGGTATCTCAACCACACTGCAGATAATTTACAAGTTTCAACAGCATCCAAACTGCCAGAGCGGATGAGATTTTTTTAAAAGTATTTATTAATTTAAATTTACAAGTTCCCATGTGAATTTACTGATTGAATAGAGTAACCATTCTGCGTCTTCTACTACAGATATTCTAAACAATGTCAAGACCAAGGAGCAAGTATAGTTAAAATAATACTAAAGGAGTGGATTTATTATCAAATATAACTAAATACTATGTGAGTGATTTGGATTTTTAACATAAATTTAACAATTGTTCAGTCATATCACTACGACGTCTGCAGTGTGCCTGTTCATAGTGATGTCTAGCACTGGGGCATCATGCACAGACATGGTCCATGATGTCCCATCCAGTCACATTATCCCGAAATCAGTCCAACCAGTCACAACACCAATCTCTTAATGCTGAGCACCAAGCGAGGCAGCTGCTAGTACTATTGTTTTAGAAGTCTGTGGTATGACTCAGTCAGGGATCGAACTCCCATACCAAGGCAGACGCTAACCACTAGGCCATTGGAGTGGTCAAGTAAATACCAATTTAAATGTTATGCATCTTGGGTGTGCTTATCATTGGATAAATACAGAAATCTACATGATATATAATGTGTGGGATGTGCTTATCATTTGCTAAAAGCAACAATGTAAATCTTGTACATGTGCTGGGTGTAATAATGATTAGATAAATACCATAATGTAAGTAAGTCAAGTGATCTAAACCCGATTTGAAAACAACTCACCCTTTCACATAAGTATCCACCAAGAGAACATTATTTTTGACTAGATCATGCAAGAGTAGCCCAGTCTGCCTTCGAGCGACCTCTGACCTTTCCAGGACCTGATTTAGGGCATTGTAAACAAACAAGTAAAGACTACCTGATGAGCTCAGCTCCTGGACACATGATATGGCTTCCTGGAAAAACAATAATGAGATATTAGAATAGAACTAAGATCCTTATATTTATTATGAACTTGTAACAGACATGTACGAGTTTAACTGTTCTCTTTTCTTTTATGACTGAATTGTGTTGTTGCCGCATGACAGACCTGTGGTGATGTCACGTTAGGCAGCAATAAACTTGTTAGGTCCCAGATGTGCACAAAGTGCCCAATAAAAACTATTACAGCATCTAATAGTAAGAAATATAAGGGACTCGAGCTTACAATTCATTTTCATAAGAAACATGATAAGCGAATACAAGTTTGCCTTTGCTGCCATGAAAAAACCCAGCTGCATTATATAATCTGGTTCACCTAGAAGGAAAAGCTGTAGTTGGCCAACATTTTAGCCCTATGACAAAGTTTACTTATGCTTATACTGATCTGATATAAAAACATTTGGAATACTTAATATTGCTCAGCACATTATCATCCCATCCCACCTATCCATATGTTTTGCCATTAAATGCTAAATCACAGCTAGAGTTAGAAAGTGGCATTTTGATATCATCCATTTCCTAAGTGATCATATATCTCACTGCAAATGCGGTTTTTGTTCTTCACACCACTAGATAACTACAGATTTGCTTGGTATGATCAATGGTTACATCCAAGCTCTGTCATACAGACTAGCTGTCTTATTACAAAGTCAAACACCTTAAAGAACTGGATAAAGCCAAAAACTAGATAGAACTCTATCCTTGTGAAAGTAGAAAATACAAATAAAACCAGTACTCTGAAATAGACCTCATTTTCGTCCAATCCGCTCTGCTATAGGCAGTCTGGCTGCAATCCTCTGTACAACTATGATTAAATAAACATTTCAGACCAACCTTGGCCTTGACATTTTTTACATTACAAATATGATGTAAACAGCTTTTACTCGTTTGTTTTACTCCTATTTGAGAACAATCACCTGAAAAAATCATTACCCCAATATCTTGTGTATGCAGATATTCATCCATAATAGCACGTGTCTTGTTTAAAATTTGGTTATCTGTAAGCTCTTGCACAGGTGTGGATGACTTTTCCATTGTCTTGGCACGTTCAGGTTCTCGTCCACTACTCCTCTCTTCAGATGGTCTTTGGGCAACAATAGTTCTGAAAACATTAACTATTTGCATTAAAATCAAACTTTTTGAATCGCAATATTCCCAGGACAAAATGTCAACTTTGGTCAACACTCCTACAGAGAAACACTGTACACATTCGAAATGGTTAAAACTTATAAACCAAACACTACAAAAATTCTATCACTAAACATTGCAATTCTTAAATATTCAACAAAAAGTCCATTTTAAGACGATACTGCCCACGTTTTTATCTATCCTTTTGTCAAGAATAATATATTTATGATGGTACTGCTGTCCCCAAAGGTAACTGTCCGACTGTAGCAATGTTTGATGGGCTATATTGCCCAGCATAAAGGATTCAATACAGCTAGTGTCCCAGGTTAAATAGTTATTTGTAACAGCATCTAATTAAGACTGGCAAACATTACACTTAACGTATGTCAGAAACAAGATCTTTTAGCAGTACAAGTCATCAATATTCTGAGGATTTGTGAAGTTGTGCCAATCGTATCACATCACAAGTACTGTGATAATTTACTTCAATAAAAGATGTATCATGATTGTATCACAAACGTAATAGACTGAAAACGTGCAAAACCATCATTCATATCATTACATGAATCCACTGTAGCATGTAATTATGAAACTTCTGCTTTAATTTGTAGATTTCTAATGGAAAAGCTTACTTGGCAGCTGCAAGGACTTTGTCTCTTTCAGATTCCTGAGCGGAACTGTTGGATGGGGGCCCTGGTCGGCCAAATCCTCCTCGTCCACCCCCTCTGCGACTTCCATCATCCTCAGACTTGTCTGCTTTGCTCAAAGCAGAAAACCTACAGAGACAAAACCATATTAGAATGTATGATATTCAACTGAAGTAGACATGAAATAATTACGCCTCCAATGTTCTGTAGTCTCCACTAAACTCATGTTCGACAGATCCTAAACTGGGATTAACAATGTCAAGTGATGTCAGACTAACAAATTTTAATCACTTGGTAAATTAATCCTTAACCAAAGGTTTTCCTCTAAACACCAGTACCAAGGCTTCAAATAATGAACCATACAAAGTGACATTTGAAAGGTGCCTCTGGCCTGCATTTTGATCCCACAAACACGGAAAATGCATCAACTTTAACCAATTTGACCAAAAACTGTAACTAAAACCTTTAAATTGTTAATACCAGGAAGTTTACTGTTCAGTCACACTTTTTCCACTAGTTACTGCTGTCTCACTTATCAGTAAGATTGCTTAAAATCATGTTTATTTTCAAACTTTCAACAGTGCTATCCTATAACTATTGACCATGTTTAATGGGGAGATAAGCAAGTAAAGACAATATTCGATTCAAATGTCAAAACACTGCACAATGTATACTGACAGGCAGAATTCAATATTAGCATCATGAAGTCAAAAGTTTTAATAAGGAGAAAAAGGTTGTAAAATCTTGTTTTGCTTTATTTCTAAAACAATGTATCATACCTATTGCCTGGTGCATTAGGTCTCTCTCCCTCCTGGGATCTGGCCACATCTCCTGTGCTACCCTTGAACCAGCCCAACCGTGCAGCTCCACCACCTGGGCCAAGCTGAATGTTTTCACTGTCACCCAGCTGAAACAATGTTGAAAAAAAGTTCAAATGGAGGAACTTTCTGCTTTCTATTCAGACAACTATAAATTAAGAAATCATTCCTCTGTAAATACAGAAAAAGGAGTCGATGGACAGTTTGATTACACAAGCCTGCAACTGACCTCGAGTATAAAACCTTTGCAATGTTCTGGCTCTTACTAAAGTTTACATGCTAAATTATCCTCGATGTGCAAATTCTGACATTCCTGCATCACGAGAAGAACTGTTACTTCTTCATATTGAAATCAGCCAAAGCAAAATGCCAATACAAAGGAGTATAAAATTCATATGGCAACTTTAGTTTCTACAGGTTTCTACTAGGATGCCAAACTGGTCTAGTGATTTATTTGTTTGTTTTGTTTTTTATGGTTTAACGCCATTTTTCAGCACAATATAGGCTATACATGGCAGCCAGTATTAATGGTGGAGGAAAAACCCAGAGAAACCCCGGAAAGAACCACCGACTCTCGAGAAGCTACTGGCAAGCTTTCTCACATAACTACATTTGCCGACTCAAACACACGCAGACAGAGGTGAGACGGCAGTGGTCCGTAATGGACAGCGCTTTAGACCACTCGGCCACTTGGGGCCCTCTAGTGATTTATAATCAGTTAGTAGCAACTAGTGATGGGAATCGGTCAGAAATTCATAATCGATAATTGGTTTCCTTAACCAACTGATCATCGATTATAATTGGTTACTAAGAGCAAATTTTAATTTTTGTTACACAGTTGTATCTTTGATCAAGAGTTCAATATGTTTATAAATGTACAGGAGTAATCTCTCTTAATGACATGTATACTTTAAAATGATAATAATATTACATCGTGTATTACTTTTGTTCTACAACTTTGTTAAATGAATGCAACTTTTTATGGCTGATCAGTTATATGTAACTGAAATACTGCTACAATCTCCGGAAATTCTTTTGTTTATATGTGATGTGTTTATAATTTAAAGTATTGAAGGACATGATTTTCTTGTTTGTCATTGTTTATAAATACTACTGCAATTTAACTGCAACAAATCAACAAAATGTGTTTAAATTTATAACTCAACAATTTAACAACTTGACCATGTAATAATGACTATATGTTCCTAATTATTAATTGTAAGTTTTTTTTATTTGCAGTTGTGAAGAGATTAATAAATTTCAGGTCAACTTTAGTGGCTGAGTTTTACTAACCTTTGTGCTTTGCATACACCTAAAAAGTAGTCTCCTTTTACACACAATCGATTATGGAGTATCACAATCGATTTTCTTATTGGTTTGCTCAACAAACTGATGATCGATTATAATCGATAATCGGAACAACACTAGTAGCAACTTTTCTGTAGCAAAGTGCATTACCCAATGGCACACCACGGTAGCGAACTTGGAGTGATTTAATGTCCATATTCAACCCACACTCTGTCGGTTGCAAGGAGCCGGTAGTCTAACCATTAAACCACCATGTCTCCACACTAACATAATCCTATTGAAATGTCATGCTGTCCCAATCTGTCATGGTTTTACCCATTCCACATGTGTAACTTACAATTACATCTGAATCTTCCACATTATTTTAAACGGCAACCAATTACCTGGACAAAAGTTTTATGCAATCTACACAGGCTACTTTCCAGGTATTTATTAACAGATGAGGTAAACAAAGTATATAACTAAACAAGACATATCTTACCTTAGAGAGTTTGAGTTTGGTAGGATCAATAGTTCGATCTGTCCTGAGTGGGGTTCGAGATACTGTGTTCCAACCATCTGCTCCACCACCCATGGGGCCACTGGTTTGTCCAGGTCTGCTACGACCTTCAGGTTAAAAAATAAAAAAAAAGATATTGAGCATATGCATTCCAGAAAGAAAAGTCTAAAAGCTTGACCCAAACAGGTTTCTTTAGCAAACTAGTTATTATGAAATATACTGCAAGTGAATACTTTGAAGCACTGGTCTCTTGCCTCTTTACCAACCTCCCATTTAGAAAGGATTTAATTACTGTTAAAAGTGAACAAATCTTCGGTACTGGAATTTGCCTATTTTAACTTATATGGTGCGACTTGACACTTGATCCGACAAAGCCATATTAAATGCCAACTTGCTGAACAATGTGTACAATTCTGATGTTACTCACTTCCTTTCTGGGGTTTGGCTTGTGGCAAGGTTTGCACAAATATGGCTCGATCTTGTGCTTCTTGTGCCACTTCTCGATGAATCTGATCAATTGTTTTGGGGTTGTTGTCGTCGTCCCTTCTTGGCACCCATTTACCCTGTAATTATTGGGATAAAATTTTAATAAAAATGAACTGTTAATGCTTGCGAGAATATATTGCATGCAAGACACAGTCTAGTCATGATAAAAGAGGTTACAAAGTTTTAGAAAGATACCTTTAATCAGTAAAAGAAATGAAAATACAACTGTTACAAATAGGGGACAGATCTCCAGAAACGAATTAAAGTTGAATTCTTCAATCAATCACAAACTATGCCAATGTAAAACTATCACGTTTATGAAGAGATAATTTGATATATATAACCAGATAAAGTCAGAATCAAGTTAAACAAAATATAATAAAAGTGGACAAATAAGAAAAAGGCCAACTTTTTCACAGGAAACTATAAAGATATGGCACACAAAAAGTATAAAAGTTTGATGACAAAACTGCAAATAAGATGGTTTAGGTATATGGTCTGGCAGCAAATTATGTTTCACATTACAAGACAAGTTATAGAAAGAGCTGAAAAATTTACAGATGGATAATATTTCGTCACACATTATTATACAAAGCTATACAGTTTCAAAACATTTCTTTTTATCTACCACAGATTCAATATAGCATGAGGGGCTTTCGTTTCAAGTTTTAGTGACAGGATTTAACTACATCAATATTTTGTCTATGCTTGTTATCATACATTTTCAAAATAACTGAAATAAAATTTAACGTAAAGTTGAAACCATGCAATTCAAAATGTCGATTATTATATGTAGAATTTTCAAATATTATGCTACATATTTTAAATGGCATTTCTGAACACACACTTACCTGTCTGAGTTGTATCACATCTTGCAGCATGAGGCAGACTCTAGATGACAACTTTTTATCATTGACTATCTTCTGCATCTGCACAAAGTATTGATCCATTCTAGGCTGTAATAGAAATTATCAATACAATAATCATAGTCAACAACCAAGGTCTAGACTCTATTAGAAATCAGGTCCAAATGCACTAGCATTTAGGGTTGTTTGTCCCGTTACTAACTACAGATACCCACATTGCCAATACATAATGCCCTTGCAGATTAAGGTCTATGCAGTTGTCCCAGACAAGTAAGCGATTATTTGATATATTAACTTGAAGATGTAAAAACTTTCATCAGAACAAAAATAAATGCAATAAATAATGACATATTGGGTTATTAATAACATTTTAAAGTCTGAACGATTTAGAAATCCTTTTTCAATGGAAACTGCATTAATGCCAGTAAAATGAAAAGTAATACACCTTTAAAAAAACAAGCTCACAAGATTAAGCCTTGTCTTCAACCAAATGTTATCAAGTTGATAAGTAAAACCCACAAAATATGTACTTACTTTGGCCTTGTCTATATCAAGTTCCTTGCCTATGGTTTTGAGCAATCTGCAAAGGCACTCCAAATTCTCCTCATCCTTAGTTCGCAAAAGTTTGAAGACACAGTCGTGCATGATATTTTCTGTGAGCATTTTCAGCTTAAACAATTCACCTATAAACCTGTTGAAAGAGAAGGAACAGTATTATTAAATACACACAATACTTGAACATGTTAATGGCCTACATGTCATGCCTGTCATAAATGAAAACCTTTAACCCAATCTTCACTTTTAAAACTTGCAACAATGCTCTGCCCTAAAAGTAGTACTTTCCTACATTGTAGGCAAAACCTGACCCAAAAAAATGACTTGCATGAGCTATTCAAAATTCACTAAAATATGTTTGTCACAGAGCCAAAGCTAGTCCAAAAACTGCTCAGAAATGTTTCTAGAATACTGGATGCTTTATACCAATTACATTTCAGGATGGATATGAAGCATATACACAGTAGGAATGTTACTATTAATGTACAATTTGTGCTGTAACATGAATGTCTTGATTCTTCATGTATTAAATGTTTATTAATAACGTGCACCAAAAAAAATTTAAAAGTGGCAATTGTGACAATGATAATTTCTTAATCTTATGAACAATATTGTGAGAAAGGTTGAGCAGGTTCAAGAAAGCAAGTATACCTTATATTTCCTAAAGACCTCCTTTTGGCTTTTGTTTCTTCTGCTTCCAGTTCTTCTTTCATTTGCTGCTTTTGTTCCTCCTGAAAGAATAATTTTGAGCCTGTCATAAAATCAAAGCAATTTAGACTCGACATCACACCAGCATCCCAGCATCTATTGTAATTTTATTGACAAATGCTGCAACTACAAATTTGGCTAACTGCAAGCATAGCTCCAGTCTATGAATTTATAATAGCGTGTTGTCTGCTTCAATTTTTAAGAAAACTGCTAACCGTACCAATATTTTGCTACAAGTCTGACCGTTTTCAGTTAGATTAAATAAAACCTGTGCTATTTTCATTATGGAAAACATGTTTGAGAAGTTGTATACTAAGGGAAATAATTCACATATCAACTTTGATGTAAAAAAAAAAAAAAAAAAAAAGACATGCATAGCATCACATCAGCAACAATTTAAAGCCAAAATCTTTCTTGATTGGTCTCTTACCGCAGTAGCTTTCTCTATCTCCTTCCTCTTGGAATCAAATTCTTTCTCTGAAGAATTGGCCTTTTCAAATTCCCGCTGACATCTTGTTAAAAGCAAGGCTCGGAAGTTAACATCTCCCTGCTTGCTTTCTGCTGGCACTTTAAACTACAATAAATAGAAAGGTATGAACTAAATGAATGTTTCAGGTCTGTGCACTTTATTATTTAAAAAAAGAAAGTTATGGAATTCCATTTGAGCTGTTTATGTTTCCTCATTGAATTTTCTCATTTATAAAAGACTTCTTTTCAAAAAGAATTCTCAAGGACCTTGAGAAAATAATATCTCTAATTATTTCTCAGAAGTTTTAATGGATTAGTATTCAATATTTTCATGTTCAGGTTTATTTTTCCTTCCCATGATTTGTGCTATATCTACTTAAGCAGCAGAGAGGGTGAACAGACTTTCTCTAATTGGGGTATATTTTAAGCAAAATATTCTAAGTCTCCATTTGCCAAACTGAGACTTAATAATTTTAGAGCTCTGTTTGTCAAACGGAGCCTTCCTCAAGGGTAAAAAAAAAAGATGCCATTTAGTTGACGTTCACCTCCTCGGCTGCTAATGCGCTAACTAAATATTTGATCAAGTCCGACACGATATCTTGTCCGAGGGTCTGATAAATTTATCGTCACAAATCCGTGTGGGATTGACTGAGCGCGGCTAAAGAAATTTTTAAATTGATTATGATCCATATCACCACCGCACCAAGTTTGCCAAATATTTCTAAGAGTATGAGTATCAACTCCGTTAAATACACACAGCATATTACAGTTATCTCTGATCACTTTTGGTATTTGAGTGTAACGTTGAGTGATATATATCACATCGGTGTTTTTGTGACGCCCCCGGGAAAATATTCTAGCAGGATTTTTTTGATTATCTAACATGATATCATCATATACGACTAAATTGTTAATACTTCCATCAATATCATCAATGTTCGGTGCCTCTTCGATATCGGTTATAAACTCAATAACACCATCGCCGTTAATTTCTTGCGCGGCATCATTAAAATCCTTTAATACTTCATAACATCGTTGATCATCTACACTCGGAGCAATCATATACAACTTATCCCACTTCATCCATCTAGTTATCAAATTAAGTAGTAATTGTGTTTTACCACTTCCAGATGGTCCGATGATAATCGCGCGAATAGAATTTGGTAACATTGCATGGTGTTTAATAGGTTCCCGTCGTCGAGTAGCTGAATAATCAATTACATTCATAACTGTTATATATAAATTATGGATCTATATTGTGTGAAGTGTAGGACGCGTACTGGCACAAATGACTTGACGACGATTACAACGAAAAATAATCGATCAGCGCTTTCTGGTAAATGCGTACAGTGTAGTACGAAAAAATTTAGATTTACTTCCACGAAACCTTTAAAAAAAAACGAGGAGGTGATATTGCAGCCAAATTGACAAAACTCCCAGGAACACCGTGGGCAAAGTATCCAGGAGAAAAGCACCTTCCAGGATATAGCTACTGTGGACCGGGAACACGATTAGATATCAGACTTGATGATCAAAATCAGCCCCGACCCGGCGAGTATCCAATAAACGCTATTGATAAGGCGTGTCATGCTCATGATGTCGCTTATAAAAGCAGCAATCTTCAACACAGACATCTCGCAGATGTAAAATTAATTCATGCGTTAAATGCTATTCCTGATAAATCCTTCAAAGAAAAGTTGGCTTCTTGGTTGGTAAAATCTGCTATGAAGGGTAAATTGATGTTAGGTGCTGGTAATTGAAAATGTTAGCATTTTAATATGGAATCTATTTACTATTCTCCGAGAGGATACTGGAGAGGTTACGCAGCAATTAATAAACTCGCTAGTGCATCAAAGGTGAAAAAAACTACAGCGGCAAACTGGTTATCTAAACAAGCAATATGGCAAATTTATCTACCAGCGCCTAAACAAATTAACTATTCGCATTTTGATGTTACAACACCTAATGAAGTTCATCAAGCTGATATACTATTTCTGCCGCATGACAACGGTTACAAATACGCGTTAACGTTAGTTGATATTGCAAGTCGATACAAAGAAGCAGAACCATTAAAAACAAAATCATCTACTGAAGTAGCTTCTGCATTTGAAAAAATTTATCGACGAGGTCCTCTGCGCTGGCCAAATCTGTTACAAGTTGATCCTGGCAAGGAATTTCAAGGTGTTGTTACATCTACGATGAAACATCATAATGTCGCCATCAGACGAGGACACACTGCGCTACATCGCGATCAGGCAATTGTTGAACGGTTTAATAAAACCCTTGCTGAGCGGTTATTCGGATATCAATACGCAAAAGAATTCATCCAGGATAAACGATCCCGTGAATGGGTTAAGAGATTACCAGCTGTGATTACCGCAATCAATAATGAGATTACTAGAACAATTAATATGAAACCTGTCAACGCTATTAAGAAGGCGTCTATCAAAATGGAAATCCAAGGAATTTCACAAAAAGAACCAATTCTTGGTAGTAATGTCATTGTAAGGTACTTATACGAACCAGGAGAGCTTGAGGGTGGTAAAAAAAGAGCTACTGATCCTATTTGGAGTGTCACTACGCATAATATATCCGGCATAACACGATCAACTGGTAGACCTCCAGTCTATAAACTGGATTCAACTGCTCCTCAGCGGGGTTTTACACGCGAACAATTACAAGTGATTCCCGAGGATACTCAATTACCACCGCGTGGTCTTAATTAGCACCCAGGGTGCTGTCACCCCGGCGTCTATTACACTCAAGACAGGTCAACATCACATTGTTTCTGACATGACCGAGATTGTTATCATTTCTATCTACGGTAAATTGGCGAGGATCTTTATCCGACCAATTCCAACTCATTATACAATTACAACTTGCGCAGTGATTATTTTGTTGTTGCTTCAAAGTGATTATTAATTCAGCATCAATGTCAAATTCTCTTTTATTTTTTGTATCCTGTTGTTTATAACCAGAGAGTTTTTTTCTGATTATATTATCATCGGTGTGTATATTACTTATTGTATTGTCATTATCATTAATCACAATTCTTCGAAGTTGGTTTATTCGCCGTACTCTGGATACTGCGAGATAAACTAAATTTGACCACTCAATATGATTATCTACTATCCAAAGAGTTGTATCGGATATAGTCAATCCCTGTGAAGAGTGTATTGTTGCTGCATAACCTAACGTCCATGGGGATTTATCAGCACCTAATGCATCTTTAACGACGCTGATATCAACCAGCACAATATCATTTAATACTAAATTCTGCTTTTGTTGTTGTCCAGGAATGTCAACGTCGATATTCTGCTTTCGTGTATCCTTAGGTCTATAACAGAGTGGTACTGGAAGCGTTGCAAATTTTTCTTTATGTAGCGCAAACAACTTCATCTGAAGTGCGTCTCTGACTATTTTTCTACTCGCGATTATTAAATCATTTGGCTTCCACATTTCCCAAAAATCATTCATGGGAGTTTCAGAGATTATTTCACGCGCTATTTCACATTGGATTTTATCCGGTTGTAATCTAATTAGCGCTTTGAACTCGCGTAATTGTTCATCAAGTGATCTATGGTCGGTATTAATCTCTTCATAATAATCTACAAATCCTTTTAGCCATTCATGTGGAGATCCACCAACAAATGGCTGCGGTTGGCCGTGATCCCCGCACATGACGACTTTTGTGTTTTTGTTTAACAACCATTCAAGAAATATCTGTAATACTGTCAATGATACCGTGCATATTTCATCCCAGATTATTATTTCAGGAATAAATTTATCGCCCATTCGATCAGGAGTCCATGTATCGCCTTTCCATCGAAAGAAGCTGTGATAAGTACAGGCTTTTACCCCCCGCGCTATCATCTCTCTGGCGAGTCTGTGAGTTGGTGTTAACACAATCATGTTTGTGAAATCCGTAGGATTTTTACGACGAAATAATTCGATTGCACGAGTTGTCTTTCCTGATCCACCACAGCCGTTTAAATAAACTGTCTTGTATCTACAAATCGGATCGGATACAGGTGGTGCAGTAGAAAATTCTTCAGAAATATTATCTATATTTCTACAAATATATTTATCATCCATAGCAACGTCTGCGGATTTACAATACTCATGTAGTGTTTCTTTTTTAAACCTCCAATTTCCCCACGCTTCCTTAGGATCTGTGAATTTAGCTACATCTGATTTGTATTTCTCATGGATATACATCGAATCAGTAGCTACTCTAACCGCGGTATTAGGAAATCTGTTTATCATCGAGAATAGATTAATACAAGAATAGGCTAGCATAGAACTTCTCAAATGTGTGTACTGACAACTATATCCATCACAGTAGGTAATAACCGTACCTAATTTCTCACCATTGGATCGAAAAGCATCCCTACGGGTTACAAATTTTCCTTTTTTTATTAAATCGGTTATGATAAAATCGTATTCTTCATTGTCTAAGATCAATCTCGAAGAATATTTTGCATTGTCAAATCTTCCACCTTGAGTGAATTTACCGATTATTCTTCGTCCGAGCTCTTTAGCCTCTCTATTCCTACCTTCTAATAACCTCTTAGACCAATCCATAAGTGTTTCACAATCTCCTAATTGTTTTCGTTGTTCGTTAATTATTTTTTCTAGATCGGGTTTTGGTAACCAAACATCTTTCTGAGCGTTATAACAAATAATCGCTTCACTGACAATTAACGATATTAGCATACCACAATCGATCATATATCGCAATAGCACAATTGGCATCCACGCTTTTTCATACATATGTCTACCAAGCCAAAGATAACTACACGGATGTAACCCTGTAGCTAATTCGAATGATATCACACGAGCGAACCCGGTTAAATCAAAATTAGAACTAGAAACGCTAGCGTTTCCACTAGCAGTTCCAGGCAATGGACCATTAATCGCAACACGAGTCATTTCATGTGTGGGATGTCCAAATCGTTTAAAATATTCAGAGCATTCTCCATATCCGAGAAAACTTCCAGGATAACACGCGGATATATCAATTGAAATCATACCGTCACGATGGTATTTTGTATTCCACAGTCCTCCATGACCAAATTCGATGCAACTCAACTTCACATCCTCCAGAAAATTATTTCGTGTTGGACGCCATGAGTTTTTTTCTCTTGCAAAGTGAGCTACCACTGATGGAATTGTGAAGCTATCCGTAAGTAGTTTTTCTGTAGAAACACTAGTGTTTCCTTCTAAATACTCATTAGCGATTTTTCTCATTTTAGTATCTAATTCTTCAGTTCGATATAATTCACCATTTGGTTTTACAAACTGATCAAATCCTATTTCCGGATCCTCATTACTCCTGAGTAACCATACTGACACAGGGTCGTCTTTGGTTAATGTGTGAATAGCATCAAATAATTTCTCTTCATAGAAATCATCTGAAAATTTCCCGGAAAATTTCTTTAGGGATATATCGAACAGTTCTTTCTCGTGGAAATATATTTACCGCGGGTGTCCACGCGTGTTTGTTATGATCGATAATTTCAATTGGAGCTCCTCGCGATTGATATTTCGGTTCGTATAATACTTCTCCGGTTATTGTCGCTACCGATATTGGAAATTTTAATAATGCTTCTAATTTAGCTATATCGGAAATCGTTGCCCCGCGTTGTTTCACTGTTAGTTCCCATTCGGTTATTTTTTTTCTTCGTAGATCAGTTAATTTGTTTCCCCGGGATGCATTTTTGAAGTGTTCTATTAACCGTGTTGCTACACAATTAAGTGGCAAAGCCACTGATGATGAAAACATCGGAGCTAGTTTTGTAATATTAGGATTATTATTTATTGGATATAACCCATACACAACTGCTGTTACAGGGTAAGATTTCTCATAGTATGGTTTGTCAATTCCAGTTAGAATTCCTGGTTTGGAATCTCTACTCACAATAACAGTTTTTTTATCCTTAAGGATTGGGTCAAATTTATCTCTGATAATCCATTCACCTTCCTCTTCGATAATGAATTTTATTCTAAAAAAATACCTCCGTAGAAATTGCTTTGCAATTTCACCAAGGTGTGAAAGTATCACAGCTGCTCTTATATCATTCATAGTAGCATCAATTACAGGTACATTGACATCTTCATCAATAATTCGAAATGTCGACCACGTATGAGATGCTCCATCACGCTTAAACTCATTAAAACAGTCGCTGATTTTACTCAATAGTGGTTTATCATCTACTAGACTTTTAGGTATATCAGAGATTCTATCGAGATTAAATCTAACATTTTTCCAAGGCTTAATTTTCGATAATCTCTTGAACTCCTTCATATTATAATTAAAACAAGTATTTAAATAAGAAAATTTTATATAATGAATCATTGCAAATGGCTTATGATTGGATCAAAGACTCCATGTAACAAATCATGCAGAAATGAATTCTGTGGGTATCATATGCAGAGTGTGAGAAACGGTTCGGAGGGACCTCTACCATGCTTGCATTGTGGGGTAGGTGTAAGAGGCAATTCGCAGTTATGCATTAATTGCGGGGGTAAGCGTTATAGAGAGTTAAAACGTTATTATGACAAGCGAAGAATCAAAAATCCTGACGACGTCAATAGCAAAATCATAAAAACTGCTCAAGATTACTTAGGCAGATTTGCCAATGTTATAATTCAGCCAATTAACGAATTAGACAAATAAAAGTATTATATATAATGAACCAAGAATTTCAAAGACATCCTGTTATTAAAAATTACGAAGCTTCTAGTGATGGTGTTGTTAGACACAGTAAAAATAAGAAATCTGTTGGGCGGGATAATGGTATGGGTTATTTGATATTTAAAGCTGGAGGGAAAATGTATCTCAATCACCGTTTCGTTTATGAAGTGTATAATGGATTAATCAAGGATGGCCTTGTTATTGATCATATTGATGGTATTAGGACACATAATTCTTTGAATAATTTACGAGCTGTTACACAAAGTGAGAATACTGCATTTGGAAATACTGGTACTTGTAAATCAATTGGGAAGAGACCAGTAAGATCGTTTAATACTGACACGGAGATGGTATTTCAATCAATGTCAGAAGCTGGTAAGTATTTCGATATTCACACCTCCTCGGTACAAAAAGTAGCAGAGGGAATTTATAAGACCGCTTTTTCAAAGCGTTTTAAAAACAAAATTCAATTTACTTACGTAGGGAGATAACTCCGTTAGGTATAACACGTGTGAAATCCATAGGATTTCCACCAATGACAGAGTTACGGATCTTAAACACGGAAAATCTTCGATTTTTGATTGGCTGTTATAATTACATAAATCCGAACAAAACACAATCAATTTTGTCTTTTTTCAAGTCTAAAATTCTTCGAATTTCAAGAACTGTTTTATAGACACGTCGTATTTAAACATTTTTTTTAATGTCTGTTTCAAGTATTATATGTGTTTTCAACGTTGTCAGTGATCGCTAATAAACAAACAAATAATTACAATCACTACACCTATTTTATATCACCTCGTCGTAATGAGTGTATATATACAAATTCGTTCTTATTATAATTGGGCATTTAGCCGAAATTCAAGTGTAAACAAAACCACACCGTCACACGTGGTATGAACGTTATTATTGACATTCAAAACCAAAGTTTCGATTTTGCGGTTTTGTTTACACTTGAATGTAGAATAGCCCGCGTCATCCATTGTCATTGAAATCAATTCATTCATTGTGTCACCTATAATCTATTGTTGTACCGTCGTCATTGTCATTGAAATCAATTCATTGTATATACCATTGTCATTGTTCACCTATAATCTATTGTTGTACCGTCGTCATTGTCATTGAAATCAATTCATTCATTGTTCACCTATAATCTATTGTTATGTGTTTGTCGGTTGTAACTGCTTGATGTATAAAACACCAAGGGGGTTCAAAACGGTAAATGTGCCGTCGTCATTCATTATATATAATCATAATCACCTATAATCGCATTAAGCTTCTGGGTATACTAAGATGATCAACACCTTAGTGTATCCAGAATTCATTTTGAAAATACTTTATTTAAACAAATATATTTTTATATATATATATATATATGAATATTGAAAATCTCAAATTGATTATTATTGAAATCAACAAGTTGAAGGATCAAAATATAAAATTATGTTCAGGGTTAGATTGTGATCAAATTATGACCAATTTCGAGGATATACAATTTGCAGAACAGACCGGAAAATATGTCCTATCTAAAAAATATTTTTTAATTAAGAATATCCAAAAGCTTATACGTGAGAGCTTAGTCAATACTGAAGATGTTAATGTCTTCGTACCATTATGTAGCATCGTTGAACGTGTTCGAAAGCAATTAGGATTAGAATATGAACAAAAGAGACTTATTAATTGTAAAGTGAGACAATTAAAAACATTAATGGAAAACTCTGAAGGTGATGAGCCCACGCGTAGAGAGCCTCCTTTGTTTGTATAACCGATACGGTATGAGGAAGTAAAATTATGTGTGACTCAGTACAATAACAAGGAAGTATTAAAATACTTTACATTTTTTAGTTAGTGATTTCTTTCGAAATGATTTGCATTTGAAAATCCAAAGGATTTTTATTTGACAATTAGTAATACTCTTTCAATAATGGTAGGAGAATCATTAACTACACGGAACACTAAAGAAAGACTTGAAGCTCTTAAGAAAATATTACCCCTTCGTGATAGAATCCGCGAAAAACTTCAACAACGGCAATTATTTCAGACTGACTTCACAGAGGATACAGAACAACTCTTCAAACCTATTGTTAGTGCAACTGAGGGTGTGAAAACAGCAATTTCTAAACAAGAAAGCGCGCAAAAAGAGTCCTTTCTCCCTGTGTTAGAGAAAATATCAAAACGAACTAAACAAACGAAAAAATCATTAAAAACACTTCCTGCTGGTTTTGTAGATGCTATAGAACAACGAGAACAAGAACGACAAGAACGAGAACGACAAGAACGACAAGAACGAGAATTTCAAACAGAGAGACTATTTAGTGATATTGATATTTCCTCACCAGAAATGCAAGCATTTCCACCTGAACCAGAAGAATTTCAGGAAGTTCAAGAAGAAGAAGAAGAAGAAGAAGAACAAGAACAACAAAAAAGTAAAACGGAACGAAGAGATCTTAATCCGGAAAAAATATTTAAAAGTGATACGATAAGTCTTATTAGTAAACAATCTATGACTGATGAACAATTTGCTAAATTTCTCGTCGACAAATCTATAAAAAGTCAACGAAAAGAGTATATGAATCCTGAATATAAAGACTCAATCACCAAGAAGGAATGGAAAAGAAAAATATATTTAGCAAGAATTAAAAAGTCTACACTACCACATAATGATACAGGATTTGAAAAAATTGAAAAGTTGATGTCTCGAATAAAAAACCCAGCGATACCAATTAGACCCCTTATACAGCAATCCACCTCAACTGAAGGTGCAACTGGTATCACTAAAAAATCCAAAGAATTTTCAAAAACAGGCAGTGGCTTAGTTGGTAAAAATCCTATAGATTTTCACGCTAGTGTAACATGTCCTGGTAATATTCTCGGTGATATATCCCGATTAGAAGTACTTGTAGGAGGAAAACGAGCCGGGAATAACTCACTGGAAATAATCAATGAAGCAGCTGATATCTGTAGGCGATTATTTCAAGGTGGTATCATGGATATTGCAACATATAGAAATTTCATTGAGGAGTTAGCCGAAAATTCTTCGAATTTCTACGGTTATCATAGTGACTAGATAATTGGAAATGCTTTAGCATTTGGAAACACTAGTGTTAGAAGTATAATACTTCTATATAGAGAATGATCATACACTACAACCATGATAAACCAACTAACGTCTACGTGGTAAACTCACGATTACCAAAATACCGAGTATACTATGGAGATGGTCTCGGTAATACTATAATGGGATTATTTTCAAGAATGGCTCCAAAAGTGGCTCCATTTGCAAAACAGGCAGCAATGAAAGCAATTGATGTTATCCGAGATAAGGGTATTAACACTGTTGGTGATCTTGCTAGTAAGGCGTTTTCAGCCGCTCGGGATAAACTAACAGCGCTAGTGAAATCACGAAGTGATTTTCGACGAAATTTTTCAAAACCTGGAAATGCTAGCATTAGAAACACTAGTGTTTCTGGAATGACTTCACTGCCATCTACTGCAGTAATGCCTACACAGGTTAGTAAAATAATAAATAACGCCGTGGATAAAAAACTACAATCATTAATGACTAACGCCCAGGATAATATAACAGCAAATATGATAGCCGGAAGTGGGCTTCCGGGAAGTGGCTTTAAGAAATTTCGCCGGAAACGTTAGAAATATTTATTTGAACAGGATTTCCAATTATGATAGTTATTGTAGAAACACTAGTGTTTCTAATGCTAGCATTAGAAATATTTGTGTCAGAATCACTTGTGATTCTATTTATTTGAATAGGATGCTCAGTTGTTATGGTTATTGTAGAAATGCTAGTGTTTCTAATGCTAGCATTAGAAATATTTGTGTCAGAATCACTTGTATCAGAATCACTTTTGATTCTACTTGCGTTATCTTCATTATCAGATATTTTCATCATCATTATTAAAATACACCCAACTAAATAATTAGTTTAAAAATTCTTTAGAATTTTGAAAATTATTTTTATATTATAAAATATTTATAATTTGCTAATTTTGTTAGATTTTTTACTTTTTTTACTCATTTTTCTAGTGTTTTTACTCATTTTTCTAGTGTTTTTATGCAATTCATCGACAAAATTTCATGAAAATCGAGGATGAAAACCCCAGGAATTCATTTAGAGAAAATCGATTTTGATCAGATTTTTTATCATGTGAGGCTAAAATATGTTGTTGTCATCGAATTTTCGATGTTTTTTTTATTGATTTTGTATTGTTTTTTGGCTAATCCGTCGACATAATTTCATGAAAATCGATTTTCTCTAAATGAATTCCTGGGGTTTTCATATGAAACTATTTTAAAATAATTTCAAAATTCTTTCAGAATTTTTGATTTAGACCATCGGATATATAATAAAAATGTTCAAACAAAACCCTGATGTTGCATTTGACATGGAAGCCCCAGTGCTTAAAGATACTTCTGTACGCGATTATCAATTTTTTGCTTATCACGCAGTACAACCTAATCTTCGAGGAAGAATTGAACTTCAGGTTCATGATACCAGTAAATACTTTTTACCCGCTGAAGCCTTTATTGAAGTCGAAGGTGAACTCGTAACAGATGTTGTAGCTAATACACAATATGCAGCTGATATCCAAGTTGGTTTTGTCAATAATGGTATCATGGCATTATTTGAAAGTGCTAGATATCTCATTGATGGAAAAGAAATCGAATCTATTGAACGTGAAGTTGATGTAGCAACAACAATACTAGGGCTAGCAAGATACTCTGACGATTATACAAGATCGGCCGGTCCATCTATGATGTTTGCAAAGGATGTTAAAAATACAGCGGGTAAAAATCCATTTGTTATAAGACAACCAAATAATCGTACTCATCCTAATCCTATCCCCTTTACTACCGCTGCTGCTGCTGCTGGTGATGCTGCTATTGCTGCTGCTTCTATTGAGGATATGATTATAAACAATGATCCTGATTTCAATCTAGGAGCTGCAACACGTATGTCAATGTTGGAAGGAGATCGTCGACGATTTTCATGTGCGATTCCGCTCCATCATATATTTGGATTTTGTAGAAACGTCAGAAAAGTTATTTATGGAGTAAAGCATACTGTAGCACTAGTGAGAAAGGGTGATGATAATAATGCAATCTGGCGTATTGGTGGTGCTGCGGGTAAAGTAATTTTATCAAAACTATCACTGTGGATGCCAGTGTTGACTCCATCATTGTCAGTAGAACCGCGGTTGTTATCATTTATGGATCAAGGGGGAAAGAGATTATTAAGCTGGTTGACAACGTCCACAGATACCATGGATTCTAATATTGATGGTACATTTACATGGCATTTGGCAGCACGACAGGGTGTTTCAGCTCCACGGCATATATTTGTTGCTCTACAGGATATTACGAGATTAAACAATCAAGAAAGAAGTCATATGATATTTGATCAACTTGGGTGTAGTGAAGTCTCGCTGAAAATAAACGGACAACAAGAACCAGCAGAGGATATACAACTTAACTATGAAAATAACCACATTGCACGAGTTTATCATCGATTGCTATCATTTATGGGACGTGATCAAAATGTAGATACTGGTCTACAAATATCACAATTGGATTTTAAAGGTCTGTATCCGATTTATTACTTTTCCCTAGAACATCTTGACTTGATGAAACAGTCCGTAGTTGATATACACTTCCGAGCTCGTGTACATCCTGGTGTTCACCCTGCTGCTCCTCCTCCTGGTGCTGTTGCTGGTGATGTTGTTAATTACAGAGCAGTTGCTGTTATTCTTAGTGATAAATCAATGATACTCGAAGGTGTTGGTGGACGAATGAGACTAGTAGATGCACCAGTGGAAAATCTGTAAGATTTTCTTAATCCAAAATTCTTTAAAAATGACTCGCGATTTAGAATCAACCTGTTTTGTATAATGTCGTATAGTAATATCAATGTTACGTTGACACCTGGTCAGCTAAAAAAATTACAATCCAAATCAGCTAAGCAATGTGGAACCACAATAACGCTGAAACCTAATCAAATGAATGGCGGAGGGAATAAACTATCGCTGACGAAAACTCAAACTAATCATTTTAATAAAGCGCTGAAAGAAAAAAAGGGAGTTCAGGTTACTCTTTCTACAAGTGCGATCCGTAATATGGAAAAGACTGGTGGTATATTCCCGTTGTTAGGGTTGATTCCAGGGTTGATTGCCGCAGCAGCCCCAGCGGTAGCGAAGGCAGCAGCGTTAGGAGCCATTGGTACCGCGGCAGGAATGGCATTGAAAAAGGCAACTGGAAAAGGGTATAAAAAAAAAGGAAAGGGTCTAAGACTACCAGGAACCCCGAGTTCATGGTACAGCGGAAAGGGTCTTCGAATTCCAGGAACGATATAGTTCCGAAATCTTCGATTTCCAAACCGATGGTTCCCATGTCCAATTTTGATTTAATTGATGCCGCTAAAAAACTAGCGATTAAAAATTTCAGAGGTGTTTTTATGAGAGATCAGTTACCGACACAACCAAATGATGTTGAAACCGGTATTATTAATTTAGATAACAGCGATGGACCTGGAACACATTGGGTTTGTTACGCAATTGATCCACGTGGGATTATTTATTTTGACTCATATGGATTAGCGCCGCCAAAAGAATTTATGCGTTATATTAAGAAATTTAAAAGATTTCCAATTTTTTATTCTACACTACCAACACAAACGTTGAATGACCCACCAATATGCGGTCGAGAAGTATTAAATGTCCTTAATGCTATTTCGAAAGAATCTTTAAAACCACCTCATGTAGTGGTAAATGAGTATACTAGCGGTAGAAACGCTAGCGTTTCTCGGATTAGAAATCCATAGGATTTAAATAATAAAAAGATTTCTATAATAATGATTGATATTTGGGGACGACCTTTATCATCGCTGAAGAAACCTGATAGTGGAGTTGAAACCGTTGATAACAAGGATATTAAAAAACTAATCGAAGATGAAATAGCTGAAATATTAAACCTAGCAAATGTTGATCCTGGTGAAATAGTTGTATTTCAAGATCGTCAGGGTAAATTGAAAAGTAGTAATATCTCTCTTAATGATATTTTGGTTAAACAACGAGATGCAGCAGAGGATACTATCGCGTTATTTTCTGATGGGGGTAAACTCAAACCAGGTGTACTTGTTTCAACAATTACGGATAAATTAACAACATACGATAACACAGTGAATTCATTAAAATCGCTTAATGATAAATATGACGATCATATAGTTGTATTTGACCAGTTTACTGCATTACAAAGAAATATAGTTGACAAAATTGACAAACCCATACTAGAATTTTTTGGAAATCCACCAGTGACCACACCAAAACTCACCACAATAAAAGATTCTATATTGGAACTAGCAACTCTTCAATCCGAATATGAAAAACACACGAAACTATTTATGACGTTTCGTAAAAACCTCATGGACAAGTTTATTGGGAGCCCATTTGATAAAATTGAAATAACACTTCCCGATATTAAAAAATCCATCGATGAACTTAAAACATTCAACAACGCAATAAGGGATGATGCAATGAGAATGATAAGCGTTGTTGAAAAAGTAAAAATTCCTCATAATAAATCTATCGTCAACAACGTAGTATACACGATTCAATACGGATCATTTATGTGGACTCCCACAAACAATATTTTAACCGTAACCGCAGCAGTCAAGGGTATTTATCGATTAATAATAGTATCACCGAATCAGTTTGATATATCATCAAGTAGTTCATCTGGAGTCAATAATACGATATCAACGATAATCGACAAGGATACAACTGAACAATTCACGATAACGACTACAGATAAAAATCTAGCCAAGGTTTCAGTAACGTGGTACGTAGAATTCGTAGTGGATTTAAGTAAACAATTAAATTGAAAATAAAATCCTTAAAAATTACTTTGCAATTTTGAATTTCGTAATTGAAAATGCTAGCGCTTTTAAAATAAAATGACTCCATCATCGAATCAGTATCGCTATGATCAAGTCAGAGAATTTCAAACTAAACTCAGTTCTCTCTGTGAGGAGTATCAAATAAAAATCAAAAAATACAAACGAAGAATAACCACAGTTGATGTCACTGTGTATTCAGTGTCGGGAATAATCACCGCGGCTGGAATAATACTATCTTCGGTTACTATGATTGCTCCGGTTGTAGTACCAATCGTTATTTCTTCGATAGCTACAATCGCCGGGATATTAACCGGAATTACAAAAAAACTATCTTCATGTAGCCAGAGTAAACTACATGATTATTTAATTAAATATCATATTGCATCTGCCGGTTACTCGCAATTATCCTCGTTGATATCATCGTCGTTGGATGACACAACAATATCAGATAGCGAATTTTCAACGATGGCTCAATTGTATAAATCAACAATGCTGAAATTAGAGCAGAATAATAATAATAATGTTGTCGCAAGAACTACTTCAACAAATAGTAACAAATACAACACCAGTGAAAACAAGCACGATATCAATAACCTCAACACGTCCCGAATTTAGTGTTAATTTTCCAATTCCTGTTCCCGTGAGCGAGATCGCACTAGCAAAACTACGAGTGTATCATAGCTGGCCTAATATTAGATCGGTAGCATTTGGTGGTCAACAACCGAATAATTCCTTGGTATTTGCAAACAAGAATCATGAAGACGGAACACCAGATTGGCAGGTTGTTTCTATACCAACAGGATCATACCAAATAGAACAGATCAATGCTGAATTTCAACGCAGAATTAAATTTATCACTGGAAAAGAATCAAAAATCGCTATAACAGTTCATGAACCAACACTATCATCTGCTATCGAGATAAATACAGAAGGATACGTTGTAGATATTTATCAGAGTTCTATAAGATCAGTGTTAGGATGGCCTGAATTACCACCGGATAACTCGCGAGAAAATTCGAAGGATTTTCCACCCGAACCTAAGAAATCCGATTATATCACCGACAAAATAAAACCCGTTAATGAAACCAAAAATTATCAAGATTATACCCCCGATAAGTTCATAAATAAAAAAGTTTTTCATTCAATCTACCTCCCTCTCATCAACGGAAATTTCACAGTAATGAATAATGATTTTTCACGACTGCTAATATCTATTAAATCCGGCTCTCTCACCAAGGATGAATTTATCAACGTCGTAGAAACGGGTAATAAAATCATCGACGATATGAAAATATTTCACTCGAAAATTATTCAAGAAGTATTAAATGAAGAGATCTTACATGATAAGTTTGCGGATCTATACAATATTAATAAAACGGAGATTAAAGATTTTAAAATCCCTGGATATAACCCGGATAAACTAAAGAAACAACTTGACGATGCTATTAATATTGGGTTTAAAAGAATCCATGATAATTGGAAAAAATCAAAGAATCCTACAGAAAATATTCTGAAATTTAATAATGATCCAGAAGGCGGCGGTAGACATATTGCTCCGAACAATGTGAATATTTCAACGGTGATTGCGCTCAATTTAGTATGTGACGTTATCGAAGGAAATTATCAAATAAATCTCGAACAATCAAATCAAGCTCAGCAAGGATATATTTTATACTCATTTGCACCAACGGCTCCTCCAGGATTTCTAATTATTGAAGACCCAACTAATCTAGTCTATATGCGATGTCATAATAATTTGTTAACGAGAATTAATTTCAAACTCACTGACCAATCTAATAATCTGATTGATTTACGAGGTGAGGTTTTACAAATTAGTTTGTTTGTGAAATCTTAAGGACTTGATCAAATATTTAGTTAGTAAAAATCGAAGATTTTCATAGCAGCCGAGGAGGTGAACGTCAACTAAATGGCATCTTTTTTTTTTACCCTTGAGGAAGGCTCCGTTTGACAAACAGAGCTCTAAAATTATTAAGTCTCAGTTTGGCAAATGGAGACTTAGAATATTTTGCTTAAAATATACCCCAATTAGAGAAAGTCTGTTCACCCTCTCTGCTGCTACTTAGCTAACAACCAGTCTAATGAACAGCTAAAAAACTGAATTTCCAATTAGATGCGGATCAAACGTCTTTGGGTAGCCGTACAATACTTTGCCCAAAGAAGTAAGGGTTATGCACCTGGATAGAACTCACCTTGTTCATTAGATTACGACCGATGAATATAGTTCCTTACAAATTTTTTAAATACCAATCACCGAATTTCATAAATTTTTTATAATATTCTTAAACGTCTGGTTTAAGTTCACTGTAAATTTCTTTTATAATTCTGCTAGCAAAGAAATAATGGCAAAGCATAAAATTTTTCAAGTCGTCCACTTCGATTAGACTAATCTCTGAAAATGAAGATGCTGACAAAAGCAAATATTCTGTCGCATAGAGTTGCAACAGGACAAATGATACAAATAATTTAAACACTAAACTAGGTTTTCCATAAAATGAGTTACCTCCTTTCAAATTACTTACCATAGATAAACATCTGCACATATTCGCATAGGCTACACTAAATCCTGGTTCACTAATAGCCTGAAATCAGAAAATAATAATAATAAATATGTGCTTCAGAATACTTGATAACATCACCCGAACCACCACCTATTGGAGGTATGTGGTATTGGTATTATCAGTGGCCCAAAAAGTGCAATTTGCATGCTAAATGTGTACTTATGTACGTGCTAAAATTATAGCACCTATGAAGAAAAAAATCTTGCTAATGAAATGGTCTGTAGCTGGTCAATTTTTTTACAATGGGCTTGTGCAAAATCTATATGTACAATAACCAGAATACAAAGACAAAATCATGAAAATTTATTTGTATTTAGCACTCTATAACCAGCATATGTGTAACATGCACTGAATGATTCATTAAGTGACAATCGGACAAAAGCATGATCATGTTGTTGTGGCAAGCTGTTATTACAATACTCGCATTAAAAGTTCATAAAGAACTGCTAATTTGTCCATTTTTTGATCTGATATTTCGAACATGAAAACATCCATCAGCTTAACAATGATCAACATATACACATTTGGCACCATTTTCTCTATCAGTATTGACTGGTCCACTAACTAGCGTATCAATACAATAAATCTGAGGAAAGTTCAATCTTGAAAAAACTTTTATTGGAAATGGGTCATGAAGTAAGTGCTCTTGTCCTATTATAATGCAAATCTACTTCAGAAGTTAAAAGAGCACAAAAGAGAATAAAAAGGACATTTGTATTGTTTTGTTTTTTATTTTCAACGTATCCAGAAAAGCAAAAGCTGCAAGCACAAAACGTAATTTAGTGAAAGAAAGCGTCATCATGATACCAAATATATAATGGTTGGCAGACTGTTCCCTTTTTTGTGTGCTGACCCTAGACTTTTTCCTCCAAAGTTTTAAAAAAAGATCCCGAAATTGATTTGTGCATCTAACAGAGATGGTTTTGATAAACACAGCTGCAGGACAAGGAAAGTTTTAGCATCCTTTTATAGATCTTGATGTTTTTTAACAGTTGTGGACAAACAAAATATTAACATACACAGACAGCTGTTAAACAATATGCCCCATTTGGACTTTGTAGTGTACCATAACAAAACATGTGAAAGTTCAAGCATCTTACTTTTTCGAACACAAGGTCAATCACACTTTTGAGGCGGGCTTCAGTGTCAATTTCAAGTGCTTGCATTTTAGCTACCAGTGTCTGGAACTTCTGTGGGGTAAGTTTATTAAGAATAGCTCGAACCTTCTTGAACAGCTCCTCCTGTAAAAGAAAATAATTTTGTGTTTATGTATTTCCAAGAAGTTTTCTCTCTTAGCTTCTTAAAACTGTTCACCTTTTATATCATCTTCACATTAAATTAAATTAAATCTCAAGTGTCCTAGTTTTGCTGTGTAATGATCATACAATACAGCTACATTTCAATCATCTTTAAGGAAATTGTTCCTTGGCCCATTGGCCCATGTATTTATAGTGTTATTCACAAATTGAAAATGAATACAATATTTCAAAACGCATCAATATACATTTGGGAAATATCTTTTGAAAAAGGTTTATTTACTTTGTAGCATTGAAAGCTGGATTCCAAATTCATTTTCCAACGTTTGAGATCAAAAATAAGGAATCATACAAAGAACAAGCAGCACAATTTATCAGTTGCATTCAAACGGTTATTACTTGCTAAAACAGTATACTGATTTTATTAAGTACATTTGCATTATTTAAAAAACAGTTGCAACATAATCAAAAAATAGAGTAGCACAAATAATGAAAATATATATAACCATTTACCTCTTAAATCACATGCAATAAAACAATACCAATGTTGTAATTTTACCTTACAAAATAGGCAATTGCGAAATAAACCTCAATAAGTTTTGGCATTTAATCACATTACTGGAATTATTCTACTGTGATATTGCCATCATACATTTATATAGCAGCACAGCACTATTTTTCACATGAATACCAGATGCTGCCATCAATTTTATGGTCTTGATACTACCAAGTGTAAAGATTACGCCAAAAGCATATTGGTTGGCATGTATGCATATACTGTATCACCACATTATCCAAGGCAAAATATCTCTAGTGCAATGCAACTGTTCAAACGTGAGGTGTTTAGTAGCTTCAGGGATAGCTCAGCGTCTGAGTTGTCGTTTATATGAATGACAATCACAATATTGCTCTGCCACAACTCCGGCTACACTAATAATCGAAACAACTTTTGCAAGTATAGCATATTTTAATGTTGCTGACTTCAACCGTGTTTTACATCTGAATACTGAACATACTATTTTCACTGACCCATTCAAATCAAGAAATGAATTTGGTAAGCTTTTGCTCTATGCTGCTTAACTTGGAAAATAATGAACTTTCTTGAATTTCAGTGTCAATTTCGAGAGACTGCACCTTTGCTACCAGTTTCTGGAACTTCCGTTGTTTAAGTTTATTAAGAATACCTCGAACTTTTTTTATACAACTCCTGTAAATGAAATAAAAAATAGTTGTGCTAGTATATTTCTGACACAACTGTAAGGATGCTGTTACATTTTGATATTTCAGCGTATTTATATATTAGCTTCTTTAAAATACTTGATTTGTACTTTAGCTTTATTGTAAAATTTATCAAAGTTTTCATCTATTCTATATTATCAAGCTCACCGTTTTCATCCATAGTCCTGACACAATAACTTTTAAGAAATAAAATGTATTTAGTGACAGACAGATGTTATCTTTTATAAAACTCAACAACTTTTCCTTGGAAATTATATTATAGTATGTGTTATGCATGAACAAACACATTAAAATACATTAATATACACTCCTTATGCCAGATGAATACATTAAAATACATTAATATACACTCCTTATACCAGATGAATACATTAAAAATGCATCAATATACACTCCTTATGCCAGATGAATATATTAAAATACATTAATATACACTCCTTATACCAGATGAATACATTAAAAATGCATCAATATACACTCCTTATGCCAGATGAATACATTAAAAATACATCCAATATACACTCCTTATGCCAGATGAATACATTAAAAATGCATCAATATACACTCCTTATGCCAGATGAATACATTAAAAATGCGAAAATATACACTCCTTATGCTTGATGAATACATTAAAATACATCAATATACACTCCTTATGCCAGATGAATACATTAAAATACATCAATATACACTCCTTATGCCAGATGAGTCCATTAAAAATGCATCAATATACACTCCTTATGCCAGATGAATCCATTAAAAATGCATCAATATACACTCCTTATGCCAGATGAATCCATTAAAAATGCAAAAATATACCCTCCTTATGCCAGATGAATTTATTAAAATACATTAATATACACTCCTTGTGCCAGATGAATACATTAAAAATGCATCGATATACACTCCTTATGCCAGATGTACGATCTTGCATGAAGTTTACTTACATCACTCATACCAGCTAGACATTTAGGTTTCCATGGCTCTTTGGCATGGTGCAGTTCTATGTCTTCCTTCATTAAAGGACTTCTATGCTTGACTGGACTTATGGTTCTTCCTTGCCCACCCATACCTCTTGCACGGTGTGAAATGCCATGTGACTGCAAACAAAAAGCAATCACACTGGACAACAACATTTATACTATTTAAACTCCACATTTCCACAGCCAGGAACAGACGATTTTCAACAAATTTTTAAAGATGATACAAAAACTTTACAGAAATAAAAAGTTCCATTTCAATGAAAACTATTGAGGACATAAAACATGTGTACACAACTCTTACAAATTCTGATGTATTTTAAAATTTGGCCCACGTGCATGTATTTTATGTGACCAGTTAAAGGTAAAACATGACAGATTGTGATGGTCTATAAGTCATCTGAAATGTTATGACCAATTCTGTTTTTTTTTTTTTTACATGTTTTCTTATCAAGCTTCAAAAGCAGTGCCTAGACCAACAAATCTGTCACAAAAATTCTGATCATCATTATTGGGACATATATTGGTATATATTGTCGCACACCCTATTTTGATACAGTCACAAATGTTTAGTTCTTGAGAAGGAAGTAGGTCAAAATGTACCCAAGTAAAAACAGACCCAAATCAAAATATACTCACGTCAAAGTGTACAAGTAAAAATATACCCAAATCAAAATACATGTATGCAAGTCAAAACGTGACCAAATCAAAATATACTCATGTCAAAATGTACCAAAGTCAAGATGTAACCAAATCAGAATATACTAAAATCAAAATGACCCCAAATTAAAGCAAGGCTAACACAGTGAGGATCAGAAAATTACTGTCTAACTTTTATATATTGTTGAGAGTTTTGTATATCAGTCAGTAAGTTGTGAATCAAGGTGAGTGAGGACTGTAATCTTTCCAAAGCTGATAGAATGTAATTAACTACTTTCAGAAAAGTAGTTTCAGTACTGTGGCAAGGGCAATTATGCAGACTGTACATTGCTAAACAAATACATCCATCCATTCATACATACATACATAACCTGCATTAATGGAGTGTATATATGTGCATGTATACGGTAAACACTTTTCATACATGCCTTCCAATTTGGCCCCAACTTTTTTTTTAAATCGGTGCAATACCAGTGAATTGCTTAAATTGGATGGCATTAATATTTTCTTAGATCCTCTGTTTTGTTTAATTCATCTTTTAATTGTTAGCTTGTATATATAGTCTTCATTTTTGAGTCAGCGAAAATTGGGAGTATCAATGCAGCAGCTAGCGTCCTTGATAATTTGATTAACACCTATTTCTAGTTAACCTTTTAAAACTGTTTGATACATAACTAATTTATTTAAAGCCCCTGTTGATCAATTTGTATGCATCATTGCATTTAGGTTTGGTTTTCTCATCTTTTTTTCTTTGGTTCATCGACATGTGGAATCGCATCACAATCATAATTCTTCCAGTTCAGTACCCGTACCCACGAATGTAGATCTAGTCTATTTTTAGAACACTTTTTCCTCTCACCTTTTGGTGACGATAGAAAAGTTATATTGATGCCTTTTTGGTATGGATTTAAAGGTAACTGTTTATTCTTGAGAATAGGAGCTCTGAGAGTGGTTGTCTGTATGTATTTTGGGGACAGTGCACACTGTGTAATTAGGTCTTAGTGATGATCCGGAAGTGAAATCAGTGTTATGTGTACATGCTGCTCTGTTTACAGTGCAGCCACTTAACAAAAAATGCCGGTGAACCCCTGACAAGAACTTCACCGTGAAGTCATCTTTGGAGGTATCTTAGATTAACATATGATTTGTATTGATTGTCACACAGTTGAATGGTCAATACTGAGAAACATATGTAGAGAACATATAGTAAAATTAATTGTGATGTATGTCCATGTTGACTGCCTGGTCATGCGGTAATATTGTAAAAAGTGCATAACAGTTTCCGAAACATTGCTGTCAGTGAACAGTATTATCATAGATAAACATATCGGTTATATAAATGAACACAATATGACCTCTGATGTCATTGACATGTAGGTTGCAAGATTTGTAAATTCACGTGACTAAGAATACAGATGGCCAGATCCGGGTCAAATTTCAGCAACGATGTACTTTCATCTCGTTTATCCGCAGATTAAAGACCTAACGAAAGCTATACTCGCGATTTCTTAGAAAATAAATTATATTCCTATCGATTTCATGCAGGTAGATCTCGGTGAAAGATCGTTTAAGTTTGCTGGGCCGACAAGTAAACGGCTACCCCATGCCGTCCGCGAATTCCAACTTTTCGATAGGGAATGCGCTCTGACCCTACACCCCAACATAAATGTCAGAATATCAAAAAATGGGGTGGCAAGGGTCAGAGGAAACTCGGACTAATGAGGGGTGTGCTTGGAACATAATTTGTCTTCATTTTTATTTTCGTTAATGACGAGTGCAAACGGGAACACATTATAATTGCATATGTATTAGATGGCTTCAAACAATCTTCTGTGGTAAAAAAAAAACGTTCTCGATTCCTCGATTTCCGCTGATATTTCTTGAGATCATTGGAGATGTAGAAAGATTCGACGCTTTTGGCGAACATGCGCTTATCTGGGATTTGTTTGCCCGCAGTTTCAATACATAGTAGGTATATATGTTAATATACGAATGGCCATTGTGGTTTAACCAAATACACATACAAACACTTTTTATTTAAATTTTGTGGGGTGCAACATTTGGCGTTTATCCTTTATATATATATATATATATATATATATATATATATATATATATATATATATATATATATATAGAGAGAGAGAGAGAGAGAGAGAGAGAGAGAGAGAGAGAGAGAGAGAGAGAGAAACATACATACATACATACATACATACATACATACATTTGCAAGAGCTGTTGTCTGTTTTATCCTTAAACATATCGGAGAAATTCTTGTCTGAAACAAATTCTGTTTATTTCATACGAATGTATCTTAAGCGAAATGTAACGCGACAAGCATGTGCATATCACGTCATCTGAATGTTTTTAAAACTATTTGCGCCAGTTCAAGGATATTTATGATGATGGGTAAATGGGTCTGGTTGAGCACTGTAAGAAAAGCAATATGGACCCTCTGGGGCCAATCAAACCCAGAAACATATTCTATGTATTTCATACACGTGTCACTTTCAAGTGAAATGTGACGCTACAAGCATTTGCATATCACGTCATATCTACATATATTGTTTAAGAAACCAGTTGCAAGCTTTTCAAAGATTGATCATTTTTTATTCCCAGATTAACAACCATTTTTTTGTTGATGAAAATACTCAATTTTTGGACCGACAGAGGCCTTATAGTACCTACCTCTTTCTCTGCGTAGTCAGTGTTATCGTAAACGTTTGCATCGAATCCTGGCACACATTCACTGGGTAATTCAACATTTGTTCTACAGATGGGACAATCAAATCGACCGTTGCGAAGGTTAACCCGTAAATAATCCTCCAGACAAGTGTAACAGAAACTATGGTGACAAGATATTACCTTTGGATTCTTAATACTGTTCATACAAATACCACACTCTGGTTGTATTACCGCCATTTTGAGTGTACTTTCGTTTCCTTCGACTAATAGAAATGAAGCTATACGGTCGGTTTAGTCACGTGCATAATCAATTCCATTGAAGTTTCATTAACCGATTTTTGCATTATAATTTAGTATCTAACACTGCTTGAATCTAGACATCACTCGAGAAGTCTTTCTTACAGGGGCGTAGCGAAGGTGTCCGGCGCCCAGTGCAAGGTTAACTTTTTTCATCACCTTCCCTCCCACCCCCCTCGCGGCGTAGCGGAGAGTATTTGGAGCCCGGGGACACGGTATAAATTTTTAAGTCCCCAGTGTCACTGAAACAGGAAAACAGATCATTCTAAATTGATTTATCGCCAGATTAAGTCTGAACCAGAGTTAATCTTAATCATCCAGACATCATGGAACGGACTTAGTTGTTTACTTAGTTGTTTCTTCTGATGCACACTTTGTAAAAGTAAACACTGAATCCTCTTCTTCCGGAATCCCACCCACCCATCCAAGACGGCGCCGGTGCAACTTGCACCACCACCCACCCACAAGATCTGCAACTGCTGTCTTTACTGTCATTACGATTTGTAAACTTTTAGTATGAAATCTCAAGAGATCATGTACAGCAACGTACTTGCCCTGGCATGTTTCTTGTCACTTTGCACACCAGGTATTATTTAGGTTTTAAAACAAGGATCCATTCATTCGCAATGCAATAACCAAATGAGTTTATTTTAATTTCAGGATTTGTGGTTACTGTTTGAGAATCTTCATTGCTTGAGAAATGCAGTTTGTATCCATTCATATATTCTATACAATAATTGTTTCAAAAATCAAAAGCTAAAAGGTAAACCAACATATCAGCAGAGCAGATTGACCAATGAAATAACTGCATAGTACTTAGGTAGGCCTTGTCACGGTTACGAACATCTCGTGGTGATTTATCTGCGGGTTACACGTTGTCTTTCATTAAATGTCAAATGCTTAATTCCATTTTTGTAAACATTTAAAACGAGAAGAAAAAAAAAAGAAATTGTGAATACAAAGCAACATCGTAAGTTCTTTATTCCGAGTCATGGTAAAGAACTCGTTTGTTACGGCGCGGAATACAAGTCTCGGTCTGAGAAACTAGGCATATTACTACACCGTCTAGTAGGTAGTCATTAGTAAAAACTGGATGTTGTTATATAACAACATATGTTGTTGTATGATACAAACATGGAGTAACATCTGAAGTTAGAAAAACAAACTCCCACACTTTTGACTGCTTATTTCTAACCACCTCCCTCTCCCCTCACCCCCACACGTTACTGAAAAGGCCTTTGTTCCTTTTTATAAATTGACAAATAGGTATGTTTTGAAATTAAGGTCAATGTTTTAAATATTCACAAATCCTAAAACTTCCAATTAGAAAAATACAGAGATCTAGTTATGTCTATTTGAACAAACAAAAAATTAGAAACGTTTACCGTTTACCTTTGCAGACCCTTTTGTTCAATACGCAGATTTATCACGTGTAAGAATGTAACTTTACCGTATATAACCTTCTTGATTTGATTAGCTCTGGAATCTGATATCTAACATCGTGGAAGATTACATGATGTACGCATTATTATAACAGAATGACGGAAAAGAAACATATGCAACCTTACCTTTAAAACAGCATTCATCAAAGCTCTTAGCTGTTGGAAACAATCAGACATCAGAAGTATGCGTGTGTTTGGTTTGTAAGTATGTGTGAAAAAACCCAAATTGTATCACATAACTCATCACTGGGACGGGTTCTTACATGATCCAAACATAGTAAGAACTCATACTAGAACCACACAGCCATCTCCCACGTCCCTCATCCCACCACCCAAACAATGACCCACGAGCTAAATGCAAACTCTGTCATATATATATATATATATATATATATATATATATATATATATATATATATATATATATATATATATATATATATATATATATATATATATATATATATATATATATATACACACACACACACACACACACATCGTCTTCGTATGGCTACCTATATAAACATTTGTCCCAATTCTTGAAAATGTCGTTGTTATTGGCAGCCGAATACATTACACCACTCCTATAGACTACAAATGCAGGCAGAACCAGGCTGTGGCCGATTGGACCGATTTCACTCAAAATGGCTCCTCGCGTTAGTAATTATTAAAAACACATATCTATATATATATATATATATATATATATATATATATATATATATATATATATATATATATATATATATATATATATATATATATATATATATTAATTTTAAAGCGACGGATGATAATTTTAAGTTCAAAATTATATCATTCTTGTTTTAAGTTTATTTCCAAATGCCGTGCATACATGGTGCCCAGAGAATACATATACAGAGGGGAAGGGGGCGCTAAGGCTGTTCATGAATGTATGGTCCAATAATGACCGCCTTTCTAGTACAGGGGCAAAACAACAACGTTTTCATTTGTTCTCCATAGCAAGCACAAAGGTATTTTATTATATATGTGCCCTATATGACTCGCACTAAATGTGGACTGACCCTGGGGGCAGATTCGAAAACATGATACATATTACAAAGCTTGTTTTAAGAAGAAGAAGAAAACAAACCGGTATTATGAAAAGTTAGTGTAGTTGCAATTTTGTTTTGTCTTTTTACGTATCCCCATCCAGAGACTCTATAGAATGTAATAACACAAATTATACTCCTCTCATAGATAGTCACCACATGGGACTCCCATAAACCAAGTATGGTGGATATCAATCCACCTGTTTTGGAATGGAATAATTTATAGGCAGAAGGATTGATGGAGAGTATCAAACCAGACATGATCCTTTTCAGAAAACACTAGGATAATTACTGAATATTCATACCACTGTAGACGACTGGACGTAGTCCTCAGTTAATGGAGACTGTCTCATTGACACAGACGCATCAGCTTCATGCCAGTCCTGCGTGTTTCCTTCTTATATTCTCTGGTAAATAGATACCAATTTTTGCAGGAGAAAATGCACGCCATATATTTTTTTCCTTCTTCCATTAACACCGTCGCTATCAACTATGATATTTTAACTGCATTTGTCTAACCTTTATTGAACAATGCTTCAGGGCTAATAAATCAAAATGCATTATATATTTTATGCATTTTAATGGATAAAGTTGTGTTACAAATATCTTATAAAGATCACTGTAATCGCATTTAAGTATAATTGACCATTCTACCCCTCTCAAAGATCCCTAGTGCTGATGCCCAAAATAAAATCATGTGGGCAACCTACATACCCAGTGTAGTGAATTCCACCCCCCCCCCAGCCTTTATAAAACAAGTTACAAACAGACAGCTGCAAAGACCAATGGAGAAAAGGAGCCATATTATTATTATATTATTTCTCGTGTTTCTTTTGTTATTGTTCTATTTAGTTTAATTGATCGAGGCGGGTTGGTGTTGTTGTGTTTTCTTTATTGGAAGGTTTATGTTTGGTTTTGTTTTGTTTCATTTTTATAATGCACGGATAACATGAAATAAAGATATAATTGCATAATGAAAATAATATTTTCGCAATATAAATTTATAAAGATGCATAATCAGCTGATCCAAGTCTTAAAATTAAAACCCCTTATTTTCACACTCGTCCTTCTTAATCCCATCCATTAATTACTCACATCCGTGTCCATGGGTCTAACTTGGGGAAAAGTATAGAACGGCCAACCTTGTGATTTCTTATTTGTCTTTGAGTAACCATCTTCAAAAGCTTTTATAATATGATTGCACGTCCGATTTACCTGATTAATGACTAAAGTAATGATGTTGCTCTAAAAGCGATGCTACAAAGGATCTATTATGGAACACAATTGATATGGTTTGAGCAATATATTGTTTTATGTGTTTCCAAATCCAATGATACAGCTGTTCGTACTTTCAAATGAAGCACGCAAGTGCTATACCGATTGAGTTTTGTTGCATGGCTGGGAAATAAATTATTGTTGTCTGAGTGGAAAAATTTCCAGCCTAATTTTTTCTACCTAGCCCGGCCTACATGGTAATAAATTTTTATATTAATTTTTCTACCCAATTACAATTTGTTCAGTCATAGTGCTACGATGTCTGCAGTGTGGCATTTTATAATGATTATTAGCAGTGACGCAGACATTTAGCATCATATCTTCCCAGTCACATTATCCTAGTACTAGGCCGACTTGTCCTAACACTAACCTATTCATGCTGAGCGTCTATGAGGCCGCATCTAGTTTCATTTGTACAAGTCTTTGATAAGACTTGACCGGGATTCGAACCCGCGACCTCTCGCATGCGAGGCGGACGCTCTAACCACAATGGCCACATGAGCGGTCCTTATAGAAGTATGAGTTAACTGAAACTGTCTGAAAGTTTTTAGTATTCAGTCTTTAAAGATCATTCCATTCCATGGATTAATGAGATTATTTTGCATTGCGAACATGCATTCCCCCACTTCTGTGACTCATGGGCAGCACCAATAATAATTATTATTTCGGTTCTTAACGACTATGAAATTAAAATATATTGATGGGGATAAAGTATCGGCCTAGTACATACAGTTTACAAGATACATACTTTTTTTTTTGTTTTTCATAAATGTTTATTCAATATTTACATATTAAAATATACAAATGAAAGTCAACTCTCCCACCAGCACCCGTCACTCGTGCACACATTTTCACCACACTCACTACCCATACAGACATTTAAAAACACTTATATTTACACATAATAGTAGAAACATATAATAAATATATCTGAATAGGAAAATATTGAAATTACCAATTAATTATAATGCAAGGATATATATGCACACATACAATAAATGTATAAGCAGCAGAGAGGGTGAACAGACCAGCTTTTTTAGACGTCAACGATGCTTCCTTCTAGTTAATATTTACTAGGAAGTCCTAATTTGTCAAATAAACCCTTCTAGTTAATATTTACTAGGAAGTCCTAATTTGTCAAATAAACCCTTCTAGTTAATATTTACTAGGAAGTCTTAATTTGTCAAATAGACCTTTCTAATAAATATTAAGAGAAGGGTCCATTTGGTAAAAAAAAAGATGCCATTTAGTTGACGTTCACCTCCTCGGCTGCTAATGCGCTAACAATTTTTTTACGATGAAAGTCTTTAAGACGAAAATCCTTTCAGGACTGTACAAATAAACTAATTTGTAAAACCTCACCTCGTAAATCAATCAGATTATTAGATTGGTCAGTGAGTTTGAAATTAATTCTCGTTAACAAATTATTATGACATCGCATATAGACTAGATTAGTTGGGTCTTCAATAATTAGAAATCCTGGAGGAGCCGTTGGTGCAAATGAGTATAAAATATATCCTTGCTGAGCTTGATTTGATTGTTCGAGATTTATTTGATAATTTCCTTCGATAACGTCACATACTAAATTGAGCGCAATCACCGTTGAAATATTCACATTGTTCGGAGCAATATGTCTACCGCCGCCTTCTGGATCATTATTAAATTTCAGAATATTTGCTGTAGGATTCTTCGATTTTTTCCAATTATCGTGGATTCTTTTGAACCCAATATTAATAGCATCGTCAAGTTGTTTCTTTAGTTTATCCGGATTATATCCAGGGATTTTAAAATCTTTAATCTCCGTTTTATTAATATTGTATAGATCCGCAAACTTATCATGTAAGATTTCTTCATTTAATACTTCTTGAATAATTTTCGAGTGAAATATTTTCATATCGTCGATGATTTTATTACCCGTTTCTACGACGTTGATAAATTCATCCTTGGTGAGAGAGCCGGATTTAATAGATATTAGCAGTAGTGAAAAATCATTATTCATTGCTGTGAAATTTCCGTTAATGAGAGTGTAACAGAATTGTTACCGAGAGGAGGGTGGATTAAATGAACAATACAAACACAATTTGTGAAAGAAAATATAAATTTATGTAATAAATTATAAATGAAAAAATACAGATGTAACAACACAATAATTCATGCACTCAACCCACAATTAAACTCACAACCATTCACAATACATGAATAAATTAAATAACAATACAAAAGGAATCACAAATGTAAAGGGATCTCTTGGATTATACACAGATCCAAGAATCCTTTACGAAAGTTAAATAAATGCAACTATGATTTACGAAAAAAAATAAACACAAACGACAAACTATCTATCGCACGATGGATTGCGATAACTAGCACGATCATATACTTGTATTCAATCAAGTTGCTAGCTTTTATTGATATCTATGTGATCACTTGAAATATTATTGCGATCTGACATAAGCATGCAAATACAACAATGTATTAAATTATATTATAATTTCAATACACCTATGTGTCTCCCCTGTATAACCGCACGATTCAGCAACAGTTGAATCGTCTCCCAGTTTCCCCGAGAACCGAGGGTTGACCAATACTATTATCGGACGTTTCCCTACACGGATCCACCACAGTTATACGTTCAGACAGCATACAACATCTACCAGAACCAACGGTTCCTCACTCCCCTAGATGTCAACCCGGACGTTTTACAACTCTAAGACAGCTCCGACACTCGGACTTCTAGCTTTCCGGATATTTACACGTTACACAGATATTGACGAACAGACAGTTCGACACACAGACAGATACTTCAATTCCGTTTGCACAAATTAACGGCACAAGCACATTCAGATATTTATACAGAGATGTTCCAGAACAAACAATAGATGTCCCACAACAAATCAAACGATATCAAAGACGTTTATCAAAAGATGGTATCAGATGTGTTTAACAGCTACGGTATCAACGATGTTATTAGCAGCTACGGTATCAACGATGCTATTAGCAGCTACGGTATCAACGATGTTATTAGCAGCTACGGTATCAACGATGTTATTAGCAGCTACGGTACCAGAAACAATGTAACAACTATGTTAGCAGCTACGGTATCAGAGACGGTATCAACGATGTTATTAGATGCGCTATCAGTGATGAACTTCTACGGTATCAACGACGGAATCAGCTGGAATCAGACTGAATCAACTGGAATCAGACTGAATCAGCTATAATAAACAAAACCAGACTAATAATAGTTGTCTCAAAAATAATCTAAGCCGTAGATTACGATATTGTATTTAAAGTCTAAAAGTGACTAGTAATTCCAAATATTCCACGTTTAATTGCAATAAAAGCATCATTATACGAAATGATAATCTGAATAAAATTCACAATAAAACGAAAATGTAAATTTAACACTCACCCCTTTGGCTGGAGACTTGCAAGACGAGGTTATCTATCCTTCGATTAGATATTTTAGTTCCCGTAAAAAATTATGATAAATAGTTCGCCTTATATACTCTCAATAGGTGAACATAAATCACATCGAGCTTGCAGTGCACCACGTAAAACGAGTATTTCGGATTTCATGTAAATTACAAATTGGCACATGCAAATCGTTACACGCCACTTAATCACCCCAGGTAATGCGTGTACGACGTAATCAAGAAAATGGTGAGTTTCGTTTGCAATTCAAGTACAACAAAAATCAGTTCAAATTTTTCGCCTAATTCTGTGACAATACCGCCCCCCTAAGAATAAAAATGTACACATTTTTAAAACTAACACAGAATAGAAGAAAAATAACTACTGATGATATCTTACAACATTTACACTGGTTATACTACAAACTGGATTTTATTACTGGGCAAATTCATACAAATTTCCCATCATGCCCTACTCAAGTAGTCTGCGCCTATATTTTCAACTCCCCTTATTGAACTTGTCGCTCTGTCTCTTGATGTATAACTTGAGCATGTTTGCATGGAATGTCTTTACATTACCGTCCATGTCAATTTTATAGTCCATGTCACCTTTTACTTCTTTAACTTCATATGGACCTTTCCACTGGACTAATAACTTATTCGAACTCGTTGGAAGAAGCAATAGCACCTGATCTCCCACAAGAAATTTCCTATTACGCGCTCTGCGGTTGTAATACTTGGCATATCTGCGCCCCGATTTAATCAATTCGTCACGTGCCATCTGGCATGTACTCTCAAGTTTGTTTCTTAGATCTAACACGTACTGGTAAGTCGTTTTTATTTCCTCGTTCGAGACATCACCAGTCCATAGTTCGCGTAGTATCCGCATCGGGCCTCGAACTGTTCTACCATACAACAGTTCAAAGGGTGAGAACCCTAAACTTTCCTGCGGTACTTCACGGTACGCGAACAGAACAGCGTTTAAATAACGGTCCCAGTCTTGCGGACGTTCCGCGCACATCTTTCGCAGCATGCTTTTCAGGGTACCATTAAACTTCTCTACCAGTCCATTGCACATCGGATGGTATGGGGTAGTGTTTAGCTGTTTGATGGATAACAGCCTACTTATTTCACCCATGAGGTCAGAGGTGAATTGGGCACCACAATCAGTGAGGATTTCCTCTGGCACCCCTACCCTACTGAAGATATCAACTAATGCTTCAGCTACCCTTTCCGTTTCAATAGTTGGTAACGCTACGGCTTCGGGGTATCTGGTTGCGTAATCAACCAGAGTAAGTATGTACCGATTCTTTCTTTCGGTAACCGGGTGTATTGGTCCTACAATATCTACTGCCACTCTTTTAAACGGTGTATCTATTAATGGCATTTGTCCTAAGGGCACCCTTGTGACCCTTCCCTTACAAACGGTTTTCTGACATACGTCGCACGACCTACAGAACCGTGTGACATCGCCATTAACACCGGGCCAGTAGAATTCAGCGACTACCCTGCTAGTGGTCTTAGCCTTACCTAGGTGTCCTGCCATGCTTGACTCATGTGCCACCCTAAGTACTTGAGATCTGTATCTCTGGGGTACGACCACTTGCCAATACTTCTTACCCTCCCGAGCGCTAAACTCCCTATGAATTAATCCGTTCTTGCGTACGAATCTAGAGCTACCCCCACGCTTGCAATGTTTAATCGCGCCGGACGTGATTTTCTCAACAATTGTTCTGATGGATTCATCACGTTCTTGCTCTTGTTTGAAATCATCACGGGAAATTCCTGAGATCGATTCAGGGACTATTAATTTATGAAACGCGGATTTCTCTCGCCGTGTTTGCGCTCGCGTTTCGACTGCCTGGGCCAAAGGTATTTTAAAATCGGCCATGGTTGGAAGACGGGAACCTTCAACATTACCGATCGTCAGATCGTAAATAGGATTGTCCATACAAAGGGCATCAACAGTTCCCGTTAAGAAAGGTGTTTTTACTGTGATCCTTGCTACGGGAATGCGACCCATCGTCTGATCAAGTAACATACATGGGGATTCCCACCCGAGCATTTGGTTATCCTGCACAAGACTACGTTTGATCACTACGCCCGTACAACCAGTGTCACGCAATACCACGACTTCTCGACCGTTGACAAACCCTCTCGCGGTTGGTACACGCGCTTCAGGAAATAAACACGTGCCAAGTGAATGAATACAAGGTTCTACATGTACGTTGTTATCGGATATACCTTTACTTTGTATAGCCACTGCTACCTTATGTATAAGTGCCTTTCTTTTAGGACAGTCTTTTTGAACATGACCCAATGCATTACACAAGAAACACCGCACACGCTGAAAAACTGGATTCCCAACTGACCTTTTTACCTCAGCTGATTTTACAGGCTCCCTAGGCATAGGTCTTACAGACTGGTTTCCAGACTTAAAATCTTTTAAAACCACGTTCTGGGTTCCCCCATGAGCTTCGGCAAATAAATCGGCTTGCTTAGCCATATCTTTTACGTTTGTGAAGACTTTCTCCTTCAGAAATTGATCTAATTCTCGCCCAACTGTATTAAATAATTGATCTCTGAGCAAGAAATCAGTCAACCCTTCAAACGTTTTCACCGCTTTGCCGCATTCAATCCACCGCTCAAAATAGTTCGCAATTCTGACGGTGAACTGACCAAAGGTTTCTCCCTTATCGGGCTTGCTATACCTGAACTTTTTTCGAAAACCTTGTTCAGTGAGCTCGTACCTTTTGAGAAGTGCTTCCTTTAGGACGTCGTACTTAAACACATCGTCCCTAGGAAGTCGCGAGTATACATCCAGTGCTTTACCTTTTAATAAAGCACTCAGATGCAGCGCCCAGTCATTTTGACTCCACTTCTGGTTTTCGGCATACCGCTCAAACCGATGAAGATAACTATCTATGTTATCTTTTTCATCGTCAAAGGGAGGTAATTTGGGGCCCCTTAATTTGTTAGTGGCAGAATCGTGTTCTCTTCCAGATGTCGCTAATTCTACCTTACGCTCATGATCCCGTTGTTTTGCTCTTTCTTCTAACTCTAACATTTCTACTTTAGCTAGTTTATCTAACTCGATTCGCTTTTGCTCCGCTTCCATTTCCCATTCTATCCTGTCTTTTTCGGCCTGCTTCTCTAATTCTATCTTTTCCTTCTCTAATCCTATCTTTTCCCTCTCAAAGGCCCATTTCCTATCTTCGGATTCCCTTTCTAATTCCCTTGCTCTTACCCTTTCTTCCCTTTCCCGGGCTTGTTCTTCCTGAATAAATTTCCTTAGACTTTCGCCTTCATAACCGAATTCTTTGCCTAAGGCAACCAAGTCCTTAAGGGATGACATGACAATTGTAATATGAATATAGATATATAACCAAACCAATACTTTAAACACGTTTATACTGGACACACGGACCTAGGTAAACTAAACAAAAATAAACTCCAACTAGAGTATTATCTTAACAGAAGGTCACGCTCAAATATAAACATTAAATGTATACCTTCACAAAAATGATTGACAGTTCACTTAATCCAACGATCCCACTTCTGACACCATTGTAGCAGAATTGTTACCGAGAGGAGGGTGGATTAAATGAACAATACAAACACAATTTGTGAAAGAAAATATAAATTTATGTAATAAATTATAAATGAAAAAAATACAGATGTAACAACACAATAATTCATGCACTCAACCCACAATTAAACTCACAACCATTCACAATACATGAATAAATTAAATAACAATACAAAAGGAATCACAAATGTAAAGGGATCTCTTGGATTATACACAGATCCAAGAATTCTTTACGAAAGTTAAATAAATGCAACTATGATTTACGAAAAAAAATAAACACAAACGACAAACTATCTATCGCACGATGGATTGCGATAACTAGCACGATCATATACTTGTATTCAATCAAGTTGCTAGCTTTTATTGATATCTATGTGATCACTTGAAATATTATTGCGATCTGACATAAGCATGCAAATACAACAATGTATTAAATTATATTATAATTTCAATACACCTATGTGTCTCCCCTGTATAACCGCACGATTCAGCAACAGTTGAATCGTCTCCCAGTTTCCCCGAGAACCGAGGGTTGACCAATACTATTATCGGACGTTTCCCTACACGGATCCACCACAGTTATACGTTCAGACAGCATACAACATCTACCAGAACCAACGGTTCCTCACTCCCCTAGATGTCAACCCGGACGTTTTACAACTCTAAGACAGCTCCGACACTCGGACTTCTAGCTTTCCGGATATTTACACGTTACACAGATATTGACGAACAGACAGTTCGACACACAGACAGATACTTCAATTCCGTTTGCACAAATTAACGGCACAAGCACATTCAGATATTTATACAGAGATGTTCCAGAACAAACAATAGATGTCCCACAACAAATCAAACGATATCAAAGACGTTTATCAAAAGATGGTATCAGATGTGTTTAACAGCTACGGTATCAACGATGTTATTAGCAGCTACGGTATCAACGATGCTATTAGCAGCTACGGTATCAACGATGTTATTAGCAGCTACGGTATCAACGATGTTATTAGCAGCTACGGTACCAGAAACAATGTAACAACTATGTTAGCAGCTACGGTATCAGAGACGGTATCAACGATGTTATTAGATGCGCTATCAGTGATGAACTTCTACGGTATCAACGACGGAATCAGCTGGAATCAGACTGAATCAACTGGAATCAGACTGAATCAGCTATAATAAACAAAACCAGACTAATAATAGTTGTCTCAAAAATAATCTAAGCCGTAGATTACGATATTGTATTTAAAGTCTAAAAGTGACTAGTAATTCCAAATATTCCACGTTTAATTGCAATAAAAGCATCATTATACGAAATGATAATCTGAATAAAATTCACAATAAAACGAAAATGTAAATTTAACACTCACCCCTTTGGCTGGAGACTTGCAAGACGAGGTTATCTATCCTTCGATTAGATATTTTAGTTCCCGTAAAAAATTATGATAAATAGTTCGCCTTATATACTCTCAATAGGTGAACATAAATCACATCGAGCTTGCAGTGCACCACGTAAAACGAGTATTTCGGATTTCATGTAAATTACAAATTGGCACATGCAAATCGTTACACGCCACTTAATCACCCCAGGTAATGCGTGTACGACGTAATCAAGAAAATGGTGAGTTTCGTTTGCAATTCAAGTACAACAAAAATCAGTTCAAATTTTTCGCCTAATTCTGTGACAGAGAGGAACATAAATTGATTCAAAAATTTCTTTATTAAAGAATTTATTAGGAGCATAATCCTGATAACTCTTGACTTCATTGACGGGTTTTATTTTGTTGGTGATATAATCGGATTTCTTAGGTTCGGGTGGAAAATCCTTCGAATTTTCTCGCGAGTTATCCGGTGGTAATTCAGGCCATCCTAACACTGATCTTATAGAACTCTGATAAATATCTACAACGTATCCTTCTGTATTTATCTCGATAGCAGATGATAATGTTGGTTCGTGAACTGTTATAGCGATTTTTGATTCTTTCCCAGTGAGAGATTTTATTCTTCGTTGTAATTCGTTATTGATCTGTTCGATTTGGTATGATCCTGTTGGTATAGAAACAACCTGCCAATCTGGTGTTCCGTCTTCACGACTTTTCCACGCGAACACCAAGGAATTATTTGGTTGTTGACCACCAAATGCTACCGATCTAATATTAGGCCAGCTATGATACACTCGTAGTTTTGCTAGCGCGATCTCGCTCACGGGAACGGGGATTGGAAAATTCACACTAAATTCAGGACGTGTTGAGGTTACTGATATCGTGCTTGTTTTCACTGGTGTTGTATTTGTTACTATTTGTTGAAGTAGTTCTTGCGACGACATTATTATTATTATTATTCTGCTCTAATTTCAGCATTGTTGATTTATACAATTGAGCCATAGTTGAGAATTCGCTATCTGATATTGTTGTGTCATCCAACGACGATGATATCAACGAGGATAATTGCGAGTAACCGGCAGATGCAATATGAAATTTTATTACATAATTGTGTAGTTTACTCTGGCTACATGAAGATAGTTTTTTTGTAATTCCGGTTAATATCCCGGCGATTGTAGCTATCGAAGAAATAACGATTGGTACTACAACCGGAGCAATCATAGTAACCGAAGATAGTATTATTCCAGCCGCGGTGATTATTCCCGACACTGAATACACAGTGACATCAACTGCGGTTATTCTTCGTTGGTATTTTTTTATTTTTATTTGATACTCCTCACAGAGAGAACTGAGTTTAGTTTGAAATTCTCTGACTTGATCATAGCGATACTGATTCGATGATGGGGTCATTTTATTTTAAAAGCGCTAGCATTTTCAATTCAAAATTCTGAAAGAATTTTTAAATCAATTTAATTGTTTACTTAAATCCACTACGAATTCTACGTACCACGTTACTGAAACCTTGGCTAGATTTCCATCTGTAGTCGTTATCGTGAATTGTTCAGTTGTATCCTTGTCGATTATCGTTGATACTGTATTATTGACTCCAGATGAACTCGACGATGATATATCAAACTGATTCGGTGATACTATTATTAATCGATAAATACCCTTGACTGCTGCGGTTATGTTTAAAATGTTGTTTGTGGGAGTCCACATAAATGATCCGTGTTGAATCGTGTGTACTACGTTGTTGACGATAGATTTATCATGAGGAATTTTTACTTTTTCAACAACGCTTATCATCCTCGTTGCATCATCCTTTATTGCGTTGTTGAATTTTTTAAGTTCATCGATGGATTTTTTAATATCAGGAAGGGTTATTTCAATTTTATCAAATGGGCTCCCAATAAACTTGTCCATGAGGTTTTTACGAAACGTCATAAATAGTTTCACGTGTTTTTCATATTCAGATTGAAGAGTTGCTAGTTCTAACATAGAATCTTTTATTACGGTGAGTTTTGGTGTGGTTACTGGTGGATTTCCAAAAAATTCTAGTATGGGTTTGTCAATTTGGTCAATTGTATTTCTTTGTGTTTCACTAAACTGGTCAAATACAATTATATGATCATCATACTTATCATTAAGCGATTTTAATGAATTCACTGTGTTATCATATGTTGCTAATTTATCCGTAATCGTTGAAACAAGTACACCTGGTTTGAGTTTACCCCCATCAGAAAATAACGCGATAGTATCCTCTGCTGCGTGTCGTTGTTTAACCAAAATATCATTAAGAGAGATATTACTACTTTTCAATTTACCCTGACGATCTTGAAATACAACTATTTCACCAGGATCAATATTTGCTAGGTTTAATATTTCGGATATTTCATCTTCGATTAGTTTTTTAATATCCTTGTTATCAACAGTTTCAACTCCACTATCAGGTTTTTTCAGCGATGATAAAGGTCGTCCCCAAATATCAATCATTATTATAGAAATCTTTTTATCATTTAAATCCTATGGATTTTCAATCCAATGACCGCTAGTATACTCATTTACCACTACATGAGGTGGTTTTAAAGATTCTTTCGAAATAGCATTAAGGACATTTAATACTTCTCGACCGCATATTGGTGGGTCATTCAACGTTTGTGTTGGTAGTGTAGAATAAAAAATTGGAAATCTTTTAAATTTCTTAATATAACGCATAAATTCTTTTGGCGGCGCTAATCCATATGAGTCAAAATAAATAATCCCACGTGGATCAATTGCGTAACAAACCCAGTGAGTTCCAGGTCCATCGCTGTTATCTAGATTTATAATACCTGTTTCAACATCATTTGGTTGTGTCGGTAACTGATCTCTCATAAAAACACCTCTGAAGTTTTTTATCGCTAGTTTTTTAGCGGTATCAATTAAATCAAAATTGGACATAGGAACCATCGGTTCCTGAACTATATCGTTCCTGGAATTCGAAGACCCTTTCCGCTGTACCATGAATACGGGGTTCCTGGTAGTCTTAGACCCTTTCCTTTTTTTTTACCAGATCCACGAGTGGATCTGCGGATGGATCCGCCTGTTGCTTTCTTTAGTGCCATTCCTGCCGCGGTACCAACGGCTCCTAACGCTGCTGCCTTCGCTACCGCTGGGGCTGCTGCGGCAATCAACCCTGGAATCAACCCTAACAACGGGAATATACCACCAGTCTTTTCCATGTTTTTAATCTCGCTCGCAGAAAGAGTAATCTGAACTCCTTTTTTTTCTTTCAGCGCTTTATTAAAATGATTAGTCTGAGTTTTTGTCAGCGATAGTTTATTCCCTCCGCCATTCATTTGATTAGGTTTCAGCGTTATTGTGGTTCCACATTGCTTAGCTGATTTGGATTGTAATTTTTTTATTTGACCAGGTGTCAACGTAACATTGATATTACTATACGACATTATACAAAACAGATTGATTCTAAATTAGAAATGCTAAGCATTTCTGAAATTGTAAAGCAATTTACAATCAAATATTTTCCACTGGTGCATCTACCAGTCTCATTCGTCCACCAAAACCCTCGAGTATCATTGATTTATCACTAAGAATAACAGCAACCGCTCTATAATTATCAATACCAGCAGGACGGGTTACACGAGCTCGGAAGTGTATATCAACGACGGACTGTCTCATCAAGTCAAGATGTTCCAACGAAAAGTAATAAATCGGATACAGACTTTTAAAATCCAACTGTGAAATTTGTAGACCAGTATCGACATTTTGATCGCGTCCCATATACGACAGCAACCGATGATAAACTCGTGCAATATGATTATTTCCATAATCAAGTTGTATATCCTCTGATGGTTCTTGCTGTCCGTTTATTCTCAGCGAGACTTCACTACACCCAATTTGATCAAATATCATGTGGGAACGTTCTTGATTGTTTAATCGCGCAGTATTCTGTAGCGCAATAAAAATATGCCGTGGAGCTGTAATACCCTGTTTTGATGCTAGATGCCATGTAAGTGTACCATCAATATTAGAATCCATGGTATCTGTTGACGTTGACAACCAACTTAATAATCTCTTCCCCCCTTGATCCATAAATGATAGTAACCGTGGTTCTGTTGACAACGACGGAGTCAACACTGGCATCCACAGTGTTAGTTTTGATAAAATGACTTTACCAGCGGCAATGCCAGCAGCGCGCCAGATTGCATAATTATCAGTACCTCTTCGTACTAGTGCTATCGTATGCTTTACTCCATAAATAACTTTTCTGACGTTTCTACAAAATCCAAATATGTGATGGAGCGGAATCGCACATGAAAACCGTCGACACTCTCCTTGCAACGTTGCTACTCTTGTTGCAAATCCTAGGTTGTAATTGGGATCGTTAGTTATAATCATATCCTCAATACCAAAAGCAACACCACCTATAGTAACCTCAAAATCAACAGGATTAGGATCAGCACGATTCTGTGGGCGTCTTATAATAAATTGATCTTTCCCAGCGTGATCATTAATATCCTTCGTGAACATCATAGACGGACCCGCTGATCTAGTATAGTCATCAGAGTATCTCGCTAACCCGATTATTCCGGTAGCAATATCAACTTCACGCTCAATAGATTCGATTTCTTTTCCATCAATGAGATATCTAGCACTTTCAAATAAAGCCATGATGCCATTGTTAACAAAACCAACTCGGATAGTTGGGTCATTTGCATATGGTGTATCATTATACTGTAAAAGTTCACCTTCGACTTCAATAAAGGCTTCAGCGGGTAAAAAGTATTTACTGGTATCATGAACTTGAAGTTCAATTCTTCCACGAAGATCAGGTTGTACTGCGTGATAGGCAAAAAATTGATAATCACGTACAGAATCATCTTTAAGTACTGGGGCTTCCATATCAAAGGCTGTGTCCGGGTTTTGTTTGAACATTTTTTATTATATATCCGATGGGTCTAAATTAGAAATCGGAAACGCTAGCATTTCTGAGAGGTGAAATCACTCAAAATCGATGCAAAATACAGAATTAAAAATAAAAAAAAAATAATATTATGTTAAATTAATTATTTAGTTGGGTATATTAATAATGTTGCTGATGAAAACAAATCTAGATAACGAAGATCAAATCGAAAATACAAATATTTCAATAACTATAACAACTGAGAATCCTATTCAAATAACCAGAAATATTAGTGTTTCTAACACTAGTGTTTCTAACACTAGTATAGGAAATTCAAGTGGAAATATTAGTGTTTCTAATACAAGTATAATAAATGCTAGCATTTCTACTGAAACCATCGAAAATTCAGAAAATACAAGTATTTCAATAACTATAACAATTGGAAATCCTGTCCAAATAAATATAACCAGAAACGCAAGCGTTTCTAACACAAGTGTTTCTAATACAAGTATAAGAAATGCTAGTAATTCTAGTGATGATTTTTGAGAAAATATTATTCACCGACGTCGGAAATTCTTTGAATTAGAAAATGCTTTAGTACTTTTAAAGCCACTTCCTGCTATCATATTTGCTGTTATGTTATCCTGGGCGTTAGTTATCAACGACTGTAGTTTTTTTATCCACGGCGTTATTTATTATTTTACTAACCTGTGTAGGCATTACTGCAGTAGATGGTAGTGAATTCATTCTAGAAATGCTAGCATTTCCAGGTTTTGAAAAATTTCTACGTCGAACTAGCGCTGTTAGTTTATCCTTAGCGGCTGAAAATGCCTTCCCGGCAAGATCACCAACAGCGCTAATACCCTTATCTCGGATAACATCAATTGCTTTCATCGATAATTGTTTTACTAGCGGAGCCACTTTTGGAGCCATTCTTGAAAATAATCCCATTATAGTATTACCGAGACCATCTCCATAGTATACTCGGTATTTTGGCAATCGTGAGTTTACCACGTAGACGTTAGTTGGTTTATCATGGTTGTAGTGTATGATCATTCTCTATATAGAAGTATTATACTTCTAACACTAGTGTTTCCAAATACTAAAGCATTTCCAATTATCTAATCGCTATGATAACCGTAGAAATTCGAAGAATTTCCATCCAAAGAATTTTCGGCTAACTCCTCAATGAAATCTCTATATATTGCAATATCCATGATACCACCTTGAAATAACCTCCTACAGATATCAGCTGCTTCATTGATTATTTCTGGTGAGTTATTCCCGGCTCGTTTTCCTCCTACAAGTATTTCTAATCGTGCTATATCACCGAGAATATTACCAGGACATGTTACACTAGAGTTTCCAACTAAGCCACTACCCTTTTTTTTAGTGATACCAGTTGCACCCTTTGGAGTTTTACTCTGGGAATCAGCCTCTGCCATTATTTGTATTTCATCAGGGATTGGGTCTGCTGTGTATGCTGGTGGTGCTACTGTGACTCTATTTACCATAGCTAGAAATTGGTCATAATCAGGTTTTATTTTTTTGTTGATTTTGTTTTTCCTCCTGTTTGCTAAAAACACCTTATTTGCCCAAAGGAGTTTACTGTTTATAAAATTTTTAGACGTGTTGTCTATTAAATACTCATTTCTCTTCACTTTTTTAATGTTGTCGTTGGTAAATTTAGCTAATCCAGAGAGTGTTGGGATATTTCTGATTTTATTTAACGCATCAACTGTAAATATCTTTTCAGGAGGATAGTCCCCTTTAGGAACAGCTCCCGTTTCTTCTTGTTGTTGTTCTTGAAATTCTTCTTGAAATTCTTCAGGTTCAGGTGGTGGTGAGGAAATATCAACATCACCTAATCGTTCAATTTCTTCTTGTCGTCTTGCAGTAGTTATTATATCACCAGGAAGTGTTTTTAATGATTTTTTTGTTTGTTTAGTTCGTTTTGCTATTTTCTCTAACACAGGGAGAAAGGACTCTTTCTGCGCGCTTTCTTGTTTAGAAATTGCTGTTTTCACATCTGTAGTTGCAGTAACTATTGGTTTGAAGAGTTGTTCTGTATCCTCTGTAAAATCAGTCTGAAATAATTGCCGCTGTTGAAGTTTTTCACGTATACGATCACGAAGGGGTAATATTTTCTTAAGAGCTTCAAGTCTTTCTTTAGTGTTCCGTGTAGTTAATGATTGTCCTATCATTATTAAAAGAGTATCACTAATTGTCAAATTAAAAAATCCTTTGGATTTTCAAATGTAAAGCATTTCCACTCAAAGATTTTCATTGCAATTTCAATTGTGAAACTGGACAAATAAAATAAATCACTAACCTAAAAATGCAAAGTATTTTAATACTTCCCTGTTGTTACACACACATAATTTTACTTCCTCATAGTGTGATTTATACCGTACTGGTTATACAAACAAAGGAGGCTCTCTACGCGTGGGGCTCATCAAACTCAAAATCCAAAATCCAAATTTTTATTGAGATTTTTCCATTAACGTTTTTAATTGTCTCGCCTTATGGTTAATAAGCTTTCTTTGTTCATAATCTAAACCTAATTGCTTACGTACACGTTCAACGATGCTACATAATGGTACGAATACATTAACATCTTCAGTATTGACTAAACTTTCACGTATAAACTTTTGTATCCGCTTAATTAAAAAATATTTTTTAGATAGGACGTATTTTCCCGTCTGTTCTGCAAATTGTATATCCTCGAAATCGGTCATAATTTGATCACAATCTAACCCTGAACATAATTTTACATTTTGATCCTTCAGCTGGTTGATTTCAATAATAATCAATTTGAGATTTTCAATATTCATATTATATAATAATATATTTGTTTAAATACAAAGTATGAAAATTCTTTAGAATTAAAAATACAAAGTATTTCAAATACAAAGTATTAAAAATACAAAGTATTTTCAAAATGAATTCTGGATACACTAAGGTGTTGATCATCTTAGTACACCCAGAAGCTTAATGCGATTATAGGTGATTATGATTATATATAATGAATGACGACGGCACATTCACCGTTTTGAACCCCCTTGGTGTTTTATACATCAAGCAGCGCTCAACGGTTACAACCGACAAACACATAACAATAGATTATAGGTGAACAATGACAATGGATGACGACGGCACAATAACCCCTGATCTAGTGTGGTAGGCGGTAATATACACATAGGACGGTACAACAATAGATTATAGGTGACACAATGAATTGATTTCAATGACAATGGATGACGCGGGCTATTCTACATTCAAGTGTAAACAAAACCGCAAAATCGAAACTTTGGTTTTGAATGTCAATAATAACGTTCATACCACGTGTGACGGTGTGGTTTTGTTTACACTTGAATTTCGGCTAAATGCCCAATTATAATAAAGACGAATTTGTATATATACACTCATTACGACGAGGTGATATAAAAGAGGTGTAGTGATTGTAATTATTTGTTTGTTTATTAGCGATCACTGACAATGTTGAAAACACGCATAATACTTGAAACAGACATTAAAAAAAAATGTTTAAATACGACGTGTTTATAAAACAGTTCTGTTAATACTTGAAAAAAGACAAAATTGATTGTGTTTTGTTCAGATTTATGTAATTATAACAACCAATGAAAAATCGAAGATTTTCCAACACTAATATTTCCGTGTTTAAGATCCGTAACTCTGTCATTGATGATTTGTCACACGCGTTATACCTAACGGAGTTATCTCCCTACGTAAGAAAACTGAATTTTGTTTTTAAAACGCTTTGAAAAAGCGGTCTTATAAATTCCCTCTGCTACTTTTTGTACCGAGGAGGTGTGAATATCGAAATACTTACCAGCTTCTGACATTGATTGAAATATCATCTCCTTGTTGTCAGTGTCCATTGACTTTACGGATCTAGCATTTTTCGGGTATTTCCCAGTTCTTCCTCGTTTTGTGTTTTCACATTGAGAAATAACTTGAAGGTTGTTCAATTTGTTATTCTTAGTATCGGAATCAATATGATCAATAACAAAACCATCTTTGATTGATTCGTTATACACTTCGAAGACGAAACGGTGATTGAGATACATTTTCCCTCCAGCTTTAAATATCAAATACCCCATACCATTATCCCGCCCAACAGATTTCCTATTTTTACAATGTCTGACAATACCATCACGAGAAGCTTCGTAATTTTTAATAACAGGATGTCTTTGAAATTCTTGGCTCATTTGTATATATAATATATCTATTTGTCTAATTCGTTAATTGGCTGAATTGTAACATTGGCAAATCTTTTTATATAATCAGCCGTAGTTTTTATGATTTTGCCGTCATTGACGTCGTTAGGATTTTTGATTCTTCGCTTGTCATAATAACGTTTTAACTCTCTATAACGCTTACCCCCGCAATTTACGCATAACTGCGACTTGCCTCTTACACCTACCCCACAATGCAAGCATGGTAGAGGTCCCTCCGAACCGTTTCTAACACTTTGCATATGATACCCACAGAATTCATTTCTACATGATTTGTTACACGGAGTCTTTGATCCAATCATAAGCCATTTGCAATGATTCATTATATAAAAATTTTCTTATTTAAATACTTGTTTTAATTATAATATGAAGGAGTTCAAGAGATTATCGAAAATTAAGCCTTGGAAAAATGCTAGATTTAATCTCGATAGAATCTCTGATATACCTAAAAGTCTAGTAGATGATAAACCACTATTGAGTAAAATCAGCGACTGTTTTAATGAGTTTAAGCGTGATGGAGCATCTCATACGTGGTCGACATTTCGAATTATTGATGAAGATGTCAATATACCCGTAATTGATGCTACTATGAATGATATAAGAGCAGCTGTGATACTTTCACACCTTGGCAAGAAATCTCTACGGAGGTATTTTTTTAGAATAAAATTTATTATCGAAGAGGAAGGTGAATGGATTATCAGAGATAAATTTGACCCAATCCTTAAGGATAAAAAAACTGTTATTGTGAGTAGAGATTCCAAACCAGGAATTTTAACTGGAATTGACAACCCATACTATGAGAAATCTTACCCTGTAACAGCAGTTGTTTACGGAATATATCAGCTAAATGATAAGCCAAGTATTGCAAAACTAACTCCGATGTTTTCATCATCAGTGGCTTTGCCACTTAATTGTGTAGCAACACGGTTAATAGAACACTTCACAAATGCATCCCGAGGAAATAAATTAACTGATCTACGAAGAAAAAAAATAACCGAATGGGAACTAACAGTGAATCAACATGGAGCAAGGATTTCCGATATAGCTAAATTAGAAGCATTATTAAAATTTCCAATATCGGTAGCGACAATAACCGGAGAAGTATTATACGAACCGAAATATCAATCGCGAGGAGCTCCAATTGAAATTATCGATCATAACAAACACGCGTGGACACCCGCGGTAAATATATTTCCACGAGAAAGAACTGTTCGATATATCCCTAAAGAATTTTCTAGGGATGGTTTATATGAAGAGAAATTATTTGATGCTATTCACACATTAACCAAAGACGACCCTGTGTCAATGTGGTTACTCAGGAGTAATGAGGATCCGGAAATAGGATTTGATCAGTTTGTAAAACCAAATGGTGAATTATATCGAACTGAAGAATTAGATACTAGAATGAGAAAAATCGCTAATGAATTTTCACCTGAAAATTCTAAAGAATTTTCTAATGAAAAACTACTTACAGATAGCTTCACAATTCCATCAGTGGTAGCTCACTTTGCAAGAGAAAAAAACTCATGGCGTCCAACACGAAGTGATTTTCTCAATGACGTGAAGTTGAGTTGCGTCGAATTGGGTCATGGAGGATTGTGGAATACGAAATACTCACGTGATGGTATGATTTCAATTGATATATCCGCGTGTTATCCTGGAAGTTTTCTCGGATATGGAGAATGCTCTGAATATTTTAAACGATTAGGACATCCCACACATGAAATGACTCGTGTTGCGATTAATGGTCCATTGCCTGGAACTGCTAGTGGAAATGCTAGCGTTTCTAGTTCTAATTTTGATTTAACCGGGTTCGCTCGTGTGATATCATTCGAATTAGCTACAGGGTTACATCCGTGTAGTTATCTTTGGCTTGGTAGACATATGTATGAAAAAGCGTGGATGCCAATTGTGCTATTGCGATATATGATCGATTGTGGTATGTTAATATCATTAATTGTCAGCGAAGCGATTATTTGTTATAACGCTCAGAAAGATGTTTGGTTACCAAAACCCGATCTCGAAAAAATAATTAACGAACAACGAAAACAATTGGGAGATTGTGAAACACTTATGGATTGGTCTAAGAGGTTATTCGAAGGTAGGAATAGAGAGGCTAAAGAGCTCGGACGAAGAATAATCGGTAAATTCACTCAAGGTGGAAGATTTGACAATGCAAAATATTCTTCGAGATTGATCTTAGACAATGAAGAATACGATTTTATCATAACCGATTTAATAAAAAAAGGAAAATTTGTAACCCGTAGGGATGCTTTTCGATCCAATGGTGAGAAATTAGGTACGGTTATTACCTACTGTGATGGATATAGTTGTCAGTACACACATTTGAGAAGTTCTATGCTAGCCTATTCTTGTATTAATCTATTCTCGATGATAAACAGATTTCCCGATACCGCGGTTAGAGTAGCTACTGATTCGATGTATATCCATGAGAAATACAAATTAGATGTAGCTAAATTCACAGATCCTAAGGAAGCGTGGGGAAATTGGAGGTTTAAAAAAGAAACATTACATGAGTATTGTAAATCCGCAGACGTTGCTATGGATGATAAATACTTGAAAAGTAACCATAATATCTCAGAGATTCAATCAGAATTTTCTACTGCACCGCCCGTATCCGATCCGATTTGTAGATACAAGACAGTTTATTTAAACGGCTGTGGTGGATCAGGAAAGACAACTCGGGTAATTGAATTATTTCGTCGTAAAAATCCTACGGATTTCACAAACATGATTGTGTTAACACCAACTCACAGACTCGCCAGAGAGATGATAGCGCGGGGAGTAAAAGCCTGTACTTATCACAGCTTCTTTCGATGGAAAGGCGATACATGGACTCCTGATCGAATGGGTGATAAATTTATTCCTGAAATAATAATCTGGGATGAAATATGCACGGTATCGTTGACAGTATTACAGATATTTCTATCATGGTTGTTATTGAAAAATACAAAAGTCGTCATGTGCGGGGATCACGGCCAACCGCAGCCATTTGTTGGTGGATCTCCACATGAATGGCTAAAAGGATTTGTAGACTATTATGAAGAGATTAATACCGACCATAGATCACTTGATGAACAATTACGAGAATTCAAAGCGCTAATTAGATTACAACCGGATAAAATCCAATGTGAAATAGCGCGTGAAATAATCTCTGAAACTCCCATGAATGATTTTTGGGAAATGTGGAAGCCAAATGATTTAATAATCGCGAGTAGAAAAATAGTCAGAGACGCACTTCAGATGAAGTTGTTTGCGCTACATAAAGAAAAATTTGCAACGCTTCCAGTACCACTCTGTTATAGACCTAAGGATACACGAAAGCAGAATATCGACGTTGACATTCCTGGACAACAACAAAAGCAGAATTTAGTATTAAATGATATTGTGTTGGTTGATATCAGCGTCGTTAAAGATGCATTAGGTGCTGATAAATCCCCATGGACGTTAGGTTATGCAGCAACAATACACTCTTCACAGGGATTGACTATATCCGATACAACTCTTTGGATAGTAGATAATCATATTGAGTGGTCAAATTTAGTTTATCTCGCAGTATCCAGAGTACGGCGAATAAACCAACTTCGAAGAATTGTGGTTGACGATGAAATCATTGGTAACGATATTATCACTGGTGATTTTATCACTGGTGATATAATCAGAAAAAAACTCTCTGGCTATAAACAACAGGATAAAAAAAATAAACGAGAATTTGACATCGATGCTGAATTAATAATCACTTTGAAGCAACAACAAAATAATTACTGCGCGAGTTGCAATTGTATAATGCGTTGGCAGTATTCGGATAAAGATCCTCGCCAATTCACCGTAGACAGAAAAAATAACAATCTCGGTCATGTCAGAAACAATGTGATGTTGACCTGTCTTGAGTGTAATAGACGCCGGGGTGACAGCACCCTAGGTGCTAATTAAGACCACGCGGTGGCAATTGAGTATCTTCGGGGATCACTTGTAGTTGTTGTCGAGTAAATCCTCGCTGAGGAGCAGTTGAATCCAGTCTATAGATTGGAGGTCTACCAGTTGATCGTGTTATACCGAATATCCTATGCGTAGTGACACTCCAAATAGGATCGGTAGCTCTTTTTTTACCACCCTCAAGCTCTCCTGGTTCATATAAGTACCTTACAATGACATTACTACCAAGAATTGGTTCTTTTTGTGAAATTCCTTGGATTTCCATTTTGATAGACGCCTTCTTAATAGCGTTGACAGGTTTCATATTAATTGTTCTAGTAATCTCATTATTGATTGCGGTAATCACAGCTGGTAATCTCTTGACCCATTCACGGGATCGTTTATCCTGGATGAATTCTTTTGCGTATTGATATCCGAATAACCGCTCAGCAAGGGTTTTATTAAACCGTTCAACAATTGCCTGATCGCGATGTAGCGCAGTGTGTCCTCGTCTGATGGCGACATTATGATGATTCATCGTAGATGTAACAACACCTTGAAATTCCTTGCCAGGATCAACTTGTAACAGATTTGGCCAGCGCAGAGGACCTCGTCGATAAATTTTTTCAAATGCAGAAGCTACTTCAGTAGATGATTTTGTTTTTAACGGTTCTGCTTCTTTGTATCGACTTGCAATATCAACTAACGTTAACGCGTATTTGTAACCGTTGTCATGCGGCAGAAATAGTATATCAGCTTGATGAACTTCATTAGGTGTTGTAACATCAAAATGCGAATAGTTAATTTGTTTAGGCGCTGGTAGATAAATTTGCCATATTGCCTGTTTAGATAACCAGTTTGCCGCTGTAGTTTTTTTCACCTTTGATGCGCTAGCGAGTTTATTGATTGCTGCGTAACCTCTCCAGTATCCCCTCGGAGAATAGTAAATAGATTCCATATTAAAATGCTAGCATTTTCAATTACCAGCACCTAACATCAATTTACCCTTCATAGCAGATTTTACCAACCAAGAAGCCAACTTTTCTTTGAAGGATTTATCAGGAATAGCATTTAACGCATGAATTAATTTTACATCTGCGAGATGTCTGTGTTGAAGATTGCTGCTTTTATAAGCGACATCATGAGCATGACACGCCTTATCAATAGCGTTTATTGGATATTCGCCGGGTCGGGGTTGATTTTGATCATCAAGTCTGATATCTAATCGTGTTCCCGGTCCACAGTAGCTATATCCTGGAAGGTGCTTTTCTCCTGGATACTTTGCCCACGGTGTTCCTGGGAGTTTTGTCAATTTGGCTGCAATATCACCTCCTCGTTTTTTTTTAAAGCCATGGTTGGAAAATTCGAAGAATTTTTACCAAGGGAAGTAAATCTAAATTTTTTCGTACTACATTGTACGCATTTACCAGAAAGCGCTGATCGATTATTTTTCGTTGTAATTGTCGTTAAGTCATTTGTGCCAGTACGCGTCCTACACTTCACACAATATAGATCCATAATTTATATATAACAGTTATGAATGTAATTGATTATTCAGCTACGAGACGACGGGAACCTATTAGACACCATGCAATGTTACCAAATTCTATTCGCGCGATTATCATCGGACCATCTGGAAGTGGTAAAACACAATTGCTACTTAATTTGATAACGAGATGGATGAAGTGGGATAAATTGTACATGATTGCTCCGAGTGTAGACGATCAACGATGTTATGAAGTGTTAAAGGATTTTAATGATGCCGCGCGAGAAATTAACGGTGATGGTGTTATTGAGTTTATAACCGATATCGAAGAGGCACCTAGTATTGATGATATTGATGGAAGTATTAACAATTTAGTCGTATATGATGATATCATGTTAGATAATCAAAAGAATCCTGCTAGAATATTTTCCAGAGGCAGACATAAAAACACCGATGTGATATATATCACTCAACGTTACACTCAAATACCAAAAGTGATCAGAGATAACTGCAATATGCTGTGTGTATTTAACGGAGTTGATACTCATACTCTTAGAAATATTTGGCAAACTTGGTGCGGTGGTGATATGGATCATAATCGATTTAGAAATTTCTTTAGCCACGCTCAGACAATCCCACACGGATTTGTGACGATAAATTTATCAGACCCTCGGACAAGATATCGTATCGGACTTGATCAAATATTTAGTTAGCGCATTAGCAGCCGAGGAGGTGAACGTCAACTAAATGGCGTCTTTTTTTTTACCAAATGGACCCTTCTCTTAATATTTATTAGAAAGGTCTATTTGACAAATTAGGACTTCCTAGTAAATATTAACTAGAAGGGTTTATTTGACAAATTAGGACTTCCTAGTAAATATTAACTAGAAGGAAGCATCGTTGACGACTAAAAAAGCTGGTCTGTTCACCCTCTCTGCTGCTGTATACAAATAGAAAAATTATTGAAATTATTAATTGTTTAATTATAATATTGACGCCTATATTAGACGGTAACGGAGCAGTAAAGGCACGAGCAAATATACATACTACTATACCCTCTGCGGTTAAAGTAAAGGGATTGAATGTTGTATACATGTTTAATATATACCAAATATGTCAAAATAATGCATTCTGAAAAAAGGGTCTTTACACTTATTAAATTCATATTAATGTAGCGTTTATACTGACAGTGCCTACAACTGAAAAATATTTAAGACCTTATTGTTATTATTATTATTATTATTATTATAAATACACTTTCTTCTTTTGCATGTTGAAACAATTATTTTTAATCCATTGCTAATGCATTTGTAGCTTTTATTTGCATTAGAAAATTTAAACGGTTGTTGTTTCAAGACAGGAAAACCTTTGATCAAGCTGAGGCAAATTATGGTAAAAAAACTTTGAAACCATTTCATCTTTTAAAAAACATTGCACACTGTTTATGCACCTTGTTTGGCTTTTTATAATAATGTTTCTGTGAGATAGGGTTTTAACGTAGCATTTGTCACGTGATTATATTATACACGACTATAGTCTGTGTCTACATCCCCGTTTGTTTGTACCCCCTGCCGATTTCAATAACGAAAAGTATAAACAAGATAAAAAGTCAATAAATCTTACTCAATTTATCCATTGATTTATAATTTCTAACCCGGTTGCGACCAGGGTGTCCAAAACACCTTTATCGTCTATTTTATTGCGGGATGTACGCATGGAAAAGATAGCCACATAACCCTCATTGAACCGACAAATCATGATTACACTGCATTCTCTTGCATGAAAAACACAATACACCGCATTGTCTTGCATGAAAAACACTATACACAGCATTGTCTTGCATGAAAAACACAAGATAAAGAAACCTACTCGTTTTTATTATTTATTAGTCAAGGTATAAATAAACGGAAACCCATAACATTAAAGTGATGTGCTTATTTTGGAACACGAAATTGATTTCTTTTTTTCTTTTTAGGAATTGAGGCATTTCATGTAGACCGCAATTATTAAAAAAATATAGTGTTTTGCTTCGGTACTATGGTTTTACAAGTCGTAACACCTGAATGCATCATCATATCCGCATCTGGATTCCCATTATATAATGCCCTTTCTCAAGCACTTAGTTTAAATAGTTCCTGTTTTAATGGAAGATCGAGGTTTTGGGAGATAATTAGTACTGAAACACTCCTCACTGAAATTGTTTATCTTTTGTATCTGTTTTCGTTCCGGGTTGACTTTGAAAGTTAAAATTCGTAAACGAAACAGTACTTATATTAATGATTTTGTTTAGTTTGTTTCTGTTTTATTGGAACGGGAGCTAATTTTATAAGTATGTTTTAGATACACGTCTTGCTAAAAACAAAATATAGAAAGTATATATGATAGTAATATTACTGAACAAAATACAGAATTTATTTTAGTTTTATTGTATAGCTGTAAAGAGGAATGTAAGGTAGATACTGCGATGTGTTCACTTAATTTTACAAACTGATTCAACATTATGGAGGAATACACATTTTACATATGCTAATTCGATTGATATAAAATCTATCACATGATGACCTCTTGTGAAATTATCAACGTAAACCATATTTGTTTTGCTTTAAACGAGTGATAGAGTATGTTTGAGTGCGTGAAGTTTAATGGTTGTACAAGTGCTGTAAGAGCACATGGAGTTAAATGGCTGAATGAGAACATGATGGTAAAGGGATATACAAATACATAATGTAAAAAGGATCTATGAGTATCTGAAGTTAAATGGCTGTATAATATTCTGAAGTTGAATGGATGTATGAGTACATGAATTTATAATAATAATAATAATAATAATAATAATAATAATAATAATAATAATAATAATATTGAGAACTTTAGAAGCTCTAAGATCTTTGCAACATCAATAATGATATGACTACAATTTTATTTTAAAAAAAACAACAACAATGAAATTGGAAAACATAACAAATGCTGAAAATATTTAAGGTACGAAACATTATTAGGCCTTTTAGTTTGTTCTTGCAGTCGAAAAAGGCGAGTTTTAAACGCACTCTTGAAATGTAGCGCTGTGTCTTTGTGTCTAATTTCAAGGGGCAATTCGTTCCACATTGCTGGGCCCTGGTATAGGTTTCCAGGACAGTCAAAGTGAAAGTTGAAATCTCCAAAAATAATTAGGTTTCCACCTATCAAATTTCCATACTCCAGAAGATTCGGAAAATGCTCCAAAAAGACAGAGATTCAGTTAGCTTGTTTAATCTACTAGGACGAGGGCGGTAGAGACAGCAAAAATGGACAAACCTTTGTTCCAGTGTGAGTGTTCTTTGGACTAGTTCAAAGGATGTGTGGCAGGAATTTATGGTTGTATTGAACTTAAGACATTTTTTCATGGAATATTTTATTGATGACAGCAATTCCAATTCCGCGAGAGTGGCGGGGGAACGACTTGATGGAGTAAGCGGTGGGTGTTAAAACCTAGCACTTGGGCTCATTGTCTGATGTTTTTAGTCATGTTTCTGCCAGGGTCAAGACGTTCATATTATGGTCATTGATAAAATTAACTATATATGTGCACTTTTCTGGTGGTCCTACTGATTGGGCGTTGAATAATGCAATACGTAATGGTATCTCTGGGACAGTTGACATAACGGTTGACGATTTAAGATGGATTTGCACCAGGTTATTAAAGTTAACGACCAAAGTTTTAAATTGTTTATCTGGAAAGGGCGATAACTGGAATTATTTTTCCTGTTCGTCGCCGGCCAGCATTGAAAGAACGTTTCATTTTTCGTTTCCGTTTACATTTAAGTAATGATGAATTTAGTCCCTGTTCGTTTAGTCTTGAGCACACTACAGTATGAAGAGCCAAGGTGTAGTCATTTAAAGCAATTAATGAGGGTTCATTATAGCATAAGCGGGTTGACTGTCGATCACGTGGTGGCGGTTTATTCAACAACAAAGGACGTCTTAACAGTGGAACAAGACAGCTGAGAAAAAATATAATTGTTCTCATTTCCAAAACATGGAGATAAAGAAACACGTACGAACTGAACAGACAATGCAGGATGAAACACATTAATGCATACGAAGATAGACAACAAGCACATATATGATGAAAAATTGCACAGCATCGGAAGAGCTGCGTCGAACCGGTTAAGCGATAGCGGTCATCTTTCCGCAAGTTTGAGTACATGCATGTAAATGGCTGGCTGTATGAGTACATGAATTGAAATGGCTGTATGAGTACATGAATTTAAATGGCTGTACGAGTACATGAAGTTAAAAGGCTGTATGAGTATATTGAGTTAAATGGCTGTACGAGTACATGAATTTATATGGAAATATGAGTACAAGAAGTTAAATGGCTGTACGAGTACATGAAATTATATGGATGTATGAGTACAATAAGTTAAATGGCTGTATGAGTACATGAAGTTAAATGGTTGCATGAGTATTATCAGTTAAATGGCTGTATTGAGGTTAAATGGCTGTAGGTGTACATTACGTAAATGACTGTATGAGTAGTAGAAGTTAAAGGTATGTATGAGTATATTGAGTTAAATGGCTGTACGAGTACATGAATTTATATGGAAATATGAGTACAAGAAGTTAAATGGCTGTACGAGTACATGAAATTATATGGATGTATGAGTACAATAAGTTAAATGGCTGTATGAGTACATGAAGTTAAATGGTTGCATGAGTATTATCAGTTAAATGGCTGTATTGAGGTTAAATGGCTGTAGGTGTACATTACGTAAATGACTGTATGAGTAGTAGAAGTTAAAGGTATGTATGAGTACATGAAATTAAATGGCTGTATGAGTACTATACGTTAAGTGGCTGTATGAGCACATGAAGTTTAATGGATGTATGAGTACATGAAGTTAAATGGCTGTATGAGAACATCAAGCTAAATGAGTATATGAATTCAAATGGATGTATTGAGTACATGAATTCAAATGGCTATGTGAGTATATGCAGTTAAAAGGCTGTATAAGTACATGAAGTTAAATGGCTGTATGAGCAGTATGAGTACTATCAGTTAAATGGATGTATGATTACATGACGTTAAGTGGTTGTAGAAGTACATTATGTAAAATGACTGTACGAGTACTAGAAATTAAATGGCTGTATGATCAAATGAAATTAAATGGCTGTATGAGTACATTAAGTTAAATGGTCGCCGAACTTATAGACGTAAACTTGCATGTTTCCGACCAAGCAAAGCATCACATATTTTTGCTCAGTATTATAGTCATGCTGATCATTTATGACGGGAGAGGTATATTTTACTATTTTTGACTGATTGTCTATCCATTTATGTAGAAAGCACACAATATCACAATATGTAAGAGAACAAGAGAGAGAGAGAGAGAGAGAGACAGAGAGAGACAGAGAGAGACAGACAGAGAGAGCTGATGCGACAATGTTTCATTTCAGCTGGTAGCTAATTCGCCGAATGGCAATCAATTTAGAACAAAATATTGTTTAACAATAAATAAAATAGTATAAATAATAAAACCGGATATTATGCCCAACCTTTTAATGAAAAGAGAGTGTGACTTGTGGTTTCTTCACATTACGTATCACTTGGTTGTAAAATTAAATTAATTAAAAAAACATAAGACTCTGCAAGAAGAAAGCAAGTATTAAAGGTTTTAGTCATCCGTGACTAGACTGTTCATTACTTAACTTGCGTCTCTCTAGTTTCATTTCTATCGGAACAATTTCGTCAAGTAAAAATATAAACTTCGGATATAATCAGTTGATCAGCTCGAATAGCATAGCAACAGAAAGATGCAAAATCAGTCAGAACAATTTTCACTTGCCGTTGTAACAATTGTGTTGCACTCCACCAGGGTTAAATACAAAACCCACATCAAAGTGATGTGTATTCGTAAAACAACTTGAGAAAATATTTCAAGACAGGACGAAAAGGTCTGTTTCGCTCAACGATGACTACGCCCTCTGTTTGCATAATGGGGAAATAAACCACTTGGATCTTGCACCTCGTTCTACTTGTTTCATACTTAACAGTTTTATAAACTTAAATCTTTTAAATACACAGAACAAAGTTAGAGATGGGAAAAAAGCAATTACAAATGATACTGTGTGCATTAGAAATGGACACAAAATCAATCATGTGGAATCTTTAGACAAGATTTTAGTATTTTAATCATACGCTTAACATGTTATGTAAAAATATTGGCATATGTATATACACCATCTAGAATGATAGACGATACAAATGTGAAAAGTGCAAAATAGAAGAAGCAACATACACCAGTATAAAGGACGAGCGTCATATTAAAATACAAGGACGAACTTATAGCGGTAATGCCCATAAATATCCATACCATAGTGTATGGTTCAAAATCTTCCCTCTTGTATTACTGCATATTATGTATGACCCAAAACCAGAAATTTGTGAGTCTTGATACTTACGGCGTCAGTAGAATCTTGCAAGATACCAATCAAGGGAATCAATTCACTAGTGATGATTTGGGCTGGAGAAAACCGTTTGCTATTCACACGTATGGTGGGTGTTGGATCAGTCTTTACTATTGCTGCAGAAATTAATTGTTCAATATCTGGACCTTTCTTTATTATTTCGATATCTGTCCCCTGATCTCTTAGGTTTTGTGCAATGTCCTTGGTGTTAGAACACGACTTGAATTCTTCCTCCATATAACTTCTGAACACTGTGTTTTGCTCTTTAAGGAGGCGGTAAACATTTTTTATTTTGTCTTTAAATTTTGCTGCTTCTTGGTCAATTGCTTTGTGCAATTGTGAGCACTGGTCATCAACTGCTTTTAATTCTTCCTGCTCAGCATCATTAATGCTTCTATCAAGCTCCTCTCCCTTTACTGTGGAAGCTTTGATACGTCTCAACTTGTCTGAGCATTGATTCAATTTCGTATCTAAGGTCATTTTCAATGTGGCTACAACATCAGCTAATGATTTTGTAGGATGCGTGTCGTGCTCAACCGCTTTGCACATTAAACAAATAGGTACTTTACAATCTTGGCAGACAAGTTTAATTTCCTCTTCTGGATGCAGATCACAGATGACACGTTGTCGGATTTTGCCCTTCATATTAGGATCTAGAGTTACTAAATCACTTATTTTGTGATGCCTACTAACTTTCGATTTCTCGTGAACATAACAACATGACTGACATAAATTCTCCTCGCAATCCAAACATCTTCTGCTTGCCACGTTTTTCGGACCACAAATCTCACAAGGGAATTTTTCATTCAAGTCCGTATAGATGTAGAAATTAGTTGTAAATCCAGAAATCCCGCTTTCCGGTAAATGTACACTTGTTCTGCATATCGGGCAATTAAAGCAACCATTGTGAAGGTTAACCTGTACATAATCCTCCAGACACTTGTAACAAAAGCTGTGGTGACATGATATTAGTTTCGGATTCTTAAAATTATCCATGCAAATACTGCACTCATATCGACTTGCTGCCATTTTCGAAGGCACTTTCGTTTTGTTAAGTCAATAAAGATACACGTATTGCGAGCAGACGTTTTAGCGCCATCTGTTGGATGAAAGTAATATATAGTTCAGCGATTGTCATTCTTTCAATGATTGCTCCCTAGATCGGATCATTTTCCGTCAGGTTTTCAAATAAGTACATGAAAGATAAGGCCGAGCGATGATCCCATCGGAATGAAAGCCTTTAGAGGCAAGATTAATTAAGGTTGAGAAGTTACCAAGTAAAACGGTACTCAACGAAAAACGTACTAACATCATCACATACCAAACTGAAAATGTGCTTTAATTAAATTATTTTTCAAGCATTCTTAGACATATATTGATTTTGTGTAGTATATTATGTCAGAGGCGTAGCGAGGGGGGGGGGGACGGGGGTACATATGTCCCCGGGCGCCAAGGTACAGGGGCGCCAAAATGAGGCTTGCAACGTTACATTATAATAAGAAAACAAGGGTAATAAATCTGTCACAAGATCGCTGGGGCGCCAATTTTATAGTTTGTCCCCGGGCGCAAAATATCATCGCTACGCCTCTGTTATCTGTTACGTGTATGATAATACACTACTTCTCCATAAGTTGTGCACAGGCTTGATTGGTTCTAGGCTGATATCACCAATCAACTTTATTCATTTATTTCAAGAGTCTATGTTGTTCAGTGACATAGGAAACAAACTCCAAGGTGGTGGATGGGTGGGTAGGATGGAGTGCTTAGTTTTAACTTTGGCCACATAAATATCCTTTGATGATCAGAAACCTGTGTATCAGTTATTTCATAATGCTAAGCTACACAGTCTGGAGTACAGCAATGCTCCACAATCTTGGCCAGTTATCATATTGGTGCAAACTTGCATTTGTCTCGGCAAGGTCAGTTGAGTAGTCTTGGTGGCAGATGAAAGAGTCGAGATTAAAACTAAAGCAGTAATTCATTCTAATATAAGGTATGATTATATTTCACTAATGAATAATCCTATCCCTGCAATGTTGATTGTAATAATATATCAAAACGAATATACTCACATCACAGAGAGAGAGAGAGAGAGAGAGAGAGAGAGAGAGAGAGAGAGAGAGAGAGAGAGATGCCTAACTAACATTTTCAAAAACAAAGAACTAAAAACTACTCCTGGTTCGAAATTTTCTCATAGGAAAACTGCATTTTTTTTAATCAAAGCGTCCATTTGAAAATCACAATCTGCAAATTCGAAATGAATGAAGAAATATAACTGCAATACATGGTCGTGTTTTATAACAGAAGTATATTTGTGATACAACAGTGGTGATTTACATTCAAATATAAATACGAAAACGTTGTTACTTGCATGCATCATTAAAATGTATTTAAAAATCAATTTTAAAAAATACCCACAAAATGTATTCCCAATTATCATACGAATCATTTAAACATTCATACAAAAAAAAACTTAGAATTACCTGGCAACATCTCTGTTCTAGCTACCACAATTCTGTTCCTTTGTTTTATGAAAGTTAAAAATTTAGCCTCTTATGTTCCTTGCGCCTTAAAAAACTGACGACACGAATAGGGCCATCAGTCACAGATTTATCATGGCAATTTTGATCTTGTGGCAATACACTTTTTATTTTAATTTGGCGGGATGCAATTCAATGATACAATCTCCAAAATTTATATTATAATTTAATTATTAAATCTCGGCAATCGCATACATTTTAGCTTGTGTATGTTCTAATTTGATCTGTCTTGAATATATTTTTGACTTAAGTACATGTATGCATTGTCTGTGACATGTACAGTTACAAATATGTGCCTTTGGCTGCGGTAAGGTTTGACTCATTGTTTCGGTCAGGGTACGTTTTGACCTGGATACGTTTACGTTGTAAATTTTGAAGAAAAATATTACGCAAATGTACCGCTCAAGTAAAACTTAGGGGTCAATTAATCAGATTACATTAGGGTAAATTAGTCAAGTGAAATTAGGGGTGTTTTCACAACATTATGGCAGTATTGTGATAGGCTACGACGTTCTCTGTAACTGAAACAGGGGTGTTTACTGAGTCTATTACCATAAGTCCCGTGTAAATCAACTAACACCCACGAGTATTCTAAGGCGTATGCCTTGACGGATCACTGACATCTCACCATTGATAGATAAATCAACACCTCACACTTGACGATATCGATATTCGATTTATATTACGTAACATCCTTCAGTTTCAACACATATTTTGGGGAAAGCACGGATAACAACGTGGGTACAAGTCCGCGGACAGGATTTGTGTACATGTGCCATAGGACAAATTCTTCACCAGTCCCCTATGAATAAAAAAAAAAAAAGAGAAAAATTCTACTCTTTAGCATTGGCTTCCCCGACCATTGTGCTCTCTGGAATCTAGTCAGTTATCCTACCCTTTTCTCGGTCCTGTGTGGGTATGTGAGAAAGCTTGTCACTAGCTTCTTGTGGGTCGATGGTACTTTCCGAAGTTTATCAGGTTTCTTCTTCCAGCAGATATCGTAGCCTCCATTAATAGCCTATCGTGTACTACGTGACAGTGTTAAGAACACACACACACACACACACACACATATATATATTTATATATATATATATATATATATATATATATATATATATATATATATATATATGAGACAGACAGAGAGATGGACGAATACATGTCCAGGTCTACCAGCTCCCGGGTTTGCAATGCCCAGAAGAAACCAGCTGTGATAATGTTTTATATAAGAAAAATTATATTTCCATGTATCTTTCTCTCCCCCGAGTAATAAAACGTTTTTGCATGGGAGAACATATAACAGAAAAAAATTAAACAATAATAATGTATATGGTTGACGAAAAAAGGGAGTTAAAGAGAAAGGGAGGGGAAACACGACAAACTGGTCAGAGCTTTAATATATGATGTGCATTTTTAATTATCATTATGTATTTTTAATTGTATGCTGTGCATGAATTCATATATAATGTTCATTTGTTAATAAAGTTATTCAAGTAAAATAATATGCTATTATATCATTATGAGATATGTTTTGTTACATGCTTTCCTACCTTAATTATATAACTGTTTGCATGATATACTGACTTTATTTTTGTGTGTATGATTTATTAAATGCTTTGCAAAATCTTTTTTACGTGATGTGGTTGTTTTACCGATTGTTTGCAAAATTTATAGTTTAATGTTTGGGGTCTAAAGCGCTCTCCTTTATGGATCACTGCCATCTCGCCTGACGTCAGTCATGGGTTCGAGTCTTGGATTTGGCTAATGTAGGTATGTGAAAAAGCTTTCCAGTAGGATCTCCTGGGTTTGTGGATCTTTCAAGGTGTTTTCCTGGGGTCTTCCTCCACCATTACAAATGTCCCCCACATATAGCCTATAGTGTGCTGAAAAATGGCGTTAAACCATACAAGAACAACATGTTCATGTTGATTGCATGTTTTGCTATCATCTTTTGATGTGGATGTTTTACAAAATGCTTTGCATAATCATTATGTGATGTAGATCTTTAAATATATGCCTAGCTTTCTTAATTGCATGCTCCAGTCAATGATAACTAATTTCTATATGTCCATATTTTGCTTGTAAACCTTTGTAGATAATAGCAAGTGTCACAAAGCTGGCTAAATGTGTTATGATGCACCTATGAAAGAACACCAGATTGTAAATATAAATAGTATAAAGCAAGACGGACTGAAGATGCTAACTAACATCAACACTGCTGATCCAATAAGATGAAGATTGTTAGAGAAATTGAACTACATTTGACATCAGGACCTGGTTGAAAAAATTGCTTAATATAAAACATTTTGAGATCAGAATAAACACACAAGTCAATTTAATATGATTTTATTTATTTCTGTCTATATTTATATTTAAAAAACATTACCTGTAGCGATTTGTAACAAATAACAACAGAAGAGGACTCTTTTGGGGAGTAATACAACTGTAATTGGGACTTGTTGAATTTGAGCCATGGCTTGTGAAATTTGTTTAAAGCCAGTATCTAAATAAATTTATATTGATCACTCAGGGTTTGTACTCAAATATGAATGATAAATTCAAAGACTTTTCCCAAACTTTCAAAGACCACAAACAGAGATTTCCAAGACCTATTTTTGCTAACATTGTGTATACAGGTCATATGAGAAAACAACGAATGCCAAATACCACAATATTGTTTACTGATTAAAGTCAAACTATAATTAATTTCCTAAAATTGCATTATAATGATCGAGAAGATAGGTTAACATTCATTGTTTTTGTTCTCCAGAAATGAGTAACATATGTGTCAGATTTAATACAACATAAATTGTTCTCTTAAAGACATCAGCACTGCTTTAAATGCATTATTTTATTTGCTTTTTTTTCTCTTCAATCATTTTGGAAAGAGATGCCACCACTGTCATCTTTTCCTCTGCTCTTCTCCTAAGAGCATTTGACTCTGTGACAAGCACAATGAGTCCTTTTAACTCTGCCTCTTCTGCTTTCTGTACAGAGGAAGCATGTAGGCTGGCAATGTCAGCTTCAAGACGCAGCTTTTTGGCTTTAAGTTCTTCCACTTCATCCAAGGCCAACTCCCGTTTCTTTCCTTTTGGGTTTTTCTTCTCATCCTTCTCCTCTGCTTTCTTCTTATCCAGATAGGCATGGTACTTATGTCTTGCAGAGGAGGCATATGTCATCATTTCATTGCTAATGATGATTTCCAAAGGTCCACCTGCTTTTCTCATGGTGTCAACGATTAACCTTTGAGCTCTGAGGCTTTCGATGCTGAGGTTCTCAACAGATACCTGTTTGTTGATAGAAAATCCTCTCTCCACTGTTGCCTGCCCATGTGACAACAACAACATTTTCTGGAGAACATTCCAAAGTTCAAGATATTCATTTCTTTTGGAAAGGACAGAATAAAACACTTCATCAAGTCTATTATCTGTTCTACTGAAGCATTTCAAGGGATGATTGTCAGATTGGATAACTTCATCCACTAATTTTCCGTACTGAGTTAATATTAAATCACATCGGGACTCTACTTCTCTTCCTGCCTCGCACATAATTTTTAGGACCCTACGAAGTTTTGTTTCTCCCTTTTCCTTGTCTGATCCTGATTGCATAAGTCCAGGGTCAGCCCAGGACATGTTTTTCACCAAGGGATATTTTAGAGGTGATTTCTCAAACAGCTTCTTTACCATTGCAATCATAAAGTCTCTGCACTCTGTTCTGAAAGCAAATCTATCCCTGTCTGAAGCTCCTACCTTTAACAATGTTTCTGAAGCTGAAAAGCCAACCTTAACTTTTCCTGCATCAAGGAAATTCTCTTTCTTATCAAACCCGATGCTCACTAATGCGGTTACAGAATTTGCCTTGGACATGATTTCAGGTTTCACATAACGTGACATGAGGTCTTTCACTAAACCTCCCAGGTCTGTAGCAAGGAATGGAAGCATAGGTTTATCCGTTTGGTAAGCCTCCAAAAAGGGTAGTGTGATTCTGGCAATAGTTACAAAGAACTGCAGCTTAGCTTTAATTAAAGGATCCCCAACAGCATCAAGAACATTCTTAAAGGACTTGCAGGTTGGTACTGTTATCTTTTTATTCTTCACAGCCGAACAAAAGTCGGCAAGATGAGGCAAAAGGAAAATGACCCTCTCCGCTGGTTCAATATTCTCAAGCCACCTGAAACAAGGAAAATCATAATTAGTTTGATTAAAACAGAAAAGAATTCAACAATACAAACTGAAACAAAACAAAAATTACTAATAATTACGGTAGCAATGAGAACTTTAATTTTCTTTCAATACCATGCAAGTTAAATTTAAACACTTTCAGAAATTAAATGAATTAAAAAAGTAAAATAGACTGTATAAATAGACATCGAGTAACCCAAACAAATATTCGTACCTGTGTTTACAATACTTGAGTGGAAATACATTTGATCCTGTAAAGTCCATGAAATCTTGTCTTCTTGCTGGTGAATCATGGTATAGGTGGTACACACTGCTCAGAAGAGTTTCCAAATCCCATGGTACTGCTGCACAGCCACTGCGAAATGCATTATGCATAACATGAAGTCCACAGCTACCAACTTCTAACATTTTCAAGGGTGTTGTATGTGAAATATGAGACTGCAACAAGTCATACAATTTCCAGTTAACTGCTGGTCCATCCATCGACAGCTGTAGAAGACCCTTATATCCTATGTCAGACACAATGGGCTCAAACTTGTCCACCAGATCTTCAGCACGAGCATGACCCAGAAATTCAGAAGTGAGATAATATGTGCTGATTTTATTGCAGTCCCATATCCGTACATGCAAGTCCATTTGTTTCTCCTGCATATCTTTGTTCAGAGTCTCATCAAACAGAAGGACATACACGTTGGCCTCTCTCACTTTCATCAACAACTGATCAGCAAAAAAAGGTGCTAATCCAAACACACCAAGATAAGCTGTCTTGCGTTCACTGCATGAAAACTGTTCAGCAATCTTACTGTCAGGAAACATTGCTTTGAAAATAGTGTTGATGCCCATGCATGAGTGCATGCTGTAGTGGCTGTAAATACATTTCATTGTCCAAAGAACTTCAGCCCGTAGTACTTCAGATTTAGTGCAAAAAGTCTTTAAACTAGTCTTTAAAGTAGAAGTTGCTAGAGCTGCTTTGGTAGGCTGCTTTGTACTTGTCACACCATCTGCTGCTGGCTGTGAAAAGTATGCACTTACTGGTGCGACTTGTTTTGCAGATATTGCATTTTGTTGGTGCTTACATCCTAGAAACGAAACAAAAGTAATTATCACTGCAAGAATTTTAATGAATCTAAATGAAAACATACAACTTCATGATGCATGAAAGTAATTTTTAATTCGGTTTTACATACTAGTAAGAAAAGCTATTTAGACACAAATTACCATTTAAAAATGGCTTCTGAAAAAGTGAAATAAAATATTGTTTTTTTTTTAATAAAAAAGGCTGTGATATGTGGCACCTAATTCTCTGACTTTAAAATTAGGTTAGGCGGGTTTTCCCCCATTTTTTGTGATAAACATTTCAAGAACAATAACTCTTGTTTAACTCTAATATAGTGTACGCATGCGCACTTTGAAACTGTTTATCCGTGAATTTAATTTAGTACAATGCATGTTTCTGTATTAAATCAAGTAATATTGTTATGTAGAACAAAATTTTCGAAAATGAATTTTTTCCTCAAATGTCTAAAATAAACCGACGGTAGAAGTACATTTAAACAGTCCCTCTTTTGCTATATCTACCAAATCATCAAACTAAACGATCTTATTTTATACCCGACGAGTAATGAATTACCATTATTTTCCCAAAAATACCAATTGCTTATACTTCTGCATCTTTGTTCCACCAAATGAACATGTAGTTACTAATTTGCAACTTACCTTTGGCATGACTTGTAAGGGCTCCTTCTCCCATTGAAGCCAAGTTGATCGTCTTTTTACACAATGTACAAAACGCCTTTCGTTTGCATAACTTATCCTTTTGCAGCCATTCCTTGTACTTCTCTTGTTCAAGCCAGATATCGTTGAAAGAGCAAAGACCTGGCATTTTTAAACACTGAACTTGCAGAAGATGTAAATCGAATGAAGAAATTTTGAATTCTCGAGCGTGTAACTTTCGCGAACTTTCTACGTAGAATTAGTGTAATTAACATTTTGATTGGCTAAAACTGATGGACTCGTCCAGTCAAATTGAACTATTCGTCAAACAAAAGAAGCCAGGAAAACCAGCTGCATCCGAAGCTAACGACCTTGGGCAATTTTATTGGTGACTTCCTTTGATGAAGTGTGTAGCGGCACCGTATTGCTATGATGAAGAGTGCATGTGTGATTGAAGTCGCCGCCGCGGCATACTTTGGATGGCCAAACAAAACAAAGCCTCTTTTGTTATTGCGGCGGCAATAAACTGAACGGGTCATAAAAAGAAAGAAACCAGGATAACTAGATTACATCTGAATCTAACAACCTCGGATAATTTTATTTGTGATTCTGGAAAGAAATTATTTTTTGGGGGGTTTATTTCAATTTTCAAAGACTTTCAAAGACCTCAGGGTAATATGCTCGATTTTCCCAAACTTTCAAGGCCTTGAAAACGCTACCTCATTTTTCCCAAACTTTCAAAGACCTTCAAAGACCGTACGAACCCTGTCACTGAAATGGCACATTATATAGGGCCAACCCACTCTTTATGCTCACAAAATATGAATTTCTGAGCACCAAGGAAAACACTATCATCTACAGACCTTACTCAAAATGTTTTATATTGGGGACTTTGTGTGACTTATAGTAGGTACGTTGCTAATGACTTTAACGTAGATTGTGTGGATCTTGACTGCTACTGACCTTACTAATAATAGTGGGGACTTCGACTGCTACTGACTTTACTTAAAATGTCCTATAATATAGACTTCATCTTGTAGTAGGGACTTTGCTACTGATTTTACAAAGTGTCTTATTGTGGTGTCTAACTGCTACATACTTTACGTAAAATGTCTTATAATGGTGACTTTATTATTATCCTTATAGAAAATCTCTTACAGTGGGGACTTTACTACTGCTACAATCTTGACTGAAAATGTTTTATAGTGGGACCTTTGAGCTTAAGCCAATGCATTAACATTTAAGGCAAATTCCCCAATTCTTAAACATCTGATGACTGAGACAAGCTCTAGTTTACCAAGACAAAACAATTGGATATGTATTGCTTTCTTGTCGGTGAAAGACTATTTAAACCTTTGAAAATCACATAAAGAAAACAACAGGTCCGTAACCAATTTGTAGAGTAGCTCACAGTAACACATTTAGAAAAAATAAGTTATTCTATAACCATAACATTTCATAATTACTCGAACAATGCAAAACTATTTTACTGAGTAAAAAAACATACCCTAATCTTTACGGTCCCCATACTAAGAAAACAGGGAGTTGTAAAGCAAGCAATACACAAACTAACTGTTATATGAAAGTGCATTATATTTGGAAATGACCAAATACACTTATAACATTCCATCTAAAAAAAACACTATATTGTAAATGATACACCCTTGACAATTTTTGTTTGTTTGATTAGGATTTTTAACGTAGCTTTAACAATTTTTCAGTCATATCGCTACGATGTCTGCAGTGATGCAGTTTATAGTGATGTCTACCACTGAGGCATCATGCCGCAGACATTTAGCATGATGTCCCACCCAGTCACATTATCCTGACACCAGGCAGACCAGTCCTAACACTAACCTCTTAATGCTGAACGTCAAGCGAGGCAGGTGTTAGTACCATTTTTGTAAGTCTTTGGTATGACTCGGCTGGGGATCGAACCCACGACCTCCCGCTTCCGTGGCGGACACTCTAACCACTAGGCCACCGGAGCGGTCCCTTGACAATAGCGAGAACCTTACCTGATACATTCCCATTAATTGGATGTGTCATTTTCATAATTCTCACCAAAATCATTTCTGATAATGTGTCAATGGTCAACAACGATGAACACAAATTTTACATTTTACAAGAAGGATATAGCTTTTATGTTGAAAACGTGCTGCTTATTGTGACAGTGACCTTGACCTCTCAGGGTCAAATACATATGGAGATGTGTTGCACAAGAAATTCTCTTTGCTTTATAATGACTGACCAACATAAATCCATGAAGGGATTAAATAGAGTGTGTATGTATGTGTGTTTGATTTAGATATTTAATGTAGCTTCAACAACATTTCTGTTAGATCGATAAAATGACTGCAATTTGGAAGTTTTATAGTGATATCAAGCACTGAAGCATTATGCCATAGACATAAACAAATGAAATACTTTAACCAAAACCTAATAGCAAAACTTTTAAGTTCATGACTATAATTCCGAGGTAAATGGATGCATCAGGTAAATCACATAGTGCATAATTTTTTTTATTCATGATACGATCTTATTTCAAATGTTAAAAATTTGACCAGTTGAATGGAGTATCTCCTCATTAATAAGAATAGATCTCTGCTCATAATCAAAGAAAATTATATTTCTTGATAACACAAGCTGTGTTAATAAATTACAAAATAAAAAGAAGTAAATCAAAAACGTTCATTAAATTCAACAAATAATTTTTCTGTATTTTACAAAGTGAAAATTCAAAATTATGGTATTCTGAATCAAAAATCCCAAGTAATCATAAATGTTTTATCAGAAGTCCAAAAGTATAGAAAGTTTTTCAAAATTCCAATAATCTTGACTGTTCTAATTCACTATAGTCTTCAATGTATTGATGTATCAATAATCTTGACTATTCTATTGCACTATAGTCTTCAATGTATTGATGTATCAATAGTCTTGACTATTCTAATGCACTATAGTCTTCAATGCATTAATGTATCAATAGTCTTGAATGGGCTGATGTACCAAATATTGTTGGTATATTACAATGATATGATCCATAATGTCTTTAAATAAGTTCTCAATGATCATAAGGAAGTATTTTAGTCCAAAAATAATTGAGCACTTTGTAATTCCAATGAATAATTTAAATAAATGTTTCCTCTCAAGTTCTATCTGACCTTTCCTCTGACCACGACTAAAATCTATCGTTTACCACATTCTTTATTTAACTGACCTATTATGCAACAGTGTACCCATGAGGTGAATAATTTCAGATACAAATATCCATTCAATCTGTAAACAAGGTCAGATCTTTAACCTGAATTCAAGTAAATAGGACAAAAATTAGGCGGACATAACCGTCAATAATGACAATAGTCAGGTAGTCCAAATTTCTAACTATACATGACAAAGGTTAAGCACACAATATAAATTAAATGTACATAACACAGTCTGTTTACTAAGTTTGAGATAATGTCAAGGGAGTTTACTAAATACATTTTTTTTTATCAAATCAGAAATACAATGACTCGAATTGGTAGGCAGCTCAAATCATCTGCTAAATCACCTTATTAATATTCACAGCTCTGGCTCATAATCAAACAACGTTAAAAGTCATGATGATATAAGCCAATTCACCAAGTTAAAAGCTCAACTAATTAGACACAAAATAATATTAATATTAGTAGATCTTGCTTACAGCTTTGCTCATCAATGATTTAACCTACTGACCAAGTCTGATAAAAACTGGATCAGAAATAGTCTCTAATATGGTTAGTGTGAAACAAACCCAGTCAATCTTATCATTGTATTTGTGGATGGTCTCTAATATGGTTAGTGTGAAAACAAGCCCAGTCAATCTTTTCATTGTATGTGTGGATCTTGTTCACCATTAAAATCATCCAAGACTTTAGTAAAATGAGCACATTATTACTAGTTTTAGTAAAATCAGATGAGAAGTAATGTCTCCAGAATGGTAACGAGTTCAGCCAATTTGATGCAGGTTGTTCTCATTAGCATGGACCAATTATTATATTTATTGAACCTAACCAAGTTGATAATGATATAAGCAAACATTCCAAATTTGATCAAAATCTGATTGGAAATATGGACTGATAGTGTTAACAATGAAACACAATACATGTGCCTTAAGATGGACATAAGCCCTTATGGCCAGGTAAGTTGACTGGTCTCATTGTTAATTCACTACATTTGTATTCTCAAAAATAATATTTGTTTTATTTATTCATTTCTTTATCTGTTTCTTCCATGTCCTTGTTCTTATTCCCATCTTCAATCAAGCATATTTTGATTGGAAAATATTTGTACTAGTTTATATTTAATATTGTTTACGTTTATATTTCCAGCAGGATATCATGTAATCATAATCTGAACAAAGAAATCGGCAGATCCGTCCCTTATGTAAAATGTAGGTTGTCAACTTGCTCTTTTCTTACTTTGATTCTTTCGTTTTACAAAAATCTGCCCACATTGTTATATTTGGTTAATTTTACCTCCCACTCAAATTACTTTTGTCTGACTAAAATTTGTGAAGCAAATATAAATTTTAATTTAATTCTAAATTTGTAAATCTCATTACATAATCGCAAAACTTGACAAAATACATTTCTCTTTTCTGAATAAAATGTTGGCAATATATTGATGATTCTTACAATATGTATCTTAATACAGAGTCATAATAATGTATGGACAATGGTTGATGAAAACTGCATCAATTCACTGCAGCCACCAATGCAGGCATGTGTCATCATCATCATCATCAGTCTCCTGACCAAGTGTATCAGGGTCACCATCATCATCATCAGTCTCCTGACCAAGTGTGTCAGGGTCACCATCATCATCATCAATCTCCTGACCAAGTGTATCAGGGTCCAGGCATCATATCTGTGGTGAACCCCAATCTGCAAAAATGAACAAAGTTAAATTACGGTATAAATCTTAAAAATGACTCTGATGTTAGATTAAGTGTGATTGGGCTATTGTAATTATCCTATGGATCAAGGATGCTACAGCTATTGTAATTATCCTGTGGATTAAGTATGATAAGGCTATTGTAATTATGATGTGGATTAAGTGTGATTGAGCTATTGTAATTATCCTGTGGATTAAGTATGCTATGGCTATTGTAATTATGCTATGGATTAAGGATGCTACAGCTATTGTAACTATCTTGTGGATTAAGTGTGATAAGGCTAATTTGATCATGATGGGGATTAAGTGTGATTGGGCTATTGTAATTATCCTAAAAATTAAGTGTGATAAGGCTATTGTAATTATGATGTGGATTAGGAGTGATTGGGATATTGTAATGATGCTGTCAATTACGTGTGATAAGGCTATTGTACTTATGATGTGGATTAAATGTGATTCGGCTAATGTAACTATATGGTGGATTAAGTGTGATAAGGCTATTGTAATTATGATGTGGATTAAGAGTGATTGGGATATTGTAATGATGCTGTCAATTATGTGTGATAAGGCTATTATACTTATGATGTGGATTAAGTGATTGGGCTAATGTAACTATATGGTGGATTAAGTGTGATAAGGCAATTGTAATTATGCTGTGCATTAAATGTAATTGGGCTATTATAATTATACTGAGGATTAAATGTGATAAGGCTATTTTGATTATGCGGTGGATTAAGTGTGATTGGGCTATTGTAAAGATGCTGTCAATTAAGTGTGATAAGGCTATTGTACTTATAATGTGGATTAAGTGTGATTGGGCTAATGTAACTATATGGTGGATTAAGTGTGATAAGGCAATTGTAATTATGCTGTGCATTAAATGTAATTGGGCTATTATAATTATACTGAGGATTAAATGTGATAAGGCTATTTTGATTATGCGGTGGATTAAGTGTGATTGGGCTATTGTAAAGATGCTGTCAATTAAGTGTGATAAGGCTATTGTACTTATAATGTGGATTAAGTGTGATTGGGCTAATGTAACTATATGGTGGATTAAGTGTGATAAGGCTATTGTAATTATGCTGTGCATTAGGTGTGATTGGGCTATTATAATTATACTGAGGATTAAATGTGATAAGGCTATTTTGATTATGCGGTGGATTAAGTGTGATTGGGCTATTGTAAAGATGCTGTCAATTAAGTGTGATAAGGCTATTGTACTTATAATGTGGATTAAGTGTGATTGGGCTAATGTAACTATATGGTGGATTAAGTGTGATAAGGCAATTGTAATTATGCTGTGCATTAAATGTAATTGGGCTATTATAATTATACTGAGGATTAAATGTGATAAGGCTATTTTGATTATGCGGTGGATTAAGTGTGATTGGGCTATTGTAATGATGCTGTCAATTACGTGTGATAAGGCTATTGTACTTATGATGTGGATTAAATGTGATTCGGCTAATGTAACTATATGGTGGATTAAGTGTGATAAGGCTATTGTAATTATGATGTGGATTAAGAGTGATTGGGATATTGTAATGATGCTGTCAATTATGTGTGATAAGGCTATTGTACTTATGATGAGGATTAAGTGATTGGGCTAATGTAACTATATGGTGGATTAAGTGTGATAAGGCAATTGTAATTATGCTGTGCATTAAATGTAATTGGGCTATTATAATTATACTGAGGATTAAATGTGATAAGGCTATTTTGATTATGCGGTGGATTAAGTGTGATTGGGCTATTGTAAAGATGCTGTCAATTAAGTGTGATAAGGCTATTGTACTTATAATGTGGATTAAGTGTGATTGGGCTAATGTAACTATATGGTGGATTAAGTGTGATAAGGCTATTGTAATTATGCTGTGCATTAGGTGTGATTGGGCTATTATAATTATACTGAGGATTAAATGTGATAAGGCTATTTTGATTATGCTGTGGATTTATATAACTATATTTTCCAAGAGAAAAAGTCAGTGAATGCCAACATTAAATTAAGTGTAAGTACAGTACTTATTAACAAAGTGTACTCTTTGGAGATGACTTGCCATGAAATCAACGTGTATTATAAATACCTTGCTTAGTTTAAAACTAAACTGAACATTTATGGATATAATAATTACAATCGAAGTAGATGGTAGAGGAAAGTAATGTTTCAATTGGTCAGAATGTTACGTGATCAAAATGAATTGCGTTCATTTCAGTATGAACTGTCAGGAGAACTACTTTTCTAAAAATACCCACGTCTATAAATAGAGTCACGTGTACAACAGAAGATAAACACTGCTAGTGAAGGCAGACACGAAGTTAACATTAAGGAAAAGAACCATTTTTACAATTTTTTAAACAATAATTTACTAAATTTTAGTTTGAAAAGATGAAAGCAAAATATATTTCTCATTTTTTATGAATAAAATCATTCACTGTTTGATGAAATTTGTGAAAAGTATGGATACAAATGTTCAAAGTGTGCTAGGTCAAGGTCATCGGTATTGTGGCTATCCAACGTTGAAACTAAAATGTCAGAATTTGGAGATTTTCGATAACTTTGCCATATCAAATAGATTTCACGCATGATGATGTTGAAAATTTTGATCCATCGATATCTGACGTGCCTTTTGAATTGGAAGAAGAATTACAAACCAATTTAACATTTAGTTTGAATGAACCAAAACCAGTACAGCTCCCAGTTGACAACAGGATTACCACAAACCAAAACGGTTCAAATCACTAAACTAGGAAGATCTCGTAAATATTTCAGAACAGTGGTACTCTAAATCTACCAAGAAAAACACTAAATGGGGCTACAAAACCTTCACAGGTAGATTTATTCATTCATTACATAATCATAATAAATTAACTATAATAAAACAATAACCAGTATACAGGACTGTTCATTATTGTAAGCTTAAATAATATTGCTTGATACTGAAATTGCTCTAAATCTATTATTTTCTTATATTATAAAAAAGCAATACAAATGTTTATTGTTATGCTACAATGAAAAAACCAATAACATCATTCAGGCCATTTTTTAAAATAAAAATGAGACTTAACTTACTTTGAAGTGAATAAAATGTAATTTATCTTTAAAAGCTTAAAAAATGTAAAAAATTTGTTATATAAATACAAATTAAGGAAATATGCATGAATGATTCATCCCAAGGAACAAAGTATTTTAAATGTTAAAAATAGTTACTACCAAGCTGAAAAACATGAATTTCAGAATGGTGCAAAGAGAAGAATATGGAGGTAGATCTAACAACAGTTGAGTCTGCACATTTGGGCCAAACGTTAGCAATATTTTATGCCGAAGCAGCCCCAAAATGTCACCACAGCACGAAAGAGGATGCTCCCTGAAGCCCAAGCTGAGGAATACCATAAAAACACTTTAAAAAATATCAAGGCTGCTATTAATCGCCACATTCAGGTTGAATGTGGTTGTTCCATTAATATTGTTACAGTAATATTGTTACAGAAAAAAGCAAATAACATGTTCAATGGAAAATTAAAACTAAACACAAAGACTGGCTTATCAAGATCAACACAACACAAACCAATTATTCCTCCATCAGACATGTATGCAATCAATCAATACCTGATGCAAGATAATCCTATCACACTCAGATACAGGGTTTGGTTATACCTCTCCATCCACTATGTTACACGTGGATTAGAATTCCAATGCCAATTGACACCTACCAGTCTTGAAATCAGATTTGATGAAACTGGGGCTGATTATGTCATTTTGACCCATCAAACTATGCAAAAAAATCATCAGGGAGACTTAAATGGTAAAGAAAGAAAATTCTGACAAAAGAATGTATGCAGCTGGTGGTCAAAACTGCCCAGTCAGGTCAGTAAAATACTACCTCACACACATTAATCCAAGAGCTGAATCATTTTTTGTCACATTGATAAAAATGCTTTTGAAAATCCCCAATTTTGTCAAATATGGTACACAACAAGATGTGTTGGACACAGACAATTTAGCAGTTTTATGCCCAGACATATGCGAAAATGCCCATATATCTGCAAGATATACTGCTCACTCTCCTCGTGCCACAGCTTTGAATGCAATGACAGACCCCAACCTTCCTGCTAGGCACATTAAGTCTCTGTCTGACAACTTGAATGAACTATCCTTGAAACAATACACAAGGCCCAGCACTCAACTTAAACAACAAATGAGTAACATTCTTTCAAATGTATGAGCAAATGTAGCATTGTCTGCTCAAGACTCTTCTGCAGTACTATCTCATGCAACTGTAAATGTTCAAAATGACCCCCAACAAACTCAAGCAGTACAACTCAAGAAAATGTTCAAAGAACCAATACAAACCCAAGTAGTACAAACCAAGTAAATATTACTGAATCTGTTCAAAATCCCCTACAAGCACTATCACATAATACAATGAATTCTATGACAGGTTTCATTACACAATCCACCTGTCATTTCAATAACTGCACTTTCCAGTTTAGTTCAAACTGAAACAAGCAAGTGCAAACAAATTAAGGAAATATGTGATTTCCAAGTAAAGTGTCGATGTAAACTATCCATACTAACATGTTATTTGCTTTTTTAAAATAGTAAATACATGTGTCATACAGTTTTTCTTTACTTTTCTCTACCAGGTACTTGGATTGCAATTATTATGCTGTATTGTCATTATTATTGCACTTCTCAGTATAATTCAAAAAGTGTGTCAACAATAAACACAAATTTCACAAATTAAATTGTCTTTAAATCTGTCATTTTGTGTCTGTCTGTTCACATTCTACACTGATGTCACAAATTTGATGAAAGGAATCTGGTTATGAACCATTAACACAAAACAACTCATGATATAACTAGAGGGATAAAAAAAAAGTACTTAATTATTTTAGAACTGTCCGTGTATGTGTATGTTTGAACCAACAAAACTGATCACATACATTCTATATTCAAAGTTCATACACCTACATGTATTAGTACAGCCTGTTTATAACACGAAAATAGGTTTTGAAGAACGAAATCAGATTACTCACTTGTCATAACAGTGATGAATATGCCAAATCACATTAGGTCAATCTATAAAGGCACACAGCCTTATAGCCATGACATCTTGACTTTAAATATTGAGCTTCCACTTTAAATACACGTGTCCATTATGATAAAATATTCAAAATGTTCAAATTCCTTCCGTGGGTTCCATTGGATGATGGACTTACAAGCAGGACAATCCCAAGAGCTATAAATAGCTACGTAACAGAAATCCCAAAAAAGTATTACTATGCACATTTATGATAAAAAATTTTATGATGAAAAAAATAAAATAACAATTAATATGGACGTCCCCATACAGTACACCCTCATGTTATAATGAGGGTGTACTGTATGGGAATGTCCATACTAATTATGTCAACAATTTTTAAGCAATTTTTTTTTAACACTCCCCCCCCTTCCCCCTTGTCAACAACTATCAAACTTTCAAAGACCCCCAGCATAAAATTATATAAAATTTGTTTACCCGCCCCCCCCCCCCCCCTCCCCCCCGACAAAACTAACAATATTTGATACGGCTGGCTTTTATACTAAAAATAGAATAATGGTAATTGAATTACTTGTTTAACATATTTCAAATTGTCTATAACACTTTGAATTCATGAAAAAATCGATACTTTTATATACTACCTTCTATTATCTTCCCATTTTCCTATTTCTGATTTTTTTGATTTATCACATTTATTGTAAAAAATAACATTATTGAAGTCAATTTATCTTGAACTCCCTTCCATGTCAACAATTGTCAAACTTCTTCAAACCCCCTCCCCCTATTTTGTTGACATAATTAATGGACGACCCCTATCAAGTATCAGTTTTTATATTGTGGAATAAAGAAATTTGACTGACCTAAATTTGCTTCACAGGTACATACATTGTCAAAAGGATATAGCACTGCCCTCGTATACCCATATCTGTCTGGATAAAGCCTGCACCTGTCTGAAAACAGTATATATATATGCTATACTTAGTGCATCAATGGATCATTGTATACACCTTTTGTTATTATTATTTTAAAATGAACAAAACAGACTCTTGTATGTAAACATTTAATTCACCAGTAAACAGAGGCGTAGCTAAGGGGGGGGGGGGGGGGGGGGGGCAGCAGGGGGGTACATATGTTCCCGGGCGCCAAGGTACAGGGGCGCCAAATTGAGGCTTGCAACGTTACATAATAATAAGTAAACAAGGGTAATAAATCGGTCACAAGATCGCTGGGGCGCCAATTTTATAGTTCGTCCCCGGGCGCAAAATACCATCTCTACGCCTCTGCCAGTAAATCAAGTGTGTAGTTTTATAGTGTTATTATTTGGTCAAATGAACATCAGAGACATTTGTGCGTTATCATTTAGTTCACCTGTAGATCTAAGTATGTAGTAATATAGTGTTACGTTATTATTTTGTCAAATGAACATTATCCTCTATTGTGCCATCACATAATGCAACATTATATATGTTTACATGTATATAGTAATATTTAAACGAGAAATTTAATGTTAGAAAGTTTTGAAAATCTGCTTTGCCTTTACATTAATATGGTCTCACTGGATAGTTTCACATTTTGACACCTCCCTAATATTTAAGGTAGAAGGCATGGACCTAATTATCACCATCCTAGCATTTTTCATTTCACACATAGGCTAAATCTGTAATGTGGGTTAGATTTACTTTGAGTTAGCCTTGGAAACTGGTTGACTTGTTGGGGACTGCCTGTCACAGTTAGACTAGCACTGGAGATCAAATGCGTAACTTTGGCTTCAAATGAGCCGCAGACTTGGCTTGAGTATTTACATGTGTCTGCTACAGAGGTAAATATCTAAAAATCTAGATGGTTGAGGGGAGATGAAAAGTATGTTACTTTGTTACAGTACTAGTGAACTTTATTCATATATAAGGCATATACTGATTCTTTGAGCTCTTTTGTCACAGGAAAATATTAAAAATACCCTTTTCTGTAAAAAATGAGTGTAAAAGAGAGGGGTTGGGGGCAGTGTTGATTCGGTATAAAAGCCACTAGTTGCATGAGGAATTAACTTTAATTACTCAGTCAGAATCTTACAAGCATCATTTCAACAAAAATCCTTAGTTCATTTTTATTTGTGTCTTTAATGTAATATTATCATCATTTTTCTGCTATAGGTTATTGTCGGACAAAAATTTGCCAAAATAACTGTCCAGTGAGACCTATAAAAGGCTATAATGAGTGTTCCCCTACTGAGTCGCTGTCATTTAAAGGCTTACTAGCTTTAACAATGCGATAAGCGTTCTGAAGGCTGCAAGTCAGTAAACATCGACAAGTGCACGCAAATTGTATATCTGTAGATGCGAACTGATCCTTAGGGGAAATAAAGTCCTGTCTAATTGACAAGGAACAAGCATAACACAGCTTTCCACGGTTTATGAAAACTGACAACCAGTGAGTTATTACGAAAACATTGTGATCAGAATGAAAGTTCAGCGTGTTCCCAACAACCGAATGAAAGCACGACTCTTTGTGTTCCCGTTTGCACTCTTCGTTAACGAAAATAAAAATGAAGACAAATTATGTTCCTAGCATACCCCTCATTAGTCCGTGTTTCCTTTGACCCTTGCCACCCCATTTTTTTTATATTCTGACATTTATGTTGGGGTGTAGGATCAGAGCGCATTCCCTATCAAAAAGTTGGATTCGCGGACGGCATGGGGTAGCTTACTTACTTGCCAGACGAGCAAACTTAAACAATCTTTCATCGAGATATACCTGTATGAAATCGATAGGAATATGATTTATTTTCTATAAAAAATCACGAGCATATCATTCGTTAGGTCTTTGATATGCTGATAAACGAGATGAATGTACATCGTTGCTGAAATTTGACCCGGATCTGGCCATCTGTATTCTTAGTCACGTGATTTTACAAATCTCGCAACATACATGTCAATGACATCAGAGGTCATACTGTGTTCATTTATATAACAGATAAGGTGATTTTATGTTTTCAGAGATTTTGCCATACTTTATTGAGAAAACGTCATACTCCTGTGATAATACTGCCACTAACAGCAATGTTTCGGAAAGTGTTATGCACTTTTTACAATATTACAGAGGTAGACCGCATGACAGGGCAGTCAACATGGCCATAGACCACAATTAATTTTACTATATGTTCTCTACATATATTTCTCAGCACTGACCTTTCCACAGTGTGACAATCGATACAAATCAGATGAAAATCTAAAAATACCCCCAAAGATGACTTTACGGTGAAATTCTTGTCAAGGGTTGACCAGCATTTTTTTGAGTGGCTGCACTGTAAACAGAGCGGCATGTACACAAAACACTGATTTCACTTCCGGATCATTTCTAAGGCCTAATCACAGTGTGCACTGTTGCCAAAATACACACAGACAACCACTCTCAGAGCACCTATTCTCAAGAATAAACAATTAACTTTAAATCCATACCAAAGATGCATCAATATAACTCTTCTATCACCATCAAAAGGAGAGAGGAAAAAATGTTCTAAAAATAGACTAGAACTACCGTATTTCATGTTATTATTCGTACCCTTTAATTTTTCGTACACCATCAAGTCTTAGAAATAATAATTAATTAAATCTATCATAATTTTTCGTACACAAATTTTTATTTTATTTTTCGTCTTCCTATTATTTTTCGTACATAATACGATCTACGATACTGTGAAGGGAAGATTCACTTTTCAAACGGATTTAAAAAAATATACCAAAGTTCGATTTAGTTACATCAAATGACCAGGGTATTGTTTTGCAAAGTAAGTTATGAATAATGGCTTTGGGCACGTTCTTAACTGAGGCACAAGTCGTCAATTCATTTTCAACTGGTTGCGATATTTTAAAAGAGTGTGTCACCAAACATGAATTTGGGCGGGGGTAAGTGACACACACACACACACACACACACACACACACACACACACACACACACATATATATATATATATATATATATATATATATATATATATATATATATTAATTATGCTCAATGATCTTTTACTTTGTCATTTTACCATTTTACGACTCCAGTGTCTTATTCTACGTAACAAAAAGTAGCAAATCAACAAGTTTTGCATAACTGAAAATATTTTAAATCGTAAAATGCAGGAGTGAAATAATTGAATTAACTTACAGCATGGTGAATAAATTCCTGTTTCCTAAATGATCTTTGAAGTCCAATAATTCCAAGAACTCCGAATACGTTCTAACGAAAAACGTTTTCAAACAGATCATGTGTTAATGCTTCCAATGTATACAGATAGATCTCCAATGAATTCAAATGGTCATTGAATATATTTAGTTAATGCCGTCCGTAATACGATGAGGTATGTCATGCAAAAAAATAAATCTTTTAAAAACCCAAGTTGTGAGATTAAATCCAAAAACACGAAGCTGTGACCTACCATCAGTAAGTATTTAATGTGTGGCATATTTCAGCATCGTTTTCTCTATATACCTGTATTCGCTGATTTTTCGGGTCGAAAATGCGTGCAGTTCTCAAAAGACATGCCGTTTCTCCCTGTGGATTGCATTGTTCCCACGACCCCAAAGTACCCCAGTTTCATATTCTGTTCTAAAGGTTAGACTCGAGCCTATCTGACATACTTCAAAGAAACCGCCTGCTCTACTCAGAGTGAAAGTCCTTGCAATTGATTGACACAAACAATATCATTTTTTTTTCATATAACTAGCAATGTCTAAAATGGGTATTTATTTATGTTTACAGTTCAAACGTGGTCTCAAGCTATCATAATTGTGATTACTATTTCCCAAATCTTATATTCCACCTTATTTCCTCAACTCGACTATTCATACAGCACTGCTTACTAAGTAACATACGTCTTTCTAATTGGGGGGGGGGGGGGGGGGGGCTAATATGCTATGTTTTTTTCATTCCTTCTTTTAGTGTAATGAAGGTATTTACCGTAATGCTTATATATACGGTACAGGTATGTGACTCATGTACCAATAAGTTTCATTTGTGGGAATGGTGATCTTATTACGCCTGTCAACAAAAATTCAACATTCAGTGGTCATATTGGGGATTTAGGAAGCGTATCACTACAAAAGTCACAAGCAAAGTATTAAAGTGCGTTGAAGATTCACGCAATATAACAATTGTCATTTATTATCATGCATGTAGGTTACTGATTTTATTGTATTTTTATGTTTTTGTTTGCATCACGTTTCAAACGGGGTAAGAAAAATGCTGATACCGGTATATCACTTAGATACGCAAAACTAACAATTTATTTTCTGTCGAGTATATTTGGGTACGTAAAATATAAACATACATATTTGTTTCCACAACAAACCCGACTTATGGCATCTTCGCGTAAATGTGTATCTGAGGCATCTAATAATGATAAAGAAAAGAATCCCGAAATAAAATGTTCACCAATTACCGGTATGTGTAGAAAGCCTGTTGCTCAACCTACTAATAAAAGGGCAGCTGTTTTGTTAACTGAGAATATATTCACATTCGTTTTATTGCACTTCTTTGTCTTTTGTATCGGCGAGAAAATATAATGATTTATATATTTGTTCAGTTGTCATTACAATATATTCATTAACCGCTGGACATCGTCGTTGATGCGAACTACTGATTACGTCAGTCGGTGTAACAAATAAACGCGCTTATCAGAAAATGAGTTCAGAAGCCATTTGAGTTTATTTATCTACCGGTAGTAAAAATAATATCTCAATTAAGGAAGACGCGAAGACCACAGACCAGTTGGCAATTAATCTTACCGGTATTGGCTCTTGATCCCTTTATTTTTCGTACACGGTCATTACTACAAAATCATAATTATTTATTTGACATATAATTTTTCGTACATTGAAAAAAATAATTATTTTTTGTGTACGAATAATAACATGAAATACGGTACATTCATGGGTAATGGTACTGAACTGGAACTTCCAGTGGAAGTATTAATTGTAATGTGATTCCTGACAGGCCCAACTTTTTGGGCAAATTTTAGTAAAACTTTTATATTTGAATGCCACACCTATTTGAACTTTATACATGAAGTCTTTTTGAATTTCCTTGCATACAAGACACGTGACACCTGCTGGAAAGTGTATAGTGCTGGTGTTCCACAGGGTGCACATGCTGATCTATGTGCTCTTGAGAAACCAAAAGTAAATTTGCTATATCTTCCTTAATGATAGGACTTTTTCAATGCTGTAAAAACCTAATTGTACTACAAGATAAGGTCTGTCTGAAAATATGTTTAAAGTTTATACATTTTGATCAATTAAAATTTTAATGGAAATTTAAATAAACATTTAAATTTATAAACTAAATTTTATTGAAAAATTAAATTTTCATAAAAGTTTGAAAACAGATTTTGACAAAGTTTAGACAGAAAAGTTGATCAATCAATGGTATTTAAAATAAATGATGGTTTGGATCTGTGTAACTGAGAACATTTTTCCCAGGGGTAGTGAAGTAGCATGATTCATAGTGATTTTGGCAACAAACTGCAATATGCCTGTCAAGGTGCATATAGGTGTACACACTAAAGAAGCAACAACAGGTGCTATGTTCCATATTTATTGTGTTGGGTATTTAAGCAGTTATTTGTATAACTAATAGTGCACTCAGATTTAAACATCTGATGGGACCACTTCCATGTTTTATGGGAAAATTGCATTACATTTCAGTGTCGATAACTACAAAAAGCGATAATAAGATAGGAAAATACAGTTTTTTGGCAGGCTTTCTCTCATGAAGATCTAAACCATGTCCTTATGAAATCTTGCTATCACCACCAGACTACTGGAGAGCTTCCAAGCTGATCCACCACTAACACTTTGTTCCAGATACCAGCCTAGACCTGAAAAGATATAAAATCTTTCACTTACATCTAGAAAACAGTAAGATGTATGCAAATGAAGTTATAATGTGTTAGATATAGTGATTTCCAAATAACATACAGGATGCAAGCATAGGAAAGAAATATTAAACTTGACAGAGTGACACTCAGAAATGTGAAGTAATGGTCATGTATTAAAGCAATAAATTCATCCTAAAAGTATATGAAGTTTCTATAAGCATATCTGGTCATTTACAGGTTAAATAAATAATCAGGTAGACTATGCATCACAAACTTTAAGGAAATGCTGGGACAGTGAGGTTTGATCATTGGTGGAAACATTAGTACATGCCAGTATACAGGAAAGTCGAGCGACAATGTAGTAAAAAAGAATATATTACTATAAGCAATCTTGTTCATGTGGGAAATAATAATTCTGGATATTGCAAGAGAATACAGCCAAATGTGGCCACACATATCAACTACAGGTACCAATACATCCTATATCATAAACTAAATGTGAAATTCTGATCCCCAAAACTTGTAAACAAGAATGGAAATTTGCATATGTGGGACATATACAATGTAATTGTTATGATCAAATGTGCAAAAATAATTCAAATGATCTGTTTGAACATTTAAAGTGTAGTTTTAAGGGTGTCTGATACCAATTATTAACCTCAGTGGTTCAATAGAATCAGATATCAGCTGATATTACAATACCGCACTCTGTCCAAGTACTGAATTGAAATATGTTACCATACATGGGCATATTAATGAAGAAAATAACATTTTGGGATACATTTAGTGCACACAGCCAGAAATGTGTCTTACAGATTCACTGTAGGTACAATGTCAGCCTATATCATATACTGAATGTGAACTTTGGATCCCAAACATTCTAAATATGTGAATATTTGTTCATGTGGGATATGTAACCATGCTAAGATCAGTTGTACACAGTTAAACTCAAAATATCTGTTTGAATATATCTTATGCAATCTTTAGAGTGTCAGTTAACAAATATTATTAGTACTTAACAATGCATAAATTAAGATGGATCATTAGAATTCACATAACATCATACAGGCCACAATGCCGCACTTCACTAATCAATATCTTAACAAAATTGAAAATAAAATTGAATGCATTTTGTGTTCAACTTAGATCATTCTGCTAATTTCATACACCCAAGGGTAAATATACATGTGGAAAGTATATTTTATCCTTTCAGCCTGCATTTCATTCTTTGAAAGTTTAAACTGATTTAGTAGAGAACTTGAGTAGGTTCTAGTATAAAGTTTTCATCACTGTCCTCTCACTAAACATCCTGTAACTATATTTGTTAACAATTACTAAAGGCTATATAAGCAGATATGTGTGACTCAGGAAGTCACCCCATCATAAACACATAAATTAACTGATTGGACCCCTAATAAATAGTTTGAATGATCAATACAAAATAGAATCTGTCTTTCATATATTTTAAATGTATGTCTCATTTTTACTTTTGACATCTGGCATAAGGAGTGTATATTGATGCATTTTTGATGTATTCATCTGGCATAAGGAGTGTATATTAATGTATTTTAATGTGTTTGTGCATGCATAGCACATACTGTAATAAAGGGCCAAGGAACAGATGTTGAGTTTTATAAAAGATAACATCTATCTGTCACTAAATACATTTTATTTGTTAATAGTTATTGTGTCAGGACTATGGATGAAAATGGCGAGCTTGATAATATAGAATTGATGAAAACTTTGATAAATTTTACAATAAAGCTTAAGTACAAATCAAGTAGTTTAAAGAAGCTAATAGATAAATACTCGCAAATACCAAAATGTAACAGCATCCTTACAGTCGTGTCAGAAATATACTAGCACAACTATTTTTTATTTTATTTACAGGAGTTGTATAAAAAAGTTCGAGGTATTCTTAATAAACTTACACCACAGATGGTCCAGAAACTGGCAGCAGAGATGCTGTCTCTCAAAATTGACACTGAAACATGCCTCAGAAATGTGATAGATATTGTGTTTGAAACAGTAAGATGTTTAAAGATTTTTAATTGTTAAATTCTTGGTTTATTATGGTCCTAAAACAAGGGCAGAAAAGGGCATATTGTTTTGTGGCTGTCCATCTATGTATGTATTACCTTACCTTTGGTAATAGCGATGGAAGAGTATTTAAAAGCACCCTACTTGCTCAGATTTTCTGATAAGGACAAAAGTTAGCTAGGTGCATGATCAGCAGCCCACTTGGGCCTCTTTAAGTTTTTAAAACATTTGTCCAACACATTATGACAAAAGTATCTTTATCACAAGTTAGCATAAACCATTTGAGACAAACCAAATGCAGAGACAGCATTTGTGTTTTACAAGCACAAAATTCTGGCTCTAATAGAATGTGCAATGCAGTGAGATATTTTCATGTAACTGTTTGTAAACCTCATCTATCAATCATACCTGGTAAGTCTTTTGTGAGTTTATTGATTCAAATAATGTCATTGACAGTCTGCAGGACTTTGGTAATTTCATATCCTTTTTACTTTTATTTCACTTGTGATTGAACGAGCTTCTTGTATTGATTCCGTAGCCATCATGTGTCAACTGTTTGGAGTATTTTTTAAGCTGACAAATCTTCATGTGAAAGTGCTGAAGTAATCTTGCATCTTAGAGTTTCAGATTTGTTCTGATTTGTGTGAATCTGTCATCCAATATGAATGCCATTTCTAAGCTTAGATAAATTAGTTTTCAGAAACCAAATTTTAATACCATCCTTTCATAAAGGCCATCAAAATTTATGCTAGTAATGCTGATAAACCTTAAAATATGTTAAATGTTGCGAAAAGTAAGAAAAGAGTCTTCAGAAGACTTCTAAAAGACTACCTAAACAATTTGAGCAAATTTGACAGATTACGGTGACACAGCTGGCTTTCGGGTTGGTGCTGATCCAGAAGGTATATAACTGTAGTTACTAAAGACAGAAGAAAAAAGAAGAAAAAAACCTTTAAGTGACTTATTAACAGGATTTGACCAACTTCAGAGGAAAGCATTTTTTAACAAAGGGATTTCATGTTGTGCAAATAATACAGATCAGCTATAAAATATGTCACACATTATAAAAAAGATAGAAGAATAAAAATTAAATTGATTTTTAAACCACTTCATGAGAATTTAACCAATTGTAATTACAAAATTCCATGAGCAAAATAGCTTTCAAATTTGTACATAACTGCTGGACAAAATGGCAGTGTTCTAACTCTATTGTCTAAAATTAAGCAACAAAGCAAAAACCAACAAGTTAGGTAAAATTTAACAAACAATTTATTTCCCTGGAATACAGAATGAAAATTTAAAAGAAACTTAAATTATTGGGAATTGAATCTAAAAATAATCCTAAATAATTTATCTCAAATGAATAGGTATAAAATATTCTGAGCAGTTCCATGTCATATCATAAGTGGATGAAGATACATGTAATAGAGAAAGATAAGACATTACTGAAAGATTTTGCTCCATCAAGAATCTAGGCAAATGTCAGCTGAGAAATTTAGGATTGTTTAACTTTAAATATAGAAGTTCTGATGACATTTTGTCATCAAAAGTATGATGGTTTTCTTATGGATCTGAATATATTTTTGAATTGATCCTGTGATTTAAATTTTACTCAAATTATCTCTTCTTGTTCCTATGGAATATGTTTGTTATTTTAATGTTCGAGGTATCGAACAAAACTTTATTTCAGTACATTTATGCCTTTAACTGTAAGTTATTGATGTATGGACAAAGTTTGAGAATTAGCCAATACTTATTATGTATAATTATTATTCTTGTTTTTTATTGTTTTTTCTTCTTCTAATTTCAGGCTATTTGTGACCCAATATTTAATGCAGCCTGTGCCAATATGTGTAGATGTTTAGCTATGGTAGGTAAGTTGAAAGGCGTTAAATGATTCCATATATGACTTATTTTGATAATTTATGTCCTTTGTGTTGCTGTAGTTTCACAAGAAAGAAAATGCCTGCTTTTATGAGATTTCATATCTTTAGAAGTTTAATCATGGATTGGCTTAGTCACTATGCATACCTCAGTAATACCTCAGACAAACTAAAAGTGCTTTCTCCATTCCGTACCATAGTTATTTGGTTGAAAGCATAGCTTTTTGATACAAAATGTCATGATTGGAACAGGACTTGTAAGTATATTGTGAAAAGTATGAGACTGTCTGTTTTGTGCATTATACTCTAATCAGCCGTCCTACTCTGTTGACCATTCTCAGTTCTCTCCATGTACCCTACACAGGTTACATTATACTATCTATGTGCCCTTCACAGGGTGGTTACATAATACTATCTATGTGCCCTTCACAGGGTGGTTACATAATACTATCTATGTGCCCCACACAGGGTGGTTACATAATACTATCCATGTGCCCCACACAGGGTGGTTACATAATACTATCTATGTGCCCTTCACAGGGTGGTTACATAATACTATCTATGTGCCCTTCACAGGGTGGTTATATAATACTATCCATGTGCCCCACACAGGGTGGTTACATAATACTATTTATGTGCCCTACACAGGGTGGTTACATAACACTATCTATGTGCCCTACACAGGGTGGTTACATAATACTATCTATGTGCGCCAAACAGGGTGGTTACATAATACTATCCATGTGCCCTAATCAGGAGACGGTGCTGACTTCAACAAATGTAGGTACCTTTCATGAAACCAGATGTGTCCTGGACATTAGATCCACAGAAGAGCACTCTATCTATGTGTCAGGTAGGTACATATTAAAGACCAGCAAAGGTGGGTGGGATGCTGCTAATAGAAAACGCTTCACATGAAGCTGGTATTATAAAAATGTATTTCTATCTTGACATGAATGTGCAGCTGTCCACCATCTACTAAGCAGATATTTGTGGATCTACAACCCATTGCCCTTTCATAATCATTAGGATGCATCTAAAGCACTATTGTCTGTGACTTGTTGGAAACAACACTAAAGGAACTGTTTGAGATCATCGTTGTGTTTTCCCCAAATTAAAAAGGCCTGGTATTTTTCTGATAAATCCAAATGGGGGATGTAGGAATGTTACTGTCAAGCCTATTGTTGCGATTTGAGATGCAGTTAACTCGAGATGACTGCACCATTCTTGATAAGATGAGGCACAGAGAATTGATTCTTACTAAGTTCGCTTGTCTGACTAGAATAGACAAGTGGGCATCAGCACCGTTGCAAAATACTTTCAAGAGCAGACTTTGTGGATGGCTTACTGTAAGAACAAAGATTGATTTAGGAGTGATCCCAAAGAAAACAACATTATTGAAGACAATGGTATGGTCAGCGTACACTGCAAAACTGATCCTCCTATAACATATTTTTTTTATATCTACTTGGAAAGGATGTTGTGGCTCCATTTGTTTCTGATTTTGATTCATGTGCTAACTAGGATAAGTGATACCAATGTCACTAGAGTGCTCATTATTATTGTTTCAGCTGCAAATTGGGATGACCTCACAGAAGTCAACCACAAAGCGATGTGACTGGAATGGACAATTGTGAGGTGGTAAAAATTTAGACGGTCCATCAAGAATTACATAGCACAAAAATGACCACTTTTCTGGGGTATTACCTTGGATACGTTATGCTTGGTGACAGTTAATTGCAATCTTACTGTTGATGAAAATGATCAGTTGGACTTAACGCTAGACTGCTTATTGGTGTTTCATTATCACAACTCTCTAGTCGTCTGTATTTTAACACTGGTGATCATCACCTACCAACAAATATAATTTTTCAATAAAACTGGTGTAAATAAAGATGGCAGTGATAAAAAAGTTACTGAACTCAGAGCTGTGAACAATGCCAACCTCAGTTCCAAGATCAGATCTGACTATGCCATTTACACATAGACGAAAGAGGCAGACGAGGCATGCCTCCACAATGATATAGCCATTGGGTCCCATAGGAATTAGGCACTGAATACAACACTAATACAAACACTTCGACTCTCTCCCTGACCTTAGGCAGGTAGCACAGCTAGTCAAGAAGACCTGTCAAAATGGCAGTGTGTCTGCATGAAAGTATGTGCAAGGTCTTGCAGACTCCATAACCTCATGCAAACTGCAAACAAAGATAAGTAAATTGTGCAGAGACTGGTTTTTTGAGTTGTTGAGTTTTGAGTTTTTGGATATATTACATCTTACCCAGGGCAACAAAAACATGAACACATTTATATAATTGGTAGCCAAAGGGTGCGAGTGTGGATTTGATAGAGTAGGTCACAGCAAGTTTCGTTTGAAATATTTTGTAAGAGTGGAAAGCAATTCGGCATCACATCTTGTCATCTTGGCAATCAACTTGGACAAGATCCACATGGATACAGTTCTGCAAGTTCTCCATAATCAAACCAAAGACAGAATTTAATTAGATTAAATATTATTCTGAGAGATCGTTGTACTTTTGGGGTGGAGGAAAGGTGGCCTCTGGTATGGGAACTTTTTTGCTGGTGAATTAAGGTGATTGACTATGACTGCAATTACCAGTAACAGCAAATCATAATAATATAATCTGCCCCCCCCCCCCCCCCGCTCCTTAGTAGGTAAAAATATATTTATATAAATATAGATATTTTTATATTTATTTGGTCTTTGCTAGATATTTTGAATGTTAGCATGTAGCTTGGACTGTGGTATTCTGTAATACATACCTGTAACATGTCTGTGATGGTATGACTGGGTGTGCCATGATGCTAAATGTCTTCGGCGTGATGCCCCAGTACTAGATATCACTGTAAACTGTAACACATCAGACATTATAGCTATATGACTAAATAAATTTAAAGCTACATTAAAACTCCATCTCACAGAAACATTATTATAAAAGCCAAACATGGTGCATAAACAGTGTGCAGTGTTTTTTTCAAAGATGAAATGGTTTCAAAGTTTTTAAACCATAATTTGCCTCAGCTTCCTCAAAGGTTTTCCTGTCTTGAAACAACAACCGTTTAAATTTTCTAATGCAAATAGAAGCTACAAATGCATTAGCAATGGATTAAAAGTAATTGTTTCAACATGCAAAAGAAGAAAGTGTATAATAATAATAATAATAATAATAATAATAATAATAATAATAATGTCTTAAATATTTTTCAGTTGTAGGTACTGACAGTATAGACGCTGCATTAATATGAATTTAAAAAGTGTAAAGACCCTTTTTTTCAGACTGCATTATTTTGACATATTTGGTATATATTAAACATGTATACAACATTCAATCCCTTTACTTTAACCGCAGAGGGTATAGTAGTATGTATCTTGTAAACTGTATGTACTAGGCCGATACTTTCTCCCCATAAATATATTTTAATTTCATAGTCGTTAAGAGCCGAAATTATAATCATTATTGGTGCTGCCCATGAGTCACAGAGGTGGGGGAATGCATGTTCGCAGTGCAAAATAATCATATTTATCCACGGGATGGAATGATCTTTAAAGACTGAATACTAAAGACTTTAAGACAGTTTCAGTTAACTCATACTTCTATAAGGACCGCTCATGTGGCCATTGTGGTTAGAGCGTCTGCCTCACATGCGAGAGGTCGCGGGTTTGAACCCTGGTCGAGTCTTATCAAATACTTATACAAATGAAACTAGATGCAGCCTCATAGACGCTCAGCATGAATAGGTTAGTGTTAGGACAAGTCGGCCTAGTACTAGGATAATGTGACTGGGAAGACATGATGCTAAATGTTTGCGTCACGATGTCTCACTGCTAATAATCATGTCACATGTCACATGTCACGATGTCTCACTGCTAATAATCATGTCACATGTCACGATGTCTCACTGCTAATAATCATGTCACATGTCACATGTCACGATGTCTCACTGCTAATAATCATGTCACATGTCACATGTCACGATGTCTCACTGCTAATAATCATGTCACATGTCACATGTCTCACTGCTAATAATCATTATAAGATGCCACACTGCAGACATCGTAGCACTATGACTGAAAAAATTGTAAAACTACGTTAAAAATCCAAATCTCTCTCTCTCTCTCTCTTACACACACACACACACACACACACACACACACACACACACACACCTATATATTTATATAGGCATATAGATATATCATAACTGTGTAATATCTAATACAAAATGCAAATGTTATATAAAACACTCCGACTACTAGTAATCCAAATAAACAATAGCATTATATTCATTTATCTTTGGATATTACAATTAATATAATAATCCAGTTCCTTTGGGTAGAAAAATTAATATAAAAATTAGGCTGGAAATTTTTCCACTCAGACAACAATAATTTATTTCCCAGCCATGCAACAAAACTCTCAATAGGTATAGCACTTGCGTACACTTATTTGAAAGCACGAACAGTTTTATCATTGGATTTGGAAACACATAAAACAATATATTGCTCAAACCATATCAGTTGTGTTCCATAATAGATCCTTTGTAGCATCGCTTTTAGAGCAACATCATTACTTTAGTCATTATTCAGGTAAATCAGCCGAGCAATCATATTCTAAAAGCTTTTGAAGATGGTTACTCAAAGACAAATAAGAAATCACAAGGTTGGCCGTTCTATACTTTTCCCCAAGTTAGACCCATGAACATGGATGTGTGTAATTAATGGATGGGATTAAGAAGGACGAGTGTAAAAATAAAGTGTTTTAATTTTAAGGCTTGAATCAGCTGATTATGCATCTATATAAATTTATATTGGGAAAATATTATTTTCATTATGCAGTTATATATTTGTTTCATGTTATCCGTGTATTATAAAAATGAAACAAAACAAAACAAACCCTCCAATAAAGAAAACACAACAACAACACCAGCCCGCTTCGATCAATTAAACTAAAACAATGTCATCCAAAATTACCCTTCTCAGCAGAATCAAGAAATATTTACCTATTGAAACTCGCAATCTATACTACAAGATGTATATTCTTCCAACAATGGATTACTGTTCTAATGTATGGGGAAACTGCTAAATCTGAGCCTGACAGGATTTATAAACTCCAGAAACGAGCAGCACGTGTAATTTTAGATACATCTGTTGACCATCCCTCAAAAGCATTATTTACAGAACTCAAATGGTTCACAATATATGACTGGATAGATTTTCACAAGGCAGTTCTTTTGTATAAATGTCTACATGGAACTGCACCAGAGTATCTTCAGGACTTATTCAAGCCTTTTTCAACACAATACCAGTGGAGATCAATCTCACATGGAAACCTTCTAGTACCAAAACAAAAGAACAGAGCAATTCAAAAAGAGTTTTCAATACTCTTGTACAGTTCTGTGGAATAAGCTTCCACTACATGTAAAATCGGCTGAAAATATTAGAGTATTTAAGAAGAGATATCAGGAGCATGCATGTATTTCTAACAGATAATGGAATTTAGTATTTTAAAACGAAACATGCTAATATAAGCACTAATTATTGCTTCTTCACACAATGTGCATTTGTTATACTTTCATTAAGAGGGCCTCAAGGGAAAATTTGTTTGTTTGTTTGTTTGATTAGGATTTTTAACGTAGCTTTAACAATTTTTCAGTCATATCCCTTCGATGTCTGCATTGAGGCAGTTTATTGTGATGTCTAGCACTGAGACATCATGCCGCAGACATGTAGCATGATGTCTCACCCAGTCACATTATCCTGACACCAGGCCGACCAGTCCTAACACTAACCTCTTAATGCTGAGCGTCAAGCGAGGCAGCTGTTGTACCATTTTTGTAAGTCTTTGGTATGACTCGGCCGGGGATCGAACCGACGACCTCCCGCTTCCGGGGCGGACGCTCTAACCATTTGGCCACCGGAGCGGTTCTCAAGGGAAAATAGTCCTTGACTAATGAGTCACCCTCTATAAATAAAGCATTATTATTATTATTATTATTATTATTATTATTATTATTATTAAATCGTACAATAACATTTGTCTTTGCAGGTGTCTGTTTGTAACTTGTTTTATAAAGGCTGGAGGGTAGGGGGGTGGGTGGGTGGGATTCATCACAATGGGTATGTAGGTTGCCCACATGATTTTATTTTGGGCATCAGCACTAGGGATCATTGAGGGGTTCAAAGGTCAATTATACTTAAATGCGATTACAGTGATCTTTATAAGATATTTGTAACCCAACTTTATCCATTAAAATGCATAAGATATATCATATATTTTGTTTGATTAACCCTGAACCATGGTCCAATAAAGGTTGATAAATGCAGTTAAAACATCATAGCTGATAGCGACGGTGTTAATGGAAGAAAAAAAGTTATGGCATGCATTTTCTCCTACAATCAATGGTATACATTTACCAGAGAATATGAGAAGGAAACAAGCATGACTGGCATGAAGCTGATGCGTCTGTGCCTTTGAGACAGTCTCCATTAACTGAGGACTACATCCAGTCGTCTACAGTGGTATGAGTATTCAGTAACTATCCTAGTGTTTTCTGAAAAGGATCATGTCTATCTTGCTACCCTCCATCAATCCGTCTGTCTATAAATTATTCCATTCCAAAACGGGTGGATATTCATCATCCATACGTGGTACATGGGATTACAATGTGGTGACTATCCATGAGAGGGGTATAATTTGTTTTATTATATACATTCTTTAGTGTCATTGGGTGGCGATAAGTAAAAAACAAACAAAATTGCAATACACTAACTTTTCATATTGTTGACTTGTTTTCTTCTTCTTAAAACAAGCTTTGTAATATGTATCATGCTTTAGAATCTGCTCTCTCGATCACAGTCCCTATATATAGGGCAAATATACAATAGAAAACCTTTGAGAACTATTGAAAAAGTTTTTATAATGCCCCTGAACTAGTATGTCGGTCATTATTGGACTGTACATTCATGAACGGCCTTAGCACCCCCTCCTCCTCTGTATGTATGCGCGGGGCACCTTGTTAGCACGGCATTTGGAAATAAACTTTAAACAAGTGTTATATGATTTTGACAGTATATATATATATATATATATATATATATATATATATATATATATATATATATATATATATATATGACAGATTTTGCATTTGGCTCATGGGTCATTGTTTGGGTGGTGTGATGACGAGTGCGAGAGATGACTGTTGTTCTAGCGCGAGTTCTTACTTATGTTTGGGTCATGTAGAACCCATCCTTGTGAAGAGTTATGTGACAGAATTCAGTTTTCACACATACTTACAAACCAAACACATGCATATATATCAGCAAAAATGACCTCTTATCTTTAACCAGTGTCTCTGGGGCGCTGAGTGGCCGAATGGTCTAAAGCACTTTCTGTTACGGATCACTGCCATCTCACCTCTGTCTGCGTGGGTTCGAGTCTAAGTTTCGGCTCATGTAGTTATGCGAGAAAGCTTTCCAGTAGCTTCTTGTGGGTCGGTGGTTCTTTCCAAGGGTTCTCCCGGGTTCTTCCTCCACCAGTAACACTGGCCACCATATATTGCCTATCGTGTGCTGAAAAATGGTGTTAAACCATACAACAACAACATCAACCAGGGTCTGATTGTTTCCAACAGCTAAGAGCTTTGATGAATGCTGTTTAAAAGGTAAGGTTGCATATGTTTCTTTTCCGTCATTCTGTTATAATAATGCGTACATAATGTAATCTTCCACAATGTTAGATATCAGATCCCAGAGCTAATCACAGATCAAGAAGGTTATATACGGTAAAGTTACATTCTTGCACGTGAGAACTCTGCGTATTGAACAAAAGGTCTGCAGAGGTAAACAGTAAACGGTAAACGTTTCAGTTTGTGTGTTTGTTCAAAAAGACATAACTAGATCTCTGTATTTTCTAATTGGAAGCTTTAGGATTTGTGAATATTTAAAACATTCACCTTAACTTCAAAAGATACCTATTTGTCAATTATAAAAAGGAACAAAGGCCTTTTCATTAACGTGTCACTATCTGGGGTGTGGGGGAGGTGGTTTAGAAATATGCAGTCAAAAGTGTGGGTGTTTGTTTTTCTAACTTCAGATGTTACTTCATGTTTGTATCATACAAAACCTGTTCTCGTGAAGTCTTATATAACAAAATTCATTTTGTACTGATGATTACCTGCTAGACAGTGTAGTAATATGTCTAGTTTCTCAGACCGAGACTTGTATTCTGCGCCGTAACAAATGAGATCTTTACCATGACTCGGAATAAAGAACTTACGATGCTGCTTTGTATTCACAATTTCTTTCTTATTCTCGTTTTAAATGTGTACAAAAATGGAATTAAGTATTTGACATTTAATGAAAGACAACGTGTAACCCGCAGATAAATCACCACGAGACTTTGGTAACCGTGACAAGGCCTACATAAGTAGCAGCAGAGAGGGTGAACCCTACGATTACCTTTTAAGCAAATAATTTTAGGTCTCCTTTCACCAAATAGAGCCTTGGATCAGACGGTTATATTCTAAGCAAAATATTTAAAGCCTCCTTTTACCAAATGGAGCCTTAACGATTTTAGGGCTCTATTTGTCAAATTAAGGGTAACCCGAGGATGCAAAAAACCTCTAAAAAAAATATCTTACAACATCGTCGTAGCCACCCTCTCTGCTGCTGGAATTTTTAATTCTGGGTTAACTAAATATCTGATCAAGTCCGACACGATATCTTGTCCGAGGATCTGATAAATTTATTGTCACAAATCCATGTGGGATTGACTGAGCGTGGCTAAAGAAATTTCTAAATTGATTATGATCCATATCGCCACCGCACCAAGTTTGCCAAATATTTCTTAGCGTGTGAGTATCAACGCCGTTAAATACGTATAATAGATTGCAGTTATCTCTGATCACTTTTGGTATTTGAGTGTAACGTTGAGTGACATATATCACATCTGTGTTTTTATGACGTCTTCGTGAAAATATTCTAGCAGGATTCTTTTGATTATCTAACATAACATCGTCGTATACGACAAGATTGTTAATACTTCCGTCAATGGAGTCAATGTTAGGCGCCTCTTCGATATCGGTTATAAACTCAATAATATCATCATCGATTTCTAATTTCGCTTTCTCGTTAAAATCTTTTAACACTTCATAACATCGCTGATCATCTACACTCGGAGCAATCAAATACAACTTATCCCACTTCATCCATCTCGTTATCAAATTAAGTAGCAGTTGTGTTTTACCACTTCCAGATGGTCCGATGATAATTGCGCGAATAGAATTTGGTAACATTGCATGGTGTTTAATAGGTTCCCGTCGTCTCGTAGCTGAATAATCAATTACATTCATAATGTTATATAATAAATTATGGATCTATATTGTGTGAAATGTAGGGCGCGTACTGGCACAAATGACTTGACGACGATTACAACAAAAAATAATCGATCAGCGCTTTCTGGTAAATGCGTACAGTGTAGTACAAAGAAATTTAGATTTACTTCCACGAAACCTTTAAAAAAAAACGAGTAGGTGATATTGCAGCCAAGTTAGTGAAACTCCCAGGAACACCGTGGGCAAAATACTCAGGAGAAAAGCACCTTCCAGGGTATAGTTATTGTGGACCGGGAACAAGACTCGATATCAGACTCGATGACCAAAACCAACCCAAACCCGGTGAATATCCAATAAACGCTATTGATAAGGCGTGTCATGCTCATGATGTTGCTTATAAAAGCAGCAATCTTCAACATAGACTGTAGCGTTCTGCAAAGGTTGGGGTGGGGTACTTCCAAAATATTAATTAAAATATTATAGAAGTTCCACCTGGCTCGTGAATTTAAATTTAGATTAAAGACCAAATCGGTATACGGCTCTGAGCCCCCAGTTATATATATATATATATATATATATATATATATATATATATATATATATATATATATATATAACACGAAGATGAAATTCAACAATAACAATATAATGAAACCTATAAAGTGAAATGTCACATAATCACTTGCCCTCTAAGTGATAGCCTATTTCATCTTATGATTTTCATTGTGAGTTCGATTTTCCACCTGACCTTTGGTTGTACTCATCTATTATCCTATCCTTCCGCTCTTCCTGAATTTCACCTCTCCCGATTTCTCTCCTCCCTTCACTTTCCTTCCTTCCTTTATCACAACAATTGGGGACACTTTTCCTGGTCTATCCCCCGAAACTTCCTCTTCAGATTTACCTCTTCCTTCTCTTCCTTCCGTCTATAACGGAGACACTGGGACCACTCACTAGTCTATCCCCCGAAGCTTCCTGTGAAAATCACAAGGCGTTAACATATGGTTTATCAAATCTCACCTCACACTAAATCATCCATTAACCATCAGATAAGGCTATTACGTTTTAGGACACGCATACATACACATCGAAATTCCCACACACTCTTACAGGGAACCAATGGGGTAATAGCACGATATCATATATCCATACATCATGTCACATAAGTATATCTAATATATATATATATATATATATATATATATATATATATATATATATATATATATATATATATATATATATATATATATATATATATATAATCTCGTTGTACTTATAATACTACGACAACCAGATGTATGTCTGTACACTACACTCCCACAAGCGTACACAAATATTCAAATATTCATATTATTAATTTCTCACAGTGAAATCATTTCAAAGATAACAATCAATTTCTATAATTACATGGATAATGTGCTATTGTACTATAAAATAACCACATAGCAAATTATAATAATATTAATTCTTACGACGGCTAGCAAGCAATACGATTCTTTACAAATAGGAACTCATTCTTCAAATATACAAACATATCAACATCACAAATAATTATTCCTACTACGATTTTAGTAATAATACGTATATATAACGATCTACAATTAAATGCAGTAGCAGAAAGCAAAGATCAAACAAATAGCTCACTGACCTTTTTAGAAGCTATACTTAGAGTTCGATTCTAAGCGTTTACCGCCAATTAACGTATGGCTACGGAGTTCCAATTCTTTACTGACAATCCTCCTTAACGGGTAATCGGAAACTAAAGCTAGCCGGCCGGTTAAAGATATTATATTTTAAAATAAATCAGGGTCCCACCCCTTCCTCGATTCTGATTGGGTAGCGCTGGGGCCCTATCCACTCGACGTATTCAATCTGGCGGTCAGTCAGCGTATCCAGAAGATAAGGCACGCCCACTCCTTCTGGCAGCTTCTTGATGTACAAAACATCCTCCCAGTCCAAGGGTGCTAATTAAACTTCGGACGGGCTTTTGGTCAGCTTCCTCTCTTAACTATGGCAACTTACGTAAGGGATGGTGTTAGCCTGCGGTCATGTGCAACAATAAACAGTGGCTTGTCCGACTTACTTGATAACACATGGTTCTAATTTAATTTTGAGTCGGGCAAGGCCACATTCCCCCACGCTTGAGAATAAAATCGGGATTTTATTCCCTCAAAATTACTCCAAATGCAAAGGCTTTACAATACGATTAACTAAAATCATCGTGAAAATACACGAATAAAACAAAATCATCGTGGCACTACACGAATAAAACATGAATATATATATACAGAGTGATTATTAAATTTCAGCGCTTCTGCTCATGAAATCAGCGCCTACGTTCTCTGTACCTTTCACGTATCTGATGTGCATTTGGTACTGCTGTAAGAACAGCGACCATCGCATCAAACGTCCATTCGATAATTTCGCCTGCGCGAGGTAGGCGAGTGGTTGATCGTCGGTCTCCAATATGAACTTCCGTCCATATAGGTATCGCTCGAACCGTGATATGCCGAACACGATTCCGAGACATTCCCTCTCCGATACGGAGTAATTCTTCTCGGCAGCAGACAACTTCCGACTGCCGTATGCGACAGGGAAAAGCGTTTTGTCATGCTCCTGTAGCAGTACTGCTCCCAGTCCTGTGTCGCATGCATCGGTGCGAAGAACGAATTCCTTATCCAAATCCGGTAGACGAACAACGGCGTCGGATGTAAGCCTAGCCTTCAGTGTTTGGAAAGCGTGCTCACACGCATCTATCCAAATAATCTTACTCGGGGTCCGTTTCTTTGTTAGGTCGGACAACGGCCCCGCAATCGCGCTGAAATTGGGCACATACCTCCGGTAATACCCGGCTAATCCCAGAAATGACCTAACCTCAGTTTTCGTGGTGGGCCGTGCGGCGTTTTTCAGCTGCTCTACCTTTGACTTCTCTGGAGACAGTGTGCCTTGGCTGAGGGTATGTCCTAAGTAATCCAAGGTCCGGAACCCAAGGTGACATTTGGAAGGGCGAGCTATTAACCCCGTCTGACGTAGCCGTTCCAAAACGTCGGCTAATAGAGTGAGGTGTTTACTCCACGTCTCTGTGGCCAACAAGAGGTCGTCCATGAAGTTGTAGACACCCCTATCGCGTAAGGGCTCCAACAACTGCCGCATCATTCTAGTAAAGACGCTGGGCGCGTTCTGTACCCCGAACGGCATGACCAACCATTGGTAGGTCCCGTCGGGAGTAGCAAAAGCGAGCTTTGCCCTATCCTCTTTCCTTACCGGAATTTGCCAATACCCCTTGGACAAATCCAGCTTGGAAAAATATTTCGCTTTTGAGACCGAAGCGAAGATATGTTCCGGGTCGGGTAACATTTCGACTTGAAATTCTGTCACCTGATTCAGCTTCCGGTAGTCGACGCAGAACCGATGAGTGCCGTCCTTCTTCTGCACTAGGACTACTGGTGAGCTGTACGGAGAGTCGGCAGGTTCGATTACTCCCAGAGCAATCATCTGCTCAATTTCCTCCCTTACAACTTGTCGTTTCGCGTGGGGCAAGGGGTAGGGTTTCCGCTGCACTGGTCGGTCGTCCACCATCTTTAACCCGAACTCGACAAGCGCCGTCCTCCCGGGTTTTTCTGTTAACACGTCGGAATACCCGGCCAGCAGGGTCTCTATCTCGTCCCGCTGGCCTCCAGTTAACATGGGGTCACACTCCACGTCCGACGGAGTCTCGACCCTCGTTAATGGACAGCTCGGGACAGTATTGGCACCTTCCGGATCGCCTTCGGCATCCTCGGTGACTATCGTGGCGACAACAAAATCGCTTACGGTCTCCCTTTCCCGGTACCTCTTGAGCAAATTGGCATGGTACAATTTCTCTTTCGTCGGTAGCCGTATCCGGTAGGTTTGACCTCCGACCTTCTCGGTGACGACGTATGGACCCCTCCAGGAAACTTGCAACTTGTTGTGTTCCTGGGGCAACAACAACAACACCTTATCCCCTACCTCAAACTGACGTGGTTTTGCGCGCTTATTGTAATTTTTCGCCTGATGCGCCTTAGCTCGTTTGAGATTATCTTGCGCGAGAGAACAAACCTCTTCCAGTTTGTTGCGCAAGTCCGCGACGTACTGGTAGGTAGTGCGTACTTCCTCTACAGCATGGTCGTCTGTCCACAGCTGTCTCAGTACGGCGATTGGGCCGCGTACGGTCATCCCGTACAAGAGTTCAAAGGGAGAGAACCCCAAAATCGCGTGTGGTACTTCCCGGTATGCGAAAAGCATGGCAGGAATATACCGGTCCCAATCCTTGGGGCGGCCTTCACACAATTTCTTGAGCGTGTGCTTTAGAGTCCCATTAAACCTTTCGACCAATCCGTTACATTGTGGGTGATACGGTGTAGTCGTGAGGTGCTTAATTGACATGAGACGATTCACCTCCGCCATCACACGACTCATGAATTGTGTCCCTTGATCGGTCAAGATCTCGTCGGGTACTCCGACTCTTGACCAGATCACAAACAGAGCTTCCGCGACGGTTTCCGTGTCAATGTTACGCAATGCTACCGCCTCCGGATAGCATGTAGCATAATCGACGACCGTTAAAATATACCGATTTCCGTGCGCAGACGCTGGTTTTATCGGTCCGATTAAATCCATGGCGACACGTCTAAATGGTTCATCGATAAGGGGCGTACTCCCCAAGGGAATGGGTCGATGATCCGTTTTCGGTGCCATTCTCTGGCATTTGTCACAGGAGAGACAGAACCGTTTAACGTCTCCCTGGACCCCTGGCCAGTAAAACTCTTTTACCAGACGGTCACGTGTCTTAGCAATTCCCATGTGCCCTCCCATGAGACTCTCGTGCGCGAGTTTTAATACTTCGCCTCGCTTCTCTTTCGGCACGACAACTTGCTTAAACTGTTCGCTGCCTTTCCTGGCGTGGCGATACAAGATTCCCTTCTTGTACACGAACTTCACCGCGCCATTCGGAGTTTCTTTCTCTGTTCCTGCTTCTGCGTGTTTTTGCAACTGTGCCAGAGTTGCGTCCTCCTGTTGCAGCTTCCTCAACTCGGCTGGAAGAACATTACTAACCGGTGTCGAGGTAACTTGGATCGGCTTCTGTTTCGGCTGTCGACTCATGGCCCTGGTCTCAACAGCACTCACTGGCATAGGTGTACAGGTTTGGGGGTTCGGCTGGGGTAACACATAACGGCATCCCAATATGACGTCATGTGATAGTCCCTCCAAGCAAGCAGCTGCAATCTTCCCCTTCACGTATGGTGAATCGAGGTCAATGACAGCTACTGGTAACGAGTCACGCGTGCAGTTCGCGTACTGAACTTCTATTACCTCCCCTGTATAGTCCTCCGGCTTGACATACTTCTTGTCGACAAGCGCGGGGACGCTGCACCCAGTGTCATACAAGATGGTGGAACCTTCACCATTGACAGTTGCGGCCGCAAGGTTGGCTGGGTTGCGACTCGCTTCCGGCACGCACTCTTTCCTAGCAACGACATTCACCTGGGTCTGCCTGCCCTTGAGACAGTCCCTGGCAAAATGCCCCAGGCGCTTGCAGTTAAAACACGTCGGCGGCCCTCGCCGACTTGCAAGTCCTGGTTTCGTGGGTGAGGCCTGTCCATGTCGATAGGTGGCATCTCTCCCTGCAGGTGTCCCTTCGATCTTCCCGTCACCCTGACGGTTGCGGACAGCCGGCTCAACCTCCCCCATACGACGCGACTCAGAGGGTTGGGGTCGATCCGCGTCCCCGGAACCTCCACTCTTCGAGTGTGCCTGTTCATATCGCTCCGCCATGTTAGCGATCTCTTCGAGCGTACGGTGCTCCCTCTCTGCTAGGAAGACTGTCAACTCGCGACGGTAAGTACTCAGGACATGTTCTTTGAGTATAACCTCGCGTAGCCCCTCGTACGAACGTTCGACTTCAGCCATTTTCATCCACTTCTCAAATAAACTTCGAACACGGTTGTGGAATTGAGAGTGGGTCTCGGTTACCTTTTTCGCCGAGTCCTGAAAAAGTTTCCGGTAAGTCTCGGCGGTCAGCCGATAATGGCAGAGAAGGGCCTTCTTGAGGGCATTGTAGTCATCAGCCTCTTCTGCAGCTAAGCCTTAGTAGACTTCCCGAGCTGCACCATGCAAAAAGGCTGAGACATTTATGGCCCAGTGCTGTTCAGGGACCTGATGAGCGTGTGCGAGTTTCTCAAACTGCACGAGAAAATCGTCAATAGCCTCCTCCCTGTCATTGAAGCGTGGCATGTTGATCTGGACCATCCGGTGGTCGATGAATGGTCGGCCGGTCGTTCCAGAGCTTGTACTGGCGTCGTCCCGTCCGTTGGTCCTAGCTTCAACTCTCACCTTTTCCATCTCCAGAGTGTGGGCGAGGCTGGCTTTCTCTTGGTCCGCTGTTATCTTGGCTAGCTCCTGGTCCGCTGTTATCTTGGCTAGCTCCAGCTCTCTTTGGGTTTCTCTGTCTGCGGCTATCTTGGCTAGCTCCTGATCCGCTGTTATCTTGGCTAGCTCCAGCTCTCTTTGGGTTTCTCTGTCCGCGGCTATCTTGGCTAGCTCCAGCTCTCTTTGGGTTTCTCTCTCTCTTTCTCTCTCCGCTGCTTCCTTTGCCAGCGCTTTCTCTGCCTTCCATTCTTTGATTCTTTCTTCGATAAATGCAGCCAGGCGATCTCCCTCGTATCCAAGATCTTCCGACCCCATAGCTCGATATTCCTTTATCATTTGCCTTTCGGTGGCCATTATAACTAATGTAAAGTGATACCTTGTCTCAATATTCTAACAATACACAGATACTTGTAATACAAGTTTAAATACTTACCTGTCGATAGCAACTAATTCCGTTCAGGTAAGATGTTTGTTCGATATCCGCTTCACAATTACTGCAGGTAATTAAAGATCTACAAAGCATGCAAATATCAAATATAACAAACATAAGATGAGAAAAATCATAAAAATTCAAAATACACAGGATGGAAAATAACTCACAACTGTTTCACGCTTTTCATTAATACCCCTAACAAATAAACTTTAGGTCTTTTAACTAATATTTATGTCTAATTCAAATCCCGGACGAAAGCGCCCACTGTAGCGTTCTGCAAAGGTTGGGGTGGGGTACTTCCAAAATATTAATTAAAATATTATAGAAGTTCCACCTGGCTCGTGAATTTAAATTTAGATTAAAGACCAAATAGGTATACGGCTCTGAGCCCCCAGTTATATATATATATATATATATATATATATATATATATATATATATAACACGAAGATGAAATTCAACAATAACAATTTAATGAAACCTATAAAGTGAAATGTCACATAATCACTTGCCCTCTAAGTGATAGCCTATTTCATCTTATGATTTTCAGTGTGAGTTCGATTTTCCACCTGGCCTTTGGTTGTACTCATCTATTATCCTATCCTTCCGCTCTTCCTGAATTTCACCTCTCCCGATTTCTCTCCTCCCTTCACTTTCCTTCCTTCCTTTATCACAACAATTGGGGACACTTTTCCTGGTCTATCCCCCGAAACTTCCTCTTCAGATTTTCCTCTTCCTTCTCTTCCTTCCGTCTATAACGGAGACACTGGGACCACTCACTAGTCTATCCCCCGAAGCTTCCTGTGAAAATCACAAGGCGTTAACATATGGTTTATCAAATCTCACCTCACACTAAATCATCCATTAACCATCAGATAAGGCTATTACGTTTTAGGACACGCATACATACACATCGAAATTCCCACACACTCTTACAGGGAACCAATGGGGTAATAGCACGATATCATACATATATCAATACATCGTATCCCATCAGTATATCTAATATATATATTTAATCTCATTGTACTTACAATATTACGACAACCAGACGTATGTCTGTACACTACACTCCTACAAGCGTACACAAATAGTCAAATATTCATATTATTAATTTCTCACAGTGCAATCATTTCAAAGATACCATTCAATTGCATAAATAATGTATATATATATATATATATATATATATATATATATATATATATAATCTCGTTGTACTTATAATACTACGACAACCAGATGTATGTCTGTACACTACACTCCCACAAGCGTACACAAATATTCAAATATTCATATTATTAATTTCTCACAGTGAAATCATTTCAAAGATAACAATCAATTTCTATAATTACATGGATAATGTGCTATTGTACTATAAAATAACCACATAGCAAATTATAATAATATTAATTCTTACGACGGCTAGCAAGCAATACGATTCTTTACAAATAGGAACTCATTCTTCAAATATACAAACATATCAACATCACAAATAATTATTCCTACTACGATTTTAGTAATAATACGTATATATAACGATCTACAATTAAATGCAGTAGCAGAAAGCAAAGATCAAACAAATAGCTCACTGACCTTTTTAGAAGCTATACTTAGAGTTCGGTTCTAAGCGTTTACCGCCAATTAACGTATGGATACGGAGTTCCAATTCTTTACTGACAATCCTCCTTAACGGGTAAATCGGAAACTAAAGCTAGCCGGCCGGTTAAAGATATTATATTTTAAAATAAATCAGGGTCCCACCCCTTCCTCGATTCTGATTGGGTAGCGCTGGGGCCCTATCCACTCGACGTATTCAATCTGGCGGTCAGTCAGCGTATCCAGAAGATAAGGCACGCCCACTCCTTCTGGCAGCTTCTTGATGTACAAAACATCCTCCCAGTCCAAGGGTGCTAATTAAACTTCGGACGGGCTTTTGGTCAGCTTCCTCTCTTAACTATGGCAACTTACGTAAGGGATGGTGTTAGCCTGCGGTCATGTGCAACAATAAACAGTGGCTTGTCCGACTTACTTGATAACACATGGTTCTAATTTAATTTTGAGTCGGGCAACGCCACATAGACATCTCGCGGATGTGAAATTAATTCATGCGTTAAATGCTATTTCTGATAAATCATTCAAAGAAAAATTGGCTTCGTGGTTGATAAAATCCGCCATGAAAGGCAAATTGATGTTAGGTGCTGGTAATTAAAAATATGGAATCTATTTATTATTCTCCGAGAGGATACTGGAGAGGCAAGGCAGCAATCAGTAAACTCGCTAGTGCAGCAAAAGTAAAAAATACTACTGCAGCGAACTGGTTATCTAAACAGGCAATATGGCAAATTTATCTACCACCGCCTAAACAAATTAATTACTCGCATTTTGATGTTACAACACCTAATGAAGTTCATCAAGCTGATATATTATTTCTGCCGCATGATAAAGGTTACAAATACGCGTTAACCGTAGTTGATATTGCTAGTCGATACAAACAAGCAGAACCACTGAAGACAAAATCATCTACTGAAGTAGCTTCTGCATTTGAAAGGATTTATCGACGAGGTCCACTACGCTGGCCAAATCTGTTACAAGTTGATCCTGGCAAGGAATTTCAAGGCGCTGTTTTAACAACGATGAAACATCATAATGTCGCCATCAGACGAGGACACACTGCGCTACGTCGCGATCAGGCAATTGTTGAACGATTTAATCGGACTCTTGCAGAGCGGTTATTTGGATATCAATACGCGAAAGAATTCATCCAGGATAAACGATCCCGTGAATGGGTTAAGAGATTACTAGGTGTAGTTACCGCAATCAATAATGAGATTACTAGAACAATCAACATGAAACCTAACAACGCTATTAAAAGGGAGTTTATACCCGTACAACCACAAAAAGATTTCAAGGAACAAATTCTTGGTAGTAATGTCACTGTTCGGTATTTATACGAACCAGGAGAGCTTGAGGGTGGTAAAAAAAGAGCTACTGATCCTATTTGGAGCGTCACTACGCATAAAATATCCGGTATAACACGATCTACGGGTAGACCAGCAGTCTATAAACTAGATTCAACTGCTCCTCAGCGAGGATTTACTCGACAACAACTACAGGTAATTCCCGAGGATACTCAATTACCAACGCGTGGTCTTAACTAGCACCCGATGCCAGAGGCATTGTGCTGGCACCCCGGCGTCTGTTGCACTCAAGACAAGTCAGCATAACGTTATCTTTGGTATGACCAATGCTGCTATTCTTTCTGTCTACGGTAAATTGGTGAGGATCTTTATCCGACCAACTCCAACGCATTATACAATTATAACTTGCGCAGTGATTATTCTGTTGTTGCTTTAGTGAAATTATCAATTCAGCATCAATGTCAAATTTTCTATTATTTTTTTTATCCTGTTGTTTATAACCAGAGAGTTTTTTTCTGATAAAATCACCAGTGATATCATCGGCGCTGATTGTAGTGTCATTATCGTCAACAACAATTCTTCGAAGCTGATTTATTCTTCGTACTCTGGATACTGCGAGATAAACTAAATTCGACCACTCAATGCGATTATCTACCATCCAAACAATTGTATCTGTGATAGTTAATCCCTGTGAAGAGTGTATTGTTGCTGCATAACCTAACGTCCACGGGGATTTATCAGCAGAACTTTTTGAGTTTCCCAATGCATCTTCGACGACGCTGATATCAACCAGCACAATATCATTTAACACTAAATTCTGCTTTTGTTGTTGTCCAGGAATATCAACTTCAATATTCTGTCGCCGTGTTTCCGAAGGCCTATGACACAACGGTACTGGAAGTGTTGCAAATTTACACTTATGCAATTCAAATAACTTTATCTGAAGTGCGTCTCTGACTATCTTTCTACTCGCGATTATCAAATCATTTGGTTTCCATATTTCCCAAAAATCATTCATGGGAGTTTCTGAAATTATTTCACGCGCTATTTCACATTGGATTTTATCCGGTTGTAATCTAATTAGCGCTTTGAACTCTCGTAATTGTTCATCAAGTGATCTATAATCAGTGGTAATTTCTTCATAATAATTTACAAAACCCTTTTAGCCATTCATGTGGGGATGCACCGACAAATGGTGGTGGTTGGCCGTGATATCCGCACATGACGATTTTTGTGTTGTTGTTTAACAACCATTCAAGAAATGTCTGTAATACACTCAACGATACAGTGCATATTTCATCCCATATTATTATTTCAGGATTGAATTTATCGCCCATTCGATCAGGAGTCCATGTATCACCTTTCCATCGAAAGAAGCTGTGATAAGTACAGGCTTTTACTCCCCGCGCTATCATCTCTCTGGCGAGTCTGTGAGTTGGTGTTAACACAATCATGGTTGTGAAATCCGTAGGATTTTTTCCACGGAATAATTCAATTGCACGAGTTGTCTTTCCTGATCCACCACAACCGTTTAAATAAACTGTCTTGTATCTACATACGGGATCAGATACCGGTGGTGCATTAGAAAATTCAGATTGAATGTCAATACGGTTACAACAAAGATATTTATCGTCGTTGGCAACGTCTGCGGATTCACAATACTCGTGTAGTTTTTCCTTTTTAAATCGCCAACATCCCCACGCTTCCTCCGAGGATGTGAATGCCGCTACATCCGATTTGTACTTCTCGTGGATATACATCGAATCAGTAGCTACTCTAATAGCGGTATCTGGAAATTTATTTATCATCGAAAATAGATTAATACAAGCAAATGTGTATACTGGGGGCTATATCCATCACAGTAGGTAACAACCGTACCTAATTTCTCACCGTTGGATAGAAAAGCATCCCTACAGGATACAAGTTTTCCATGTTTCGTTAAATCCGCTATGATAAAATCGTATTCTGCGTTGTCTATGATCAACCTCGAAGAGTATTTCGAATTGTCATATCTTCCACCTTGAGTAAATTTACCAATTATTCTTCGTCCGAAATCTTTGGCTTGTTTGTTTTTAATTTCAAATAACTCCTTAGACCAATTCATGATTTGTTCTTCATTAAAAATCTCCGATTTTCCATCAGAAAATTGTTTTCGCTGTTCGCGTATTATATGATCTAAATTAGGTTGTGGTAACCAAACATCCTTCTGCGCGCGATAGCATATAATAGCTTCGCCGACAATCAACGATTGTAACATCTCACAATCAATCATATACCGCAATAACACAATTGGCATCCACGCCTTTTCAGATAGGTGTCTACCAAGCCAAAGATAACTACACGGATGTAACCCTGCAGCGAATTTGAATGATATCACACGAGCGAATCCCGTTAAATCAAAATCGGGCAATGGACCATTAATCGCAACACGAGTCATTTCATGCGTGGGGTGTCCAAATCGTTTAAAATACTCAATGCATTCTCCATACCCGAGAAAACTTCCAGGAAAACACGCGGATATATCAATTGAAATCATACCATCACGTGATTTTTTTGTATTCCACAATCCTCCATGACCAAATTCGACGCAACTCAATTTAACGTCCTCGAGAAAATCATTTGGTGTTGGACGCCATGAGTTTTTCTCTCTTGCGAAGTGAGCTAACACTGATGGAATTGTGAAGCTATCCGCGAGTAGTTTTTCATTGAATGAAATCTCTTTTGAAAATGGAAATTGCAAAGCAAAATCATTAGCAATTTTTCTCATTCTGTTATCTAATTCTTCAACGCGATATAATTCACCATTTGGTCTTACAAGTTGATCAAATCCTATTTCGGGATCTTCATTACTTCTAAGTAACCACACTGACACAGGATCATCTTTACACAACGCAACAATAACATCGAATAATCTCTCTTCATAGAAAACCTCTTTACAATATATTTCACGATTCGTTCTCGTGGAAATACATTTACTGCAGGTGTCCACGCGTGTTTGTTATGATCAATAATTTCAATTGGCGCTCCATTTTTGTTATATTTCGGTTCGTATAATACTTCTCCGGTTATTGTCGTTACTGATATTGGAAATCTTAATGATGCTTCTAATTTAGCTATATCGGAAATCTTTGCACCGTGCTGTTTCACTGTCAGTTCCCATTCGGTTATTTTCCTACGTCGCAGATCAGTTAGTTTATTTCCTCGGGATGCATTTGTGAAGTGTTCCATTATCCGTGTTGCTACACAATTGAGTGATGACGACGTTTTCATAGGAGCTAGTTTTGCAATACTCGGCTTATCATTTAGCTGGTATATTCCGTAAACAACTGCTGTTACAGGGTAAGATTTCTCGTAGTATGGTTTGTCAATTCCAGTTAGAATTCCTGGTTTGGAATCTCTACTCACAATGACAAATTTTTTATCCTTGAGGATTGGTTCGAATTTATCTCTGATAACCCATTCACCTTCGACTTCGATAATGAATTTTATTCTGAAAAAATACCGTTTTCGAAGATGCGAGATTATCTCAGCTGCTCTTGTATCATTCATGGTAGCATCAATGACATCGACATCTTCAATAATTCGAAATGTCGACCACGTATGAAATGCTCCATCACGCTTAAATTCATTAAAACAGTCTCTGATTTTACTCAACAGGGTTTTGTCATCTATTAGACTTTTTGGTATATTAGAGATTCTATCGAGATTAAATCTATAATTTTTCCAAGGTGTAATTTTCGATAATCTCTTGAATTCTTTCATATTATAATAATTAAAACAAGTATTTAAATAAAAAGTTTTTTATATAATAATTAAAACGAGTATTTGAATAGAAAACTTTTAATATAATGAATCATTGCAAATGGCTTATGATTGGATCAAAGACTCCGTGTAATAAATCATGCAGAAATGAATTCTGTGGGTATCATATGCAAAGCGTGAGAAACGATTCAAAAGGTCCTCTCCCATGCATCCATTGTGGGGTAGGTGTTAGAGGCAATTCGCAATTATGCATCAATTGCGGGGGTAGGTGTTATAGAGAGTTGAAGCGTTATTATGACAAGCGAAGAATAAAAAATCCTGACTCTGTCAACGACAACGTCAATGGCAAAATCATAAAAAATGCCCAAGACTACAGAGAAAGATTTCTCAATATTATATCTCAACCAAATAATGAATTAGACAAATAATATGAGTATTGTATACAAATGAACCAAGATTTTCAAAGACATCCTGTTATTGAAAATTACGAAACCTCTCGTGATGGTGTTATTAGACATTATACACATAAGAATCCGGTTGGTTCTCTGAGTAATCAAGGATATTTGATATTTGGTACTAGAAAGAAGAAATATCTCAATCATCGTTTCGTCTATGAAGTATTTAACGGATTGATCAATGATGACTTTGTTATTGATCATATTGATTCCGATCCCAGGAATAACAAATTGAACAACCTTCAGGCTATTACACAACGTGAAAACACCAAACGAGGTGGGACTGGAAAATACTCGAAAAATGATAGACCAGTAAAATCAATTAGCACTGACAACGAGGAAATAATATTTCCGTCTATAAATAGCGCTGGAGTGTATTTCGATATTTGTTCCCCTTCGGTACGATTTGTTGCAGAAGGAATTTATCAAATCGCACTTTCAAAACGTTTTTGTAAAAAAATTCGATTTACTTATATGTAACTATATAATATTGCATTGTTCAAGGGGAATAACTCACTGGTAACGCGCGTGTGACAAATTATCAATGACAGAGTTATCGTTGAAACATTATTATTGTTTTGGTTGTTTTTGATTGGTTGTTATAATTATCATGAATAATCAATTATCTGTTTCTGAAATCTTTTCAGACCTCGAAACAAAATCATCATAGCGTTTACAAATAATCGTATTCTTTTTTTTAGTGGGGTTTTTAAGTATTATGCGTTACTTCTGCGTTGTGAATCATCGCTTTTAAACACAGCAAACAATTACAACCGCCTACACACTAGATCAGGGGTTGTAAGTACCGTCGTCATCATAATCGTTATAATCGCATTAAGCTTCTGGATATGCTAAGATGACCAACACCTTAGCGTGTCCAGAATTCATTTTGTGATTTTTAAATTTTTTGGATTTTCGTTCAAACAATTAAATAAATATACTCTTTCATATTATAATGAATTCTGAAAATTTCAAATGTGTTATTGTTGAAATCAATAAACTTAAAGATCAAAATGTAAAATTATGTTCAGGGTTAGATTGTGATCAAATCATGACCGATTTCGAGGATATACAATTTGCAGAACAGAATGGAAAATATGTACTCGCTATGAAATATTTTTTAATTAAGCAAGTACAAAAACTTATTCGTGAGAGTTTGGTTTATCATGAAAACGTTAACGTATTTGTACCACTATGTAACATCGTTGAACATATTCGGAGGCAATTAAGTTCAGAGTATGAAAACAGAAAACTTATCAATTGCAAGGTGAGACAATTAAAAACGTTAATGGAGCAAGCTGAGCCTAACCGGTACGGGTAATTGTATAACGTGTATCATGTAACGAGGAAGTAAATTAACCCCGTACAACAAGGAAGTGATTTCTTTTTTTTTTACTCGGTGGATTTGTCTACAATTGAAATTGCAAAGCAATTTAACAATAGTGATACTCTTTCAATAATGGTAGGACAATCGCCTACCACACGTAACATAAAACAGCGACTGATCGATATAAATAAACTATTACCCCTTCGTGATCGTTTACGCGAAAAACTTCACCAGCGGCAGTTAATGCAGACTGATTTTACAGAGGGTTCTGAACAACTCTTTAAGCCGATTGTTACTGCAACTACAGATGTGAAAACAGCTATACAAAAGCTTTCAGGTGATATGGAAATACAACGACAAAGTGGTATTGATGAATCTCGAAAAGATTCCCCTGAATCAAGAAGAATAATAGAGGGTTTACGCAAGAGATTTAACGAGGAGGGAATAGCAGCAATTGATAAAACTGATCCACGAGATATTCCTACGTTTGTTGTTACGAATTATGAAAATAGAAAAAAAATGTTGAAACCAGAGCAGCATAGATATATTAAAAATATACAACATTACGCTGATGTGATTTACAAAATCAAAACTGAAAAAAGTCAAATTAGACCAGAGGAGGATACATCATATATTGAATACAGGAAAATAGTGGAGGACGTATACAATAAATATGAAGAACTAAAACAACAACAAAAACCACAAAAATTGCAGCGGCGGAAACAATCTTCGAAGAAAATGTCCTTCTCACCTAAAAAAAAATCAAAATTCGGTTCAGAAATAGATACACAAGGTGCAATTGGTGAAGATTCAGAGTATGAAGATGCAGAGTATGAAGATGAGGAATCTCCCCCCGTTGAGACGTTTGGGAGTGGGATATCAGCGAAATTGCCTGCAATTTCATGTCCTGGTAATATTCTTGGTGACATAACACGATTAGAAGTACTCGTAGGAGGAAAACGAGCTGGAAATAACTCACCAGAAATAATTAATGAAGCTGCTGATATCTGTAGGCGATTATTTCAAGGTGGTATCATGGATATTGCAACATATCGAGACTTTATTGAAGAGTTAGTGAACGAAAATCGAGGATTTTCACCTACGAATTTTCATCACGGTTATCATAGCGATTAGATAAATAGCAATTGAATAGAGAATGATCATACACTACAACCATGATAAACCAATTAACGTCTACGTAGTGAACTCACGATTGCCAAAATACCGAGCATATTATGGAGATGGTATCGGTAATACTATAATGGGATTATTTTCAAGAATGGCTCCAAAAGTAGCGCCGCTAGCAAAACAACTATCAATGAAAGCCATTGATGTTATCAAAGATAAGGGTATTAGCAAAATCGGAGATTTTGCTGGTGATCTTGCCGGGAAGGCGTTTTCAGCCGCGAAGGATAAACTAACAGCGCTAGTTCGACGGGGAAAATCGAAGAAGTTCCAATCAAAGAAATCACTGCCGTTACCATCTACTGCGGTTATGCCTGCGCAGGTTAGTAAAATAATAAATAACGCAGTAGATGAGAAACTACAGTCGTTGATTTCATCATCGATGACCGCCCAAGATAAGATAACAGCAAATATGATAGCGGGAAGTGGTCTTGGAAACTCAAAAAGTTTCTACAAAAGTCAAAGACGTCGATGAAAACTGCTTGTAGTTTATAAAAAAATAATTATAATAAATGAAAAATCTGCGATTTTCAATTCTGTATTTTTCACTGATTTTCACTGAATTTGGGGTGATTTTTGATGATTTTTCATCGTGAAATCACATTTTTTGCGAGAATTAGGAGGAAATTCCTAGGGTCAAGTGGTCGAATTTGCATGGGATTTTCCATAGGAAAAAGCTGTTAGGAATTTATTTTGTTGTTTTCGAAGCAAAAATGATCAAAAATCACATAAAATTCAGTGAAAATCAGTGAAACTACAGAAAAATCCGGAATTATTCCGTAGGGTCAAGTGGTCGAATTAGCATGGGATTTCCCATAGGAAAAAGCTGTTAGGAATTATTTTAAAATAATTGAAAATCATCTATGATTTTACCTTCAATTTAGACCAGCGGGTATATAATAAAAAATGTTAAAACAGAACTCTGATAGTGCATTTGACATGGACGCCCCAGTACTCAAGGATGATTCTGTACGCGATTATCAATTTTTTGCCTATCACGCAGCACAACCTGATCTTCGGGGAAGAATTGAACTTCAAGTTCATGATACCAGTAAATACTTTTTGCCTTGTGAAGCCTTTATTGAAGTCGAAGGTGAACTCGTAACAGACGATGCTGCTCATAATGATCCACCATATTCTAATAACCAAATTACCCGAGTTGGTTTTGTTAACAACGGCATCATGGCATTATTTGAAAGTGCTAGATATCTCATTGATGGAAGAGAAATCGAATCTATTGAACGCGAGGTTGATATTGCAACGGGAATAATCGGGTTAGCAAGATACTCTGATGATTATACTAGATCAGCCGGTCCGTCTATGATGTTCACGAAGGATATTACTGATCATCCTGATCATCTTAAATGTATTAAAGTGTTAACACCGCGAGACACTTCAGTCGCAAATCAACAAGAAGCAGCTAATCCGGAACGTCGAGCCAGACCAGCTGCTGATTTTGAAGTTCTCAAAGAACCTAATAATAATTAAAACCTAGGATTTGCAGCACGAGTAGCAATGTTACAGGGACAGCGTCGACGGTTTTCATGTGCGATTCCGTTGCATCACATATTTGGATTTTGTAGAAACGTCAGAAAAGTTATCTATGGAGCAAAGCATACGGTAGCACTAGTACGAAGAGGTACTGATAATGATGCAATCTGGCACGATGCTGGCGTTGCCGATGGTAAAGTCGTTTTATCAAAACTAACAATGTGGATGCCGGTGTTGACTCCGTCGTTGTCAACAGAACCACGGTTACTATCATTTATGGATCAAGGGGGAAAGAGATTGTTGAGTTGGTTGTCAACGTCCACAGATACCATGATTTATAATATGGATGGTACAATTTCATGGCATCTAGCATCAAAACAGGGTATTTCAGCTCCACGTCACATATTTGTTGCGCTACAAAATAATGCGCGATTAGGTAGTCAAAGACATTCCCATATGATATTTGATCAAATTGGGTGTAATGAAGTCTCGCTGAAAATAAACAGACAGCAAGAACCATCAGAGGATATACAACTTAACTATGAAAACAATCATATTGCACGAGTTTATCATAACCTGTTGTCGTATATGGGACGCGATCAAAATGTTGATACTGGTTTACAAATATCACAGTTTGATTTTAAAAGTCTGTATCCGATTTATTACTTTTCGTTGGAACATCTTGACTTGATGAGACAGTCCGTCGTTGATATACATTTCCGAGCTCGTGTAACCCGTCCTGCTGGTCCAATAGTTGGTGGGGTACCTACTATCCTTATCCCGAATTATAGAGCGGTTGCTGTCATTCTCAGTGATAAATCAATGATACTCGAAGGTGTTGGTGGACGAATGAGAGTGGTAGATGCACCAGTGGAAAATCTGTAATTGATTACTTCGTGAAAATTCTTCGAATTTTTCATTGATTACTTCGTAATTGATTTTCCATCTCTCTCTCTCTCTGCGATTTAGAATAAATCTATTTTGTATAATGTCGTATAGTAATATCAATGTCACGTTGACACCTGGTCAGCTAAAAAAATTACAACCCAAATCAGCTAAGCAATGTGGAACCACAATAACGCTGATACCTAATCAAATGAATGGCGGAGCGAATAAACTATCGTTGACGAAAACTCAGGTTAATCATTTTAATAAAGCGCTTAAAGAAAAAAAGGAGTTCAGGTTACTCTTTCTGCGAGCGCGATTAAAAACGTGGAAAAGACAGGTGGTATATTCCCGCTGTTAGGGTTGATTCCAGGATTGATTGCCGCAGCGGCCCCAGCGGTAGCTAAAGCGGCAGCGTTAGGGGCTATTGGTACCGCGGCAGGAATGGCACTAAAAAAGGCAACTGGGAAGGGTTATAAAAAAAGAGGAAGGGTCTAAGACTACCAGGAACCCCGTATTCATGGTACAAAGGAAGCGGCCTGAGAATCCCAGGAACGGTTTACTAGTGAAAAATCTTCCAAGGTCCAATTTTGATTTAATTGATGCCGCTAAAAAACTCGCGATTAAAAACTTCAGAGGTGTTTTTATGAAAGATCAGTTACCGGCACAACCGATTCACGTTGATACCGGTATTATTAATCTAGATAACAGCGATGGACCTGGAACCCACTGGGTTGCATACGCGATTGATCCACGTGGGATGATTTATTTTGACTCATATGGACTAGCGCCTCCGAAGGAATTTATGCGTTATATAAACAACTTAAAAATACCCCGTTGGTATTCTACGTTACCAACGCAAACGATGATTGACCCACCCATATGTGGAAATGAAGTATTAAACGTACTTGATGCTATTTCAAAGGAATCTTTGATGAAATTGCAAAGTAATTTACAATCAAAACCACCCCATGTATTAGTGAATGAGTATACTAGCAGTCGTTGGATTGAAAATCTTTAAGATTGAAAATCTTTGATTTTAAACAGAGAAAAGATTTCTATGATAACAATGATTGATATTTGGGGACGACCTTTATCAGCGCTGAAGAAACCGGATACTGATGGAGTTGAAACCCTTGATAAAAAGGATGTTAAAAAACTAATCGAAGATGAAATAGCCAAAACGTTGAACCTAGTAGATGTTGATCCTGGTGAAATAGTTGTATTTGGCGATCGTCAGGGTAAATTGAAAACTAGTAATGTCTCCCTCAATAATATTTTAGTTAAACGACGAGACGCAGCAGAGGATACTATCGCGTTATTTTCCGATCAGGGTAAACTCAAACCAGGTGTACTTATTTCAACGATCACGGATAAATTAGCAACATTCGATAACACGGTGAATTCATTGAAATCGCTCAATGATAAGTATGACGATCATATAGTTGCATTTGATCAGTTTACTACAGTACAAAGTAATATAATTGACAAAATTGATAAACCCCTGCTAGAATTTTTTGGAAATCCACCAGTGACCACACCAAAACTCACCTCGATAAAAGATTCTATATTGGAACTAGCAACTCTTCAATCCGAATATGAAAAACATGTGAAACAGTTTTCAACGTTTCGTAAAAACCTCATTGATAAGTTTATTGGAACCCCATTTGATCAAATTGAAATAACCCTTCCTGATATTAAAAAATCCATCGATGATCTAAAAACATTCAACGACGCAATGAAGGATGATACAACGAGGATGATAAGCGTTGTTGGAAAAATCAAAATTCCTCATAAGAGCACTAACAATATCGTATACACAATTCAACACGGTTCATTTGCGTGGACTCCCACAACTAATATTTTACACGTAACCGCAGCCGTCAAGGGTATTTATCGATTAACAATAGTATCACCGAGTCAATTCAATATATCATCAAGTAGTTCATCTGAAGTCAATAATACAGTATCAACGATCATCGACAAGGATGTATCTGAACAGTTCACGATAACGACCGCAGATAGAAATTTAGTCAGGGTTTCAGTAACGTGGTACGTAGAATTCGTGGTGGATTTAAGTAAATAATAAAACCACTAGTGGTTTCAACTGAAGGTTTCAACTGAAAACGCTAGCAATTTGAAATTAATTGAAAACACTAGTACTACTAAAATAAGATGACAATCCCTTCAGTGTATCAGTATCGCTATGATCAGGTCAGAGAATTTCAAACTAAACTCAACTCGCTGTGTGAGGAGTATCAAATAAAAAAAAAAAATACCAACGAAGAATAACCGCGGTTGATATCACCGTGTATTCGGTGTCGGGCGTAATAACTGCTGCTGGGATAATACTATCTTCGGTTACAATGATTGCTCCGGTCGTAGTTCCAATCGCTATTTCCGCGGTGGCTACAATCGCGGGTATATTAACCGGGATCACAAAAAAACTATCATCGTGTAGCCAGAGTAAACTACACGACTATGAAATTAAATTTCACATTGCATCTAACGGTTACTCGCAATTATCCTCGTTGATATCGTCGTCGTTGGATGACACTACAATATCAGAAAGCGAATTCTCAACGATGGCTCAATTATATAAATCAACAATACTAAAATTAGAGCAGAATAATAATAATAATGTCGTCACAAGAACTACTTCAACAAATAGTAACAAATACAACACCGGTGAAAACAAGCATGATATCAATAACCTCAACTCATCCTGAATTCAGTGTAAATTTCCCAATCCCCGTTCCAGTGAGCGAGATCGCGCTGGCAAAACTACGAGTGTATCATAGCTGGCCCAATATCAGATCTGTAGCATTTGGTGGTCAACAACCAAATAATTCCTTGGTGTTCGCACGGGGAAAATCGTGAAGACGGAACCCCAGACTGGAATGTTGTCTCGTTGCCAACGGGGTCATATGAAATCGAACAAATCAATAACGAATTACAACGAAGAATAAAATCTATCACTGGAAAAGAATCAAAAATCGCTATAACGGTTCACGAGCCGACGTTATCATCTGCGATCGAGATTAATTTCCCTGCGTATGTCGTAGATATTTATCAGAGTTCTATAAGATCAGTGTTAGGATGGCCTGAATTACCACCTAGACAGAAAGAAACCGTTAATATACCAGAACCTGTAAAATCTGATTATGTCTCCAACGTGATAAAACCCGATAATCCATTGAAAAGTTATCAAGATTATTCTCCCAACAAATTTATAACATATGACAATTTAATTTTCAGACAATTCACGTTGATTTAATCGAAGAAAATTTAACAGCGATGAATAATGATTTTTCATTATTGTTAATATCCCTTAAATCCGGCTCTCTCACCCAAGATGAATTTATTAGTGTAGTACAAACAGGTAACAAAATCATCAACGATATGGAAACATTTCATGCGCAATTTATTCAAGAAGGAGGAGGTGTTGAAATTTTGCTAGGATGGGGAAAACCCGGAAACAGAGCAGAAGATATCCAAAAAATTAAAATTCCTGGGTATAAACCCGACGAATTAAAAAAACTTCTCAGGGAAGCCATCGATATCGGGTTTAAGAAAATCCACGACGATTGGAAGAAATTATCACGACAACAAACAAATATTCTGACATTTAATAACGACCCAGATGGCGGTGGGAGACATATCGCTCCTCAAAATGTGAATATATCCTCAGTGATTGCGCTGAATTTAGTTTGTGACGTTATCGAAGGAAGCTATCAAATAAATCTCGAGCAATCAAATCAAGCTCAACAGGGATATATTCTATATTCATTTGCACCAACGGCTCCTCCAGGGTTTCTAATTATTGAAAACCCAGTTAATCCATTCTTTATGCGATGTCATAATAATTCTTTAACGAGAATTAATTTCAAACTCACTGACCAATCTAATAAATTGATTGATCTGCGAGGTGAAGTTTTGCAAATTAGTCTATTTGTGAAATCATAGCGATTTTCAATCGTACAAAAATTGTTAACCCAGAATTAAAAGTTCCAGCAGCAGAGAGGGTGGCGACGACGATGTTGTAAGATGTTTTTCTTAGAGGTTTTTTGCACTCTCGGGTTACCCTTAATTTGACAAATAGGGCCCTAAAATCGTTAAGGCTCCATTTGGTAAAAGGAGGCTTTAAATAATTTGCTTACAATATAACCGTCTGATCCAAGGCTCTATTTGGTAAAAGGAGACCTAAAATTATTTGCTTAAAAGTTATTCGTAGGGTTCACCCTCTCTGCTGCTTAAGTACTATCCAGTTATTTCATTGGTCAATCTGCTCTGCTGATATGGTGGTCAACCTTTTAGCTTCTGATTTTTGAAACAATTATTGTATAGAATATATGAATGAATACAAACTGCATTTCTGAAGCAATGAAGATTCTTAAACAGTAACCACAAATCCTGAAATTAAAATAACCTCATCTGGGTTATCAGAGGCGTAGCTAGAGTGTTTGGCGCCCGGGGACAATATTCATTCTCTCCCCCCCCCCCCCCCCTCTCCTCAACTCTGAAACCCATTTTTTTCATCAATAAAATCACCATTACCCGTTACAACCTATTTCAAAGCCCATTTTGGCGTCCCCACTAGTATGGTGCCCGGGGACATATGTACCCCCTGCCCCCTCCCCCCCCCCGCTACGCCTCTGTGGGTTATTGCATTGAGAATGAATGGATCCTTCTTTTAAAACTTAAATAATACCTGGTGTGCAAAGTGACAAGAAACATGCCAGGGCAAGTACTTTGCTGTACATGGTCTCTTGAGATTTCATACTGAAACTTTAAAAATCGTAATGACAGTAAGAAAGCAGTTGCGGAGCTGGGGGGGGGGGGGGGGGGGAGGGGGTGCAAGTTGCACCAGGCGCCGTCTTTGGGTGGGAGGGTGGGTGGAGTGCCCGGAAGAAGAGGATTGGAGGATTCACTGTTTACTTTTACAAAGCGTGCTTCAGAGAAAACAACTAATTCCGATCCATGATGCCTGAATGATTAAGATTAACTCTGGTTCAGACTGAATCTGGCGAGAAATCAATTTAGAATGATGACTTTTTGGATTGGGCGGTGGTTTATAGTTGCTGCAGTTAAAATTTATTAGCCTTAAATTGCCTTTCTATGAGGACTGTATTATTATGTTGACTACTGTTTTCCTATGTTTCAGTGATACTGGGGGCGTAATATTTATACTGTGTCCCCGGGCGCCAAATACTCTCCGCTACACCGAGGGGGGTGGGGGGGGGGGTGGGAGGCGGTGGCGAAAAAAATTAACCTTGCACTGGGCGCGGAACACTCTCGCTACGCCACTGTAAGAAAGACTTCTCGAGTCATGTCTAGATTCAAGCAGTGTTAGATGCAAAAATCGGTTAATAAAACTTCATTGGAATTGATTATGCACGTGACCAAATCGACCGTATAGCTTCATTTCTATTAGTCTAAGGAAACGAAAGTAAACTCAAAATGGCGGCAAGACAACCAGAGTGTGGTATTTGTATGAACAGTATTAAGAATCCTAAGGTAATATCTTGTCACCATAGTTTCTGTTACATTTGTCTGGAGGATTATTTACGGGTTAACCTTCGCAACGGTCGATTTGATTGTCCCATCTGCAGAACAAATGTTGAATTACCCAGTGAATGTGTGCCAGGATTCGAAGCAAACGTTTACGTTAACACTGATTACGCAGAGAAAGAGGTAGGTACTATAAGGCATCTATCGGTCCAAAAATTGAGTATTTTTAAATTTAAAAAATGGTCGTTAATCTGGGAATAAAATATGACCAATCTTTGAAAAGCTTGCAACTGGTTTCTTAAACAATATATGTAGATATGACGTGATATGCACATGCTTGTAGCGTCACATTTCACTTGAATGTGACACGTGTATGAAATACATAGAATATGTTTCTCGGTTTGATTGGCCTCAGAGGGTCCATATTGCTTTGCTTACAGTGCTCAACCAGACCGATTCACCCCTCATCATAAATATCCTTAAACTAGCGCAAATAGTTTTATAAAACATTCAGATGACGTGATATGCACATGCTTGTCGCGTTACGTTTCGCTTAAGAGACATTCGTATGAAATAAACAAACAAGAATTTTCCCGATATGTGTAAGGATAGAACAGAGACAACAGCTTTTGCATTATTTACGAGTGTATATATATATATATATATATATATATATATATATATATATATATATATATATATATATATATGAAGGATATACGCCAAATGTTGCACCCCACAAAAATTTAAATAAAAAGTGTTTGTATGTGTATATGGTTAAACCACAATGACCATACGTATATTAACATATATACCTACTATGTATTGAAACTGCGGGCAAACAAATCCCAGATAAGCGCATGTTCGCCAAAAGTGTCTAATATTTTGCCTTATTTCTACATCTCCAATCATTTCAAGAAATATCAGCAGAAATCGAGGAATCGAGAACGTTTTGTTTTCGTTCACAGAAGATTGTTTGAAACCATCTAATACATATGCAATTATAATGTGTTCCGGTTTGCACTGTTCGTTAACGAAAATAAAAATGAAGACAAATTATGTTCCTAGCACACCCCTCATTAGTCCGAGTTTCCTCTGACCCTTGCCACCCCATTTTTTTATATTCTGAAATTTATTTTGGGGTGTAGGGTCAGAGCGCATTCCCTGTCGAAAAGTTGGAATTCGCGAACGGCATGGGGTAGCTGCTTACTTGCCGGCCCAGCAAACTTAAACGATCTTTCATTGAGATATACCTGTATAAAATCAATAGGAATATGATTTATTTTCTAAAAAATCGCGAGCATAGCTTTCATTAGGTCTTTAATATGCTGATAGACGAGATGAATGTACATCGTTCCTGAAATTTTGACCTGGATCTGGCCATCTGTATTCTTAGTCATGTGATTTTACAAATCTCGCAACCTACATGTCAATGACATCAGAGGTCATACTGTGTTCATTTATATAACCGATAAGGTGATTTGATGTTTTCAGAGATTTTGCCGTACTTTATTGATGAAACGTCAGACTCCGGTGATAATACTGCCACTCACAGAAATGTTTCGGAAACTGTTATGCACTTTTTACAATATTACTGAGGTAGACCGCATGACAGGACAATCAACATGGACATGCATCACAATTAATTTTAATATAAGTTATCTACATATATTTCTCAGTACTGACCGTTCAACTGTGTGACAATCAATACAAATCGTATTTTAATCTAAAATACATCTAAAGATGACTTCACGGTGAAGCTCTTGTTAAGGGTTCACCTGCATTTTTTTGAGTGGCTGCACTGTAAACAGAGCAGCATCATCTGAGCATGTACACATAACACTGATTGCACTTCCGGATCATCACTAAGGCCTAATTACACAGTATGCACTGTCGCCAAAACAGACACATACAACCTCTCTCAGAGATCCTATTTTCAAGAATAAACAATTACCTTTAAATCCATACCAAAAATGCATCAATATAACTACTATCACCATCAAAATGAGAGAGGAAAAAATGTTCTAAAAATAGACTAGAATTCGTGGTAATGGTACTGAACTGAAAGTATTAATTGTGATGCGATTCCACATGTCGATGTACCAAAGAAGAAAAAAAAAAGATAAAAAGAGAAAACCAAACTTAAATGCAATGATGCATACAGATTAAACAACAGGGGCTTTAAATACATTAGTCATATATCAAACAATTTTACAAGGTTAAATATAAATAGCTATTAATCAAATTATCAAGGACGCTAGCAGCTGCATTGATACTCCCAATTTTCGCTGATTCAAAAATGAAGACTATACCAAAGGAGTCTGACGTTTTATCAATAAAGTATGGCGAAATGTCTGACAAAATGATATACCCTTATCAATATATATATATTGACATGAGTATATTTTGATTTGGTCACGTTTTACTTGTATACATGTATTTTGATCTGGGTACATTTTTACTTGTACACTTTGACGTGAGTATATTTTGATTTGGGTCTGTTTTTACTTGGGCACATTTTGACCTGCATCCTTCTCAAGAAGTAAACATTTGTGACACTGTATCAAAATAGGGTGTGCAGCAATATATACCAATATATGTCCCAATAATGATGATCAGAATTTTTGTGACACATTTGTTGGTCTAGGCACTTGAAGCTGGATAAGAAAACATGTAAAAAAACAGAATTGGTCATAACATTTCAGATGACTTATAGAACATCACAATTTGTCATGTTGTACCTTTAACTGGTCATATAAAATACATGTACGTGGACCAAATTTTAAAATAAATCAGAATTTGTAAGAGCTGTGTACACATGTTTTATGTCCTCTATTGTTTTCATTGAAATGGAACTTTTTATTTCTGTAAAGTTTTTGTAACATCTTTGAAAATTTGTGTAAAATTCTCTGTTCCTGGCTATGGAAATGTGGAGTTGAAATAGTATAGATGTTGTTGTCCAATGCGATTACTTTATGTTTGCAGTCACATGGTATTTCACACAGTGCAAGAGGTAGAACTATAAGTCCGGTCAAGCATAGTAGTCCTTTAATGAAGGAAGACATAGAGCTGCACCATGCCAAAGAGCCATGGAAACCTAAATGTCTAGCTGCTAGGATAGATCATGGCGAGGTGGACATCATGAGTAATGTAAGTAAACTTCATGCAAGATCACATCAGGCATAATGAGTGTATATTGATGCATTTTAATGTATTTATCTGGCATAAGGAGTGTATATTGATGCATTTTAATGTATTTATCTGGCATAAGTAGTGTATATTGATGTAGTGTGATGTCTTTTTCTGGCATTAGGAGTGTATATTGATGCATTATTAATGTAATCATCTGGCATAAAGAGTGTATATTGGATGCTTTTTTAATGTATTTATCTGGCATAAGTAGTGTATATTAATGTATTGTGATGTCTTTTTCTGGCAATAGGAGTGTATATTGATGCATTATTAATGTAATCATCTGGCATAAAGAGTGTATATTGGATGCTTTTTTAATGTATTTATCTGGCATAAGTAGTGTATATTAATGTAGTGTGATGTCTTTTTCTGGCATTAGGAGTGTATATTCGATGCATTATTAATGTAATCATCTGGCATAAAGAGTGTATATTGGATGCTTTTTTAATGTATTTATCTGGCATAAGTAGTGTATATTAATGTAGTGTGATGTCTTTTTCTGGCATTAGGAGTGTATATTCGATGCATTATTAATGTAATCATCTGGCATAAAGAGTGTATATTGGATGCTTTTTTAATGTATTCATCTGGCATTAGGAGTGTATATTGATGCATTTTTAATATATTCATCTGGCATAAAGAGTGTATATTCGATGCATTTTTAATGTATTCATCTGGCATAAGGAGTTTATATTTTTGCATTTTTAATGTATTCATCTGGCATAAGGAGTTTATATTTTTGCATTTTTAATGTATTTGTCTGGCATAAGCAGTGCATATTAATGTATTTTAATGTGTTTGTGCATGCATGACACATACTATAATATCAGGGCCAAGGAAAAGATGTTGAGTTTTGTAAAAGATAACATCTATCTGTCGCTAAATACATTTTATTTGTTAATAGTTGTTGTGTCAGGACTGTGCATGAAAATGGCAAGCTTGATAATATAGAATAGATGAAAACTTTGATAAATTTTAAAATAAAACTGAATTACAAATCAAGTAGTTTATCTAATAGATAAATTCTCTCAAATACCAAAATGTAACAGCATCCTTACAGTTGTGTCAGAAATATACAAGCACAAAAAAAATTTTCTTTTATTTACAGGAGTTGTGTAAAAAAGTTCGAGGTATTCTTAATAAACTTACACCACAGACATTCCAGAAACTGGTAGCAGAGATGCTGTCTCTCAGAATTGATACTGAAACATGCCTCAGAAATGTGATAGATATTGTGTTTGAAACAGTAAGATGTTTAAAGATTTTAAATTGTTAAATTCTTGATTTATTATGTCCATCTATGTATGTATGTATGTATGTATGTATGTATGTATGTATGTATGTATGTATGTATTACCTTAAGTTTGGTAATATCAGTGGAAAAGAGTATTTAAAAGCATCCTACTTGCTCATATTTTATGATAAGGAAAAGTTAGCTAGGTGGGTGATCAGCAGCCCACTTGGGCCTCTTTAAGTTTTCAAAACATTTGTCCAACTCATTATGACAAAAGTATCTTTGACACAAGTTAGCATAAACCATTTGAGATAGACAAACCAAATGCAGAGACAGCATTTGAGTTTTACAAGCACAAAACTCTGGCTCTAATAGAATGTGCAATGCAATGAGATATTTTCATGTAACTGTTTGTAACACATTGATTGAACCTCATCTATCAATCATACCTCATAAGTCTTTTGTGAGGTTATTGATTCAAATAATGTCATTGTCTGCAGGACTTTTGTAATTTCATATCCTTTTTACTTTATTTTCACTTGTGGTTAAGCGAGCTTCTTGTATTGATTCCTTAGCCATCATGCGTCAACTATTTGGAGTATTTTTTTAAGCTGATGAATCTTTATGTGAAAGTGCTGAAGTAATCTTGCATCTTGGAGTTTCAGATCTGTTCTGATTTGTGTCAATCTGTCATCCTATTTGAATGCCATTTCTAAACTTAGATAAATGACTTTTCAAAAACCAAATTATAATACCATCCTTGCATAAAGGCCATCAAAATTGATGCTAGTAATGCTGATTCACCTTAAAATATGTTAAATGTTGTGAAAAGTAAGAAAAGAGTCTTCAGAAGACTGCTAAAAGACTTCCTGAACAATTTGAGCAAATTTGACAGTGCAGTGACACAGCTGGCTTTCGGGTTGGTGCTAATCCACAATGTATATAACTGTAGTTACATGTACTAAAAACAGAAGAAGAAAAGAATGAAAACCATTAAGCGATTTCTTAACAGGATTTGAACAACTTCAGAGGAAAGCATTTTTTAACAAAGGGATTTCATGTTGTGCAAATAATACAGATCAACTATAAAATATGTCACATATTATAAAAAGGATAGAAGAATACAAATTAAATTGATTTTTAAACCACTACATGAGAATTAACCAATTGTAATTACAAAATTCCATAGGCAAAATAGCTTTCAAATTTGTTCAAATTTGGACAAAATGGCAGTGTTCTAACTCTATTGTCTAAAATTAAGCAGCAAAGCAAAAACCATCATGTTAGGTAAAATTCAACAAAGAATTTATTTCCCTGGAATACAGAATAAAAATTTCAAAGAAACTTAAATTATTGGGAATTAAATCTAAAAATAATCCTAAATAAATTATCTCAAATGAATAGCTATAAAATATTCTGAGCAATTCCATGTCATATCATAAGTGGATGAAGATACATGTAATAGAGAAAGATAAGACGTTATTGAAAGATTTTGCTCCATCAAGAATCTAGGCAAATGTCAGCTGAGAAATTTAGGATCCATTTGGGTCTCTTGTTTAACTTTAAATATAGAAGTTCTGATGACATTTTGTCATCAAAAGTATGATGGTTTTCTTATGGATCTGAATATATTTTTGAATTGGTCCTGTGATTTAAATTTTAATCAAATTATTTCTTCTTGTTCCTATGGAACATGTTTGTTATTTTAATGTTCGAGGTATCGAACAAAACTTTATTTCAGTACATTTATGACTTTAACTGTAAGTTATTGATGTATGGACAAGTTTGAGAATTAGCCAATACTTATTATGTATAATTATTATTTTTGTTTTTTGTTTTTTTTTCTTCTTCTAATTTCAGGCTATTTGTGACCCAAGATTTAGTGCAGCCTGTGCCAATATGTGTAGATGTTTAGCTATGGTAGGTAATTTGAAAGGGGGTTAAATGATTCCATATATGACTTATTTTGATAATTTATGTCCTTTGTCTTGCTGTAGTTTCACAAGAAAGAAAATGCCTGCTTTTATGAGATTTCATATCTTTAGAAGTTTAATCATGAATTGGCTTAGTCACTATGCATACCTAAGTAAAACCTCAGAAAAACTAAATATACTTTCTCTATTCCTTACCATAGTTATTTGGTTGAAAGCATAGCTTTTTGATACAAAATGTCATGATTGGAACATGACTGGTAAGTATATTGTGAAAAGTATGAGACTGTCTGTTTTGTGCATTATACTCTAATCAGCTGTCCTACTCTGTTGACCATTCTCAGCTCTCTCCATGTGCCATACACAGGGTGGTTACATAACACTATCCATGTGCCATGCACTGGGTGGTTACATAACACTATCCATGTGCCATACACAGGGTGGTTACATAATACTATTTATGTACCCTACACAGGGTGGTTGCATAATACTATTTATGTGCCCTACACAGGGTGGTTACATAACACTATCCATGTGCCCTAATCAGGAGACAGTGCTGACTTCAACAGATGTAGGTTCATGAAACCAGATGTGTCCTGGACATTATATCCACAGAAGAGCACTCTATCTATGTGTCAGGTAGGTACATATAAAAGACTAGCAGGGGGGTGGGATGCTGCAAATAGAAAACGCTTCACATGAAGCTGGTATTATAAAAATGTATTTCTATCTTGACATGAATGTGCAGCTGTCCACCATCTACTAAGCAGATGTTTGTGGATCTACAACCCATTGCCCTTTCATAATCATTAGGACGCATCTAAAGCACTATTGTCTGTGACTTGTTGGAAGCAACACTAAAGGAACTGTTTGAGATCATCGTTGTGTTTTCCCCAAATTAAAAAGGCCTGGTATTTTTCTGATAAATCCAAATGGGGGATGTAGGAATGTTACTGTCAAGCCTATTGTTGCGATTTGAGATGCAGTTAATTCAAGATGACTGCACCATTCTTGATAAGATGAGGCACAAAGGATTGCTTCTTACTAAGTTCGCTTGTCTGACTAGAATAGACATGTGGGCATCAGCATATGGATTATCACAAGTATAATATCGTTGCAAAATACTTTCAAGAGCAGACTTTGTGGATGGCTTACTGTAAGGACAAAGGTTCATTTAGGAGTGATCCCAAAGAAAAACAATATTATGAAAGACAATGGTATGGTCAGCGTACACTGGAAACTTATCCTCCTATAACATGTTTATTTATATCTACATGGAGGTGATGTTGTGGCTCCATTTGTTTGTGATTTTGATTCATGTGCTAACTTGGATAAGTGATACCAATGTCACTAGAGTGCTCATTGTTATTGTTTCAGCTGCAAATTGGGATGACCTCACAGAAGTCCAACACAAAGAGATGTGACTGGAATGGAAAATTGTGAGGTGGTAAAATTTTGGACGGTCCATCAAGAATAACAGCACAAAATTGACCACTTTTCTGGGGTATTACCTTTGATACATTATGCTTGGTGACAGTTAATTGCAATCTTACTATTGATGAAAATGATCAGCTGGACTTAACGTTAGACCTGCTTATTGGTGTTTCATGATCACAACTCTCTAGTCGTCTGTATTTTAACACTGGTGATCATCACCTACCAACAAATATAACTTTTCAATAAAACTGGTGTAAATAAAGATGGCAGTGATTAAAAAAGATACTGAACTCAGAGCTGTGAACAATGCCATCCTCAATTCCAAGATCAGATCTGACTATGCCTTTTACACATAGACAAAAGAGGCAGACGAGGCATGCCTCCACAATGATATAGCCATTGGGTCCCTTAGGAATTAAGCACTGAATACAACACTAATACAAACACTTCGACTCTCTCCCTGACCTTAGGCAGGTGGCACAGCTAGTCAAGCAGACCTGTCAAAATGTCAGTGTGTCTGCATAAAAGTATGTGCAAGGTCTTGCAGACTCCATAACCTCAAGCAAAACTGCAAACAAAGATAATCCAGTAAATTGTGCAGAGACTGGCTTTTTGAGTTGTTGAGTTTTGAGTTTTTGGATATATTACATCTTACCCAGGGCAACAAAATCATGGACACATTTATATAATTGGCAGCCCCTGGGGACATTGTAAGGGCAAGCATGCTGCTTGAAAGCTGGCAGATGTGACAAATCTACTTACTGGCACTGAAAAATATAATTAGGCCTAAGTTTGATGTTTTCAGCCTCTAAGAGGTAAATCATACAGATATCTTGATTAAGCTGAGAGAAAAATATATAATGTGCTGTACTTGTTGTAGAGTTTATTAATTACTATAAGCAGGCGACTACACTGATATAAAAAAATCATTGGAGGGATTGAATGTGCAAAGGATTATACATGAATGGATCTGCTTCCCTGGTAAAATTTGTAATAGGTTAATCCTGATAGAGAGTTTATGAGAGTGGTACCCCAGCTGTTTACTTGCCTTGTGTGCATTCTAGGTGTGTTGAGCTGGGTCTCCACTGTTATCAGGGTATAGTAGAATGTTTTAACTGAAAATTGGCTGAAAGGCTATTTTATGTAATTAAACTTTCTGGGTGGCTGCGAGTGTGGATTTGATAGAATAGGCACTGCAAGTTTTCTTTGAAATATTTTGTAAGAGTGGAAAAACAATTAGGCATCACATCTTGTCATCTTGGACAAGATCCACATAGATACAGTTCTGCAAGTTCTCCATAATCAAACCAAAGACAGAATTTTATCAGTTTAAATATTATCAAATATTATTCTGAGAGAACATTGTACTTTTGGGGTGGAGGAAAGGTGACCTCTGGTATGGGAAATTTTTTACTGGTGAATTAAGGTGATTGACTATGACTGCAAATACCAGTAACAGCAAATCATAATAATATAATCTCCCCCCCCCCCTCCTTAGTAGGTGAAAATATATTTATATAAATATTGATATATTTATATTTATTTGATCTTTGCTAGATATTTTGAATGCTAGCAAGTAGTTTGGACTGTGGTATTCTGTAATACACTACCTGTAACATGTCTGTGATGGTATAATATAGGTACAGCTTTTCTTTAATACAAAAAATCAATCTTGTGTAAAATGGTGGTTAGCTACCTGCCATTTTCTATGACTGCATTACCTCTCTATCCCAACTCAGGTCTCTAACAGTGACACATCAAATCAGAGCAGTGCTGTTACATGATTTAGCAATAGGTGATGCATGATGGGGCAAAATCAGTACTTTACAATGACTGATTGATCTGCCGTCTGTGGTCAGATGGTCACTTTATTCCGAGTATAAAAGTGGGAAAGACAAAAATACCAACATAAAAATGTTAAAATATTAATCGAGATGTTTCTGCAACTTGAAAATATTAGACAAATAATCTGTTCTATTTCACAAGGTGTTTATTATCTATCCAATGTCTATTTTTTATTATAGGTTTTTCTATTTTTATACACTGTTTAGTGTCTTATTTATCTGGATGACAAATTAAAACTGAGAGGTGTGCATTGACTCATGACTAAAGTCTTGTGGTGTTATGTTTGCTAAATATTTATGTCACTGTTACAAAAAAGAAAAATCAATGAGAAAATTCAAAAAGAAAAGAAAAAGTCAATATCATGTGAACATAATAAAATGTGTGCATGTGTGTGTGTATGTGATTTTGGTTTTTAATGTAGCTTTAAAAATGTTTCAGTCTTGTTGCTATGATCTCTGCACTGTGTCAGCGTATACATATGTTAAGCACTGGGGCATCACAGACATGTTTCATCATGTCCGACCCAGTCAGAACATTAACCTCTTAATGCTGAATGCCAAGTGAAGCAACTGTTAGAACTGGGGTTTGAGCTCATGACCTTCTGAATCCAATGTGGACACTTTAACACTTAGACCATCAAAGCGGTCCATAATAAATTGCTCTCAGTATCTCTATTAATGAAAATAATAAGTTGAATGAAATATTTGTTTATGGTGCTATGTTCATTTGAGACAGTTGTCTTTTCTCCATTTTAGTTTAAAGTGCCAGCAGAATCTAAGCAGGGAAATGTCAACTTCCGAGCCTTGCTTTTAACAAGATGTCAGCGTGAATTTAGTAAGACCATTTCTTCAGAGAAAGAATTTGATTCCAAGAGGAAGAAGATAAAGAAGTCTGTTATGGTATGAAACCAATCGGACAAGTTTGTAAAAAATTAAGCTTTGGCTTTGTAATGTTGCTGCTGTGATGATTTTTTACATCAAAGTTGATATGTGGACCATTTTAGTTGATTGTATAAAACTTCTCAAACATGTTTTCTAAGATGACAAAAGCACATATTTTATTTGATCCGACTGAAAATGGCTAGACTTGTGACACAATTTTGATATTGTTTTTGAAGGGTTATTAGGTCAGTGTTTGGCTTAAAAGTGTTGGTTAAAAGTTACTCACTAAGTTGAAGCCAGACAACATAAAATTATAAATGCATTGGTTGGAGAGAGGTTTAGAGAAAGAATTTAATTCAAAGAGGAAACAGGTAGAGAAGGCGTCTATAGTAAGAGACCAATTATTCATCCTTGGAAAATAATCCATTGCATTAATAATGAATCTGCTGTGTAGGTTTTGTGGTTGATACACGAGTTTTTTTACTTGATTGCTAGAGTATACAATAGGCTGAAAGTTGCATGTGTTTAACAGATTAGCAGACCCTTTACAACTTTACTGTAAGACGTACTAAATTGACCCTTAAATTGCAGTCTTGCAGAACAATAAATCAAAGACTCAAAATCGAATAATTGCAGTCAAAACAGGATATTGTCTTATCAGGGTATTAGTATAGATCCAGGTTTTCATATTAGCTTTAATAAAGCTAGTTTAGGAATCAGACAAACTTTACATGGATCCATCAAGTGTTCATTATTGCCCTGGCTTTTGATGCAAAACTCCTAGACAATCATGGCTTTGCTTGATGTTAAATAACTATCTGTGTCATCTAACAATGAAGATGCATTAGACGATGTGAGATAATCATCATCTTAAATAAGAACTAAATGTCATCACAGCTGTGTGAAAAGGATATTCTTTGACATTCTTAAAAATTCCCCTCTGAAAACCCCCAAAATAAATTATACAGGTCCTGACCCAAACTTGACTTGTCACAAAGGTCCATTTATCTTTATATGGCTTAGGACACAGAATGAAAATTGCCATACTTTATTTCTCTCAACAACATATATTAGAATGCTTGAATATAACCAGTTTTCTGTGTTTATTTTACACTCAGTGTTTGAGACAAACACTTGTTGTGGAGTTCTTAATAATTGTGGCATTGTTGGAGTATCTGCTTCATTGTCTTTATCTTTTCTTTAAGGTGTGTATTTCATCATGATTTACAGAGAATAGTCTCATTGAGATTATGTTCTGAATTCCAAAAATAATCTTTGCATGTTATTCAAAGTTAAAAATAAATATAATTGAAAGGCTATGTGTACTTTATTATATTTTAATCAGTCAATTAAATCTGCAAGTACTTTAGTTAGTTATGTCAGAGTACAGTGTGTATGTCATAATTACATAAAACACCCTCTGTGTGTCACTGGAATCACAGACATGACAACCCTTATGATTTTGCTAAAAGTCTTATGAAAATGAAACCGAACATATGGAATACAATCCAAAACTATGGGAAAATGATTGATGCTGAAATACCCAGATGATTGTTTCATGTTTGATTTGGATCCAGGTTCATAATAGAATTACTGGAATTCGTGGACCAAGCTAACATTACAGCAGTACCTCAGATGACTTAAACTGCACATATTTGTTCATGCCAAGCGTTTCTATGATGAAACTGTTCATTGTTTAATTCTTTTAAATGGCATGCTGGAAGTGGTGTATGTTGCAGATGAAACCAAACTCAAGCCTCTTACAAGTGTTAATAATAAGCACTGAAGAATAAAAAGGAATATTCAGATTCTTCTGAATAATTATTTCAAGTTGAGAGATAGTAACAAGCTACTGAGCTGCATAGGGTTTAGAACTTAAGTTGTGTAACTGTACTAGTGCTAAATACGGTCTGTGTACTTTAAAAACTTGTCAGTTGAATATAATGTTTAAATTACCATTTTTAAGTACGCTGTCCACCTTTACATTAGCAGTTTATAATAATTTGTTACACCTTGCTGAAAACTGGTCAAATCTATGGGAAAACAATCAACTGCCTTACTGAGACGTTCTCGTCAGGGTTGGCAGGTCTGGAATCAGCAGCTACCACTTATGAAAAAAAATGTCTCGAACTAAAATGATATGACCTCTGTTTCTAAGGGGGAAAACCTTTTATTCAATACTTTTATTAATCACAAATACCCTAAACATCGATTAATTGTCAAACAGTTATATTGGTACCACTCAATACATTTAACACGGATGCTTTACCATATAAGTATTATCAAGAGACAGGTCATTATTATTCATGAATGATGAGGGAGTACTAATAATAGCTAACCAATGAAATATGATAAACAGAAATAGTTTTGTTTGCATTTATAGGTCACCATAAAAAAGGTATAGGTTTCAAAAAGGACTTCGATGGAGCTGTAGAAAAGGGTTAAATGTTAAAAATTTACCAGCAGCTTAGAAAATGATTGCACATGGAAATAACCACATTTTGTGGGCTCTTGCTTAATGCTTTCTTATTTAGGTAAAACATATAACACCTATTTTATGGGTAGCTCACTTGGAATATGGGAAGGGCCAAATTTTGATTCACTATGGACATTGGACTGTCTGACCTTTAGATCACTACATTAACTGTGAACTTAAATTTTGCATATGGCATGAGAGATTATGCCTGCAGTGACATTAAATTACAACAAACTGAGAGATCTACCAGGAATTCATTGACTTCCAATAGATTTAAAAGGGCATTCAATGAAACTGAAGAGTCAAACATCAATGCCAAATTATATTTGACAAACATTTTAGTAAAACTTAATATATCCTTTGCTGCATAAGACCTGAAGATTAAACTTACAGCAAAATACTGACTGCCTTACTGATAAGGACTTAGTAGGGTCTGCAGTAGTGTCTTACAGACTGTTGTAATTTAAAGCCAGACAGATTGTTAGGTGGGAAAACAGCTCAATTCATCATTTCATTGGCAGGAACCATTGTTTCATCTAGCTTAAAATGTAGTTTTATCATGCTCTGATGAGATGCCAACACAATAAATGCTGGGATTACTTGTTTTCTTGATAGTATGGTATATCTTCAAAATTGTTTTGACTTTACTGCAGGCACAAAATTATTATCATTTTAGGAGAAAGAAAATCAGCAAATGATTGAAAAACTAGACTATGAAGAAAAGAGAGTCAAAAAGAGATTTTCAGGAAATATTAGGTATACTTGTTCTGTTGCACTCACTCATGCTCTACCCCCTTCTCTCTTACAATGCAGTCCATGTGATGATGCCTTTATGCCTTGATTCTATTTGGTTTGCATGGAGCCTATACCATCCATTATCAGACCACCATTATAAGAATGTTGTATTTTTGCAGCACATTTTTCAATATACATTTATTACATACCAACCAATGCATCATAATAGCAGTCATGTGTTGTCTGTTCCATTGTGTATACAAATAATTCCTTTTAAGACAATAATACAATAATTTATCAGTTTGGGAGAGAGTATGTTTCCTTGTCCTAGATATCAGGAAAGTTTCTTGGCATATTTTGGCTGTGTTTGGAACAGTCTGAGATCAGTGTCAATCATTCGCTTTAGATTTTAAAAACAATGTTTTGGTGTTTACTTCGATTATATTTGTTTTGCATGGAGTCTATACTTACCATTGTCAGACCACCATTGCATTGCCAACAGTCCATGCCTGTACAAGGTATTACATTAGCAACACAGTGTTGCAGGTGGATGGTGTGTTACATAAATATAATAAAATGAGTTTTAGGTTAATGATTTGTTTTAAAGGGGAATCTTATCTGACATGAAGGTAATTTCCCATGTTAAGCTACTGTGTGTATTTTATAAAGTTGCTTGATTACGTTTTACAGGTTTATAGGTGAATTATTCAAGTTGAAAATGCTCACAGAAAATATCATGCATGACTGTGTCTTCAAACTGCTGCGAAGTAAGGATGAAGAAAATTTAGAATGCCTTTGCATATTACTTAAGACTATTGGCAAGGAGCTTGATTCAGACAGGGCCAAAGTAAGTACATGTTTGTATTTTGAATGACTGAGTCAAACAGTTTCATTGTGAAAGTATACTAGTTTTTGTTCCAGACAAAGCTAAAACTATTTAGAGCCTCTCTATTAATGTAATTTAAGAAAATATATTTCTATCAACTATTTTCATTATAATAGTGATAAATGCAGGCACCCTCTTTGAGTAGGATTTCAGAATTGGGCAAAAGCAAATTTTTTAGTAAATTATGTTTCTCCGAGAATACTTACCCAATCACATTACTTTAGGGATATTAGCCTGCTACCTCGCGAATCCAGCCCTACCAAAAGACGAAAATTCGTCTTTCCTGTCTATGTCATATAGACAAAGGGCAATAACTCTTGCCCATTACCTCCCCTTGCCGCCCGTTAGGTGTCGCTTCTTTAGTTTTTAAGCTGAGCGATATATAAAACACGAGGATGCTCGCATGGCGGGGTGGTTGGGAGGGTTTCTTAGTAATGTGATTGGGTAAGTATTCTCGGAGAAACATAATTTACTAAAAAATTTGCTTTCTCCTTTGAATACGTTCCCCAATCACATTACTTTAGGAGAATAAGTAATAGGAGGAGGGAATGCGGAGCATCCGACCTCCACCCCGGGTATCCTCTAGGGAATGATGGTTGGATTCCCCATGTGAATGATAACCCGGTTTCCTAATTTTTAATCAGCAACACAGCCCAGGGTCACGTGATATGTGACCCTTTTATGCGGTTAAGAAGATAGTTATTGAAATCTTCTTACCTACGAAAATTTATCTGGCGAATCCAGCGAAGCTAATAGGCTGTGCTGATTGTTGCACATGGGTCTGGTGGGCGTCTGGGCTGCCCAACACCGGACCTACTAGAATCAATATTTGCCTCTGCGAGTACAAACTTGAAGATAAAACTGTAGAAGGTTGACTCTGCATGTCAGCCAACAGCTTCTATAAGGTGACTAATTTGCGAATTCTCAGAGTACGCCGAGCGTATAACCCACTACAGCCATGAAGCAAGGGCTTGAATGGTGATATCTCATATCCCAGCTATCACCAGAAGAAAGAGGTGCTAGTATGTGACCTGACTCACCTCTATGCATTGAAATGGTGCTAGAGTGCCCAAACAGGATCTTACATGGCTGTTGATCCTGACTTATCTATAAAGAAAGCGAGCTAATGACGACTCGTTGATCGCAATGTATGGTAATCTATTTTGGACTACGAAGCCTGGCTGCGTCAAGAGGACCATCAAACCCTCTGATCGAAACGAAAGAGAGTTCGGGTCACTAGAAAGGACATGTAACTCGCTCACCCTGCATGCTGAAGCTAAGGCTATCAAGAAACCCAATTTGTATGATAGTAGCTTTAACTAATCGTGGGTTAAAGACTCAATACTGTCTGAATTGAGTCATGTTAAAACCCAGGACAGATTCCATTTGAAAACAGGGTGAGGGATATAAGTCGATTAAATTTTTTTTTTTTTTTTTTTTTTTAAATGTCTAAAGATCTGACAAATCTTTGTCATGGCTGATAGCACATGTACCAGAATGGCGGAATGTGTCTGATATCATGGAGCGGTAACATTTGAGAATAACTGGAGCCAGATGTTTCTCCTCGAAAAGCCAGAGAAAAGTTGGCCAGTTGAGGGATTGTGACACTCAGAGGAACAATGTGAATGATATGGTACCAGTCTCTGAAAACATGCCACTTGCCCTCGTAAACCTTCAGAGTAGAGGGCCTTCTTGCTCTCGAGATTCTCTCCGCAATCAAAGATTTAAATTGTTTGTCTTGCAAGGCTGTCTGGACAAGAGCCAAGCTTGAACATAAAGACGGTCCGGACAGGGGTGGAACACCCCTGGCCGCGGTTGCTTGTGAATACTTGTGCTGACTGTAATCTTCCTGGGTAGATCTATCGCCTAGATTGAGTAGATCGGAGACCCAGGAGTTGTTCCATCTGAGAGGGGTAATCAGAACCATCTGACAATTCTGACCCCTTAACTTCTGGATTAATTCCAGTACCAAGACCGTGGGAGGGTAGGAGAATGCCCACAACCCTTCCCAGGTGATTGATCGAGCATCCACGACCCAAGCTTCTGGGTCTGGAACCTGTGAGATGAAAGGTGGAGAACTTGCGATTCCATCTTGTTGCAAAAGATCAATCATCGGACGTCTCCAAAGTGTGTCAATTGGAAGAAAGTCCGATTGATGGAGTGACCATTCTGTGTGAATGACTAGATAGAGTGTCAGCCAAGACATTGAGTCTGCCAAGAATGTGTCTGAATTGTACATTGAGGTGGAGATTGTCGAACCAATGTAGAAATTGCCAGTTCAGATTGCACAGGTCTGGTGATTGGTGTCCCCTTGTTTTGAGGCAAGGCACCACCACAATGTTGTCTGACATAATGAGGGCAGTTTGTAATAAGAGTTGATCCTGCCCGAAATGAAAGGCATTGATGACAGCCGTTATTTCTGAAAGGTTGATGTGGAAAGGGCTCGCCCCTGGCACCCACGTGCCGCTGACAGTATCGAAGTTCGGCAACAGGTGGGCACCCCAACCGTAGGTATTAATGGCGGAACATACCGTTATCCCCTTGGGGTATCTCCAGAGTAATCCCTGTGGACAGCCTACAGGGGTTGTGCCATTGACTCAAGAATGATTGTATCTCTGGCGTGAGCATGACTGTTTTCTGGGATCGAAGGGACTTGAAAAGAGCGCAATTACGCTAGCAACGTCCTTTGTAAAGGGTGCATAAAAGGACGGCTGATCGGGATCAAGTCTGCTGCCGCATTGAATAATCCGAGGATCTGCAACTCTCTCGCTAAAATGCGCATCCTGTCGGAAACGGACTCTACGAGTGCAATTATCTGGATAATCGCAAACTCGAGGAAGCCTTACCAGATTCAGATCGGGAGAAACTCCACACCCAGATGGACCAAAATCCGGATTGGACAGAGATCAAACTTTATCCAGTTCACGAGAAAGCCTATATGACGTAAAGTGATATAAGATCGTTTCTGCCTTTGAGCAGAATAGAACTTGACAGATGTTTCTGGAGGATGTCATCCAAATATACTGCCGACGCAATAGATGAAGTCGAGCGGAACAGGGTGACGACGTAACCCATAACCTTGGTACTAGCCCAAGTGCTTAAATTTAGGCCAAAAGGTATGACATGGAACTGATAAGCCTAGTCCCGACAAGCACAACGGAGAATGTCCGCTACTCGTGGGATAGGGACGTGAAATGTGCGTCGGTCATATCTAGCCAGCTTATGATGGGGTTTAAGCGACGTGCCCTTCAGACATGCGTCACGACGTATCAGGTCTAGGTTGGCAGAAGCAGTCAGCGCATTGGCCATGGAATGGTTAGCTGCCCTGTTAAGAACCCTAGCTAACCGGGCCGTCGAATCCCAAGCATGTTCATTGCCAGATTTTTCAGCGATCCTGAAAATGGCTAGGGAGGCTAGGTCTAACAGTGAAGACGTAGCGACTACATTCGAACCAGCTTGGACGTGGCATTGAACACAGTTTTGTCCACTTTATAAGACAATGCCGCAGACATATGGACTGCTGCCCTATTTTATCCCGAGCCAGGACCTCAGTATTGAACGCATCGGAGTGAGTTTTGTACCATCGACCTGAAAACGACGCTGGTACTTGGCTTTCAGAAAAGAACGCCTTAGCATTTCCTGGATCCCCTATACGTGACGACAGACGGTCATTAATTTCCTTAATTTTGTCGACTGGGGAAGGAGGCGGAAGGATAGAATCTCTTCCCCTTCATCCAGATCGACCGACGCACTAACCCTATAGTCGGTAATTGCAGCAGGAGGTGGAGGGCATTCTGAAGGGGCCTTAACACCCTAAAAATTTCCTCCACTGCGGCTTTGAAGCTGAACTCAGTCCGTTCCATAGTTGGATCTGCATACAGCTGATTTGCCTGTGATTCATCGCACTCACTATGTGCATAATCTTGCTCTGGTAAAGCATCCATATCGGGGTAATGCATACCAGGTGGCATAGATGACTCGATTCCGTCATCTCTAAAAAAGGCATTCACTCTCCCTTGTGGATGAGTTGATAGCCTATGGACGGCCGGCAATGCCGAATGAATTGATTGGTATATGTTTGGCCTGAACGCCTGCGACGGGCCGGCTATGACCGGCACCGACCGCTCGAATGGTCGGGTTGGATCGAGAGATTCATCGCCAACATCAGAGTCATGGTAGTGATATGTAACCGGTAGTACGGATTGACAGACGGAAACATCACTAGAATCTTCGTCAATCCGATTTGTGCGGATTGCGGTATGATAAAAGTCCCCGTGCTGGTACAGCGGTACAGTCGGACGGACTGGTATATGACTAAAATCTCCATACGGTTGGACGACCGGTGTCTGTTGGGCTGGACGGCCAGAGCCGGATGGACTGTCAGTGCCGGCAAGTGTCGGCTGGAAGCTTGGCTGGACAACCGGTGCCATTTGGGTTGAACGGTCATTGCCGGATCGACGCCCGGTGCCGGTTAGTGCCGGCTGGATGACCGGTGCCATATGGCTGAACGGTCATTGCCGGATGGACGCCCGGTGCCGGCTAGAAGGTAATAATAATTACATAATGCTTATGTAGTGCGGCCAGCACTGTGCACCCATCTACCATTCGCTCAGAGGGAATGTTGGTTCTGGTATAGCTTGCATATCTGTACAGCATACCAGGTGACCTAGATGACGCAATTCTGTCATAATTGACACTTTCACTAAATCTCCCTTGTGGAGAAGCCGTGAACATATGGACAGCCGGCACTAACGGCTGATTGAACTGACGAATGGTCGGCCTGAAAGTCCTGTTCTGGTAAAGCTGCCATATCTGGGTAGCGCATACCAAGTGGCATAGATAACTCAATTCCGTCATCTCTGATAATGTCACTAATTCTCCCTTGTTTTAAAATCACACCGACACGTATTTGACGTGACGGGAGGTGTACACCGGCGATACCGACTGATTTGTCTGGTATATGGTCGGCCGGAATGTCGGCGAAGGTCCGGCTATGACCGGCACCTGCCTCTCGAATGGTCTGATTGGACGGAGATACATCTATAACATCTCTCTCATGGTAGTGATATGTAACCAGTAGTACAGATTGACTGACGGGTACATCACTATAATCTCCGTAAATCAAATGTACAGCCGGTGCAGGTTGATGTCGGCTGGAAGACCGGTGCCATTTGGGCTGAACGGTCGTTGCCGGATGGACGGCCGGTGCAGGTTGATGTCGGCTGGAAGGTCGGTTGCACAACTGGTACCATTTGGGCTGAACGGTCGTTGCCGGATGGACGGCCGGTGCAGGTTGATGCCGGCTGGAAGGTCGGCTGGACGACCGGTGCCATTTGGGCTGAACGGTCGTTGCCGGATGTACGGCCTGCATAGGTTGATGCCGGCTGGAAGGTCGGCTGGACGACCGGTGCCATTTGGGCTGAACGGTCGTTGCCAGATGGACGGCCGGTGCCGGTTGATGCCGGCTGGAAGGTCGACTGGATGACCGGTACCATTTGGTCTGAACGGTCGTTGCCGGGTGGACGGCCGGTGCCTGTTGATGCAGGCTGGAAGGTCGGCTGGACGACCGGTGCCATTTGGGCTGAACGGTCGTTGTCGGATGGACAGCCGGTGCCGGTTGATGCCGGCTGGAAGGTCGGCTGGACGACCGGTGCCATTTGGGCTGAACGGTCGTTGCCGGGTGGACGGCCGGTGCCTGTTGATGCAGGCTGGAAGGTCGGCTGGCCGGCCGGTGCCATTTGGGCTGAACGGCCGGTGCCTGTTGATGCCAGCTGGAAGGTCGGCTGGCCGTCCGGTGCCATTGGGGCTGAACGGACGGTGCCGGATGTATGGCTAGTGCCGGTTGGTGCCTGCTGAAGTGCCGGCTGAACTGACGGTGTCGGCTGGACGGACGGCTGGACGGCCGGCGAAAGTGCATAATAAAATGGATCCAATTGATCCAGCCTAGACTCCATGCGTCCGGACTTACAGGCCCGAAAGCCATGCACGGACCTGCGGTGAAATTTACATCCACTGGGCAGCCTAAACCATGTCAACATAATTTCCTCCATTTCCACATTGCCAACACCCATTTTGCCATTCATGCCTTCGTTGTCGACTTTGCTACTGAAACGGCAAAAGAAGAGAACAAAGCACAGATTAAAAAATTCAGCATATTATTAATTCGATAATACTATAACCGTTATTAACGGAGTAGTCAAATTATTCCGTGCCATGTTAACTCTTAATGACCACACTAGTTATCACCGTGAACATGTTGCAATAGGTCGTTCAAGACGAAGTCTACTGAAACGAAAAGATGATAAACAAAGCACAAATTAACAATTCAGTACGCTATTAAGTCGCTATTCCATAACCGTAACTAACGAAGGAAGCGAAATGATTAAGTGTCGTGTGAATTCGTGACTACAACACGAAATTCCGCCATTAAATAGTCGCAACTGGTCGTTCAGAGACGAAGTCTACTGAAACGGAAAGAAGATAAACAAAGCACAAATTAACAATCAGTACGCTATTAAGTCGCTATTCCATAACCGTAACTAACGGAGGAAGCGAAATGATTAAGTGTCGTGTGAATTCGTGACTACAACACGAAATTCCGCCATTAAATAGTCGCAACTGGTCGTTCAGAGACGAAGTCTACTGAAACGGAAAGAAGATAAACAAAGCACAAATTAACAATTCAGTACGCTATTAAGTCGCTATTCCATAACCGTAACTAACGGAGGAAGCGAAATGATTAAGTGTCGCGTGAATTCGTGACTACAACACGAAGTCCGCCATTAAATAGTCGCAATTGGTCGTTCAAAGACTTTTTTGAAGTCTACTGAAACGTCAAAGAAGATAAATACAGCACACATTATCAATGCAGCACGTTATTAGTCGCTAATATCGTAAACGTTACATACGTAATAAGCGAAATTATTGAGTGCTACATGTATTACATGCTTTGACCACGTTGCAACCTGGTCTGAAGTCTAGAAAAGGTGACAAAGTCACTTAAATTGGAAAATATTGTAAAATAATGTATATGACCTGTAGAGGAATGATTATCCAACACAGTAATTCCAAATTAACTTCGGATGGTCAGAATTTACACTAAGATGGCTTGGATTCATTGGAGGTCTAATTGTACGTGTTTTCGCGTAAGCGAAGCTAAAAAACTAAAGAAGCGACACCTAACGGGCGGCAAGGGGAGGTAATGGGCAAGAGTTATTGCCCTTTGTCTATATGACATAGACAGGAAAGACGAATTTTCGTCTTTTGGTAGGGCTGGATTCGCGAGGTAGCAGGCTAATATCCCTAAAGTAATGTGATTGGGGAACGTATTCAAAGGAGAAATTTTAGAGTGTAATAATATACCCAAGTAATTCCCATTTTCAGTCATTAAAGTTAAATCATGTTAAAGACATTTAAATTTCAACTGATATTGAATTCATAAACATCTTTGGGGTAATATATTTACTAAATATTCAGTTTTAAGTCTGTCCCAAACTTCATAGCCTTATGTTCTGCCTGTGGATAATTAATATGTTACCATATCTGGGTCTGAACAGTTTGCAAGTAGTATTCAGTTGAATGAACAGGCTAGACCATAATCCCTGGAGCATTATTCATTGGAACCTGATTTGTGAGCAAGTATATGACTGCCTTTCTAGCTGCTAACTGTATGATTTGTGTATTCATAATTTCTGTTACAGCCTAGAATGGATCAATACTTTGTGCAGATGCAGACGATAGTCAACAAGAAAAAGTTTTCATCTAAAGTCCGCTTCATGCTGTTGGATGTGATAGAACTCAGACAGGTAAGTTTATGCTCGGAAACCAAGATTTATTTTGTATCATAATATTGCTCCAAGTAAACGTTTGCAATTTGCTTTGGTCTAGTTATATCTTTAACACAGGATATTTTAAGACGCGGATTTAGTATTGCTGCAGCAGAACAATAGAAATTGATAGAGACAACAACCATCGTAAAACAAATTCTCTGTTCTCAAACCTTGTTGATAACTTTACAAATAAAAACCCCTCCCTAAAGGGAATTTATTGCTTTGTGGATTCTATCATAGATCATAAAACCTTTTCAAAAATACATGCAATGCTATGCCTAATAATGAGTTTATGTCACAGTCTTTAGATTGATGTTTCCCTGGTTACATGAAAAAAACTTATTTAAAGCATAAATTAGTACTATGGTGCCATGTTAAAAATATGAATAAATATACATTTTTTAACCATCTTGATTTGCATGGATTATTATAGCCTTTTCAAACAAAGTTCCAAGGGATACACTGAAGTCAGGTTGATTATTCATCCCTATGTTGTTTATTCATACCTATGTTTATTGATACCTATGTTGTTTATTCATACCTATGTTTATTGATACCTATGTTGTTTATTCATACCTATGTTTATTGATACCTATGTTATTTATTGATACCTATGTTGTTTATTCATACCTATGTTGTTCATTCATCCCTATGTTGTCTATTCATCCCTATGTTACGATTTTATTTATTATATATTTTATTTTTTATATATATATTTTATTTATTATATATTTTATTTATTATATCTCATGTAATCTCAATAATGTCAGTATGAAGTGTAATGTGCTTTTGTATCATAATTAAATTGTTCAAAAATGGACTATACACTGTATCTGTTTTGAGTTATCCATGATTTTGATGCATACGATATATATAGAATCTATGTTGGGGTTTGGACCAAGACAATGAAATCCCAGCCATGGGGTTATATTATTTGTCTCCCCACGAGGCTTGTCCGAGTGGGGAGACATATAATGTAACCCCGCAGCTGAGATTTCATTGTCTCGGTCCAAACCCCAACGTACATTATTTTTCTCACCCAATATTATCTTTTAAAGTAAAAAAACCCACCCTCTTTACTAGTGTTCACATTGCAATGTTTACATGTGGCGCATGAATACAAATATGCTATGGATGGCTGTGGTGTGACTGCTGCGTCCGAGGTACACAGTTCATATGCGTGAGCAAAGAAAAATAACAACATAAAACGTCGCATAGTAATGAGGTATTATCACATTTAATATATGGATGTTATATGAAATTAACAATAAATAGTGATAATTTATTTGAAAGAAACTTTCCTTTCATCATTTCCAAATTTGAGTACCCCACTCTCCCGTATCAAAGACCCTCGTCACCTTCCTGACTCTTCGTGGCCGGTTCACTTAAGTTTTAATCTATATATGCGGACCCTAGAGGATAACCATGTGCTAAACTTTCAAGTTCACGGATTCTTTGAAAATTTATATTCTGTCTTGGAAATATGGCAAGTTATACAGTAAAATTTGTGTATGGATTAGTGTGTTGAGGGATAAAAGATTCATTCTTGCTGGTAAGTGTATTATTTGTCAATAAATATTGCAGGTTTATTCAGCTGTTGCACAACGGAGATGCTTAACAAAATTATAATAGAGCATGTTTGACATAAAACATTTCTGGATGTTGCTAAGTTTTCCGTTGTTGTTTAGAGAGTTGGGATGCTATTAAGTGTATAGGTATATAGTCTTATGTGCATGGATGAATGGTTTCTGACATAGATCATTTCACACACCATTGAGAATTTTATCCTATCTGTAGCACAGTAAATTTTCAGGTCAGCTTCATTAAATGTAGCTAACAGTATATACTATGTTTCACGTGATGTGTTTACAACTAGTTCGGTTGCTTTAGCTACATTTAATGATCTGAAAATGTACTGAGCTAGTCCTGCATATAGGATAAATTTGACCATGCTAGTTTGAATGAACTTACATAATATCAAAACCTCGAGATAGTATGCGTGTGTGTATTTGTCTCTATGAAAATGTTTTTGTTTTGGTGTTTGTCTCTATGAAAATGTTTTTGTTTTGGTGTGTTTTTAAGACAGATTGACCTTAAGTAACTATGTTTTGGTTATATATTATTTGTTTTTGTTGTTGCTGTTGTTGTTGTTTTACTTGAAAACAACTATGGCACAGCAAAAGACTAGAAGGGTTTCTTTTGTTAAAAGTAGTTCTTAGCGCGTGGACACCATGACTGAGACGATTGGTCTGAGATGACTTGACTGAGATAAGAAAAGTAAGGTTAGCAAAACAGCTAGATTTCTCTGTCGCTTGGGTGAGAAAGATCCATCTTACTCAGCCTGATTCTTGTTTTTATGACACTTGGTATGTGCTTGTACTGCAACAAGATTTTGTGACTCACAGAGCATTGTCAGATTTGTTTGTTTTAGAGTTATTTTCACATGTTTGGTAGTTGTATTTCCACTTCATATTTCTCCTTCAAATATGTTCCCTAATGACATTTTGTTAGGAATATTAGCTACCATGCAAATCCAGATGATAATCTTGTTCTGTCTTCTTTTAGAGAGACAAAGGGTACTAAAATCTTGCTTATTACCTCCCTTTGATTCCACTAGGTGTCACCAGCTTTTAGCTTTGCTGTGTGCTAAGACATGCAGTGCAAAAGCCTTAAAAAATCCAGCCGTCTTTTTGTGTTCCTATGGTCCCATCCAATGTTTATTTTGCTGTTATGGTGCGGATTGTTCAATCGACTGCAGGTTGTATGCTTTATTTTACAATTTCTGCCAATATTTTGAGAGCTTTTTCACTTATTGGGACTTCATCTTGTAGGACCATGATCCCACCATGCTTTCATTGACCTTACACAAGGTCATTATAGTTAAGTGTACATTTGACTTTATTCCATTACTTCGTTTGCTATAGAGCTCTTACTAGCAAAATTTCAAAGCACTGTTTGCTAATTGTGCTTAATTTATTCATATTCAATGCTGTATTGAAAGAATTATGGTTTAATTATTAACTAAGCATGGAGCACACATTTTAAAACAAGACCATTATAAAGGCTTCTGATGCGACATTTCACTGATCAGTTAGTTATGACTGTTTTTAGCGACCTAATAATTTCAAGATATTACTAGTTCATGCTTTAGTTTCTGTGTCTTGTATCATTTCTGCATATATCAATTATAACCATGCCACTTTGGTCAGTATGGAAGTTTACTATGACTCCAGTTTGGTTTATGTTATGAATACATTGTTTCTGTTATGTAGCATCTATAACATGTAGTTATAACAGTGTTTAGCTTTATTGACTAATTTGAACCTTTACTAGTTTCTGCTTTAGTTTATGTCTTTTGCATCATTTCACATACTATTAATTTAATCAATCTGTATGCAGTTTTAGAGCATGGATGTCCGCCATGACTCCTGTCTTGTTCTATTATGCATACATTGTTTCTGATATACAGCATCTATAATATGTTGTCCATGGCAGCCTGAGTTAGATTGTTATAGTCACATACTAATTTGCTAATCCATACTTTGTTTTCTTGTGTTGCTTCATGAGGAATGTTAACTACACACATGACATGACATGCACATGCACAAAGATCGCCCTGTATGGCATTGAAGGGAAGGAGCTAAATATGCAGTGTTTGGTCTGTATACACAAGCACTGCTGTACTTCAGAGAGTTGCCAAAGGGAAAGGGAGACCATCAAGGTCATGGAAGGATACCTCAGGCATCCTTAGTCTCCACCCCAAATCAGTCTCAGTGTCAAGCCTTGTGGTGATGCTGGAAACACCCACCCACCTGGCTAAAGTTCATTGCATATACTGTTATGTCAGAGGACAGAAAGGACAAAGAAGGGACCATCCACTGCTGGATAAGATGCGTCAGTTGAGACAGCAGTGGAAGATGCACTCTCATCAATCTATTTTACCCAGTTTTAGCCAACTCAGATGGGTTATGCTTATATATATGTTAGAGCTTTGGACTGGTAAGTTGGGGTGCATCAGATTAATGATTGATCAGCTGGACACAAATAATAATATGGACACCAGTCATCCAGCCGATACTGGCAGTCGTCCTGACATTAATACAGCTGACACCAGCAGCCCAGCTGTCCTAGCATGGAAACCTCTTGGCTGGAATGATCCAACCACAGTATTTATGAGAATCTTAGTGATTGAACCGTCCATCTAGCTGGGCATCCGCAACATATTATTACCTCCCCAGTTATTTTGATAAGAAATCTGCCCATTCATCCATGGCTTTGGAGTGGCAGGCACAGGTGCCTGTTAGACTGACATTTATTCAGTGATGCTGCTGGAATGGCCGACAGTGAATTAAAGGCTGGTAGTGAGACAATGTTGACGGTACAAAAACGGCCAGTGATGCCAGTAGTGTGGGAAAGGCTGACAGTGCGGCAAAGCATCTGGCTTTACTGGCAATGCTGGATATTAGAGTACTCACAGCTTATACTCAAGGGAGAGTTCATGTCTTGCACAGATACAACCGAGCAGAGTCATCAAGGCCAACTAGCATGACTTATGCCGAGTTTGAAACAGAGCACAGTAAGGGTGATGAGTCATCAACAAACCTGTCATTTACTGAGGATAGAATTGAGTCCTCATACCACCTTTTATGTCTCATCTAGTGCTGCAAGTAGACCCAGTTAGGCCTAGTCCCACAGTGTGTGCATTAGAACTCCATCATATCCAATGAATGCAAGTGAAGTTATCTTTCCAGATGCCATCAAGGACAATTTGTTTTGGTGATCAAGTAGCGAAATGGTCCTCTTATGATCCAACAACACTGTGGTGGTGATCTATATCATCAGACAGGTATGTACCTTTCGAGTCTAAGATTCGGCTAATGTAGTTATGTGAGAAAGATTGCCAGTAGCTTCTCGTGGGTCGATGGTTCTTTCCGTGGATTTTCCCGGGTTCTTCCTTCACCAATAATACTGGCTGCCATGTATAGCCTATCATGTGCTGAAAAATAGCATTAAACACAACAATAACAACAACAACCAGACCACTTGTCCAGTGTTCTGATTTGGCAATAATCTCCATATCAATGTACGAATCAGACACATTCTGGCTGCATCTGTGGCTTCGCCAAGAATCATTACATTAGGGGTCATGTCCTTCACACAGATAGGCCCCTTTGTCAAATGGTTATCAGTCAGATTCACATGCTGTACTTCAAGGTCATCAGATGATTGACTGCCTTTCCCCAGTTACAGACACAGCAGCTTGGTCTGTGAGATATGATTTCAGACGTTCTGGAAGGGATTGTGGGCCTCTACCGTCCCTCCTACAGTGCTATTATGGGATCAAAATGGCAAGATAACTTCAGTAGCCCCATTCTGAGGGCACAAGCCCTGTATCACTGATCTATTTTTCCCAATGATAATACACCCAGGAAGATTCTGGCCAATCTGAATTGACTACCCTCTTTTTATACACGCTTAGCTTTTTTTCTTTTTCTTCGTGCCTCTATCCCTCAACTGGCCAACTTTCTCTGGCTCTGTTCTTGAAGTAGAAACAGTCAGGCCTCAATTGCTACAAAAGGCTACCGCCCATTGATATTGGACACATTGGCAACAAGTTTGGGCAGGATACCAATCAGATTCTTTAGACAATATTAGTCCCCTTGACCAATATCCCTTATTTGTCTCCAATTGAATTGTATCCAGGTTTTTTAACATGGCTAGATTTGAACCCCTTCGAAATTTGAACTTACACATCGGTAAGTCACTATTATACGGACCATATTTACTGATAGCTTCAGAGTGCAGGGTAAGAGGGTTGCATCCCCATTTATGTTCATTGGAATTCTTTTCAGATCAGAGGGTTCGGTGGTTCTCATGATGCCATCAGGCTTTATAGCCCATGACAATCGGTTGGAAGTCAACCAGCATCCCTGTTCTCTTTCTTCTATAGCCAGGTCAAGAACAACAGCCATGGAAGATTCTGTTCACACTGTTAGACAATTTTGATCTTCAGCAACCAAAATCCATAACAAAGTTTCCAAAGTTAAATTTGTCATGTGTTCTAACTTGGCTCAGCTCAAGCTCAGTTTGAAACTTTTTCTCATGCTTCCTGATAGCTTTAGCATTTATATGCAGGATCAGTGAGTTTCATGTCATCTGTTCCATTCGGATTGTTTGGCTGTTTGCCTTACACAACCAGGCTTAGTTGCCAAAATTCGGTTACTATCTGTAGCTAACTGATGAGTCATCATTCATCCTGTCTGTTCCATAGGGGGCAGGGTCCATTTTTATGTACAAATTTAATGTCGCATGCACCTGCCTAATATAAAAATTCATTAAAAATATAATACGTGAGTGAGGTCAAAAAGGTCCATATTTCTGGGTAGGTATTATGATCACATCACACACTTGACCTGACAAGTCTACTGAAGTTCTTAAAATAAAATTTTTATGTACCCCAACCCCTATTTTATACATGCATTTTTCACATCCAAAGGCCATTTTTGACAGCATGTGGTGCTCACAGTGCAAACGCAAGGCCTTTCCCTGGATGAAAATTTTGAAAAACACTGTCTACTAAAGAGCTTGATGCAATTCATAATAGTTGTCATCCATGCTGTTTTTGAGATATTCTTCTTGCCTTGAACCCACGTGTCTACTGCTATGGTAGGCTAGCTCTTCTTCCTAGCCGACTATTGGTATTTCACTATCAACATACTGCAGAGTAACTATGGAAAGTGTACATGTCTGACACCAATTTCAAGAACAACACAAGCCTGAAACACCTAGTTCACAAATTTATCCATATCTTTAATTATTACACAATAGTAGCTCAAAAACTCACACCATACCCTTAAGTTAAGAAATTTGCCAGGGGCCAATTTACGAAACTTGACCCTGCCACCATAGACAAGTTGATGGTGGTATCAAGGGGAGGTAATGGGCAAGAGCTACTGCCCTTTGTCTATCTAAAAATAGATTTGATAAAATGATTTTCATCTTTTAGTTGGGCTGGATTTGCGAGGTAGCAGGCTAATATTCCTAATGTGATGTGACTGGATAATAATTCTTGATGAAACATAATTTATTTAAAAAATTTCTTTCCATAGCTGTTTCAGGTATTTGCATCAAACATTGTGAGCTCTTGTATTATGACTTGACAATGTATCTTATGAAAGAATGTACTTGGTCTGATCATTTGTTTAGAATTCATCCCTATTTTTATTTTAATATCCATAGTTTTATTTGATTTTCATTTCTTGCTCAGTCATTCTCAAGGAAGTCGATATCTTTCAAACTGTTTGAGATATCTTCATGAAAATTGTTTTAGGGTGTCAGTTTATGTCACATTAAGATTGGGCTTTATCTAAGTATTAGGTCAATAAGCTGGAGACATTCTGTAAGACTCGCTTACTCTCACATCTACTTTGAAATGTCAATCATTCATTAAAAGAATCAGTTGAATGCTTTTCTTGTTCTTTTAAACCTAATGAAAATTTATAATTGACATGGAATTATCTTTCATAAGCATCACCAGGAGACACAAGCTCATTTTAATATGAAAATTGTATCCAAATAATTACAGGTTAAATGGGTTCCAAGAAGGGATGACAACAACCCCAAAATGATTGATCAAATTCATCGAGAAGAGGCTCAAAAAGAACAAGATCGGGCCATGTGTGTGCAAACCTTGCTACAAGCCAAACCCCAAAAAGGAAGTTAGTACATTTTATTGTCATCTGAGTCCCCCATATTGAATGGCTTGTTAGTATTTAACATTTATGATGCAAGTTAAAATCAGACAATTCCATGAACTTGGCTACATCATCTTTTGAAACCAATTAATTCCCATGTAAAAGAAAGATTGTCACAAGGATAAAATCTTCTGAAACTAACACAGTTTATTTCACAGTCTTTAATTTAAAGCATGTTTTGAGCTCAGTTGGGAGTGTGGTGGGGAGTTTCATACTTTGTATTCTGGAATGTAATTAATTTCTCTTTAAACCTGAAGGTCATGGCAGTTCTGCTAGACAACCCAGTGGCTCCATGGATGATGAAGCAAATGGAGCAGATGGTTCAAACATAGTGTCTCGTGCCTCACACGGAACTGATCAATCCATTGATCCCACTAAACTCAACAATGTAAGGCATGTGTCTTGTGCTGTTGTATGCTTCAACTCTCCTTGTAATCACTCATTTGTTTATCAGTACCCATGCCACTGTTTTCTAGCTGTAAGAATGCCGATGCAGTGTGCATACAGGCATTTTCCGGGTAATGAATTGCTGCTGAAAACAAATCCACAGGTGGTAGACACCATTTCTAACTTGCATGAATAACAGAGATAAACTTTTAGGAGCCATGGTGGATTAGTGGTTAAAGTATTAGCTCCTTGCATCTGAAAGGTGTAGGTTTCCTTGCATCTGAAAGGTGTAGGTTTGACTCTGAACATTGAATTAGTCCAAGTTTGCGATCGCATTGAAGGCTCCAATTTTTTTGCCATATATAATCTTGTAATCATTCATCTATTTATTAATACACATCCTCCTCTTTTCAATTGGTTAGTAAATCAATGTAATGGATATTTTTTTTTTCTCGTAAGGAAAATATGAAACAAAATTCTAACATAAGATGATTAAGAAATAATGATAATAATGCTTTATTTATAGAGGGTGACTCATTTGTCAAGGACTAATCTGCCTTGAGGCCCTATTTATGAAGAGCATAACAATGCACGTTATATGAGGATAGCAATAATTGCTGTTTATTTTAACATGTTTAGCATTAAGATACTAAATTCCATTATCTATTTGAAACACATGCATGCTCATGATATCTCTTCTTTAGTACTCTAATATTTTCCCCAGATTTTACATGGAGTGAAAGCTTATTCCATAGAACTGTACCAGAGTATTAGAAGCTCTTTTTAAATTGCTTTGTTCTTGGTTTTGGTGCCAGAAGGTTTCCACGCGATATTGATCTCATCTGGTATTGTGTTGAAAAAGGCCTGAATAAGTCCTGAAGATACTCTGGTGCAGTTCCATGTAGACATTTATATAAAGAACTGCCTTGTGAAAATCTATCCAGAGTGTCACATATTGTGAACCATTTGAGTTCTGTAAACGGTGCTTTTGTGGGATGGTCAATAGAAAGAAGAAAAGAACAAACAACTTTAGATCGATGATGACAGCATGACATTTTTGTAAAGTTGTTTTAGAGTAGATTTTAGCAGAAACAGTAGTTCTGTGCTCATCATACCGAATCCTTGCAACTGAAAGTCTGCATGTTAAAATCAGAACATTAAATTAGTCCAAGTATACTAGCATATTGCGCCCTTGGTTAAGATGCTTTTATTCTTACAATTGCCTTGTTGCCAAATAAACGACATGAAACACAAACAAATTGGAAAATATTTATACTCTAATTTGCTTACGGAAAAGCTTTTGATTCCTGAGTCTGTTTCAGTTTGGCATCCTAATAGATACCTCCTTCAGAAATCTCAATGCCCTGCAAGTTTTTTTATTAGCAAAATAGATAAATAGAAACTTTTTGTTGCCATAAAATCCTCTGTGATAGTAATATGCCTTGGTTGATAGTAAAGTTTTGAGGGAGAGAAGTAACAATTCCTGCAAGAATGTCAAAATTTGCGGATTGGGCATCACTCACCAAAGAAGTTTCCTTTTATAATTAAAACCAAAATGTGACTAAGGTTATACAAAGGATGTATTTTTAGTCAGTTATAGGCTTTTGTACTAAAACTGTCAAATGACTTAGTGAAAGTTATGGCAAATTCTGTATTTACTGGAGAATGATCAATTTAATACATTTTTCGCATGAATCATAAGCATTTAACAAAAGCAGGAACACATTATGGCTGTTTCAGTAACACATACCTGGAACCCAGGGAAGACACTTTTAATGTGGGGTACTAACTCATAGATGCAATTTAGGATTTTATTATCATTTTAATATGAACACTGTGCAATCAAAGTACCCTGACATATTTTGTCAGAAACTGCCTTCCTGGGTACCAATTATGTTTAAATGGAACAGCCCTTTAAATTCAGCTTTTTTTCATTATCATTCAGCTTGGTCTAAAGGATAGACCTGCACAGTTGCACTGGTTCAAGGGTATTACAGGAGGTGGGACCAGATCCCAGGAGGAAGAAAGACCTAATACACCTGACAATAGGTATGATGCATTGATTTACTCTCCATAAGGCATAACGCAAGAAAGATTTGTCAATTTCTTTGATGCTTGACCTATTTTCATGAAAATAAAATTCTACAAATTCTTTTCAAAATAAATACAAATGGACTTTGCTGTTTTGTGTTTGCTCTATTTTTATCCATCATGAATTTGATATTTCAGGAGAAAGAAAAAACATTCTATTTATGGAGACCCGCGTGGAAGAGTGGTCTAAAGTGCTCACCATTACAGACCACTGCCATCTCACCTCTATCTGTGTGGATTCGAGTCTTGAGCTCTGCCAATATGAGTATGTGAGAAAGCTTGCCAGTAGCTTCTCATGGGTTGGTGGTTCTTTCCGGGTTTTCCCCTGGTTCTTCCTCCACCATTTATACTGGCTGCCATGTATAGCCTATCGTGTGCTGGACAATGCCGTTAAAACCTATAACAACAACAACTATTCTTTTTCCAATATTTTTTTACTTGTTATAATCCTCAATATTGACCACCATGTTGAAATATTGACATGGGTAATATTGACCACCATGTTGAAATATTGACATGGGTAATATTGACCACCATGTTGAAATATTGACATGGGTAATATTGACCACCATGTTGAAATATTGACATGGGTAATATTGACCACCATGTTGAAATATTGACATGGGTAATATTGACCACCATGTTGAAATATTGACACGGGTAATATTGACCACCATGTTGAAATATTGACATGAGTAATATTGACCACCATGTTGAAATATTGACATGGGTAATATTGACCACCATGTTGAGATATTGACATGGGTAATATTGACCACCATGTTGAAATATTGACATGGGTAATATTGACCACCATGTTGAAATATTGACATGGGTATTATTGACCACCATGTTGAAATATTGACATGGGTAATATTGACCACCATGTTGAAATATTGACATGGGTAATATTGACCACCATGTTGAAATATTGACATGGGTAATATTGACCACCATGTTGAAATATTGACATGGGTAATATTGACCACCATGTTGAAATATTGACATGGGTAATATTGACCACCATGTTGAAATATTGACATGGGTAATATTGACCACCATGTTGAAATATTGACATGGGTAATATTGACCACCATGTTGAAATATTGACATGAGTAATATTGACCACCATGTTGAAATATTGACTTGAGTAATATTGACTACCATGTTGAAATATTGACAATTAATATTGACCACCATGTTGAAATATTGACATGAGTAATATTGACCACCATGTTGAAATATTGACATGAGTAATATTGACCACCATGTTGAAATATTGACATGAGTAATATTGACCACCATGTTGAAGTATTGACATGAGTAATATTGACCACCATGTTGAAATATTGACAATTAATATTGACCACCATGTTGAAATATTGACATGAGTAATATTGACCACCATGTTGAAATATTGACAATTAATATTGACCACCATGTTGAAATATTGACATGAGTAATATTGACCACCATGTTGAAATATTGACAATTAATATTGACCACCATGTTGAAATATTGACATGAGTAATATTGACCACCATTTTGAAATATTGACAATTAATATTGACCACCATGTTGAAATATTGACATGAGTAATATTGACCACCATGTTGAAATATTGACAATTAATATTGACCACCATGTTGAAATATTGACATAGTTAATATTGACCACCATGTTGAAATATTGACATAATTAATATTGACCACCATGTTGAAATATTGACAATTAATATTGACCACCATGTTGAAGTATTGACATAATTAATATACTTGTTGAGTCCCCCCACCTCCCAGAGTGGTCTAAAGTGCTTTCCATTACGGCTCACTGCCATCTCACCTCTGTCTGCGTGTGTTCGAGTTTAAGTTATTAATCATGACCACCATGTTGAAATATTGACATAATTAATATTGACCACCATGTTGAAATATTGACATAATTATATTGACCACCATGTTGAAATATTGACATAATTAATATTGACCACCATGTTGAAATATTGACATAATTAATATACTTGTTAGAATGCTCAATATTGACCACCATGTTGAACAATCACATGACTAATATTGACCACCATGTTGAAATATTCACATAATTAATATAATTTTAGAATGCTCAATATATCAACCTGCTTGTGCATACCATTATTTTATGCTATTTTGTTAACCACATTAGAATGAAATGAGAAATAGTGGTGGCATTTTCAGTATAAAAGCTTTGGATTTTGGTTACAGTTTTTGGCTAAAGATGTTTTAAGGTCATGCATTTTTGCAGCAATCCTTTTGTTATGGTTTTGACATGCAGGCCCTGGCTGTCTTGTTTAGAATGCCTGTGTCATATAAATTCAAATATGCTGATTTGAAATCATATGAAATCTCGGGCTGGAGGTTAAGAGGATTTTGTTTTTTTTGTTTTTTTATGGTTTAACGCCATTTTTCAGCACAATATATAGGCTATACATGGCGGCCAGTATTAGTGGTGGAGGAAGAAACCAGAAAAACCCGGAAAGAACCACCGACCCACGAGAAGCTACTGGCAAGCTTTCTCACTTAACTACATTAGCCGAATCTTAGACTCGAACCCACGCAGACAGAGGTGAGATGGCAGTGGTCCGTAACGGACAGCGCTTTAGACCACTCGGCCACTCGGGGCCCCGAGGTTAAGAGGAAAATCTTAAATAAATTGTATTGTACAGATGTCAAGTGTCATGATAACGGATGCTTTTTGTGGGATCAAGGGTTATATCTAAGAAAAACAGAGCTAATACAATTTTTTTTATTTTTATAATTACATGGATTTAATCTATGAAGTGAGATTACTGAGCACAGCAGGGCTAATACAATTTTTTTTAATATGATTGCATGGATTTAATCTAAAAGGGTGATATCTGAGTGCAACAGGGCTAATACAATTTTTAAAAAATTTATTGCATGGATTTAATCTAAAAAGGTGATATCTGAGTGCAACAGTTCTAATACAATTTTTTTTATATATGATTGCATGGATTTAATCTAAAAGGGTGATATCTGAGTGCAAGAGGGCTAATACAATTTTTTTTATATATGATTGCATGGATTTAATCTAAAAAGGTGATATCTGAGTGCAAGAGGGCTAATAAAATTTTTTTTTTGCAAACATGACAGTAGTGGAGATTACCTCAAAAAGTAATTATTTAATGTCTACTCCATTTGAATATCATACATTCCAATGTGTTTTGTTTTTGGTCTCTATAGGTTTTCTGTTTTGAACAAAACAGACAGGTATGAGGCAAATGGAAGTCACAGAGGGGTTAGATGGAGAAGATTTGGAAGATCAGGACCCCCAGTCAACCTTTCCTCTCAGAAGTCGGAGAGAGAGAAAGCCATAACAGCTGCCAAGTGAGCTTTTCAAATTGAAAACTTAGGGGTTTGAGTTTCATGATTTTATGAAAATGACGTTTATTCATTGACACTTAAATTTATGGATAAGATAAAGCAGCTTGTTAAGGAACATTATTTAGTCTTTAAATTCAATAAACCTACAGAAATAGCAAGTCACCATAATCAACTTTATACATTGGCAGTAATGCAAGACAAAACTCCTTTAAGAGTTATTTCCCTTTTTACTCTAGACTAGAAGTTCCACATAAGCATCCATCTATGATAACAGATCAATATATGTAGTAGAATCAGTTCAGTATCACTAGTTATTTAGAATATTTCTTCAGGTGATAGAAGAGCATTATATATACCCAGAGTATAGATACCGGACTATGTTCAAATAAGGAACTCCAAGTGGCGGAGTGGCCTAAAACACTCACCGTTATGGATCACTTCCATATTGCCTTTGTCTGCGTGGGTTTGAGTCTTGGATTTGGCCAATGTGAGTATGTGAGAAAGCTTGTCTCTAGCTTTTTGTGGGTTTGTAGTTCTTTCTGAGGTTTTCCAAGGTTCTACTGCCACCATTTATACTGGCCTCCATGTAAAGCCCATCTTGTGCTGAAAAATGGCGTTAAAGCCTGTAATAACAACATTGTTCAAATGACACAAACTAATTGATAATATCTATTGAAAAATAAACATGTTCATGTTGTTTTGTCATTTGGAATGAGGTAAAATATCAGGCCACTTGCTCTTATTGTGCCTGCTGTATCTATATAATTAACTGTTGCACACACTTTTTAATTTCTAAGAATTTGTAATTATAATGAGTTAACAGATACTAATTCTTGAAATAATGTATTAGATGACAGACACCTTATGTAAGTTTTGATTTGCTCCAATGAGGTTGTAGACAAGACAATTAAGTGGTGTCTTTTGTAGAATTTCTGAAGACGTTCCTGATTTGATTATTATATAACCATATTATTATCTCGGAATGTTGTATTATTGTTGTACTTTATGTTCTTATCGGTACATATTAAAACTGTTTTGCTGCCGCAGTTTACTTATAATTTATAAAGTTTCAATGACTTTCCCTCTTTCTATTTCTATAAAAAAATCTTTGTCAATTGAAGATTGTAAATGTAACTAGAACATCATATGGTGACTACCCAGATTAACATACCATGAGGGATCATTGTGGTATTTACCTAACCTAACATAACACAGCTATTATAATAAACATAGAATACAACTTACCTATGAAAATAAATGTCCATGCATGTATTGGCAAAATATTGTCACAATAAAGTGTAAATACATGAATAACAACATTACAAATTTAAAGCAACTATTATTTAACTTTATATGAATGTTAAATGCAATCTGGGCAAAGAAATGTAAATATATAACAACTATTAATAATATTATTACAGAACTATTACTGATTTCAAGAAAAATTAACTGTTATTATATTCTTATTTACATTTAAGAAGTATGATCATAAGCAACATTTTGTAAATTTTGGTCCATATTGGCTACCATGAAATGAAACTACAACCTTAACATAGTCAGGACACATATGTCACCATCGGTATATGACCTCTAATCATCAAATATCAGACAATACAATGAATATATTTTGTAATCTAAATCAATGCAGGTATAGCAAGTTCGACTGGAGTTTTTTTTTATATGATGATCAATGTAATTGCATGCTCTTTACAAAAAGTGATGTTCATTCTTTTTCATTGTAAACTTATAAAAAATGTTGACATTTTAGAGGAGATTGCTGCAAGATATTTGCATCCTTACTGGCTATGGCTTTACATCGGTAAACAACCGATAGATGTTGCATGTCCAAAATTGATTGGAAAATTCCATTTGCGGCAATAACATAGAGCCTGCGATAATACAGCGTTGGAGTATATTTAATACTGGTTCAGACATTGTTATTAGTTTGGATTTTTGGTTTTAACCGACATGAACTTGTTGAGTATGTTTTGTTTAGAAGAATGCTAACCAAATTTGTCTTGAGAATGTCATAAGTAAAAAAAAATATGATGGATTCTAAGAAAAGTAATTGTCCTTCCAGGACTGTTGTTGCTCAGAGACTGTCTGAAGCGGTGAGTGGTGGGACAGAATCTGAGTGCATCAAGACAATGGAAAAACCATCCACTCCTATCCAAGAGGTTATAGATGACCAGATTGGAAGCAAGGCACGTGCTATCATGGATGACTATCTGCAAGTACAAGATGTCGGGGTAATGATTTTGTTTGGTGATATTTCTAAAAAAGGGACTTAAGAAACAAAATCTGTGCATTGCCAAGCTGTTTACATCACATTTGCAGATTTCAAGGCTGTATGGTGTGAATTGCTAAATGAATTGTTTATAGTTGAAGAAAGTATTTGCTGCCAGACATCTACTTAATTTGAGTTGTCTAGAGAGGAGCTGTTTGTAGCAAAATAAGGACTACTTCAAAGTTCAGACTCTAGGGGCAGACTGTTTTTTCCCACAATAATGATGTCTTCACAAGTTTTGTCCATCCTTTATCCCTATTTAGTCCATGAGTTGATTGTTTGATTTTGCTAAAAGGTACTTAATCTAATGGTCTTTATGATCATATGTTTGGACATTAATGATGGTCATGCTGTCATATAGTGGTGTGGAAAAAAAAGAAAAGCAAGCAATATAATTCATTGCCATTCTGAGCAAAACTTGATATAATAATTCCTGTTTCTTCCAAAAATTGTGATTGTGTGTTTAATGGTGGAACTGATATGTTTTGGCACTTTGGAGGAGTGGAGTAAATCATTTTAAGTGAATAATTGGCTGGGCAATAACCACATAAATACTCTTTTAGGTACTAATTTGCTGGGCAATAACCACATAAATACTCTTTTAGGTACTAATTTGCTGGGCAATAACCACATATTAAATACTCTTTTAAGGTACTATGAAACTGTTGCTATTGCATCCGTGTTGACATAGACAAATGTTAAGCAAATAAAATAATAATAATGAGGACTTAGTATAGCAGCTAACCTTTAGAAGCTCTAAGCACTTTACAACATCTAAAATGATATGACTACAAAAAAAAGACCAATAGATGAAAACAAATACCCTGAAATTAGGAAACAAAAAAAAATGATGAAAACATTTAAGGTAGGATACATTATTTGGTCTTTAAATTTGTTCTTGCAGTTGAAAAGATGTGTTTTAAGAGCACTCTTATGTTGTCGGGTCTAATTTTAATAGGCAATTTGTTCCATGTACTAGACACTGGTATGCGAAAGAACTTTGTCCATATGACTTTGTTTTCATAGTGGGAATAATTAGTATATGATTGTCAGAAGAGGAGCGTAAGTATCTTGCTGGTGTGTACACATGGGTGAGGCTAGATAGGTATGTTGGACTGGAGTCTGTAAGTGAAATGTAACACAGAGAACAAATTTTGTGTTTGATTCTGGATCGAATGGATAGCCAGTGTAGGGTACAGAACAGTGGGGAGGTGTGCTCTGATTATGGTACTTTAAGGATGATCTGAGTAGCTGTGTTTTGAACTTTTTGAAGTTTCTAGAGTTTATATTGAGATGAACCGGACAGAAATGACTAAGTTAGGGAAAGGATATTGGTCAACTACAAATTTCTTTCTATGTAAACCAGTTTATATGCTGCAGATTGGTTTTTTTCTTGGCAGACTGATATGTCATTATTGTTTTGTCTTATGTTTCCTATGGAATAGTTTTGTTTTAGTGGGTCCAGTATATTTCCTTTAATGAGAGATCTTAAAGTCATTTTGGATATCCAAGGACCTAATAAGTTTGTTGCTGCCTAACATGACATCACCCATAGATGTTTCACTAGGCAGCAGAACATAAACTTAACATTAAGAAGCATGTAATTTTGCATCATTCACTCATAACAAATTAAAACAATAATTGTTTTGAGAATATTTGAATTCTTTGAGCAATCCATTCTGATTGCTAGCTCACAAATAGAGAAGCAAGTTCACACTAAATGTAAGAATCACAGTTTTACTCTAATTTCATACTATTTGTTTTCCAGAAAGCCATATCATGTGTTCAGGAGCTGAGCTCATCAGGTAGTCTTCACTTGTTTGTGTACAATGCCCTGAACCAGGTCCTGAAAAGGTCAGAGGTCGCTCGAAGACAGACTGGGCAACTCCTGCATGATCTAGTCAAAAATAATGTTCTCTTGGTGGATAGTTATGTCAAAGGGTGAGTTGGTCTTAAGATTTTGTTCATGTAGAGATACAATATTTGCCACCATAGTTGACCATCTTAATTTGCTGTATTTATCTAGTGATAACCAAACCATGCAAATTTGTATAGCATTTACATTATTGCATTAATACTATAATAAGCACACCCCACATATATTATATAATGTTTACACTACTGTATTTATCCAATGATAAGCACACCCCACACATATTGTATAATGTTTACACTACTGTATTTATTCAGTGATAAATACATACCACACATATTATATAATGTTTACACTACTGTATTTATCCAGTGATAAGTACATACCACACATATTATATAATGTTTACACTACTGTATTTATCCAGTGATAAGTACATACCACATATTGTATAATGGTTACACTACTGTATTTATCTAATAGTAATTACACTCACACAATTTGTATAATATTGACATTATTTTATTTATCCAATAATAAGCACACCCCACATATGTTGAACAACATTTAAATTACTGTATTTATCTAATGGTAATTACACCCAACATTTTATATAACATTTACATTACTGGTTTAATCTAATGGAAATTACATCCAACATATTATATAACATTTACATTACTGTATTAATCCAATGGCAATTACACCCAACATATTATATAACATTTACATTACTGTATTAATCCAATGGTAATTACACCCAAAATATTATATAACATTTACATTACTGTATTAATCCAATGGTAATTACACCCACACATGTTGTATAATATGAATATTGCCAAGGGAATCTTTGTTAATATACCCATCATCCCTGTTTTCATGTATTCATTATTCTAAACCCATTGTCATGACATCAGAAATATACTGTTTAGAATATCAGAAGTGCATGCTACATTTTTATATTAATGTTTGCCAGTCAAAGATGATTCAGAAAAACAATCTGTGTGTGTGTTAACAAGGTCTAACTGTATCTATTACCTTGAAACCTGAATTGTCCACATACTTGCAGGTTAAATCAGATCATGATGTATGCAGAAGACATGGAGATCGATATTCCACAGATTTGGGAGTACTTGGGTCAACTTATTGGCCCAATGGTACAGGATGGCAGTGTGCCACTTGGTTTCCTCAAACAGGTCTGTGAACCCCTCACAGCCAGTAGCAAATCGGGTATTCTCATTGCAGTAATTCTCCATGATGCCAGTAATAGAGAGGTTAGTTCTGCAGGATATGTGTATACAAATAATAATTCTGATGGCATTGATATTTCAGACAGTTGATATTTTTAGGCCAAACAGGATAATCATTGATCATATGGTGTTGTCTTTATGTATCTGTCTCTCCGGTTTTGGTTTTCTTTTATTCAGGAATTGTGGAATGATATTTATGTTCCAATGATAGAAGTGTTTAATAGAGAGTATTTGTGAAGTCATAAAAATTATGAGTATTCCAGTTATGTAAATATTTAAATATTTAATTGATAAGTATTCATGAAGTTATGAAAATTATTCATCATCATCATCAAATCATCATCATCATCATCATCATCATCATCATCATCATCATCAGTCTCTTGACCTAGTGTGTTTGTTGAGATACTGTGCTGCTGAACATCTGACCTTTTCCCGCTACTTGTCTCAATCATGTGCCAATGCCTGTGTCTCTGCAGAACTTTTCCTGGTCCATTCTGTGATGACTTTGGTACTGTAAAATGACCAATGAAAGAAAAGGCCATATAAGACTTTTGTACTGTAAAATGATCAATGAAAGACAAGGCAATAGAAGACTTGTACTGTAAAATGATCAATGAAAGAAAAGGCAATAGAAGACTTTTGTGCTGTAAAACGATCAATGAAAGAAATGTTTATGCTGTAAAAATTGCCTCGGACATTCGCTTTGCCTGAATATCTGGTTTCTCGGTACTATTCGGAAGTATTCGCCTCGGCAAATAATATGCGCACAAATGGTTACAAGTATAATAATTCAGTAAATATCGAACTTTAAAAAAAAAGTTTTTTAATAATAATTTTAGTTAATAATACAATTTTTCATCTTATAGGCGTTTTATATAGTATACGGTACACGAACAGTTTAAGCTTCGCATACGATAATGAAACAAACGGTACTCTCCGGCGTCGCACCTACTACTCAGTTCGTGCCTGGATCAGGCAAATAGTACATCCAAATACTCGGATTTGGTACTTGGTGAAAATTATCTACTCGGTTAGGCCCTAGTTACTACAATGGAAAATGTTTGGAAGGAATGTGGATTATATTTGACCATCTTTTTTGTAAGTTTACATTTTAACTATTATCTTTCATATGATATTCATTTTACATATATAGGCATTATACATGTATAGGCATTTTACATGTACAGTCATTTTACATGTATAGACATTTTAAATGTATAGGCATTTTACATGTATAGACATTTACATGTATAGACATTTTACATGTATAGGCATTTAAATGTATAGGCATTTTACATGTTCAGGCATTTAAATGTATAGGCATTTTACATGTATTGGCATTTAACATGTATAGGCATTTAAATGTATAGGCATTTAACATGTACAGGCATTTAAATGTATAGGCATTTTACATGTATAGGCATTTTACATGTATAGGCATTTAACATGTATAGGCATTATACATGTATAGACATTTTACATGTATAGACATTTACATGTATAGGCATTATACATGTATAGGCATTTAAATGTATAGGCATTTTACATGTATAGACATTTAAATGTATAGGCATTTTACATGTATGGACATTTACATGTATAGGCATTTAAATGTATAGGCATTTTACATGTATAGGCATTTAAATGTATAGGCATTTTACATGTATAGGCATTTAAAATCTGTAGTTTATTTCTTTATCTTATAGTACTTAGTGTTAAGTTTTATGTTTTTAGAGTTATTGTTGTCAAGACCTTGCGTTTTTGTGTTTGAACTTAAATTATCAACACCAGATAGCCAGTGTTGTTTCTACGTGCCATCAAACCCTACCATTACTACCACTGATATGTATAAGATATCATCTCAGGAAGAAATATTCACTTTTATCTGTTTATTGCTTCATTTTCTTTCACAGTGTTACACCACTATGTCATAAACTAAGTAACAGAAGAAGGAAAACCATCAAGTTTTCTAAAAAATAAATAATTTAAAAATGTAAGTAAAAAAAGTCAGAATGTAACAGGAACTTAAATCCCCACAAATCACAAAAGTTCAATTGCAATTCTAAAAGAATAGTAGCACATCTGTAATGTATTTAATATGGAACAATATTGTTTGAAAATGCTAAGTTCAATTGCAAATCCGAAAGAAGCGCTAAGAATCTTAAATGTGCCAATTTACCAACAGCCTTAAATGTGCTGAAGTACCAACAGTCTAGATATATAGCAATGGCATTGCCCAGAACACCTTTGAATAAATTCCCAATAATCCCAAAGTGTTTCCTAGTCTATACTGTATTGTGAGTGTTTTGCAATTCCAATAGTTTCAATAAATAGTTCCTCACAAACACAGTCCAAACATAACATTCAATACATTTGCAGACGGAACGAAAAATAAGAAATTGGAATGAAATTGCAAATTAGGAAATTAAAGCATTTGCACATTTCTCTCTATAGCATCTCCATGGCTTCACTATCATGCTAAGATACAAGAAAAACTTCATTAGAACTACACACATTTCACAATACATATGTTATAGTACTCAATCACCTGAATTAATTAGCCAACCAAAAATTACTCCAACTTGCAAGCACATTTATTAATATTGAAATTAAAGATTGTTTAAAAAACTTATCTATAACTTTACCTAAAATAGAATGTACGTGCCAAAAGTGAAACTCACCAGACATGTAAATAAGAACAGATCTGTGTGGTAGTTGTTTTCCTGAGCTGCAAGAAATGTAAGAAGGCACATGAATGTATATTTGATATGCACTTTATTTTAATGTGTGCACTTACATTATCACCCTTATTGCATGTTCTCTTAATTTGTGAAAGTACGGCAATATTGTTTCAAATACCAAACTTAACCAAAGAAAAATCAGATGTTATATATATATATATATATATATATATATATATATATATATATATATATATACAGTGGAACCCCGCTATAACGCGCCCCGCCATAACGCGAATTTGGATATAACGCGGTCGTAGCATGGCTCCCGAAATTTCGTATATTCATTCACACATGGAGAAAAATTTTTTGGAGAAAAGTAAAAAAAAACCAAAAAAAAATTAACTTCATTTTGGGCATGAGATTAGTTGTGACTTTTAAAATAATATGATCGTGGCATGGTTCCTGAAATTCGAAATTCATTTACGTGTATTTTTATCGGACCGTGAAAATATTTGTTTATCGTACGAGAAATAGTGTGTAAAACGTTTATTATAATTTTGTGGAAGAATTCGCGTATGACTTTTAATAATAAACGATCGGAACTTAACAATTTATCCAGGTTCTTTAAGTGATTTTGGAGAAGTGATCGTGTATGAATTCTAAAATAGTACGATATATATAACGTACAAGAAAAAGTGTGTACAACGCTTGGCTTCTGAAATTTATCAATTTGAACAGGTTGTAGTGAAGCTCCGTATTCTACTCTAGAAGAGGAAACTGGTTTCATTAGGTTTTTGAATTGTTAAGCCGAAGTAAACATTATCGGAAGTGTTACTTATTACGGACCCATGAGGAAAGCCAGTAAATCGTCTATGTGATTGTCTTCCATGACTTCTGTATACAGTCGTTGCTCAAACAATAGCCGACATGGGCTTCTTATTTAACTGCAATCACAGCCAAGCAGCAGACAAAGCTGTGGTTGATACAAGAGTCGCACAATTTAATAAACATCAAAGGACGAAAGCCGCCAACATGTATGCTGTGCTTGGCGGTGTGATCAAACAACAAACAGATGAAAGTAAATAATATCCACTTTATTATCTGTAAATTAAAAGGGTATGAAATTGTACATCCATTCAGCTTAATTTTGTTTTATATAAAAAGTGATTCGTAACCATTGCAGGCCTTCATTACTTAGTTATCGAGCTTTATCTGTGTACGTTGTTTGCTTACATGAAAAAATATTTTACTATTATGGAAAAGCAAGTTCAGAAACGCAAGTCGTTTTCAGCTAAAGAGTAACTGTATGCCCTAAAGCAAAGAAGCAAACGTCATTGGATATATTTTTCAAGAAATGATGAAATTTAAATTTGGAACCACACTGACTTTGCACTTTGCGCAACGAATAATTTAGCAGTTTTCACATGTTTCTTTTGATGTTCACAAAATCTGAAATAAAAGTTATTTGCACGCTGAAATCATGCGTTGATTGTTAATTATTCTTGCAGTTGTCGCATATGATAAAATTTTAGTGGTATGAAATTTGTACAGACACCGTAACTATGTAGACCCGGGAATAGCTGCATGCAATGACCGTACGATATCAGACGGCAAGTAAATGGTTTCAATATTTTGTTCATCCTATATTTTACACGACGAATTCAGACTATTACAAAATTATTGAATATTTTAAATCTGTACGATTTTCAATGAAATTACATCCATTATGGATGAACTGCATGCCACGACGGCACGGTAGCATACGATGTTGATACACTTTTCATGATATAGCGATAGTCTGTTATTATCGGTCAATCTGTATTATCGTTCAAACAAATAAAAATTAGTAAATGTTTTTAATGCACAGTAATAACCTATAAATATATTAGCCATCGATTATTTTGAATATATCTTAATTAATGCATTCCAGTTAATATTCATCTGATGATAAGCCGACTTTTGATCATTGTACATGTATACACGTATATGTTTTCGGAAAAAAGTTAAATATTCTAAAACCCCGCATTAACGCGACCCTGCTTTTAACGCGATCTGATTTTATGGACCCCGATCATCGCGTTATAGGGGGCTTCCACTGTATATATAATTGAATGACTTGAGATGTGTGTAATATATTCAGTTTTAATATATTTAACCAAATCATTTTGTGTTTCAGGGTCATCAGAAAGTTGCTAGGTTGTGGGCTGAATCAGGACTGCATTGGTCAGATTTTGTTCCTGAGAAACAAATTGATCAGTTTCTTGCAGAAAAGGTTAATCTTGAGACTTTTTAAAACGTATATGCTAGCCGGGTAGTTTACTTTCCAGATTGCTTCTGTCCCTGGTTGTTTATTCACCAAACTTGCTTCTGTAGGTGGTTGAAAAAATTGGCTCTGATGGTCTGTCTAAAAGTGCAAGCTAAACGTAATCAATCACTTCCACTTAAGATATTCCATCATCAAATTTGTAATTTTTTGATCTTAAGTTGAAGAAGCACGTGTCCATTTGACCATGTACATTTTGTATTTTATGTTATGTACACTGTATTTATATAAATATAAAACATTCTCATTGGTCAGTAGTAGGTCAGTAAGCCTACCATGTGACGCTGCTTTTGTAGTTTAACTAATAATAAACAAAGTGAAAATCTGTCTCTATTTTATGAATAAATCTCCTTTCAAAATGAAAGTATACATTCTGCGGCCACATAAATTTTTGTCTCATGAGACATGGGGTGCATCATTTGGATCCAATACAATGCATGCTGTGAAAAGAACAGAATGTAGCCAGATTGTGACAGTAATAGCAGTGAGACATGTTTTCATTTGTGGAAGAAATCGGTACTTGGTTGAAAAAGCAAAGCCTAGAGAAATAATTGTACTGCCTTAGAGGTAACTTCAGCAAGCTAATCAAAACATGGTAAAAGACTAGTGAAAATCCATTTATTCAATCATTATGAACATTGTTGTAATAGACATTCATTTCTGTAGGTCATAAGGGGCGCCGAGTGGCCGAGCAGTCTAAAGTGCTGTCCGTTACGGATCACTGCCATCTCACCTCTGTCTGCGTGGGTTTGAGTCTCAAATTCGGCCAATGTGGGTATGTGAGAAAGCTTGCCAGTAACTTCTCATAGGTTGGTGGTTCTTTTCAGGGTTTTCCCTGGTTCTTCCTCCACCATTAATACTGGCCGCCATGTATAGCCTATATTGTGCTGAAAAATGGCGTTAAACCATAGAAAACAAAAACAAGCTGTAGGTCAGAAACCATTATAATAACATATACTTCTCTTCAACCAGTTAACCCAAGATGACTGATATGCACAAAATCAGCGAGATAGACAGATTTCATGTTAGTTACTCTGTGTTAATTGGTTGAAGGAGTGTTTACCGGTTTTTCCCCCCCCTCCCCCCTTTTTTTGCCAACAGAAACAAATGTTTGTGTGTAATGGAGTCTCCATTGGAGATTTTAATTCCAGCATGCAATCATTCAAAGTCCAGCTCCAATGGATAATTCTGATGCGTTGCAACACAGCTTCACAAAATTTGACTATTTAACAGTTATCAGCGGAAAATGTAGATTGATGATGCTTTAAAGATTAAATGAAAGCAGTTTAGGGCATTATAACATGGGCATTACCATTGAATGTTTGTATGAAGTATCTTGTGTAACACTTGGCAAGTGGCAATATATGGAAAGAAAGTTTAAGTTATAGAACAAAAAGAAGACAATTATCCTGAAACCAATGAGTTGGTGAGTAGTAGATCATTTTTCACCCCATCTTCTGGTTTTTTTATGCATAGAAATGATACTGTGCATGCCTAATTAAAAAATAACTTTGTTTGTTCTAAGTCAAAACGTGTTAGGGTATTTTCATTGATGATTCCGATTTTTTTATAGGTAACAGTTCTTATTTTCATTGGTGGTGGTCATTGCCATGCAAGTTTTTATTAACAATGTGGTTATTATTTTCATTGGTGATGGTCATAACCATGCAAGTATTTATTAACAATGTGGTTCTTATTTTCATTGGTGGTGGTCATAACCATGCAAGTATTTATTAACAATGTGGTTCTTATTTTCATTGGTGGTGGTCATTGCCATGCAAGTATTTATTAACAACGTGGTTCTTATTTTCATTGGTGGTGGTCATTGCCATGCAAGTATTTATTAACAATGTGGTTATTATTTTCATTGGTGGTGGTCATTGCCATGCAAGTTTTTATTAACAATGTGGTTATTATTTTCGTTGGTGATGGTCATAACCATGCAAGTATTTATTAACAATGTGGTTCTTATTTTCATTGGTGGTGGTCATAACCATGCAAGTATTTATTAACAATGTGGTTCTTATTTTCATTGGTGATGGTCATAACCATGCAAGTATTTATTAACAATGTGGTTCTTATTTTCATTGGTGGTGGTCATTGCCATGCAAGTATTTATTAACAACGTGGTTCTTATTTTCATTGGTGGTGGTCATTGCTATGCAAGTATTTATTAACAATGTGGTTCTTATTTTCATTGGTGGTGGTCATTGCCATGCAAGTATTTATTAACGGTGTGGTTTTTATTTTCATTGGTGGTGGTCATAACCATGCAAGTATTTATTAACAATGTGGTTCTTATTTTCATTGGTGGTGGTCATAACCATGCAAGTATTTATTACAATGTGGTTCTTATTTTCATTGGTGATGGTCATAACCATGCAAGTATTTATTAACAATGTAGTTCTTATTTTCATTGGTGGTGGTCATAATGCAAGTATTTATTACAATGTGGTACTTATTTTCATTGGTGATGCTCATAACCATGCAAATATTTATTAACAACATATTTAGTTGTGGCATGTTAACAATTAGACAATTCCTGCCATCTCATTTTCTTCACATAATTTAAGTACAATGATATCAGAGTAGCACAGAGGTCTCTGAAATGCTTAATCACACATATTTGGATGCATTTTTTTTATCTGGGATGCAGAAATCATTTACACAGGAGTTCTCTATATGCATTCTATAACTGGGTGGCTTATAAGAGTAAAATGAAAATAACATGACACAGTAACTGGGGTGCTAGATCAAAAGTAGGTCCCCACTTTTTATTATCCTTTTTTCTGACCCTACTGGTAATTGTCAGAAAAATAAACAGAAACCTATGTTTTGGTCTACTGGGAGCAAGTTCAAAGAATTTGACTTGCAGGTGAGTGGTGGGGAAAAAAAGCATATACACACACAGAGTGGAGCCTTGTTAATCCAACACATTCGTTCCCAGTGAATATGTCTGGATTAACGAGTTTTCCTGATAATTGAATCATGCACATTTTTTATGTTTCAATATCATCACACCGTATAAATGTACATGCTAGCTTTAAATGTAATGTACTGTATATTCAATAATGGTTGAAATAAAGTAATGAATACATATATTAATTTGTGTTTATTTCACATTATTATAACATGTGCTTGTACGTACATATACAGTAAATATAAGTTTAGATAATTAACACATCGAACACATCACACTATGTACCTGTACATGTATGTACTGTAGATACATTTATCATGTCAATTTTCTGAAGAAATCTGTAAACTTTGTTTGCCTGGATTCTTTGGCGGATCTATCTGCAATTATTATTGATAGTGGCCATATATTCTCAAGGGCTTTACTATTGTGCTTTATGTCATCACTTGTGAATATTGCTGACATCTGCTCAAAATATGAAATTAATGTTTCTCTACTGTCCTTGGCTTGTTTGATGGTAATGTCTTTTCCCTCTTGTTCAGTAGTGTCATCATTGTCTTCTTCATTAGGATTGTCTGGAACCTCATCTTTAGATACCAGGGTCAAAATGTCGTCATCGTTGAGTTGTTGCCCTGTCTCTTCCTTTTCGTCTATCCGTACGTATTCCTCGGCAGACATCTCAGCCTGGTTGAGAAGGCTTCTTATTAGATCTGTGGGCTCACTTAATGGCATGTCATCTCCATCATCAATTTCTTTAACAGTGGTGGTTAGTGTCGGTATGGTCTGTACATGTCTAAAGCAGTTGGAAGTTTTTGTTGGTGTCACAACCCCATGCTGTCATTACAGTATCTCTACTTGTCTATGCTTGCTTGATGGTGTTGCCATAATATATGTAATAAGTACAACGAAAACAAACTTATCTCGCAGTTAAATGCATTATGGTACACTAATAGAATGCAGACATTTTTATAAGTTGTATTTTACAGCTGTTTCAGTTGTTTATGATTGACGTCCCCATTTTATTTCGAAATGAAGCCCTATACTGTCCACAGCATAAATCTGTCAACTGTATTTGTACAGCCATCAATAAACTCTGATTGTTGCATACAATTGATAAACAACAAAGAGGCTTGATGACACTTGTAATTTGTTTACCATACGTTATGTCAAAAAGCGTGGACGGTTTGATCCCAGTGTGTTTATTTAATTATTAACAGCCCCGTCAGCGACTAGCTAAAACATACATTGTTTATACAATCGCTGGTTACAATATGGTCATGCTACTTAGTTATTGATAGTGGCCATAGATTCTCAAGGGCTTAACTATTGTGTTTTATGTATTATTCTACTGACTGTACTTTCAAATACAATTTTAAAAATTTTACACTTTGGTCCCCAATTTAGATTTTCGGATCCGGAACGAGGATTTCTTGATTAACAGCAAATTAAGGTTTAGGAATTCTGTTCCTATTGAATATGTCCAGATAGCAAGTTTTCCGGATAAACGGAGTCCGGATTAATGAGGCTCCACTGTGTATATATATTCCAAATAAATTCTATCAGTGGGTGATTTTATTGTTCCATAAATTCTGTTGATGGGCCTAAAAAGGTCTTAATAATATCTTAGGGTGTCTATCCAATTTCAGAACTGCTTTCCCCCAGTCCCATGTATATTTTAATGGAACTGTCCTAAATCATCTCTGCACAGTAATTTAAATTTTCTACCAAGTAATGTGAATGAATGTTGGATGGCTTGTACCAATGCGAAGAAGGAAACATGCTGATTATTCATGCAAACATAAAAGATAAAAGTAACTGTAATCAAAAGAAGCAAATTCACTTCCATGAATTTATTTTTGTTCTATGTTACGACCTAGAAAACTACTGATTTTAGGGTCAAAGGTCAAGATAGAGGAGAAATTGTTGTGTCAGCTCTAGACCAAAGTTTGTGAATGACTTGCACTGTGGTTCAACAAGAAGCCAGTTGACTTTGGAATAGAAGGTCAAGGTCACTAACTAATGGAAGATAGGGTTTTACATGATTTCTTTACTCTATGTAACAAGCCTTGATCATAATTTATGCAGGATTTGCACAGCTTTTAGAAAAGACCATTTGATTTTGGAATCAAAATTATCAACGGTCTAAGGAACAGTCACTTAAAAATATAATTTGTGCAGACTATTTGTTCTATTAGGAATGGCTTACACTTAAGCTAATTAAAACAACTATAGATTTTGGAGTTTAAAGGTTAGTGGTCACATTAATGCTAAGTCTAATGAGACAATAACGGTTCTGTATGTTAGGTTTAGTTAAATTTTGCATTCAGTGGCTAAAGGTATATATACTAATATGTTAGACAATAATCTCAGGAGTATAAAATAGAATAAAATTACACACATGCCTTTATACATTTTAAAAAGGGCAAATGTCCAAAAAATTGCATACTCTATTTCTACATTGGAAAACATTCCTTAAAATATTAATTTCACCTGCTGAGACACTTTGCAGTGATGTATCACCAAAGAATTTTTTTACTGTTTGAGGAAATTTGATTTATGTATTTTATAAAATTCACTCTGTTGTTTAAGGAATTTGTAGATATTACCTATATCATTACTTTTATATTTTGTAAAGAATTGTTAAATCTCTAAATTTATCTTTGATTTTGGAGTAGTAGATGGGTGATCTTTTTGATTTTTCATTTCCCTATCTTTACATTTTAAGACTGCTTTAGTGGTCTACTGATTAGAGTGTCACTATCAACTGTCACATTGCAGACATTGTAGCGATGTGACTGAAAAATTGTTAAAGTTACGTTAACATACATTTCAAACACGCACACACACAAATATTTTAAAAACTTTTAATTTTCACAACTTGGCCAGTATTGTGTTATGATGCCATTAAACCCTAATACATTCATCAACTAATCCCGCAGTTTTGAGATTCTTTATTTTAATGTTTCTTGTTTCTTTTTTAGAAATTGGAGTTTACCAAAGTTGGAAATAGTGCTCCGAAAAGCCTAACAGCTAGCATGGCCATCCCGAAAATTGAGGAGAGACTGAATGACTTAATTACTAACAAAGGCTGTTCAAATGAAGAGGTGTTTGATTGGATAGAGGAAGAAGTAGATGAACTCACAATTAAACAAGAATATTTCATCCGTGCCCTGATGACGGCTGTTTGTAAGAGTGCTGTAATAGGTGAGGATCTCTACTTGTCTTTTACTTGGCCCTGCAGAGAGAGAGAGAGAGAGAGAGAGAGAGAGAGAGAGAGAGAGAGAGAGAGAGAGAGAGAGGGCTCAAAGTTTAGGTGAATAAGTGAACATAGGTATTTCATAATTAAGTTTATAGTAAAGTCAAAATTGTAGAGGTAAGTACATAAGTAACTGATAAAACATTGATTGAAATTAAATTAATTCAAAATATGAGTGAACTGTGTTGCATATAATTGTTGATGTTGTACACTTTAAAAAGAAATCAACAATATTGAAAAGCAGTTGAACTGAAGAGAGATATTTATCATCTGTTTTGTTTCCACTTGTGCAGTTGTATTAGAAAAACTGAAAGGAACTCTTGTTTTATTCTGCTTCAAATGCTTTGAGGTTTGGGGCGATTACCACATATGTTTGTCTGACTTGTTGACCTTTGACCCTTAAATCATTGACAAGAATAATAAAAGGAAAAGTACAATAAGTGCAGTCCAGTCTTGATATGGGCTTAACTGTTATTGGCCTGAATCTGGGTTTTAATATTGGATTCAGTGAGCAAGATTAATTTTATTGGATTACCAGATGTGCTTTAATCTACTCTATTTGTCATGCAAAGTACATGGAAATTCAAGCAGTTTCACCTAGCATTATTTTGGAATGTTTTCCAGCAAACAAAAACATATTGAAGATGAAAGGAACAATCTTAAAAGGTTAAAACTATAAATCAGTATGAAATATATATCAAGATTCTTAGGGAAAACAAGCAGAAAAGACAGCAGTTATGTTTATTGGACATCATGTTATGTTAGTCTAATTATGTCTCGTGGGTTAGAGACATTTGTTCCTGCCATTTGAACAGAAATAAAAGACGAAAAGTGCAAAGATGATATAAACTCAAGAGATTTAGCAGGAAGTTGTTGTGATCCATGAAGTGTGGAAATGCAGTTTCTTAAACTGAACTGAGGAAATTACTAAGTGACATAATATTTGTCTTCATTGCATCATATCCCTCTTGTGAACTTTTAAAATGCATTCTCTTAAAGTCAACAATATCAGCACATGAGATTATGTTAGACCTAATATGAAAATCTATCTGACTTGCTGGGAAGGTCCTGTTATATCAGCAGGTTTCTTTTATTTTCACCTTCTTTATACTTTGGAGACCTCTTCTGAATTTATCTGGCCTGTTTTGCAGCAAGGAGTCCATGGTGGGAGCATAGTATGATATGGCATGTTCATTTATTTGACTTGGTTCTCGTACTGTTTGAAAACAGTTTGTTTTTATTAGTTTTTGTTTAAGATCACATCATTGTGAAACTCGCTTAATATACCTATCATTTCTTCTCACACCATCAGTGTACAAAGGGATGGAACTCTAATTTTTTTTGGATTGCAGATGGCAGTGACAATTTGATGAAGGTGGATATCAGTCAGATACAAAGAAGAAATAACTTGCTGCTGAAGTATCTGGATCACCAGGTCAATTTTGAACTTCAAGCTCTGTATGCACTGCAGGCACTTGTACACAAGCTGGAACACCCACCAGGTAAATAGCCACAGGCCCAAGCCATAGCAGGGTGGCATACTTTAACATACCAAAGCAGTTAAGCTCATTGTATATTTTAGTTTATCAGATCGAGTGATAACCATCTGCAATGCAAATGTCAGATAAACACAATTTTCATTTAAATATGATTTTATGTGTGCATGGCATAAAAGTTATTGTTATCATTTTGGTGTTATATCAGGTAGCAAGTCAGATGAAAAATAGTAGATGTAAGCATAGTGTCATTTAAATGTTAAAACCATTTTAGACAATGCAAAACATGAGCAAGATAATGATTATGTCTTGAAGATAACGATGCTGTCTTGTTAACATAACGATTGTCTTGTTAACCTAACGATTGTCTTGTTAACATAATGATTGTCTTGTTAATATAACAATTCTGTCTTGTTAAGATAATGATCCTGTCTTGTCAAGATAATGATTCTGTCTTGTTAAGATAACAATTCTGTCTTGTTAAGATAATGATCCAGTCTTGTCAAGATAACGATTCTGTCTTCAGGGTTCCCACGCTACCGGGAAATGGGGAAAAAGTCGGGAGAAATGGCAAAAAAAAATCCCGACCGTGAAAAGCCCGGGAATTTTGCAAATATTGACGAAAGTCGGGAAATAACCGGGAATTTTTATGTAACCACTTCATTACAAAAAAAATCACATAATCAAGTGGAAATTGTAATTGAACAGCTGGTTAAATTATATTTTTTCGAGTTATTACAGTACCGGAAATTTCGAAGGTTGCGGTATGGATCAATTAGTTGCTTGCCTGACACATTTGTTCAGTCAATCCAAGCACTCGGTCGATTAGATTGATCTATTAGACTGGTTTTTCGATGTACCACTACAGATTGGTATATTTTTATATTACGTAGAAGACTTGAAGACCAGTCTATCATCTCAACAAGCCAGCATCATGACTGCGGTACGTGATCTCTGTAAGTTTTTGAAATAAAAGAAACAGCTCTGCAGTGTTTGTTCTGATTTATAAAGCTACTGAAAATGTCCTGTTAAAGCTTTTAATTTGGTGCTTTTGCATACGAAATTAGCCATTATTGTCAGTAGTAACCTTGGACACCTTTGCGGTGAATTTTACTTGGCCCTGTCAACTGTATCAACCGATAGCCTCATTTTGGTGGACCAATTAGAGAGCAGCATTCCATCCAGTGTATTAAAGTTGCATATTAAGTGGATGCATTTGTAGAGTAGTTTGGCGGGAATGTAGTTCATCAAATTCTTGACGTAAGTATCCAATGTTGAATGTCCGAGCTAAACATTGGCGCTAAATTGTTATTCCGTTTGAGGTGTAGCTTGAAATATCTGCATTAATTCTTTAATTATAGTTTGCAGTCAATGTTAGTAATCAGAAGAGGTTTGGTGACTGCTTTATCAGATTATAAGCAGACACGAGTGGATTTTCAGGCAATTCAATCTAGTAGGATGGTCATGATATATACTTTTTGAAGGGCTTTTTGTCAGTTTTAATCAACTCTATTATCATTAACTTATTTTCTTTTTCAAGAGATGGATTTTAAACTAATCCACTAAAGGTGCTTAGAATGTTTGAAAAATATTCTTTTTTACAGAGGTTTTTTTTTATTGGCACAGATTAATGCAGGATTAATCTTGATTTTGTATAAAGATAAATTTTCTAAAGAAGATAAAATTATTAAAAATAATAATTTGGTAGTTTCATTCTGTTTTGGGGAATCAGATGTATCTAAATATCTCTGCTGCAAATGGTACATGTGAAGGAATTCATTTGTTTTCAGATAATGCCTGGATGTAAATTTCAGGACCAGTGGCTGACTGAGGATGGTTTCAAGTCCTGGATTAGAAAGGATAAAAGTAACTTACACACAGCATTGTGCAAACTGTGTAACAAGTCCATTGATTTAACATCAATGGGCAAGACTGCTATAACTTCTCATTCAAAAGGAAAGAAACATAAGGAGAAGGAAGTTGGGTTACATTCAGGAAGCATCCAAGTCTTCATGCATTCACACAAGATTCACTCCACTACGCCAGCCACCACATCTGCAGTGACAACCATGCCTTCAGATACTACAATGTCATCATCACAGTCTGCAGTATCACTTTCATCATATATCACTAAATCTGAGACTCTTAATGCAGAAGTGTGGTGGTGTTTAAAAACTGTAGCTTCTAATTATTCATTTTCATCAAATGAAGAAACATCATACACATTTCAACAGATGTTTCCAGACTCTGTCATTGCCAAGAGTATGAGTTGTGGAGAGAAAAAATCTATGTATGTCACATGTTTTGGAATTGCACCATACTTAAGTACTCTGCTGGAAACAAAAGTAAAAGATGAACCATTTGTGATGCTTTTCGATGAGTCCTTGAACAGAGAATAACAGAAAGAGCAATTGGATATTTTACTTAGATTCTGGTAGAGGGATCATGTGCAAAGCAGGTTCTACACATCAGATTTTCTAGGTCATGCAGCAGCTGTTGATCTTGTGCAGAGTTTTGAGAAAAGTGTGGAGAATAAAATTGGATTTAAGAATCTAATCCAATTGTCAATGGATGGACCTAATGTTAACTGGGCTGCATTCAATAAATTGCAAAAGAAATTGGAGCTGGAATACTGCAGTAAACTGCTTAACATAGGCTCATGTGGCCTTCATACAATACACAATGCATTCAGAGCTGGAATCTCTAAGACTGGATGGGATATATCCCATAAGCTGTCAGCACTGTACATGCTCTGGGATGATGTGCCTGCTAGGAGAGATGACTATGAATCTGTCACCAAGCAGAATTTATACCCATTGCCTTTTTGTGCACACCGTTGGGTAGAGAATGTGAAAGTTTGTGAGCGTGCAATGGAAATCTACCCATATGTTAAGCAGTATGTAGAGAGTGTTGAGAAGAAAGAAATCAAAGATCCTGGAACTAAATCTTTTAGTACAGTAAAGGAATGGAGCAAAGATAAGTTTGCAAGAGCAAAACTAGCATTCATTGTGTCTGTAGCATAACCTGTAGAAAACTTTTTGAAAGTGTATCAAACTGACAAACCTATGATACCTTTTCTTGCAAAAGATTTGGAGGGTTTAATGAGAACAACATTGGAGAGATTTGTCAAACAGAGTGTAATGGAGACAGCTTCCTCACCAAACAAACTCTGTAATGTTGATGTTACAGACAAAAACAACCACAAAGGGTATCAGCATATTGATATAGGATTTGTTGCAGATATGGAAGTTACTAGCAGAAAAAGAAGCAAGTGAGAAGGCCATTCTTTCTTTTAGGACACAGTGTAAAGAATTGCTTTGTACATTTGTACATAAACTGAAAGAAAAGTCCCCCCTAGCCTACACCTTGGTCAGAAGTTTGTCATGTATAGATCCTAATCTTATATGCAAAGGCCAGGACCATTGTATTGACAAATTCGGAACAGTACTTAACATTCTTCACTCATGTCAAAGAGTTGATATAAATGAGTGTGATCAAATAAAAGAGGAGTATAACAAATTTGTACAAGAGGCACAGCATCTGCCAGAGTTCAAGAAATTTAGAAAAACTGAAGACAGGGTAGACGAGCTGTTTTATAACAGTATGGCAGGCAAGGAGATGTATAGTAGGGTTTGGAATGTAGTCCGTGTGCTTCTACTTTTGTCACATGGCCAGGCTAGTGTAGAACGTGGATTTTCTGTGAACAAAGAAGTTAGTACACAAAATCTTTCACAAAATAGATTGATTGCATGCAGAGTAATAAAGGACCATATAAAGAGTGTTGGAGGATTGAAGGGATTAGTGGTGTCAAAGGAACTCCTACAGTCAGCACAGAGTGCCAGGCAAAAGTACCACACTCATTTAGAAACTCAAAAGACAGAGAAGGAAAGGGAAAAGAAATGTATGAAGAGAAAACTCATGGAAGAAGAAGTTGGAACATTAGGAAAAAAGATAAAAATGCTGGAATCGGACATTAAGTTCTTGTTTACAGATGCAAACAAAGCTTCAGATAAAGCTGAAGAATTACGTAGCTTTGCTCACATAACAAAAGCCAATACTCTGCGTAGAAGAGCAATGGACAAAGAGGGGGAACTGGAAGTTGCAAAGAAAGAATTCAGTGAAAAAGTGCATCTGCTTAATAATATTTAAGACTGTTTGGCTATAATCCCCAGCAGAGTTCTAGCTTGAACATGAACTTGAGGGAATTACTTTCTCATATAAAAGATGCATGCATGTTATAAAACATCTTGTCTGTCAACATTTTACAGTCAATCTCAATCAGCCAGTATATAATTACTGATATTTAATTTTCCATTTGTTGTAATATCATGCACATAGACTTAAAGTGTTTACTAATTTCTTTAGAATTAAAAGTTTGAAAGGAAAACAAAACTAGTTGCTGTTGTTCATTCTGTTAGATTTCCCATACCAACATAATGCAGTGCAGTTTCAGTCTGTACATTGTAAACAGTTACATTAGACTTGTGATTTTCAGAAGTAATATCTGTTTCTTGTGAAACATTTTGTGGTTTGGTACATGGTTATTTGCCTCATTTAAATGATATAGAAGAGACTTGGAATAGAAACAGCATTTAATTTGAATTTTAAAAAAATTCCAAGCTAAAATGTTCTTTAATTTCATTTTGTATTGGTCATAAATGAACCTTGAAAAACTGAATTTTATCCTGGAAAAAACCTGGAAAAGACCTGGAAATTTTTCTTTAAAAAAGTGTGGGAACCATGTGTCTTGTTAAGATCATGTCCAGCTTTTTGTTCCTGCACATTTTCTTATGTTGCATTATTTTTTGAAGTAATCAAATTGTAAAACATTTTAAAATTCATAAGAATTGTTATTATGAAACCTCTTGATTTCATTTTGTGTGTGCATATTCATTCTTGCAATGAAGTTAAACAACAGTAGAAGTACTATTAATATTGTCGAATACTCGGTCTCATCTACATTCTGACATGTATCTCTTTATAGATGGTATAAGTGTAATGTTCATTTGACCAAGAGATTACAGAGGTGCCCCAAGTGGCTGAGTGTTCTAAAACGCTGTCCGTTACGGATCACTGCCATCTCACCTCTCTCTCTGTCGGTTTGAGTCTCAGATTCGGCCAATGTGGGTATGTGAGAAAGCTTGCCAGTAGCTTCTCATGGGTCGGTGGTTCTTTCCTGCGTTTTTCCTGGGTTCTTCCTCCACCATTAATACTGGCCGCCATGTATGGCATATCGTTTGCTGAAAAATGGCATTTAACCCTTCAACAACAACCATGAGATCATGATAGCATTAATGTTTCCAGCAGATTGTCATGAATTTTATACATGATGATGTTCATTTTGCAAGTCAAAGAGAATACTGAATTGGCAGATATGTAAGAATAAGTACTATTATATGCTCATTGTTTCTCTGTTATCTTTTTATTGTAGGAATTGTTCATTATTTTACGATTTTGAACTCACATGCACATCATATTGCAATCATAAAGGAACTACTTTCATTTGTAAACAAACAATGGATGCAGACACCAGCACTTTTATTATTTGTAAACAAATCATGTACACTCGGTTTGTAGGTGGATTACATTTTGGTTGATTAAATTTGTTTTTGAATGAACTAAAGCAGATGTTTTATGGACTGACACATACCAGCTGCTTTGCTGCATTTTGCGTTAACTTTTTGATACAATGTTTTAGATTTAGGTGGGCGATAGATGCCATATTTCATAAAATTGCTGGAGTACCATGCAAGTGGCAAGACATTAAACTGTCTTCTTTAGCTGGTAATAAGAATGGCAAAAAATATACTTACAGTTTCATGCATTTCCTCAAAATGTACTTTCTTAGTTCTGAAAATCCCAATTTCATGAGTCATGTCATGGGTCTCAAGCTTGATTACACATTTCAAAATTGTAATGTAATTTCATCTGTATTCCAGGTGCAGTTATATCCTCTTTACTGCATTCAAAATGAAATAAAGATTAAATTCCATGGTGTCTTTTTGATAATTGCAACTGAATGACTTCATGTTTTTTCCATATTATGATTTCAAACATTCAATGACAAAACAGAAACTCACTTGCAGATGTCAACACGCTTCTCCCGCTCTGCTTCAATCCGATGTACTTCCTGTAGAATGTGCACAAATAAACCCAGTCCATAACCATGTAATTGTGTAGATTTGACAATCATACCAAAATCAGTTCATTTCAGATCAAATGGAAAAGTTGTTGCAATATGCGCTAATTCGCAGTATGAATCCTAATTTAAATTTTAAGTAGACCAAAATGCCATTTTCTTTCAAAAGTTATGTCTAGTGTGCAACTAAATTCAAATTTATCTTTGGGTTGTTATGTGTACATTAAAAATGTTATTGTTGTGTACTGATGAATCTGTGGTTGTGTATTTAGTTTGGAATACAGCATACATTCAGTTGCTTTGTTTCTTGCAGTGTATTTTGTTAACATAATAAAGTTTTCGGTAGAATAAGAAAATGAGCATATAATAAAATGGTTACTGCATTTGTATGGCAAAATATGAACTCGTTTTGTTGGTCAGATATACTGCACTCCCAAGGTCATACAGTATTTCCATCCGAAAAACTGGTTCATATTTTCCCATACAAATGCAGTAAACTATAAATAATGGATTTCTATGATAAAAATTAATAAAGCACTATTATCATTTTCAGGTGTATTACAGAAGCTGTTTGATATACTGTACGATGAAGACATTATTTCAGAGGATACCTTTATTCAATGGGAGAAAAGTGAGGATCCTCGTGAACAAGAGGGAAAAAGTCTTGCTATGAAACAAGTTGTTCAGTTCTTTAAATGGCTTAAAGAGGCTGAGGATGATGTGGAGATCTGAAGTTAAGTTTCACGTAGGCCATAATAATAGATGCAATGCAATGTATTAATGCTATAAGGTATTATTGAAGGTGGTAAAGATCTTGATATGTTTTCTTCATAATTTATATATATATATATATATATATATATATATATTCACTTTATGTTTTCATTACTGTCCGACAGTCATTTTTGTGTTTCCTGGAAACTATTTAAGTATTAATGTATTCACTGATCATGATTTTCTTAATGGGTAGAACCGTAAACTATTGCATGTAGTGTGAATTTATTCTTAGGTTAATTATTGATATCAATAGTAACAGTATCCTATGCATGTCAGCTATTTAGGATTGTGTGGAGTTTTATTCCATTTCAGTGAAAATTCTGAATTATGAATTTATTGACAAATACCTGGATGGGGGTGGGTGAACCATAGTGGCCGAGTGGTCTAAGGTGCTCACTAATCACTGCCATCTCACCTTGATCTATGTGGGTTTAAGTCTTTGATTTGGCCAATGTGAGTATGTGAGAAAGCAAGCATGCCACTAGCTTCTCATGGGTCAGTGGTTTTTTAAGGGGTTTCCCTGGGTTCTTCTTTCACCATTAATACTAGCCGCCATCCTGTGCAAAAAAGTGGTGTTAAATCCTACAACAACAACAACAATATCATTAATTGATGTTATAAATTTTCAGCTGCAGTTATTTTATGTGGACATGGGTAGGGACAAAACTTTGTTTGCACCAATAGCTTACACTGGAACATAAAATGTTGTTTCTTAGCGTAAAACCATCACATACCTGACTAGAAACTATATGATTAAACTATGATTAGGTGAATAATGGTGGCAGACATGAAAGAAGAAAAATGCTGACAGTTTGCAAGTTCGGTAGGCCATTCTTTACAGTTTTTCTTTTCTCCATATGTTTAAGGTCTTCATAGTTCTAGAATTTGAGGAATGGAATGACCATTTATTATTTTATCTATGTTGGTTCTGTACACAGGTATACACTTGCCCATAGGAACATGGAACATGTCTGCATAGTCTTGTTGCTTTTAACTATTTTTTGGATGTGCTGCCTAGAAAATTAATACTCAGCTTTCTGATAAACATCCTTAGAGGCTGGCATCTTTATTCATTTGGTACTTTGTTAAAAGGATGAATATCTTTATTTGTCCTTCATTATAGTACTGGCTGCCACAGCAGTAATTTGTGGCAGATGTTACTAGTCCTTTGTAATAGCAGTGACTGTTACATTGTAATGATATTGACTGGCACATTGTAATGACATTGACTGGCAAATTGTAATGGTATTGACTGGCACATTGTAATGGTATTGACTGGCATATTGTAATGATATTGACTGGCACATTGTAATAGCAGTGACTGTTACATTGTAATGATATTGACTGGCTCATTGTAATGGCATTGAATGGCACATTGTAATGGCATTGACTGGCACATTGTAATGACATTGACTGGCAAATTGTAATGGTATTGACTGGCACATTGTAATGGCATTGACTGGCATATTGTAATGGCATTGACTGGCATATTGTAATGATATTGACTGGCACATTGTAATAGCATTGACTGGCACATTTTAATAGCACTGACTGGCACAGTGTAATAGCATTGACTGGCACATTGCAATAGCATTGAATGGCACATTGTAATAGAATTGACTGGCACATTGTAATAGCATTGACTGGCACATTGTAATAGCACTGACTGGCACAAATATAATTGCATTGAGTGGCACATTGTAATAGCACTGACTGGCACATTGTAATAGCACTGACTAGCACAAATATAATTGCATTGACTGGCACATTGTAATAGCATTGAATGGCACATTGTAATAGCACTGACTGGCACATTGTAATAGCACTGACTGGCACATTGTAATAGCACTGACTGGCACAGTGTAATAGCATTGACTGGCACATTGCAATAGCATTAAATGGCACATTGTAATAGAATTGACTGGTACATTGTAATCGCATTGACTGGCAAATTGTAATGGCATTGACTGGCACATTGTAATGGCATTGACTGGCACATTGTAATAGCATTGAATGGCACATTGTAATAGCACTGACTGGCACATTGTAATAGCACTGACTGGCACATTGTAATAGCACTGACTGGCACAGTGTAATAGCATTGACTGGCACATTGCAATAGCATTGAATGGCACATTGTAATAGAATTGACTGGCACATTGTAATCGCATTGACTGGCACATTGTAATAGCACTGACTGGCACAAATATAATTGCATTGAGTGACACATTGTAATAGCATTGACTGGCACATTGTAATAGCACTGACTGGCACATTGTAATAGCACTGACTGGCACAGTGTAATAGCATTGACTGGCACATTGCAATAGCATTAAATGGCACATTGTAATAGAATTGACTGGTACATTGTAATCGCATTGACTGGCAAATTGTAATGGCATTGACTGGCACATTGTAATGGCATTGACTGGCACATTGTAATAGCATTGAATGGCACATTGTAATAGCACTGACTGGCACATTGTAATAGCACTGACTAGCACATTGTAATAGCACTGACTGGCACAGTGTAATAGCATTGACTGGCACATTGCAATAGCATTGAATGGCACATTGTAATAGAATTGACTGGCACATTGTAATCGCATTGACTGGCTCATTGTAATAGCACTGACTGGCACAAATATAATTGCATTGAGTGACACATTGTAATAGCATTGACTGGCACATTGTAATAGCACTGACAGGCACAAATATAATTGCATTGAGTGGCACATTGTAATAGCATTGACTGGCACATTGTAATCGCATTGACTGGCACATTGTAATAGCACTGACTGGCACAAATATAATTGCATTGAGTGACACATTGTAATAGCATTGACTGGCACATTGTAATAGCACTGACAGGCACAAATATAATTGCATTGAGTGGCACATTGTAATAGCATTGACTGGCACATTGTAATGGCATTGACTGGCATATTGTAATGATATTGACTGGCACATTGTAATAGCATTGACTGGCACATTGTAATAGCATTGACTGGCACATTGTAATGGCATTGACTGGCATATTAATTATTGATGATAAATATACTTGTTCTTTGTAATGGCTGTTCCATTTAAAAATACATGGTATCTAGGGAAGGCAGTTTACAAAAAATATGTGCTAGGGAAGTTTTATTTCACAGAGTTCATATTAAATTGAGAGAGAAAAAAATTATATTTGCATTTATGGGTGATTACCAAACTTTAAAAGTTTTTCCTTGGGTCCCATGTATGTTTTAATTGAACAACCCTAACAGAATTGAAATTTGTATATTGACCGAAGCACTGGTACAAAATATTTATCATGCATTTTTGCTTGCATGCACATGCTTTACATAATTTTAATTCTTTTAAATGCAGTATTTACATTATGTCAGGATTAATTAATCATGTTTTGACTGTAACTCCATGATGCTTTTTTCTGTTTTATGTTAGCATTGCCCATACCTATGTACATTTCTAATGGCTTCCTATAAAGGGAGCACAACCCTTTGTATTGTGTTTTTGACCATAAGAAATTTAAATCACTTACACTGGAAGGGTTGCAATGCTGTGATTATATATTATAAAATTTTTGAACAAATTGAAACCATTCTCAAAATAATTGAAAGTATATCTTTGCAGGCCTATACGATCATTGTAGATGATTTGAAATAATGTGAGGAATTGTTTCTTTTTGCTGTAATTTGTGTTATGGAAGAATCAGCAACATATTTTTAACTCTGTAATACAAACATCCTCAATATTAACACAAGTATGTGGACAGGCTTAATTTGTCTCTTTTACCTTCCATGATATATAATGAGAATGAGGTCAAAACTATTTTGTCGTTTTAGGAGGAAAATGAAAGACCTTAAATTACATACACAGTTGCCATGGCATTAAACATTGGAGCAAGGACTTTATTTCATAATTTCCTGCCAGCATGTCATATATTTACTAAAATTTTTAGTTTTCTTTAGGGCAGACACTATTTATGCACACATCACATGTAAATGTAAATTATTCTGTTAGCTTTGCTGTGACTGATTAAAAACGAATGTCTGCAAGTGGACATAAATTTTATTATAATTAGTATTGCACATTAAGCTTGTATTGAAGTGAAATGGCAAATATTCACATTCAAACTTTGTAATGTGTGTTGGAAAATATTTTGTAATAAAAATATGTGTGTGATGCTATAAAGTTTAAAGTTTACAGAAATAATTTTTTAAAATCTGACAATTAAAATGATAAATCATAAAGATATTTCATTCATGTTGATTTGAGATAGCTTTACATTAATTATTGAGTAAAATATGCACATAAAAGATTTTGCATGCGAGGAAATCATTGGTCCAGTCTGTATATATGAAATACTATGGAAATCTGATAGGAGTTGGTGTGAATATTGTTTTTTAGCTGTTTATTTTAATAAAAAAATTTTGAAAAATGAAGTTTTTGAATTTTGTATCTCCATATCGAATGAATGTGCTTTTTGTATGTGAAACCAATACATTTTTCATTTGGTGTTTTTTATTGGTTTAATTTTACCTGTCATAAAAAAATCTCAAAAAAAAAAATCATTGATGATGCACATTCTTTTCTTGAAGAAGGAAACATTTATTTACTTTCATGTTTGGCATTTGTGTAGAAAATATAATTGTCATGTTGATACTCATTGGTGATGAAAGAACACCCTGACACTTCCTTTGCACAGATACTTGACATTAAAACCAATTAAAAAAAATTCCTGAGATGATAATGGATATGTCATGTTTACTTGATGAGGGTACATGTGATATGGCATTTGACTGAAAACTGGTTCTTGTCAGCATTGACTGAGCATGCTCAGAATTCATCTTGTCAGTCTTTGGGGGCTCCAAGTGGTCTAAAGTGCTCACTGTTACGGATCACTGCCAGCTTACCTCTGTCAGTGCGGGTTCGAGTCTCATATTCGACCAATGTAGGTATGTGAGAAAGCTTGCCAGTAGCTTCTCATGGGTCGGTGATTCTTTCCTGGGTTTTCCTGGGTTCTTCCGCCATCATTAATACTGGGCGCCATGTATAGCCTGTCTTGTGCTGAAAAATGGCTTTAAACCCTAAAAAAAAAACAAAAAACTTATCAGTCTTTGTTGATTTATTAACTAATCATTAGCATAGTAAATTGTGCACGTGGAAGCAAAATCATGTTACCATAGAGATTTTTGCTGTGTATGTACTTACATTAAATTATGCATTAAACTGTCATTTTAGATCTCAAGTAAGTAAACTTTTCTGTGGACTAGAGTCTTCAACATTCTACTTGCTGAAATTGGAAGTGAACATTGTCAGTCAATATCTGCAAACAGTGCCTTACAGGATGATGTGATGGTCTGCCTTGTATCATGACTTTATGGTCTTAAAAAAAAGTAATGGAATATAATGATAGGAAACAAACTTTGTAAAATTCACATCCAATTTATTTCCCTAGAAGACAAAGGAAAATATAAAAAGAACATAAGGTTATGTGAGTGAAATCCCCAAAAACTTGAACTTTTAACAAAAGTCCTAATGATTTAAGATCTGAAGAAACAGAAAAGTTTCTTAATAGAATTCCAAATTTGCCTGAAGTGACCAGTGTCTTGATGATATGCCAACAGCCTTTTGTTGAATCACTATGGGACAATCCACAAATATAGCCTTAATTGAATTTCGCAATTATTCCATGTCTGTATTTCCAAGAATATTATGTTTGAGCACTTTGTATTTCAAGAGAAGTATATCCTGAATTAAATATTTTGAATAAATAAAATTCCAGACCAGAAAAGATATTGGACACAACAATAATACAACTGGTTCTACTCAGGTCTTAGAGCACAAATGAATACTTTCTGTATAAACAAGATTACATAGAAAAATTCATTTATAAAATGCAATATACAGCAGGTAGACCCAGAATATCACGAGGAATTTCCAATGTTCTGGAATCAGATTGAGAAAAACATGTTGATTACAAAACCAAAATGATTGATTCCAGTCAAGTAGAAAATGATTTTAGGAAATGGTCAAGTCCAAAAATACAATTATCCATAGCATATAATGAATAAAAAATCCTAACAAACAATACAATTATCCATAGCATATAATGAATAAAAAAAAAACTAACAAACAATACAAATTAAATATGCATAACACTTGTTCGGGCCAGAGTCTTGATATTCTATATGATAGATGTATTACATTAAACTTTTGCTTCTATAAATTCTAAAAATTAGACAAATATAATGTTCACATTTTGTTACTTCACGTTTCAGCTTAATTTGTTAGTAAGATTTGAACTATTTTTCTGTCCTTGATTGCAGACTTAACCTAAAATGTTGGTACTAAAGCTGGCTCCATATGTTGGAACTGCATACATGGTTTTTCTGAATATGCTGTGATGGGTCTAGAAATTTACCCCCCTGTCAATTACCTCCTTGCAGATACCCCCTGCCATTACCCCTCTATCAACTACCCCCTGGTTTAATACCCCACCCCCATATATTACTATATAACATATGATTTTTATACCCTAAGAATAAATAATAAATTTAAATAAATTTAAAATAAATTTCTAAGTGCAAATTTTTAATTCAGTAAATGAATCTCAGCCTTGAAAACATATACTTGTCCTGGAATATTCAATATTAAAATCATCATGTCATTCTGTTATAGTACCATAAAATATATTTATATCCTTATAGCTGAATGTTATGTGTGATCCCCTGCAAATATTCAAAGTGCTCTCTATTTGCAAAATCATTAACAATGTCCATAATCCGAGCATTGCACTCATGATATTTCTTTTTAGTTGTTTCCGCTTGATGTCCTCTGAACTTTCTCCATGGTAAAATTATTTCCTGGTGATATATATATAAAAAATATATATATATATATATATATATATATATATATATATATATATATATATATATATATATATATATATATATTTATATATACAGGTATTTTTCTCAAAGACCAAAAAAAAAATCTTTTAAGTATGAAAAATAAAATAAGTCAAGAGTTTAATTATCATTCTCATACTCGTCTAAAAAGCGTGAAAACAAAAACGTGTAGAAAATGTATTATCATTTTGGGGAGGAAATCCTAAAATTTAAAAAATAACAAATTTCTTCTAGTTTTGTGCCAGAATAAAGATCGGAAATACGAACCAATTGCTGGGCCTACTGAGAACTTTGATCTTTGTTTATTGTTGAAAAATGACAGCTCATAAGTGTCAATATTATTATTACTGATCCCTGAAAAATGAAGCCATTGTGTCTACTCTGTGTTTGTCTTGAATGCATTCCGAATACAATCGTTGCTCTAATAATCTCCGATATATGTTCTCTTAATTTCATACATAACTAAGCAACAGCCAATGTGGGGGTTGATAAAAGATTCTCACCAGAATGTATAAATCAATTAATTTAAGTACATTGTTTATCATCAAAGTGAACTGCCAAGCTAAACTTGTTCAAATCAGGGGGAAATGATTGAGACATCATCAAAGAAACAAAAAGACCACCAACATGTGTGTGTGGCTTGGCGGTGTTGTTTTATGCAATCTGTTGACTAGTAAATTCGAATTCTGCAAGTTACTTTATCATTTTAGCTGTGCTGATATTTATAGTGACATAATTCAGTGGTTAAAATACGGCCAGTTCTGCCTGCTGTATTTATTAGAGTACATCAAAAGAACATGACGCAATAGCTGGGTGGAAAGTTCAAAGGACTTTGACTAGCAGCTTGGGTGGGAAAATGTGCTGAAATTTACAATGACTGAATTCAGAGACAGAAAGATCCTGAGATGTACATCTAGTTATTATAAGAATACACTTTAGCTTCCATTATTTAATCTACAGACATGTACTATTTCATCATTCATTACGTACATCTGTTACGTAATTTTTGTTATTTTATTTTCATTGAATTCAGTCACATAATGATCTGTGACAAAATTATTGAATATTTTACATCCATGTGTGGATATTTTCGATGGAAATATTTTTTTATGGATTCAATGTATGTTACAAGATTTGCTGGTGAGTACACGGTGTTGATACTCTTTTCATGCAATAGGTTATACATGTATATATAAATTAGACACGTGTATGTATCAATGCATGGTTCTCTGAATAAAGTAATATATTATATCTGCAATTTCTGTTACCACAGCAATTGTATATCTCATTTAATATATATATATTGATCAAAAATGGTAATTATGCCATGCATTTTCGCTCCCGTTTTTATTTCAACCCCCCCCCCCCCAATTAAATCCAAAAATGTGTTGGTATTGTACATGGTTGTTTATAACACGGTTCGGTTCATAACACGGTCGGATTCTATGACTCCCAACTACTGTGTTATAGCGGGGTCCCACTGTTTGTATATATATATATATATATATATATATATATATATATATATATATATATATATATATATGGTTTTTATTTATATAGTTTTTCTGGATCATGCAAATAGAAACCATTTCTGCTCAAATTAAATTCAGTGCCTGACTTTTTTGGGTACACGACTGACACAGTCTGCCATTATTCTGCTTAATGTTTCATCAAATGCAGATGAGCCTGATGTCTCTTCTAATTGGGTTCTCCCACCATATGACACGATTGACAAGACCTACAGCATTTAAGAACACCACTGTCTTTTAATCTTGGTCAAATGACTCAAAATATTTGACACGTTTTTCCTACTCTTAAATGACTAAGATTTTTTTCATGGGTTAGACTAAGAATGTTCAGTTGACCTCTGAACTGAACAATCACGGGTCATGAGAGTAAGGCTGAAAGTGGCACACAGAGATGAATTAACAAAGCCGCATTCATCAACCTGAATAATAACACATTAATTAGAAGACTTCTCAGACATAGACAAGTGTGTTTGTACTCTGGAGTTTTAACGATGTCTGCAGTTCTGCAGTTTCTAGTGATGTCTAGCACTGGGGAATCATGTCGCAGTCATGTAGCATGATGCCCCACTCTGTCAAATTATCCTGACACAAGGCCGACCAGTCCTAACACTAACATCTTAACGCTGAGCTCCTAGCGAGGCAGCTGTTACTACCATTTCTGTAAGTCTTTTCTATGACTCGGCCAGGGTTCGAACCAGTGACCTCCCGCATCCGAGGTGGACGCTCTAACCACTAAGGTGCCGGAACGGTCTCAGACAGATAATTTACCTGATAACAAGAGACTGAGAAGCTTCAGTATCCATTAATATTTTTATAGGTGTAGGCTTGGCAGAATCACCAATAAGTGATATATAACAGTGTGATAGGATTGGTTCATAATTGTCCAAATTTAAAATCAGACTGAGGTTTATTTGACCCATTGCAAAAAATAAAAATAATAAAAACTTCAAGGCTGTCTTGGACGTTTCAAGTTATTAGCAATTTCCCCAAAGTTAGCAAAGTATTTATCTACTATTATGACTTTAAGCGGAGGTACTAACATAATATTTGTAGTAACATCAAAACCCTATTTTTAACCGGTCCGGTGGCCTAGTGGTTAGAGCGTCCGCCGCGGAACCGGGAGGCTGTGAGTTCGACCCCCGTCCTTGTCATACCAAAGACTTACAGAAAGGGTACTAACAGCTGCCTCGCTTGGCGCTCAGCATTAGGAGGTTAGTATTAATACTGGTCGGCCTGGTGTCATGATAATGTGACTGGGTGGGACATCATGTCTGTGGCATGATGCCCCAGTGCTAGACATCACTTAAATTGCATCACTGCAGCGATATGACTGAAAAAAATTGTTAAATCTACGATAAAAATCGAGAATCAAACAAACAAATATGGTCATAACTACTATAAATAGAAAACAAATCTTAAACGACTTCTCAAAAACTGTTTAACATAGCTTACCAAATCTAATTTAAATAAAATACTGAGTCAAATCATTTTAGGTTTGGACAAATTATGCTGATCTGTCATTAAGTATAAATTCCATTTCTAAAATTAGAAAAAATGTTTAACTGCTTGTCAAAAATTATATTATTAAACAGAATTCGACCAAAATGAAAATGGCACAGCAAGAAAGCATCTTTCTGATTAAAATTGTGTAGCTGTTAGGTTATAGCAATAGGTACGCGATGAACATACACAATGTCTTGTCTTCGGAATCATCAGATCTCTTTGTGACCCAGCTTTAAATAATAAATCATGGATCCAGCTTAACTAAAGCTCTCTTCGACCCGTCTACAGTGATCTCTTTTAAAAGGGGTTTCACTAAATCTCTTCTTAGGTTTCACTGAATTTCGCCAAATTAATCAAATTTTATCTTGACCCGACTTATTAAATTTCACGTGTACCCGACTGGACTAAATTTCACATGACCCAACTCTACTAAATTTGACCTGGATCCAACTGGACTAAATTTCACATGACCAAACTTTATACTAAATTTCACCTGGACGAGACTTGACTAAATTTCACATAGACCCGACTAGACTAAATGTCTCACGGAATATAGTTTTCAAAATTGCTACATAGACTGCGAGTTAGCATAGTTTTGCTTCTATAAACTCTTAAAGGTTTTTTTCTCTCTCAGACAGTGATACTTAGAACGAACACTATCTTAAAATATTTTTCAAGGATGCTTTTTATTGTGAAAGACACAAGGATTTCGTTATATTTTAGAGAATAATCTTAGTTTAGATAAGACTCTTTTCACATAATTCAAAATGTTACGACTATTTTTGAAAATGTTGGTACCTGCAAAATATTCAGTGCAGAATCCATCGCTGTCATTCAACCAATAGAAAGAGACAATGAAGAATACGATTGTCAGTAACAACAACTATCAGATATAAGTTTATCAACGCCATCCAAGATGTAACACATGCCTTTGGTATTTTCTAAAGAACTATCAATACGACCAAAATCGGATTTTTGTTTTTTCCTGAGCAGTTCAAAGTAGATGTTTTTTTTTTTAATATACCTGGACATGTTTCTACGTTTATACTACCATTGTCAAAATATCACAATTAAAGTACACACGTGGGTTTCGTAAGTGGTCCGCAGACAATAAATTTGATATAAATGTATTTGGATGTTTGACTTATTTATATATTTTGCGCACGTGTATGTGAGTTTTAAATAAATACAATTTGTCGATAAATGTTAGCGACTATAACAGGAAAGGAATGTACAGTTGTGGTTGTAATTACCTACCGCTGTATATCGTATAATTTATTATTGTTAGTATCCAATGGCCCTCGAGCTCAGACATACTATTAAGGTAGTTACACTGACAGCAAGCAGTGTTACAAACATATCATAGCATGTAAATGAGAACCATAGCGTAACGCCCTGGGGCATATCTATGCACTGAAACACCGCAATATAAAACACATAAGATTATCATGTCAGAATTAATACAGAAAGCATTGTCACGTACTTCTCTCATTTTGCTCTCAAACTTTGCACAAGTTCGCATAAATTGTCATTGCAGTTTTTGAAGTATGGTGACTTTAAGGTATAACCGATTCGTTTTCTGGATTTAAAAAATATATCTGGACATCTAGGATGAGTCTTCTGCAGAAGCATCGATGAGATGCAGAGGACCACCATACCGTGTAGGTATGTAAGAAAGCCTTTATGCTATAGTCTTTGTCTCGTCACCAAGTCTTGTTGCCTGACTTGTGGACTCGCTCGTCTTGATTTACAATTAAAACGTTTACGCTACTCTGTTTCTTCTTCATAAGCAGGCCCACAGTCGTTCATGCGCACGCACTACAATGCACACATTCTCATATTACTTGCAAAGAAACGATTGCTTTACCTCCACTTTTTGTGGTTCTATCGTAGTGTTTATCAGAGAAGAGGATAACAATATTACCGTAGTGTCTATCAGAGAGGAAGAGATCAATATTACTGTAGTGCTTATCAGAACGGTAGAGAACAATTTTACAGTAGTGTTTATCGGAACTGAACTTTATATATTACTGCATTATTTTATAGAACGGATGAGAACAATATATGATTATACTAGGGATACAGCTTTGTTTTCAAATGCGTGGTAGTAACTGATTTAGATTGTACTGAATTTAGGCACATTCTTAAGAATAAACTTGATAGCTCAGATGCTATCTGACGGATGTCTTCGAGTTATCTTAGGATAGAAATACCAAAAGACAAAGGAAAACGACCATTTACCTCTGAACAGAGTATTGATCACAATACTGCAAAGATTTAGTGCGATGCTCAAAATTACAGACACTTGTTGTAGTGCAGTTAATAACTCAAAGAAAAATTAATCCGTTATTCAAGTCTTTAAAAAATCGTTTATTTTCATTCAGTCTTCCAAACAGCCCGTTTACGTTGCATTTGCTTTTAGAATCAGGAAACATGTATAGTCCAGTGAATTGTATATGGTTACTCTTAACCGAATTCCTTATTGTGCACAGACAATGAGCTAAACACAAATTGCATTTTCTGTTTAGGCTTCAATTCTGCTTGCCAAATGAATACAAGTAACATACATTCTTCATTCCTTATCACCTCTACAACCAAAGAAATGGAGCAAAATATTGATGATTTCTTACAGACTACGATGCAGCTGAATGGCCGGAAATACATTTTTTAACTTGTGAAATTGTGGTATTGCTTATCTATCTAAAATCTAACTTCTGGTTTACTGTGAATTCGAATCAAATGATAGATTGAATCTTGTGTATTAAACGGTGTTGCTTTCTTCTGCTTTAATAAAATCGTAATATAGTTACGATGGTATAAACTGTATTGAAATTAAATAATTCTTACTTTATCTGTCTCTCTTCATTTCACTCTTTCTTTTTTGTTTGCTTTTATTAATTTGTTTACTATCCTTGTTGTTGTACTTGTTACAATGCAATTTTAATTTGTCCATTTTGTTATCAAAAGAGTGTTTTGTACTAAATGGGGATGAACATCCGTGGTTTGAAATAACTTGTATGCAATCCAAATTTCTCAAATATTTGGCAACAACATATGTTGAAATTCAAAGACCAAACATTGTTGCAAAGATCAGCGTTAGTTTTTTACACTCTTACTTCCCTTTCAAGAAATAAAATAAAATATATATCGTAAATAAAAAAACGTTGTGCAACGAGCATAAGCAAGTAACATACGGAATAATCTATAAAAAAAAAATAAGAAGGTCTACCCATCTCATTTAATTGGCAGTCTTCCGAAGGAGCTAAACTCATGGGGAAGAATCGACCCCCGTATATCACGTAACTACCGCGACTTACTGAGCAGAAACAACAACTAACACCACCATGCAGCAACGAAAGCAGATACATGAACTAATTCCAAATACTATTACTAATGTTGCTGATATTACTACTATCACTACTAGACCGCTTAGGTGGCCTAGTGGTTACAGCATCATCATCTAAGTAGGATGTCGTGGGATGGAACCCTGGCCGAGTCATGCCAAAGACTTACAAAAATGATACTAGAGGTTCAGCATTAGGAGGTTAGTGTTAGGACATGTCGGCCTGGTGTCAGAATAATGTGACTGGGTTGGACTTCGGCATGATGCCCCAGTGCTAAACATCACTAGAAACTGCCACACTACAGACACCATAGCGATACGACCGAACAATTGTTAAAGCTACGTTAAAAATCCTGATTATACACACACTGCCAATAATACACATCCTCCTACTCCTACTACAAATAATAATGACACTACTATCAACACAAACAATAACAAAATTCATTTACTCTCATCAGCATGATGCTCTTCAGCGTAGAATATTTCAGTTTTTATTTTGAATATCATTTTTGTAGATCTACTTTATTTTAATCTTAATTTTCATCCAAGCTTGACATGTTTTACTGTTTTACAACTATACTACAAGGGCTTATATATGTATATATACGAATATTTGATTATACACAGCATTGACAAATTCACTTCTGCTTTGGCAGGTTTTGGATTTCAAATGATTTTTGGAAAAAGCATGTAGTACGACAATTAAAGCTAGCTATATATTAAATCGAATATTATGCAGTGATATGAGCAGTACTAGGGGGATGTTTACGGACAATGACAAATATATTACAGACCCCCATGGGCACGATTACGGATAAGGTTTTTCAGATGACTCTGAATAAAAAGTGGAAAGGAGTTTGTTTGCCGACTCCGTTAAAGGCATCATTGCTCACGATACTAAGGATTATATGTCTTTGCCGGTTTGAAGCAAGACATTTGTGCCTGCTGTCAAGAAAGATTTTTTGGAGATTTTGATTGTCGATGATGAAATGTCGGAGATATTCCTTGCCTTGCGTCAAAGCAGCAATCCTCGTGTCACCATCGGTTTCAAAACAGGAGCCAATGAACGAAACGATGATTTCAACATTGTCTCCTAAACAATGTCCTTGCAGTCGAGCGACACATTGGTAAACTGGATACATAACTTATCTCTAGAGAATAGTATTCGACAATGGAGTTTCACCTTGATTTTCTTTTTCGGAGAATGGAATATTGTAGCTCAGATCTCCTTTTATAGCAATGTTGACAGTGTGGAAATACGACTTACTGATGGACAAATAATGAGGATGTACAATTCCGCGGTGAACGTGATAGGTGTTTCCATCTTCACTGGTTATTGGCCGTGGTAGAATCCACTTTGAAAAGAATGACATGTAGTAACGTTAAGTAGGTGTGTCCCGCCTCGTTATACTCCACCACATCGGAGTACACAAACATCGAATTGAGTCCTTCGTTCAGTTCAACCGGGGATCCAAAAGCCCCGTAAACATCCATATTGCTGTGATTCTTCGGGCCCAAATTCTGTGTTACCCTCTATAGATGTCCACCCAAAATTTCAAACAAATTACATTAAACCTGACGGACAATGTGTCAGTATCCTGAAATCTCATCAGCGACGATCCACTGTACGGTACTCAATCTTAACACTTTTTTGACTGTTCAGGGCTTTACCAAAGGCTGATTCGAACCTGTCAACAAATGTGTCCACTAAATGTTCACCGCTAAAATAGAAGCCTGATGGAATTGTTAAAGTGTAGATACTGAATAATGGATTGCTTGTTGACGTTGTGTTACCTGAAAACCAGATTTTATTCATCTCTTCTTGCGATTGAACAGTCATGATTTCGATCTGGAGGTATTTTGAGTTTCAGTGATGTTAATTCATTTGTGTAGGGTAAATCATTTCCACTAATCCACTTCCCAATGGGCTTCGTGATCTAATTGGATGCTTTGAGGTAATTTGGCTGTGTAACAACTCAATGTGGTTTTGGGAAACACCTCCATAGAACTGTCACTTGGTAATGTTAAGTAAAATTGATTGTTGTTGTTCATAACTCTGGATTGCTGCTGTTGAAGGGGTCACTGAAAGCCAGTATAGTATCTAAAAGAGGATTGTTGTTGTGGTTAGTGAAAAAGTGGAGACTAACGTTTAACGCAAGGCTCCCGTTGATCCCGTTAGAGAGTATTTCAAGGAAAGATTGGGAAGAAGATAACCGATTGGTGAAAAAAAACTTAATCCGTTTCGATCCACTTTTCCACTCTAAATAACAGCGGATCACTTCATTACCTTCACTTGCTCTCGTCACAAGATATGGACTAACGTTGAATCATCAACCCTCGTATCCTGGATGCTGTTCCGCACTGCAATTGCTCCGGTGACCTAGTGGCTAGAGAGTCCGCAACGGAAGCGGGAGGTCGTGGGTTCTAGCCCAGGCAGAGTCATACCAAAGACTTACAAAAATGGTACTAACAGCTGCCTCGCTTGGTGTTTCGGCATTACCTGATTAGTGTTAGGACTGGTCAACCTGGTGTCAGGATAATGTGACTGGGTGGAACATCATGCTACATGTTTGCGGCATGATGACCCAGTGCTAGACATCACTATAAACTGCCGCACTGCAGACATCGTAGCGATATCACTGAATTATTTTAAAGCTACGTTAACAATCCCAATCACACACACACACACACACACACACACACACACACACACACACACACACGTGTTCCGCACGGACTTACCCATGTATGTCAGATCATCATCGACAATCGTCCGGATCATCGATACGAACGTTTGGAAATGAAGAATGTACGTGGAGAGACAAGGCTGTCTGAAGCGTGTCCCTATTACTGTTAATATATACATTTTGGATTTTTATTTTTGGAGTTGTGTTGACAAACCTATATTGGAGGAGATGCTAAACACAAGTCTATCAACAAAATGACGTTAAATTGACGCAATTGAAACCAGAGGGGTAACTTCCGAGTAAACTCTTTGTATGCGCTTTTATTCAATAAAATCAATTGTTTTCGTTACGCGATAATTAAACCCACATTAGCCTTCATTCAAAATTCAATTTAGGAAAGTCTTTGAAACGTGTCAACGCTTTTGCGATCCACGATAGAAATTATGGAATTTGTAAGATTAGCGTTTTTAAATTCTGAATGAACAATTCTGCAAAAAACGATTGTTGAGACCCATGGAAGCAACGGGTGAACAATCCCTTACAGAACTGAAACTTGATCTCAGTCACAACCCTGTTTCTGTCTTCAGTGAGCTTGATATTCAAATTTATTTGTTTTATACGTGAATTAATTACATTCGTCATTGTCTCATTTTGCTCGGTGTTATAATTGTTATTTACATTTTACACACCACATAAATCAATCACATATGATAATACCTTCCATGTATGTAATAAACCACATAAATCCATCACACATAATAATATATTATTTTTTTTATATTTCAGATTCATAAGATAAATAAGAAGTATGACGCTCAACGATGTAAGGGACTTATCGAAAGCCCCTTTTCTACAACTCCATTCAAAACAGTTCATATTCTTTGACATTAAACGGTAAATTGTTTCAGATGAGATACTGGGTAATGAAACAACTTGGACTTATAGAATGTCCCAACAACACCTAAACTATATGCAAGGTTATTATGAGAATGGCCAGCTGATGACGTTAAATGAAGAGACAAAAATGTTTGATGAAGTTAATGATCATAAACAGCGTAGAAATAACTGTGTATAGTGAAATACGTTCTGTACTACAACAATAAGACAAGAAGAGAATTGTAGCCATGTCTTTTTTAAGACGGTCATCTTGTTCTAAAGTCAGAAAATGCTTTACAAAGTAGCTTTGAAGTTTCATTTGCTTCTCTTTATGGGTAATATTCAAGTTATTTACGGCTCGTTCATGAATAATAGCAACACCAATAACGGTTCCGTGCAATGTACCTTTAATATCTGCAAATCATTTGTGAACAAATATTGTTTGAATGATGGACTATGCATTCAAGACAAAAATACATGCATTAATTACTGTAAATGTAAATCGAATTATGAAGGGAAACGTTGCGAAATTGAAATGTCCACAGAGTTTACAACTACGACAGGCGGCTGGAAGAACACTTCTGACTCTGAATCTCATTGTACCCAGAACTATATTTGCCAACACGGGATTTGTAATAGATTTCTTTATATGAAAGGAATTTATCAATGCAATTGTTATCAAGGGTGGACTGGTATTTTCTGCGAGACTAATATAGACACCACCCATATCACCGACGACTACAGCCTGGACATAATTTCCACGACGCCCGGTCCTCGTTATAATGTTTGCACGGAACATCCGTTACTAAGGACTCTTTCAGAAAGGCGATGTGCTGATAATATGATATGCAGATATGGCACGTGTAAGAAAACTCCAATAAAAAATGCTTTGATATATGATTGTGTCTGCGATATTGGAGCCCGAGGATTGCTGTGCGAGTACAAATGTTGCAAGAATTGTGGTGATCACGGAGAGTGTTTGAATGATGCAAATGCTGAGGGTAACTACACCCAATATTGTGACTGTCACGGTCGCTATATCGGGGAAACGTGCGATGTGTACAATCCAGAGCCTATCAGTAAGTATAGTTTTTGTCTGATCGTTTATATGTCTAAGTGATAGTGTTTTAGCTTGTCACGCGCTCGGTATATCTTTTATTCACTTCATACAAGTGCTTCCATGCTACTAAACAAGTTCTGTGTAGACAGGTAATATCTTTTTTTTTTTTAAAAGTTCGTTGCATCGAATGTTTTGTATACTCAGCTGATATCTTGTTACAATCATCGCTGTCGCATATATTTTGTTTTACACAGCTTCTATCTTTATTACAAATTTAGTTGAATCACATGTTTTGTATACCCAACTTTTATATTTATTCCAAATATCGTTGTAAAGCAGGTTTTGTGTACAACAAGGCTTAAACAATATAAAAATAATGATATTAATTTTCAGCACAAAGTATAAATATACACACAGACCGCTTATTACATTCATTTATGTGGCGTATAACACAGTTGGTAAGTGCATTTTGTTGTACGGAGACTCTTATTTAATTGTCTTGCTAGTTTTTGCGTTGCACCCTTTTTCTTAAGTTTATATCTACATACGTACCTGCCATACTATCTACCATCTAATTCACACACACACACACACACACACACACACACACACACACACACATATATATATATATATATATATATATATATATATATATATATATATATATATACCTTTAATATCTGCAAATCATTTCTTACACGTGCCATATCTGCATATCATATATATATATATATATATATATATATATATATATATATATATATATATAGAGAGAGAGAGAGAGAGAGAGAGAGAGAGAGAGAGAGAGACAGACAGACAGACATGTTGCTTACAAAATTAAAATTCATGATGCAGATCAGGTAGACTGAACGTGATTTTTTTGAACAATAACATTTCCATAATACAAATGTCGATAGCATGCGAATTAAAAATACTTAATAAACTATGCAAATTTAACATTCATAACATCTGAAATATAGTGTTTGATGAATGAAAAAAATTCTGCTAAGATCAAGGATTTATTGCATATTAAAAATCTGAATATGTGTCAGCTTACTCAAATACAGAATAAATCTAAAAAACATTTGTCGTAAAATGGCATAACAGAAGCTTAATTTATATTGTACGTAAGCATTTCACTCATAAAGACAAGAGAAATTGGATTGAAGTTGAACAATTTATTTATTTAGTGTTTAAGCTTATTGATGACAGTGATCTAGTGTTAATATATACTACGCTATTGTAGGAATTGTTTTTCTTTTCTAGTAATTGTTTTTGCGATTCTAATAATTGGTTTCACTATTCTAGAAATTGGTTTTACTATTGTTATAAATGTTTTAACTATTCTAGTAATTTGTTTTAATATTCTAGTACTTGGTTTTACTATTCTAGAGCTGGTTTTACAATTCTATTAATTGGTTTCAGTATTCTAGTAATGTGTTTCACTATTTGAATAATTTGGAATGGGATGGGGTGGGTGGGGTGGGGTATTATTTTCTTAATCTTACACGAAAAGATAATTAGGAGTGCTTCAGATCATATCGTTCGCTTAGATTGCCCGCAAGTTAAATTTTGTAAATTGTTCTTGCAAATGAGAACAAGTTTTATTTCCTTTTCAGCCTAATGTTTCTTGCGTCAGTGAAAGATGAGTTCTAAATATACAGGTGACCAATACGCCACAAATTGAAATCTCTCTCTCTCATACAATTATCTTACTCTTGATTGACGTCATCGATTTCAGCCACAAGTTTCCGTTTATCCATCTCATTTTTGTACGTCATTATTTCTAGTAGGTTTGCTGTTCTGTCTGCTTATTTTCACTCCTTTCTTGCATTCGACTTTTTCTTCTACACCAATCTTTTCAATTGTAAATGTATGTATTCATTATCTGTTTGTCCGTCTCTTTGTCCAATCGTTCACGAAATGTTGCATTTTTTATAATGTGTTCATTTTTCATAAGTATTTTGAATTGTTTGTAACCATGCCTGAGTTTTGAAGTACGAATAACAGAGCCTCTCTCTCTCTCTCTCTCTCTCTCTCTCTCTCTCTCTCTCTCTCTCTCTCTCTCTCTCTCTCTCTCTCTCCAAACTTTTAGTCGTTATTGGGATTCTTTCTGTTATGTTGGTTAGTGTTCGAGGCCCAGATCCATTAATTGCGGGTTTGAATCTTGCATGGAACAACCTTTGACAGATAACATGGTTTTTCTCTCATTGCCTTAGCAATGAATAGTCTTGTATCCTGGTGTGTCGTTAAACAGTGATATGTCTCCGTCTCCGTCTCCGTCTTCTGTATGAAATGTTTTTTGACCCTTCTGTATGTGGCAACTTTGTAATGCTATATTCCATGGGCATAAACGTTTTGGGTATATTCCCTATATGTTTGTCATATTCCATACATATACAGATTTATTTCCTAGATGTCATCTATTTTGGTGTATTCCCTATTCATCAACTATTGTGTTAAAATCTTAAGATAATTCTTCTCCCTGTCATAAAAACACAGCCCTAACTGAATATTTTCTGTTACTATATATCGTTTTTATTATATTTGTTTTAACTCATTAACAGATAATTTCAGTATGAGTAGAAACAAATTAGACATTACTAGCAATCGTCATACATCAGTATGTTCAATATGATTGATAAGTCCATTAGTAAAAATAATTACAATGACTCGTATTAACACATGTTTTAGATGACTGGGCGTATATCCTTTCTTTCCCGCAATAATTGTCAAGTAACATGTCAGGCTTACATATTAGTATGAACATAATGAACTTTGAACTGAATGAGCTGAATATAATACGGATATATGTTTCAGCTGGTGTGTTCATACTTTTATATCAACATCATCACTATTTTAAATTATCAGATGTTGTTATGTTGTCTCTCCTGTTGAGAATCTATTTTGTTTCACTGGTTGCGTTTCAGTTTTTAATTCGACGAGTAAACTAAATAGGAATGGCTGGTTTGCTCAAGGGTTTGAATACGAACATGACACCGTTAGAACTCCAAGATTTTAAGATCAAATATTTAATTATTCAAGAATTTTGAAATGTAAAAAAGGAAATAAGAAAAGAGGAAAAACAAACGATTTCACCCCTGCTAGTCTCATTGATCAGCTTTCAGAATAAAACCACATTATGACAGATATTTATTCGTTGCCTAAAAATATGGGAATGTAGAAACCAAATAAGCAAAAACAATTAACTCTCTAGAATCACAAAACACACTCAGCACAAAGAACGAAAATAATTTGAAGCCGTGAGTTTCAAACATATACATACTATAAACTAAAATAAAATGGACATATTTCATATATAAATTGGTAACAATTGTGTCTGTTTATATTACCACAACGAAGAGGGTGGGACCATGAATGGAACCTGTTTCCCACAAAACCACTTACTATGAACATTTTGTTAAATAAGGAGAGGCATAACTTGGATACACGACAGCCATTGCACGTTGTAAACTTTGCCAGCCTAATCCCGAACCCTGCTTGCGCAGATGTTTTTTTCTTCAGTATTATCATATATATGTACAAACTATATAAAACATAAATTCTTGCCACCACTGCAAATAATACATGTAAGTGACAAACATGCACATACAGTATGGATGTCTCTTCACTGAAATATGTAATCCATGGTCAATTATTTTAAAACCTTTTTTTTATACCAAATTTCTATACATCTGACTGCAAGTTTTGAAAGGAAGAATTAATTATCAAGACTGATAAAGTAGGTAATTATATATATATATATATATATATATATATATATATATATATATATATATATATATATATATATATATATATATATATATATAAATTTTTTTGTTGGACATTTCTGCGCACTTAAGGTTTCAGCACCCATATTGAAGCAAACCTCGTACCTAATTAAACCGATTGACGAAAATAAATTACTGCAAATCATTTGAAAAGAGGCACTTGTAACCAGAATGTTCTAGTCAAAATAATTATAATTTTGGACACACCGGATACCAAACCTGTGTTTTCGTGACTCGCTATAAGTAAAGCCTATTCTGCGCATGGCGTGTAAAGATGTAATGTTTATTAATCGGGTCATAAAAATGAAATACATTATTTTGGACTGTTTCTGTCAGTATTTCGGTCGAGTAATTAGGTCAGGTGTATAGCTGGTTTGACAACATCCAACGTAATATTGCAGTTCAGTAGTAAGAGATACTAAGCAAAACTAAACTGATCGTTTAAAACAAATAGTAAAGTTCAGCATTTTATTAAAATACAAACCACGATAAGTTGTTGAAAAGAACCAACAATGAATAGGATGTAATGTTTTTACACATTCTCGTTTATAGAATAAATATTACCAAAGAATTTTAAAAAGACTATGCCAGGGAATTTCCTGAAAATCTTGTTTTTGCGCAAGTTGACATGTTGTATAGCAGACGATAAAACTACGCGTGCAACATCTTGCAAAATTGGATTAAAACGCTCTACTGTTTTAAAGTATACATTTCAATATTTTATACATCGAATTTATTTATGATTCTAAAAGGTACATAGTAAATAGGATTTTCTGGATTAAAATTCAAGACGGCCATGTTGACGTTTAGAAATCACAAATCACATTTTCATTTGCAATCAGGTTAGAAATGTGGGATATTTTTTGTACAGTTTATGAATATCACTTCCTTCATAAAAGAAGGATCGTTCTTTCTTGATACAAATTGGATAGTCGACCAAAAATAATACGTGATCCAATGTCTAAAGGAATATAGTTTCGTTGCGCGGAATTACTCTACGCGCAGAGTTGGCTGACAAGGTGGTATTCATTCATTAGAATTATAAAGTGGTACGCACTATGCCCTTTTGGCAGGTAATTTCCACCACGTCTTTAGAATTAATGAACATATTTACATTTATCACATGTGCATTGAAGGGGCATAATGACAGTAAGATATACATGGCGATTTTGTTATAACGGAAATGAAAGATAGAAAGAAAACGAAAGTAGAAGAACCTATGCCTAGTTATCTATTGCATATACCAGTGGTTCCCAAAGTGGCGGCGCTAATACTGAATAATGCTTTGTATGGGGTAAGGCATCGGAGCCCTGAAGATAACCAAGGGTGGCCCAACAAAGTTTGGGAGCCACTGGTATAGACCTTTATCTTTTGTTAGACGAAGCTATCATGTTATCACGCGAAACTACGTTGCTCGGCACTGTACTTCTGCTGGACATTGGTAAATTGACGCCCGGTGAGACGATGATAACCGAAAGAAGTTTCGGCAACTCCTCGTTAGTACGCAAAAATGACCTCGTTTTATATAACATATTTTATGCTGACAACTGCATTACGTTATGCCTCGCCAGTGGGTCAGTTTTGGTGATCATTAATATATGACACAACTCGGGGGCATTGTCGATGACCATTGCTGTGAGACGCGCCTCATAGTTAGTAGCTGTTATCATATGATTTAACATAAATTTAAAGATGTGACAGAATGTAGATATTTTTTAAAAAAAGTTTTAGTAAAGAGAGTTATAAATTCAGATTCGACAGCGCATTACATAATATATGTTTGTCTTTTTTGTGAATTAGAGTGTACCTTACTTTTCTATAGATCCTTTTAGTGAAAGCGCGCTGTAAATAGAGTCCAAGTTGAGTAAAAAGCCGTTTATTATCCTACGTAATAAACCTGCCCACACCATAGACATACTGGCTTGACTTATCTTACGAGGACCCATCTATCTCAGACTGCTCGTTTATAACTATCACTGACTACAATAAACGATACACTACTGTCTAAAATATTTTCCGCAAAGAATGTAATACATGCCCCCGCTTGCTTAAAACGGGATGACGCCATCATGTAATTCAGTGCAAGGATGTTTCTGTTTGTATTAAGAGTACTGAAAGTTGGATTAAAGGTGATATATTTATTGAGTGTTCTTTAGAAATAAAAATCAAACCACATGCAGGCAGATTTAGAAGTGCTAGAAGAAATGGTCTGGATACAGTCATAATATAAGTCTGAGGATATATAAAATATTGAATTTGTATGAACTAGTTGATTTTGTTTAGTTTTGATTCTTTTACTTTTACAGTTCATATTTATTTTAAGTGTTGTTCACAGCTGCAGTCTCACAATAGAAAACCACACCTTACGTTGCCCCTTCCCCTCCACAAGAATAACCATTGTGTTGGGGTTGCTGGGTTTGGGAGAGTTGGAGACCTTGGTTACGTAATTGAAGTCTTTAGTTTCTCAATTGTCGACACTTCTCCTATTAGGGTTACGGATTGTGTACAAGGGGAAATTTATGAGATTCGATATGATCAAGCGCATGTTATCATTGGTATCTCAACGCTTGATAGGTAAAAGTCTTATACCATTGAACGACTAATGAGCATAAAATAAAATCATATTGTTATCTTTACTCTGGGGATCCCGAGTGGCCGAGTGGTATAAAGCGCTCTCCGTTATGGATCACTGCCATCTCACATCTGTCTGCGTGGGTTCGAGTCTCGGATTCGGCCAATGTGTGTATGTAAGAAAGCTTGCCAGTAGCTTCTCGTGGGTCGGTGGTTCTTTCCTGGGGTTTTCATGCGTTTTTCTTCCACCACTATTAATACTGGCCGCCATGTACAGCCTATCATGTGCTAAAACATGGCGTTTAAACCTACAACAACAACAACAACATCAACAACAACAACAACCTTTACTCTGTATCAATAAAGAAACCGCCTGAGTTGTGGTTATATATGTGATCATTTATCTGTGACAGGAACGAAATGAGTGATTGTCGGCTATACCCTTTCCCCCCACTGTACTCAATTAGTCCAAACCAAATGAGAAAGCTAGTTACACTGTTTTTTTCACAATACGACATTGACATGTCATATATTGTTACCACTGTCCGTCCGTCAAGACGATTGTCCATTTAATCTGTATTTTTTTTTTCTTCTAAATATCCATGTCGGTGTCCTAAGTGATTAGAGCGTCCGCCTCGAATGCGCGGGGTTTGAATCGCAGCTGAGTCATACCAAAAGCTTATAAAAGTTGTACTAGCAGCTCCTTCACTTGATGCTCATCATTGAGAGGTTGGTGTTAGGACTGTCGATCTGGTGTAATGGCAATGTGACTGGGTGGGACATGCTACATGTGTACGGAAATATGTTTATGCTGTCAATGATTATCGTATCCGGCAAAAGGTTTATTGTTTCAATGATTAGCGTATACGGCATTAGGTTTATGCTATCAATGATTAGCGTATACGACAATAAGTTTATGCTATCAATGATTAGCGAATACGACAATAAGTTTATGCTATCAATGATTAGCGAATACGGCAATATGTTAATGCTATCAATGATTAGCGAATACGGCAATAGGTTAATGCTATCATGATTAGCGAATACGACAATAAGTTTATGCTATCAATGATTAGCGTATACGACAATAAGTTTATGCTATCAATGATTAGCGAATACGACAATAAGTTTATGCTATCAATGATTAGCGAATACGGTAATATGTTAATGCTATCAATGATTAGCGAATACGGCAATAGGTTAATGCTATCAATGATTAGCGAATACGGCAATATGTTTATGCTATTAATGCTCTTAAATGATTCTAGAATACGGCAGTACGTTTAAGTGCTAAATGGAATACATGCTCTGTCACTGATATTAAAGAGTATTGCAGAAAAATATAACAATGTTTCTGTTTGCAGGCAGCTATATTTAACTGAAGGCACGTATACAGAAAATTTTACACTCTTTTTTAAGGTCGTGAAAATGGAGATGGCGATAGTAGTCTGATACGAATACACCAGCAAAGTCTTTTTTCGCAAACAACATCCTCTGCTTAGCCTTTTGATAATATCAGTACAGTACATGTTGTGTGATACCGATATTAATATTAATATTAATATTAATATTAAGGAAGGTCATCATTAGATGATGATGTTCCGAGTGGGTATGGTAGGTAATAAATGAGATACAGAAAAGCTAGATTCGTTTAGAAAAAGAAAACCAATTGTCTAAAAGAGCTAATGAGTAAATCTGAAATATTGGGAAAGCTTAGCTGTCGAATAGCCAGCTATTTAATGAGCAGTAAATGGTAATTACTATGTAATTGTAAATTAGTTTTCTGACCTCAGATTTGCTTTTGATGACTCGAGACGTACGAATCCCACTTTTAAACCGTGAATCAAACCAGGCAGTATTAACGGTTAAGGTTTAGAGAGTCAGTCAGTGTTTGACTCCAAACAAGTATTTCTGTAGTTTATAGAAGATTTAATATGATATTTTTGGAATAAGACTTCATATTCTTTAAGGAGCCTACTTCCATGTAAGTCTGTAAGCTGAATCCTAAGATGGACATAGAAATGTCATGAGGTCATTATATTAGCAAACACCATATCTGGACTTTTAGCTTGCCTGAAATTGTAAATGTTTTATGGAGTGGGCGCTTACAAATTCAGACTGAAAGAGAGCGAAATTTGGCTTTGTCTTGAAGAACAATATCTATATGTGAAAAACTATAATGTTTGCCCTAGTTTGCATCAAAACATGCATGGAATAATTCGATGTTGCTGCTGAGGCATGGATGGTTGTATGCGTATTAGTTTTACCATTAACTGCATCTGTGTGTTGAATTCTTGTCTCATGGATTGTGTTATGGTTTTGGCGACCTTTATAATTGGTCATATAATGGCTTGGTACACCTGTATAAAGAAAGATCGAGTCTCCGGAATGGGTAAAGCCAAGCATTAACCTGGCGGGCATGTGGTACTAGTCGCCTTGGTTTCTGTTTCAGCGTTCTCTTCGAATAAAGAAACCTTTATATGGGTGGGAAGTTGGATACAAATTGGCGTTGGTAGTACGCTATCTGACAGCATTTTGTAGGAAATCAACTACTGATTCAACTGGCAATCTGATAAATACACCTCCAAGTTTGCCAAGACAGTCTAGGGCTGACATGATTGAAACCGGAAATAATTAGGCTTTCCTGGGGACAAAATTTAACAATGTTATCATATTAATAGTATTAAGTGAAACTAAAAATAGTACTACTAATTTTAGGATTGTATTTATAAACTATTACAATGTATTATGATAATTGTTGCCATTGAAACATGTCCATATTGAAAATAGAATGAATACCCTGGTCTGGGTCACTGCAGATCGGCGAGGAACCTTCTAACAAAACATAAAGAATCGTTACTTTAAGGAATAATACAATTGTCACTGTTTAGTTTTGCGGAAAATGTCTTCATTCAGGATCGTTACCTCAATAAAAAGAGATAAATGGTCACTATATGATTGTGTAGAATGATCTGCCATCAAAGTTGTAACTGGTGTAAATTCTACATGAAAAATATACATGCTCTATTTTAGTTGACCAAATCTTAATGTACAAATCAATGGTAATTCGGTTTAAGTCATACAATTATACTTTAGTGCATGAGTGGAGAAAACAGTGAGAGATGTTGCTTGAAAATATTATCTTGCAATGTCAGATTTGGTTTCTGGTCGATAGAGATACAGAAAGATATAATGTTCGTAACGGAAAAAATAACCAAGAATAAATCCATGTACACTACAGCAGGATGTACAGAACTGATATATCCGACCTAATGTCAGTTGAACTATGTACATTGATAGAGTCTTAACGGACGCGGTGCGGTTTAAAATGTCAAAAAGTTCCGACATTCGTCAAGGAGACTCCAGACCAAACGTCTATGTGTATGTTTACTCAAAATGTGCATAATACTAATATATGTATGTAATAATAAAACGATTGTCAAATTAAAAGGGACAATTGACGTGTGTGTGTGTGTGTGTGTGTGTGTGTGTGCGTGCACGCGGAATTTAGGGTGTTGTTTTTCCTCGGTAGATCCAGTCCTGATTGAATGATAATAATGAATAATACTCTAGGATACATTAAAACATATACGGATTTAATTGAATTTGAACAACTTGAAATCAGCGATATACAGACTCTTGCAAACATTTATCTCTTCATTCGAATGCTCATTTATCTGATGCATATGTTGAAACTATTAAGGCTTTTTGCTTTACGCTTTGCAGGGAGGCTAATATTTGTGGTTGGAATCTTGGACATTTCACAACTCTCCATACCCATCCTTACGTAAGCATAATATTAGTAGTGAATTTAGGCCCTGAAGATGAAATGGTTATAAAAAATACACCTATGTTTAAATCATTATTTATATTTAGAAGTTTCATTTGTTGAAATGCTAGATCGTATCAAACATAATCAAAGCTACACACCGAAAATGAAACAGCAACTAAAAAAAATAAAATAAACATGACATTGAGGATTGAGCAAACTGTACATAATAGCTACAAATATTTGTTAATTGACATTTGTGACATACTAGCCTCTTAAAATGAGACCAGCCTCGTGTTCTACCCAAATATAGCATACCGATCATAATTATACATATTGTCGGATTAATTAGAATAAGGACCAAGGCCGGACGTCAAACATATGTATTAACAAAAGCTACTATGATTCAACTTCTGTATGACAATCCTTTCAAACTAATATAAACTACATCGGTACATTTTAACCGGTTACAATACTATTGAAAGTGCAAATGTCTCCATCTTAGAACAAAATGTAGGAACCGAGTCAAACACGTCATTTTGTCAGGAAACGCCTTATTTCATACGCTTTAAAAAAAAAAAGAAGAAAACATCTTATTGTACACATTATTTGACAAGAAACACCTTATTTTAGACATATTTTGTCAGGAAACATATTATTTAAAAAAATCTTATTCAGGACACACCTTAATTTACACATCATGTGTCAGGAAACATTTTATTTTATTTTACTCATTCTTTGCTAGAAACACCCTATTTTACACATATTTTGTCAGAAAACATCTTATTTTACTCATTCTTTGCCAGGAAACAACATATTTCCCCTCTTTGTTTGAGAAAACGTCTTACTTTGCACATTCGTTGTCTGGAAACACGATATTTTACACATTCATTGTCTGGAAATAGGCTATTTTACACATTCTTGGAAATACGCTATTTTACACATTCATTGTCTGGAAACACGCTATTTTACACATTCATTGTCTGGAAACACGTTATTTTACACATTCCTGGAAATACGCTTTTTTACACGTTCATTGTCTGGAAACACGTTATTTTACACATTCCTGGAAATACGCTATTTTACACATTCATTGTCTGGAAACACGTTATTTTACACATTCATTGTCTGGAAACACGCTATTTTACACATTCCTGGAAACACGCTTTTTTACACATTCATTGTCTGGAAACACGTTATTTTACACATTCCTGGAAATACGCTATTTTACACATTCATTGTCTGGAAACACGTTATTTTACATATTCATTGTCTGGAAACACGTTATTTTACACATTCATTGTCTGGAAACATACTATTGTACGCATTCGTTGTCTGGAAACACTATTTTACACACTCGTTGTCTGGAAACATGCTATTGTACGCATTCGTTGTCTGGAAACACTATTTTGCATACTTGTTGCCATGAAACATTTTATTTTACGCATTATTTGTGAGGTAACATCTTACTGTACACGTACTGGTGGGATAATTAGTATTCAGACAGTAAAATAAGGTTTTCCTTTTCAGATGACTGTTATATAATCTTTAGAACGAAAATCTATTTAGAGCATCGGCTCCTTGTATTGTCCAATAGAAATGTCTTGAACAAAGTGAGTATAACAGATTGTAGAAACAAGTTTATTAAAAAAAACACACCTTGCATAAAGTTTTCTATGTAGACAATATGTTACATAAAGTACCCCATTTAGAAAGGCTGCATTAATTGATTATCAGTAATTATCTGATTCAAATAAAATGTTGCAGTAATTCTCTTATTCAAATAACAGGTTGCAGTAATTATCTGATTCAAATAACAAGTTGTAGTAATTATCTTATTCCAATAATAAGTGCATTAATTATCTTATGTTAAAAGGCTGCAGAAAGCGTCCACTTAAACAGTATGTCGCATTAAGTATTATAAGAAGAGGTTGTGGAAACTGCCCTATTCCAAAAGTAGGTGTCAGCATCATATTCCGATAACACGTTAGAGGAAATGTACGATTTAAGCATTTTGACCAGATATTATTCAAATAATAGGAGAGAAGATAATACCCTACTCAATTACCGTGAATTACAATAATTTCACTAATATTTTATAAATATGGTTTGATTGCGGCAGATCATTTTCGCAAATGCATTATCCGTTAAAGTTTTTACTATCTTTGATTATAATATTAAGCGTTAAAAATATTAATTTCTCAATTCTGTTTCAGCGCTATATCCACACAAAAATTGTTATGCTTCGGACAACTGTATGTTTACGGTATTCGTTTTCTTCTCAGAGCAGGTTTATAAAGAACAAAGTCATTATGCATCAGGGAGAAGCCAGTAATGTAGGACATTAATTCTATTTTTATAGATATAGCAAACAATAGGGCATTAATATATCATGCAGCCTGTGATGGTTCTGACATGTTTGTTATAAACTGTCATCATTATCTCTTTTGTTTACTTTGAATCCTCTGTGTAGGTGAAAATTATACCTGTCATAAAATGATGCGAAAATTAATTTCCTCCTTATTAAGTAATTCCCTGTTGAATGTTTGTCAATCAAGCGTGTGATGAAACAAAAAAAAGTAATTATTCGTGTAGTACAGGTGCATTTCTTTTCCCTCTCTGTTTCTTGTCCCTGTCTTTATTGGTTATCGGCCAGGTAGAATAGGTATTATTCGAGAATTAAAACTTCATTGGCTGTGTTAAACTAGACAGTGTTTTCAGAACTCGCAGGTAATCTGGTTGATCAAATAGTTCACTGTTTTAAGTTGCAGTTTGTTATGCACACACCTTTTGTTTAATCACATAATAACATAACACGCGTTTAAAAGAAACTGCCCCCCTCCCCCCCGATAGCGTGCCTTTGTAGAAACCTTCTCGCTGCCTTGGAATTAATGTTTCATTGTATTTCCAGCTGAATTTGGCTTAAATGGATGTAATATTACACTTCTCGTTGTTTAATGAAGTTATTAACCCTGGTTTATTTCATGAACAAACATTACTTGGATGTAATATCTGTGACATGAATGCAAACAAGTATTAACATCGAAATGGTACAAACAGCCAATTTCTAACCGAGTCACAATATCGTTATGGTGCGAACAGTCAAAGCCTGACTATCATAACATCGAAATGGTACGAACAAGCAATGCCTGTCTGAGTAATACAGCCGAAATACATATATGCAAATGGAATTCATTCACATGTGTTCAGACGCTATGTTTCAAATACATGCAAAATATTAAAGATAAAGAAACTTCTCTTAATTTTAGGTATGCCACCAAAATACATTGACATGAGAGAGAGAGAGAGAGAGAGAGAGAGAGAGAGAGAGAGAGAGAGAGAGAGAGAGAGAGAGAGAGAGAGAGAGACTTGTATGATTGCATTTATTATATGAAATGTCTTATTCCTCTAGAATAGAGATAACAAAAGTTATCCTCGGACTGTTTGGTTTTCTTTTAAACCAGGTGGACTTTAGTTCCTTGTAGGGTAACGTGCACTGAATTTCTCTTTCAAATACTTAGTGATGTCGACATTTACACTTTCGTGATATAATCCCAAATTATTCCTTTTCTTCTGGGAGACCGCCCTACTAGAAGGGTGGAAAACTGGTACGTTTTTGTTTTTGCAAACAATGCTTTGAAGCAAAATAAGATGCATTAATAGAAATATATAAATAACAATGTCAAAATTCATTCAAGTTAGAAAATGTCTTTTTAAGGGTTGGATAACTCTAGTAGCGTGAAATGAGTGTCAAGTTAGCTTTAAACAAGACCGGACGAGTACTGGGTCCTGGACAATTCGTATGGTTTAGCGATTTAACTGGACAATGAAGAAAAGATAATTAAAACTTAACTAGATCTTTCCCTGGACAATGAACAAAAGCTAATTCAAATGCAATTATCAGCAAAGGCGATAGACTTTCTAAAGACACGAAACATAACTGCCAATTGAAAATTAATGAGAAAATTACGACTATGGTAAGATATAAAGATACTTTGTTTTGACGCTGTGAGTATAATTCTTGCAAATACAAATGAATCGAGAAAACCCACACAAATATTTAACATATTTTATTGTGTTAATACTCTATTCATACACTACGTAACAGAAAGAAGGAAAAAAAAACAAATAAATTTTGTAAAATATAACAAATAATTTAATTATCAAAGTTACAAATGAAAATGTGAGAGGAACTTGCAGTATTATGAAGTGAATTCAAAGAATTGAATTAAATCCAAAAGAATGAACAGTTCCGATTTAAAAAAAGTAGTGATGTATGCATGGTATTTAATAATATTATATTTGTTAACATTTCATAAGTTTCAAAAGAGGCAATTTTAGACCTAAAGATGAATAGGTAATACAAAAATACACGTATGTTTAAATCATTATTCATATTTAGAAGTTATTGTGGATATGCATGTTATATTTTCCAGGTGTTCAATTCAGGGAAGCCACGTGGTACTTATGGGTCGTGGGTGCATGCGCAGGGGCTTTGTTTATCCTGCTTCTGTTATTGGTTGCCTGTCCATACTTGATGTGGCGTCACCGTGTCATATTAATAATGAAGGTTGTGCACTACTTTCAGCCGTACGAGGATGATGGTAAGGAAAATGTTTTGTAAAATTAAAACTCAGTTCAATGTTGTACAATTATCTTATGATATTCGGCTGCTATGCCAATGTCAGTTTCCATTGGCTGCTTCTTAATCGGAATATCCTCAGAACCTCTCCTCTTGTGTTTGACATAACAAGCGTCTTGACGACAGATTCACTCCGCCATTAAGAAAAGATACAAGAAAACAAAGTTCAGAATATAAGGGGAAGGTTTTAGTCAAGCAAGTGCATAACTCTATGAAACGTTGACAAGAAACGAAAAAGTTTAAAATCAAACATGATCCATGTCCTGGGAGCTAATCTCAAGCAGTTTCAATTACTTTCAACAATGACTACTACTGCTACCAAAGAATAAGCTCATACTAGACCTATCTCTTCCTACGCAAAGTTTGGTTTCAATTAATATTGCACTAACAGATGTTATAAAGGTCTGTAAATGAAAAATTACAGTCTTCAAAATTAAGTGTCATATATTACTGCAGATTTAAATGACATCATTAGTAAATGCACAAGACGTAATCTAAAATGCATCACCCGTATTTTTTAAGCAATTCCACCCCCAATGGCCGCTGATGCTTTTACGCTAAATCCATAATAAGGTTATTTTAATCCAATCAGATTTAAAGATGTTATGTACAGGCATTAGGAAAGTATTGAGCTTAACGATTTACGGTACAGGGTAAATGAAATATTTCAGGTTAAAAGTGAAATTTGAACATAGTGAATACTATTTGCAATTACTAAAATTTACTGTTACTCGTTATACCATTTAGAGTTGTCATTACATTTACTTTGATTATTTGGTTTAAGGTTTGTTGTTATTACATTTACAGTTAAATGTATTAGAGTTATATATTGTAAGTAGCTATTTATATAGCATTACAGTTAGTTGTTATTAGCTTTACCGGTAGCTTTTATTAGCTTTACAGGTAGTTGTTATTAGCTTTACAGGTAGTTTTGATAACTTTACAGGTAGTTTTTATTAGCTTTACAGGTAGTTTTTATAAGCTTTACCGGTAGCTTTTATTAGCTTTACAGGTAGTTTTTATTAGCTTTACAGGTAGTTTTTATAACTTTACAGGTAGTTTTTATAAGCTTTACAGATAGTTTTTTTATAAGCTTTACAGGTAGCTTTAATAAGCTTTACAGGTAGTTTTTATTAGCTTTACAGTTGGTTTTAACTTTACCGTTAATTGTTAATAGGTTTGCTGTTGATATAAGTATTACATCGATGGTGGACTTGAATTATTACAGTTACGGTCACCAATGCAGTTTATTACGTTTACTAATGATGTTAACACATCTGTTTGCTTGTTTATTACATTAAGGCGGTATTACATTTACGATTGTTATATCTACGAGACTTCATTGCTGTAATCCTAACGAGTTTAAAACAGTCGGTTCTTAAACTCGTCTGGACGCTTCTTACGCCTGATGCAAACTGTATTTGTTTGCTCTTATGATGGACCCACATTAATCTCTCTCGTTCAAAGCGCAAAGCAGTGCTTAAACGTATGTATGGGGAGTGACATATTTTGTATCACAGGGATTAAAAATGCAGATAAAATAGTATTTTGTGCAATCAAAATAAAAACGTATTAATATTTATTTGTTGTTTAAAAATATTTGAATGTCTCTGGACCTGTTAATTAATTCTTTTTCTTACTATTACTCCCCACTCCTACTCCCAAACTTTCTTTTAATGCGAAGAAGTTATGCTGCTACACCTTGAGAAGAAAAGGAAATCGAAAGCGAATTATGGTGTCGGTGTCATATCATATTACTTTACTTTACAAGAAATAGCAGCGTCAAATCTCGATATGAAGACAGGATTTTCAAAAGCAACGACAGAAAAGTAATTAACGAGTTGAATCACGTTCTTATGCGTTTGAAATTTACTATTGAAAGAGAGCATTGTCAGTATGAATTAGATTATCCTGTCCGTCTTCAGCGTTTTCGATCCCGTTCATTCACAACATGGCAGGTCCCACTATCGGGTTTATTTTACATAGCATCGCGCTATGCACGAGAGACATTAACTGCCCGATACTGAGTGCCTTTATTATGGTCAAAATTGTCATTTTCTTTGAAAAGTGTTACCTACTTTTTGCCGGCAGCATGCGTGAACCAGAGAGTAAAATTCATAATCGAATGGTCTTTACGTTGATTTTGACTTACGACAAATTAATTATATTTTAAACTTGTTTCGTGATCAAGACTTTCGTGCTGTGTATATTCAAATGTAGTATATAACAGATTACAGGTATAATTATTTTTGTGTGGTCCTGGGAGCTATAAATGTATATCTGCAATGATGTTGCGATTTGTATGTCCATGTCAGTAATTTGTGGTCAACTGGTCAAGATTAAATAATTAATAAGCTTTGCTTTATACATCAGTAAAGTCACATGAAGCCTGATAAGTCAAAATATTTTGTTAATGGTACTAAATGACCACTCCTTGGATTTCCACACTACATTATGATCTAGACTAGATTAAATGGGGCTACATTTAACACTACTTAAATGTAAAGGGAAGCGAAGAAAGAAACACGGCTAAAACATCAAGCGATGAGCCCATGTGCACGGATTTAACACTCAATGGTTACGCCATCAAGTTGTTACCCGTGCTCACGTGGAGTTGGAATTGCTGTCTTCACAAAGAACTCCATGATCAAACGTCTTAACCACACCACAATCTTCAATTTGTACCACACATCGTTTGAACTAGTCCAAACCACACTCATACTGGAACAAAGGTCAGTTCATTTGTTCTGCCTCTACCACTCTCATCCTCTTCCCGCTTTGTCGACAAATCAAGTTGACTGAGTATCTCTTTTTGAAGCAGTTACCGAATCTCATGGAATAAGGAAATTCGATAGGTGGCAACCTGATTATTCTTGGAGATTTCAACTAACTTTCACTTTGAATGTCCTGGAAACCCATACACATCAAAACTCCTAGATTCCATTGATGTTTTCAACCTCAAACGGTCAGTTAACCAACCCACCCATAAAGATAGTCACATTTTAGACTGGATTCTCCCTGGTATCCCACAAACTTGCATCAGATCACCTCTGCATTATATGCCATCTTGCAGTGTCAGTCCCTAACCCTCCACCTTTATTTGCTACTAAGAGAAACTTCCGTATGATAAATGGAACCACCAAACTAATGCATGACACTAAAGCAAACCTGACAACTTGCTTACCTCCTTCAGCAGAACAACTCGATAACTGCCTGTTCATTCATTGCATCAAAAGGGTTCCCGAGTGGCCGAGTGGTCTAAAGCGCTCTCCGTTACGGATCACTGCCATCTCATCCCTGTCTGCGTGGGTTCGAGTCTAAGATTCGGCTAATGTAGTTATGTGAGAAAGCTTGCCAGTAGCTTCTCGTGGGTCGGTGGTTCTTTCCGGTTTTTTCCGGGTTCTTCCTCCACCAATAATACTGGCCGCCATGTATAGCCAGCCTATCGTGTGCTGAAAATGGCGTTAAACCCTACAACAACAATAACATGAGAAAGATACCCCAGACAACAAGCACAAGTATCAACTGAAACGTGTTCTCCGTGTTATAGCGGTGTTAGAGACCAGCTTCGCCCTGATAAAAGGACCGCCGTAAAGCTGAGAGGCTTTGGCTTTCATTCAGACTACCTATGCATAAGCAAATATATCAATCTGCTAAGAAGAACGTCACAAGGATACTTTATGCAGCGAAATCAGTACTAAGATCACGGAAAGTTCTAGTTGCAAAGAACTTCGAGATTACTAACAGTCAAGGAACAAATGCACACCACTTCCAACTACCTTCTCTCAAGTCGATGTTCCTGGCCTGTTTGCAAAATTTCTTCCGTGACAAAGAACAGACCAATTGATATAAGCTTGACAACACAGTTTCAATTGACTCATCGTCACCATGCAGTTGCGATACAGAATTTAAGCGGCAACCATTAGCAGCATTCGAACCTATCTCTATTGTAACTCCTCTGCTAAAGACGCCAACACTAAAACGTAACGATTTAAAAAATACTACCGCCTAGTTTTTAAACTCGCATTAAAATCGAAAATCTTAGAAAACGTTGTTCTAACCCAACTTATATCTCATCTGAACCAACAGTCTTTCTAGCAATGTATAGTTTGCATATCGCCCTTGCTCCAGTACTGAAACTATTCTTCTAAACAAAGCTAATGCCATTCTTTGCGCTATGAATATCGGAAAGATTAGTCCTCACCTTTCTTGATTTGTTTGCAGCATTTGGCGCAATATACCATGATATATTATTTCACCGTTTCCAGCATGTATTTGGCATTCATGATACAGCCTTACTGTTGTTCAAATCCTACTTGGTCAACAGAACACAAATTGTGTCCGCAAATGAAATTCACTCCAAACCAGTTGATCTATAATGTGGTGTCTAACAGGGGTCTATTCTTGGATCTAGTCTCTTCATTCTATACACTCAGACGCTCTCAAGTGCCATATTTCATCATCCAGTGTCGCACCAATTGTATGCTGATGACACCCGAATATACAAGTCTAGCCACCCAAGTGAAGCTGATGCTACCATCCAAGGTGTAGAGAGGTACATTTCTGATGTGAAATCATGGATGACATGTAACAAGCTGAAGATGAATGATGATAAAACTGAGGCCAGTACGATTACTCCACAGACTTTCTCGTTCACATTATTTACCTGAAACAATAGATATCAGCAACAACAACATTACATTCACACAGTCAGCACATACCTAGGTGTTACTCTAGACAGTACTCTCACATTGCACCAACATGTCATGAATATATGCAAGGCTGCATATCTTGAGCTGAGACGCATCAGCTCCTATTGCAAATATCTTTTGAGTTGAGGCCACTAAAACACTTGTGTATTCATGAGTACTTTCAACACTGGACTATTGTAACTCAGTTCTGTTTGGTTCGTCTCAATATCTACTACAAAAACCTCAAACAGTTCAAAACACAGCTGCTCGGATCATCCTTAGAGTACCACGTTTCACTGACGGACTCCAGTCCAACATACCCATCCGACCTCACCCATTTTTATACAGCAGGAAGATACCTATTCTGCCAATTCTACACTCATTATTCCCACTATAAAAACGAAGTCATATGGACAACATTTTTTTGCATACCAGGACCCAGCAACGTCGATCGAATTAACCTTTGAAATACGACATAAAGACAAAGTTATCCCTTTCAGGTGTGCTCTTAAAACACACCTTGTTCGACGGCAAGGACAAACTTAAAGACCTAATAATGTTTCCTTCCTTAAATATTTTCAGCATTTTTTTTATGTTTTCTAATTGTATGGTGTTTGTTTTTGTTTGTAATCATATCATTATATATGTTATTATGTTAATAAGTATTTTCTAGTGTTGTAAAGTGCTTAGCGCTGCTATAGATACCAAGTCCTCACTATCATCATCATCATCATCGTTATTATTATTATTATTATTATTATTATTATTATTATTATTATTATTATTATCTTCGTAAACAGTGTTAGAAAGTATCTGCATGAAATAGATAACTACCACTACCTACTATTATTACAACTACTACTACTGCTACTACTACTGTTACTGGTACAACAAATAGTACTACTACTACTACTACTACTACTGCCACGACAACTAATAATACTACTGCTACTGCTACAAATGCTATTACTGGTTATTGTTTTCTTCAGATAACAAAAAATGGGACGCTTTCATTTCGTATAAGTCTCACGAGATTGACGAAGCTTTCGTCGTGAGGACCCTTTATCCCAAACTGGAGAAGGAGCTGGGTTTCAAACTATGTCTGCATTTTCGTGATTTTGTTCCTGGAGAATGTGAGTAATTTAACTGAATTTGTCGCTGTAGTCCTACTTAATAATAATTACAAAAACTGAGTTTCTATTTTAAGTCAGTAGATGTACTCTTTTTGGTGTCATAGAAATATTAAAGCTTATGTTGCCTCTCAGAGTAGTATCCGTTGCTATACTAATTTTCTAAGATTGTTCAGTTATGTTTTTGTTCAATATGCTTCACGACTGTAAATTTACGATCACAACTTGGATTATGCTTGTTTTTAATTAGGACAGAATATAATGTGACGACAACTGTCACGACGATCATAATGACGACGACAATGATGACACTAATAATATAATTTGATGGTGATGATTATTATTATTATTATTAACATTAATATTATTATCATTATTACTACTACTACTATTATTGTTAACATTATTATATTATTATTTACAATCTTCTTATTATTACCACTACTACAACTATTATTATTATTTTTAACATTATTATTATTATTATTATTATTATTATTATTATTATTATTTATTATTATTATTATTATTATTATTATTATTATTATTGTTATTATTATTATTATTTATTATTATTATTATTATTTTTTTTTTTTCTAGCCATAGTGAACAATATTATCAACGCAGTAGAGAATAGCCGAAGGACGATAATCATCTTATCCCCGCGTTACGTAGAAAGCGAGTTCACTCAATTCGAATACCAAAAGGCGCAGCATGAAATGCTGAAAAAGAAACACAGGATAATTCCTGTGCTATTGGAGGACATCTCTCACATTAAGGGCAAAATGGACAAAAGTTTGGAGTCGATCATTGACACGGTAACCTATATTGAATGGCCTGGCGAAAATAATGCAAAGAAAACAGACACATTTTGGAAAAGAGTGGAACTTTCTTTGCCGAAAAAGAAAGACTCGAAGGTTGGAAATATGGAGAAGCAAAATGGAAAACCAGAAAAGAAAAAGAATATTAAGAGAAGTTTCTTTGCCCTCAAATTAAGAAAGAAAGAGAAGGGAAACGTGACAGCTGAAGATGTTAAAGATGATAACGGAAATGACAAGAAAGCAAACGAGAGGATAAATCCGATTGAAATGGATCTTACAGAAAAGGAGAAATTAGAAAAAGAACTAATAGAGATGGCCAGACGAGAAATCAAGATGCATACGGTTGCAGATTTGTTTGAGGAAGCTGACCTGGATAATGAAATTCAGGAATTTAGGATACAGGATGAAATGGAAATAAATATGATTGACCAGGAAACTTGTGTATTGAATATAGATGATTTCGATCAGAGAGTAGGGAAGGTAGTAAACGACAATCTCGCAAACGGGACACTTTTCAGAACAAAAGTTGATAACCAGAGACTTCAGCAATATATAGATCTACTAGAAGGTGTGGACGTTTGATTGGCCATACTTCATCAGATAGTACATATTTGTAAATCCAAATAAATGAATACAATCATATATGTATACTAACTACTGACGTTTTATTTTCTTTCATCTCGATAGCTCGAAGTTAGTGCAGCCTGTTTCAAGATTTATAAAGGTCTTGATCTCGTTATGATCTGGTTGGAATCACTAGATACTTGACTGATACACGCGACCATCGAAATTAAGGTTTTCATGTTCTTGTTTTGACGTATCACACACACACACACACACACACACACACACACACACACACACACACACAGACAGACAGACAGACAGATAGATAGATAGATAGATAGATAGATAGATAGATAGATAGATAGATAGATAGACAGTTTCATTAGACGTTTAAATTTCATCTCTCTGATTTTGCTGAATACAGCTCAGATTTCTTAATAATCGTTTGAAAGATCGTAATCATGACGTTTAAGTTTAATAAATTGAAACTATTGCACAATGGATTCTTGAAACAAACTTCAAGTGATAGTTTTGACAGTAAATATAGTTTCTGAGACGAGCAAATTTTTGTAATAAAAGCATAACATGCGTTCGAAAGATTAATTAATTAATTAGCTAATTTACAAATTCACTAAACGTTGTTGAGTAGAAGTGATCGGTTGATCTATCAAGGAAACCAGTCTTTTAATAATCGAAACAGTTTTAGTCGAGGTTAAATAGGATGAAGGCAGCAATTTAATTCCGACAGCAGACAATGTGACAACCACCATGATGATAACGACGACAACAACGACGACATTGATGATGGCTTGATGGGAAATAACTCCATCAATAACATGTCTCTCTTATGTTTGATTTGCAAATTTCCTGCAAGAAAATTTAATTCAACAAAGGTTAAAAAGCCTTCTATTCAAGAAATCACATGCAGGACCTTTAATGGCCTTCAAAAAAGTTAACATGTTTTGGATACCTTGGATTTGTTTTATGAATATTTTGTGTCTAATAATGACCAATAAAATATTTTAAAATCATGCAGGATTTGGAACTTTACTCCTGAGAAAGTACACCCTATTTGTCTTTATTTTATTAAAATTTAAACTTTTTAAAACTTAAACGTTGACCCCAACCCAATTAACTATGAGAATTGTAATATCTGTGGAAACTGTGGCAAATTCGTAGGTCAGAGATTGTGTAATTAAATTTACGTAAGATACTCGTAGATCTTTTGATGGGTATATAATTTTTCCATTATCAGGTTATAAAATACCGAACAATGCTATATAGTTTTTTTCTACAGAGAGAGAGAGAGAGAGAGAGAGAGAGAGAGAGAGAGAGAGAGAGAGAGAGAGTTGTATCCCTGGGTCAAGGAATAGTGGATATTCTTCATATCCCACCTGTTTAAATTTTTAAAAAATCTCTGCTACCCTCTGTTTTTATCGGCATTTGGTGTATTAGGGGTATTTTTTCTATCTCGTTAATCTAACGTAAACACTGTCTTTATCAGCATATGATCTATAGTGTTCTGACAGATCTCTCTCTGTCTCTGTCTCTCTGTCTCTGTCTCTCTCTCTCTCTCTCTCTCTCTCTCTCTCTCTCTTGAAAATAGCTGTGTTTTTAAATAAGTTCATTCCAGAAACAAATGAATGAACCTTTGAAAAATGAAAGAAGGAAAACGAAAATAAAAGGACATTGTAAAAGTTTGCAAGTTAAGACAAAATACGAAATATGAATTTTGCATACTAACACATGTACAGAAACTGTTTTTTTGGAATAAGCCCCACCCACTCCCATCCCCCTCAAATAAATCCAACTCGACGTGTAAATTGTGTATATCTTACAACCTGGAAGCTCGTACAATTAGGTTTTCTTTAGAAATAAATCTCTTGATAGAGTTCATAAATGTCACGATTGTCCCTGATCTGAGAGGATTATTTAAGGATTATTTAGGAAATAGGGATTGGATCATCGCATGAACTTGATATATGACAATATGACAACCCTGTACAAGAGCTTAGTGTACGATTAAGATATATGGTTTAAATAAAGTGTCGAACAATACGTTATTACAGTCAACAGTACAAATCTCGACTGGAGTTTATCGCACATCCGAGATGATAAACTGTCGTCTGTTCCGTTATATCGGTCAAAATGACAGCCCTTAATTAAGACATCCGGCCTTAATACATTGTTTTACTCACACGGATGAGGGTTCGAATCCCACCATTCGATCAACTACGATTAGCTACTTTGGATTTTCCTTGAACAAGTCACTTTTCTCCTATTGCCTCTGCGCTATGTGAAGCAAGCGTGTGTTGATGAAATCAGCATGCAATCAGAAACAATCCATGCGAGTTCGGCGAAAGTTATGGAAAACTGGGTATCGTTAATCGAATTGGAGTACTCGGCTCCTTCAAAAACCCTCAGTTCCATCAAGATTGGTTTCATGAGAATGATGCATCGGCTCCAAAGATCCTGTTTAGAGGAACGCACGTCATCATCTAAGTAGGCAGCATTGAGCAACACCTATTATAGCAAAAATGGCGGATATTATTCAGGCCTCCGCATATCTTAATATAACACTAATAACTTCACTAATACTTTGAAGACAGTCTTCGGGTCAGTCACCAGGAACATTGTCTGCAAAGGGCACCACACTGCTCACTGAGAAAGGAAAGATGGGCAGAACACTTCAACAACATCCCCAATCATCAATCATCTATTACAATGGAGGCAATTAATCTACTGCTCTAAGTGTAAATCGATATATCAATTGATGATCACACAGCTATGACTGAAACTGAAAAACCACTGTTGTGAAATGCCAAATCACCTGGAATAGATGCTATACCAAGAGATGTCTACAAAGTCCGAGGCTCTCACGTGGCTCAGAGTACGACTAAATTCTTGAGTCAATGTGGATACATCCATCGCCCACTTGTACAGGAGGAAAGGCATCAAACCTTCCTGCGACAACCATCTAGGCATCTCCTTGCTGTTAATAATAGGAAATCCCTCGTCAGAATTTGTCTGAATCACCTTGATCACATCGATCAAGGGTTCCTGACACTCAGGGTGTATAATGTTTGTAAAACATTTACAATGCAGAAAGCCAGAAAGCAAGTTTCAAAGATATAACAATAATTATTTTTTGATTCCCCAAAGTAAAAGTCTAAAACGTTTCGCTGTTACATTTTTGGTTGAGGATGACTAAAGGATTGTATGTAGTGGTGGGTTAAATTTATAGGAAATCTGGAACAGTTTATGCCATTTTGTGGTTTGAAATTTACATATTTTAAACTGCATCGACACCCACCTCCATATAAAGCTAGAACACCTGCTTATTCATGTTTTCAAATGGATCAGGTCTGCGCACGAATAATGTTCTACGCTATAATTACTATTCATCTAGCCAATAATTATTTCTTAAAAGAGACAGAATATAACAAGGTGGTGAAATTGTTTCTCTTCCCACTTCCTTACTATATATCGCACTTAATAAGATTCCTCATTTTAATTCGTGGGAGTGGGACAAAGTTTTAGGTGCAGGAGAATAGTACTATATCAAATATTGCGATCACGGGAACAATCAATTTTAAAACCAACAGACGTATGAGTACCCACATATACGCAAATATACTTAATATATCTGCATACTTGTAAACGTAATGGTAGCATTAGCAGCTGATAGATAATGAGAGGAAGGGAACGGCAGATGAGGAAAACGAAAAGGATGGTAGGACATGATAAAGAGAAGAAGGAGGGAAAGGTAGAAGCACCAGCAGTAATAATTGTCTGTAGTAATGTTAGTGTTAGTTGGAAGCAAAGTAATGCGGAAGAGCTGTAGTAGTAGTAGCAGTATTAGTAGTAGCAGCAGTAGTATTAGTAGTAAGTAGTAGTAGTAGTAGTAGTAGTAAATAATCGTAAAAGAACTGATAAAAAACTGTAGAGGAGCAATATATATATATATATATATATATATATATATATATATATATATATATATATATATATATATATATATATATATATATATATATAATGTTCGGAACTTTATTTAAATCTGTATTAATAAAATGCAGTTGTACAATTAAATACTTAGAAACAATATCATCACTCAGTGAACATCACCTCTATTATACAACATTATACTATACTATTTTTAACCATTTAATGTTATTTCTTTGTTTGTTAATGTCTTATATCCCAAACAAATATGCTGATGTTCTTTTTAACCAAACCGTTACTTGTATCTTTAAGTTCCCGTACGAGTTAGGTTGTTAAAATCTGAGACAAAAATAAGACTTGAGACATAAACGTCGTATACAGTATCTTACTAAGTGCATTTCGATCGTCATAGATCAAACGATTTTGTTTTCTTATGCACGACGTCTTTTCAAATCTATTACCTCAAATCTTATTAACGATCAGTTTATGTCCGTTATGAAACGTAATTAATCTAATAGAACATTTATTACACGAACATGACGAATTGGAAACTGTCAAACTCAACATAAAGCTGGGTGAATCATACGATGGGAAAAGACACACTGCTATTTTGTTTGGCAGCATGGATAACTATTATCATCGTTCCTTCAGTGTTATTTTTGCGCCTATGTACACTAAAAAATTGCATCCCACAATTAAATTTACTTATACCACATCCAGCAGATATGTTTCGTTTCTACATGTAAATGTGACGAAAGATTGTGATAATATTATCTCTACAAATGTTCATTTCAGAGAAACTAATTGTTACGTGCTTAGGCTCGAATAAACAGTAACATAGAAAGAGTGAAAATAACAAGCTTGTAAAAACTTAATAAACAATTTATTGAGCACAAATATTTTCCAGGAAAGAAAAATAAACTTACGGTTTTAATAATCAATTCCAAAATTAATCCAAAAATAATTCAAAATATTATCCACTGGAGAAATTGCCAAAGTCCTGGTAATAAAATGTCCAAATAATTCCAAGTTCGAATCCCAGCGAAGTATCCAAGATGGAAGACGATGTCACGTGATAAAGTCAGTTCTTGGTAATAAAATTCTATGAGCACAATTCCATTCCAGATAAATAACAAAATAAATCCTCTTGATCCAGACGAATTGAAATAACTTCCAATACAAGGTAATTTAAAATAACTCAAAATGACACAACTTAATATTCTAACAGCCCAAGTTATACAATATAGTTCGCTCTCAAAACATAATTTATATACCTGTTTTTACGTAAACAAGAAAGGGGTCACATGATCTTCTAAAATCTTTTAGAACAAATTTACGTTCAAAAAATCACGTACACACCGTATGAGCCAACTAAAAATAGAAAGATGTTTATAACAAAGCTCCATAATGTCCTTGGAACCAACCAATCATTTTAAAAGCTTGTTTACAACTCTGAAGCCAGGTCAGAAATGAGGTCAACACCTGGTGTTTATTCTTAAGAGTACATGTCATCCTACTTTCTAAAAATAATATCTACCAATTAATATGACCTTAAACTTAAAATGTCAAATTTGAATCTGACAAACAAACAATTAAAATAAAAAATAAATGACCCAATCAAATACACGTCACACTAATATCCACCAGTATGTGGACTATTCGTCGTGGCATCTCAGGAATTAACATCGGCATACCACTTAGCTAAGTGAAATGGTACCGATCTATCACTTCAGACGATTTTCAAATAAAAAGTTTTTTGAATGAATCATTAACATATTTCCTAAGCAGGAATTATCGTATAAATGTAATAGAATTTGCTCTGAATAAAGCTCTTATTTGTACAAAAAAGATGCTATGAACACGAATTCTTCTTTAAATAAAACCATGCTATCCTTCCTCATCAAATATAGACCTTGTAATCAATTAATATTGAAGTCAGCACAACTTATCAAAAATGAAAAAACAAAAATAAATCTTGCTAATAGAAGACCTCGGAATTAACAATATTTTTTTCTTCTTCCAGAATGTAACAGACGTCAGTGCTCTCAACGAATAAAATATTCCCAAATTACATTTTAGAAAAAATCATCTAACTGTGAGAATTGTTTCACTGAATTAGATTTGCATGTAAACCAGCGCCATCTGTTTAAGTTCTAAGTTACATTGATACGATGTAAAACTTTTATTTATATACAATAACATTTCTTGACCATTTAAACACTTTTAAAATCACATTTGTAAAGGTTCGTATCGTTATGCGTACATATTTTAGAGCACTTATTTAAAATAAATTACACTAAACTTCCTAGGGCATGCTATTTTTTTAATAGATACTCCTAGTTTCATAGCTAAAATACACGTAAGTTTCTGGACCCCATTGTGTTTTCTTAATTATACAGTGCACAAAAGTAACTAATTTTGGTTTTGAAAAATACCAAATAAACGACAAAAAGCTACGTTCTTTTGACAAAATTAGCAAAACAATTTAACATTTGAAAACCTATAATAATTGCCATTTCCGCATTTTACATTTCACGATTTCTCTTCTTGTGCATAAGAAAAGTGTTTGTCCTTGTTATATAAAAGAAGCAAAATATTGTATAGTGTAGCGCTTTTGCACAATCACACATTTTAAAATATATTGCACTAAAGTATGCTGATGTCCATTGCTATCTCACATGTGTCAATTTGCAAAAAATGTATTCGTCAATTGCTACATATAAATCAATAAAACTTACCACCTATACATTTTGCGTGCAGGATCTATCATCATTGCTTTGTTATCGTGTAGTAGCCGCTAATGTTTTGCGGACACACAAGCTGTACATATACTTTCAGCGTAGCGGAAAAGAACGTTTTAGCAGATTTAGTACGAGCATAATGTTTACACACTTGATCATTTTGATTTATTATTAAGTTCTTGAAAAACAGCTATTGACGACCAAAACATTATTGATTTAAGTTATTTGTTTCGAATATTTGCCTGACCATCAGACAGGAAATAAATACATATTTTGTGAGCATCCCCAATCTCTTTTCTCTAATTTGAAAGCAGATACATTTGTTTTACACCCACTAGTTCGAGACCTCTAATGTGTTATAATGTGTAGTCATTGAATCAATTCGTTACTAATTGCGTCATTTGTTCTCGCCGAAGTAATGCATAGTGACTTGATTAAACTATTGGTTTACTTGGATACCCTGCGAATAAACCATATAAGACAGACCTTCTGTAACTACCAAGATTGTATCTATAGCTGAGTCATAACAATTCTCAGGACAACTGGGTCCGCTTTGCTTAAACATCATAAAAACAAATTTTAAATTTATGCTGAGATAATTAGTTTAAGGTTGTTTTAGATAATTTGACGATATTTATGTTGATTATTCTTTTTACTACTACTACTACTACTACTACTACTACTACTATTACTACTACTACTACAAATAATACTAATCAAGCAGTTGTCAACAATGTCAACAACTCCAAAATAACAACCAGAGGACGATAATCATCGTGTCGTCGAACTATGCTGATTACCATTACACTCAGTCCTAATACCCAGAAGGCACAACACACAATGCTGAAATAGAACAACAGATACTTCCCATTTTATTGGAGGATATTTCTCCTTTCATTTAATAGTAAACAAAAGACAAAAATATTGAGTCTGTCATTGACACAGAACCAAATGGATTGTGGGCTCGAGCGGAATTGTTTTTGGTTGGAAATTTGAACAAGCAAAAAGTGGAACCATTAAAGGATATGGAATCAATGAGAATGTCATCTCCATTCAGATTATTAGACGAAATTTACAGGTGACGGTTTAATGGGAAGTTAAAGAAAGGTGAGGTTAAAAACGTGCCAATACAGGTAGATATACATGAACAAAACATGAATATTGATAAAGATTGACTACTTTAATCTGACTTGGATGATGACTGTTAGGTATTCACGAGTGAATGATATGTAACCATAAACATGGTTGACCCCAAACGTATTTCTTTAACTAATAATACTTATACCTTAGTTTAGGAATGGAACCCAATGAGATTCTCGCGAAGAACACAGTTTGCAGGTACAAAATTAATAATTAGAGAATGCATCACGATATAGATCCACCGCAAGGCGTGCATTATTGATGTGTCTTGGTTCATTGGAGACTTTGTAAATCCGAAACAAATCAACGTATCGCATATACGCTCTTTCCAGTACCTTTCCTTTAACACTACAGTAGAATACGTTCTTACAATTCTATACAACATATTTCTAAACTGTTCATATTAATATGGTATGGCTAGAACTACCAGATAAATGACAGGTGCATAGTTTCTACAACAAAAGTCTAACCCTATAACCTCTCAGAAGCAAAGTGTGTGATGTAATTAGGGTATCGGGTTTGAGGCCCATGCTTTTTAATTATCTAATATTGAAACAAGTTCATTGCACATTTATCTATCACTTCTTTGGGTTATCTCCCGTGCGTTTTTCCAGAAGCGAAAAGCATAAAACGATATACTTTCAGGGTGGTACAAAATAACAGATTCATTTATAGCTGCATCTGTATTACTACAATATAGATAAACTTTAAAGTGTCTAAACACAGCAGGAGGTCAAGAATATGTAATTCAAGATCTGCAAGCTTTAGTCAAAACTCCGTTGGTCAGTTTTAAATTTTAACTGGAAATGTTAATATATTGTTAGCAGGGCCGGACCTGCTATAGGGGCCCAGGGGGCCCGGCCCCCCCCCTTTAAAAAAACAAAAACCTATTCACTGTTTTTCATAAAAAATGCAAAGGGGGTTCCGAATTTTTTTTTTTATTTATTATTTTTTTTAAAATATTTTATTTAGTGTTTTTAAAACATTGCAGTTTTTAGTCACTTTTGTTAGATCCCTTTTTCAAGGTTCATATAGGCCCAGATTGCACCATTTTGCATCCTTGAAAAAAAAATTCGGGGGGGGGGGGGGGGCATGCTCCCGAACCCCCCTAGAAAGCTCGGCGCTTCGCGCCTTCGCTTAACCCAATAACAACTTTGGGCCCCCCCCCCCCCTGAAAAACATAGGTCCGGCCCTGGTTAGTGTCACTGTTTGAATTTCCCGTCTTCTGCTAACATTTTGTAGCTTTGGATATTACTCTCGACGTTTAAAACTGTACGATTTTGGATCAGCAAATTGTATGCTGTATCAAAATATAAATTCTATATTAACATGAGTCAATAAAATCAAATTTGAAAGAAAACAAAAAATAATGTTTGCTCAAAAAAGATCGTTCCTAAGTTACCGTTTTATTTTGGATAAATACGCAGTCCGTTTATCAATTTCGAACAGTCGAATAATGTGGATTAAAGTAAGACCATATTAACACAAGCTTTTAATAAGGTCAAAACGTTTTGAGATCCGTACGCCAAACTTGTTAAAATTTAAAAACTGCAATTTTCATGTAAGCAAAAGTAAAAGGAAACCAGATTCATAAAGCATATATTATAGAATTTCACATTTGGTATAACTTTACACTGTGCAGAGCGTCATATTGTGTACAACCGTATATCATGTATATTACCTCGCTTAACCTTAGTAAGGGTTAAGTTGAAGTTGAAGTTCAATTTGAAAGTGAATAAAATAAAATTTTATATTGAATGATTTATATAATAACTTTTTTTATTATTGAATGTTTGGATTATTACAGAGGTGCATGCTTTGCATAATTAGAATAACCTTGTGATTAAAGCCTCTTTAACTCTTTTACAAAAGGTAAATTGAAGGTTTCCATGGGACCAATGCCACATATAAAAATATTTGAAATGATTAGAAAATTACGTCCGATAAAATCACATTCCTGTACGTTTCTCTGATCTACCCCCTCTACAACGAATAAATACGGGCCTAGGCCAAATCCCAACCACCATCGAAAAATCCTATGTTACATATTCCGACCACATCGACTTTTTCTGGGATACAAACTTATGTCTCATATGTATGCTGGTGCCGTAATTTGCATAAAAAGTCATGCATTTCGTTCGTCCGACATGTCTCAGCCAAAAGAGAAACCTGAAGTTGTACCATCTTAACCTTGTCCATGATTGGACTTACTTTAGGACTGGGCAATAGTGTACTATTAAAAACAGTTTGATAAAAAAGCAACATCTCAGTGAATCCTTGTTTAGTAACTACCCGAAGTATTCCCGAATGACAGCTATCGGCATACATTCGATGTGTGATCCTTAGGATTGATGTATGATACCTTGACACAGGCCCGCACCTAGGAAAAAATAAAAATGTGAGCTTTATCTTCGTCGTTTTGTTACGTCACGAGCAGTATCTACCCAATAAAAAGGTCGCTTTCTGATATAAATTGTGCGTGCATTTGATGCAGAATGATAGTAAATCAGTTGGAATCGCATCACAATTATTATTTCCAGTTCAGTACCCGAATGTAGTTCTAGTCTATGGTTAGAAAAAAATATCCTCTCTCATTTTGGTGGTGATAGAAGAGTTATATTGATGCATTTTTGGTAGGGATTTAAAGGTAATTGTTTATTCTTGAGAATATGAGCTCAGAGAGTGGTTGTTTGTGTGTATTTTAGCGACAGTGCACATTGAGTAATAAGGCCATGGTGATGATCCGAAAGTGAAATCTGTGTTCTGTTTACATGCTGTTCTATTTACAGTGCAGCCGCTCAAAAAAATGCCGATCAACCCCTGACAAGAACTTCACCGTGAAGTCATCTTTGGATGTATTTTAGATTAACATATGATTTGTATTGATTGTCACATAGTGGAAAGGTCAGTACTGAGAAATATATGTAGAGAACATATAGTAAAATTAATTTTGGTGTATATGCAGTTGTGTAACGCGTGCCCTAATGACACTATTAAAGGCGAAGTGGATTATTGCTTGATGATCATGCTAGATTCTCTGACTTGGCTATCGGTTGCAATACTTATTCAACGGTGTAAATAACAACATGAACTCTTTGTAAAAGTCTGACCATTAATTTAATAGATTTATAAAAATATTTTTCTTATAACTTAACATTGTTATATTTTTATTAATTTTCAGAAATTTTGGAGAATAAAATGCGATTGGACCTATAATTTGAATATTGTTACCTGACTGGAACGGATTTTGGCTCGTAATGAAGATCAGTTCATTGAAAACAGTAATGGGAGTTAGGACATGATATAATTTCCAGTTGAGAAATATTGAGGGTTTCATTTATGCACACGCTTTTATTTAAAAAGTTTGCAATTACAAGTATCAAGATGTTGAGGATTAAAGTTCAATGGGTTTAAGGATATATGTTGCATGGGTAACTTGAATTATTTCAGACAAATAATCATGTTAGAAAAAAGTACATACTCAGTTTGAAAGAATCACAAACTATGAACCATTTATTGTATTTATGTACGTCTTCCCCGGACACACACACACACACACACACACACACACACACACACACACACAAAACGTATGTAATAGTAAAGCCTGTTAAATGAATAGATTACCTTTTTACAAGTTTTACATGTAATCTTAGTGACAAACAATACATAGATTTTGACAAGAGTTTCAAATACAGATTTGTAAAAACATGGCCGTCACTTTGCAATAATTTAAACAAGTCTTTATTTTGTTTATTTAATTAATGCGCATAATTAAAGGTATTAATTCATGTTCGCTGTAAAACGTGCAATGTGAAGCTTTTCTATGCAACCGAGATACAAGTTGTTAACGATGATCATGTAGTGTGTCAATATCTGTGATGAAATCTCCAATCTTTAGACTCATATAATACATGATCCTTATATCAAATTCCTTTTTAAAATAAGTACACAAGGTACTTAATCTTTGTGACAGACCATCTGCAGGACTTGTTAATAAATCAAGAAATGTTATTAGTTACAAGTGGGTAGAGTCGTGGGAATTTCGAAAATGCTGTGTTTCTTAAATGCAGTAGATAAATATAATTTATATAAAGTTAATCTGTTTAAACGTGGCTTTCTAAGCATTAAGTGTGTCAATCTCTCTTATAATTACAGGATAAGTAGTCTTTGTTGTGTGAGTTATCACACTTTAAGGTTTGTGTGCTCTTTTATGATATTAAACAATCTAACTTATACTTAGTAAATCAGAAACCATGCTTTGCTTTTAATTTTAACTGAACAAAGTAAATGGATGAAAGAACACAAGAAAATAAATTATAAATGAATGAACAAACACAAATCAAGATCTTAAGTGTAAAATCAGCTAACTTGCATCTGGAAAACAGTACTAATACGTTAAGGATACACTGAAGTCTGTTATGTTTCGCAGCAATAGATACATAAAATTGTTACGAGACACAAATACGCACTGCGCGATTGTAGTTAATCAAATCAAATTAGTTGCAGGAATATGTTTACTCAAGAAACATAAAAATATAACCCTATTGTTTGAAGTGTGATAAAAGATTACATTTTGTTCACGTTTATACATGAGAGGGACTTGTAGATACAGGCACTTAAAACTACCTAACTATATCGCAATAACCCATGGAGTTAACGCATGCCTATTGTTCTGTGTATCTATTGCATCTGTTTAACGTTTGCCCATAATGTTAGATTGTAAGAGTCATTTGTAAATAACATAGTTTGCTCTTGATTTTTAGTAGATTGTATTTTAATATAAAGTAAACATGTTGACAAGGAAATTTGACCTTAGACAGTTCTAGAAGGTGTACTTGTTTATCATGTATAATAGGCTGTTTACTGATTTTTTAGTTCAAGTTCTACTTTTTTTAAATACAAATTAGAATGTTATGGGAGCAAAAATATTTATCATTTTGATGGAAAAATTATTTACACCCTGGTTATCTTATGGTGTCTTGTTTGTAAAATAAATATGAAAGGTTGTTTTTATAAAAATTTGTTATGCCTATCTTTAAGTAAAGTTGTGTTAATTTTCTTCCAGGAAACTTTCATTTAAATTAGTCCTTGGAATTACAAAGTGCTCAGTGAAAATTTGGACTAATTCACTAATTTGTTGAGTATTGTGAATTGATTCGATGACATTGTGGATTATTTCACAGTGATATATCGCGACAGTTGACATATCATTACTTAGATTGATTTTGAGCGCTCCTTACGTATGGACTTGTGATATAACTACTTTGTTATTTTGGGATTTAATTCAAAATACACAATACGTTCATTTAATATTTTTTTTTTGTATTAAGAGAAATATTTTTTTGTTATGTTTTTATCGATTTTGTTTTTTAGTTACTTAGTGAACAACAATAGACTCGTAAAATAAAATGAATTTCTTTAACATTTTAAAGAGAGATAAAACTGCTTTTGAAATAGTAATTGACGTTGTTTCGGAATTTTATTAGTACCTGATATTTAATTTCGCATATCTAAGGAATTTTTGGTGAAACTAGTAAACTTTTAAAATGTCATTTAAGGTGGGGATCTTTGTTTTAAATCCTATTCAGGAAAGGTTAGAATTCTTAAAAAAGGACGATTTGCCTCCAGTGCGTTAAACATGCCATAAAGTCCTGCAAGACCACATGACCAGTAGCCTGAAAATTCTAGTGGTCTTATCCATAACCAACCTTTACTATATTTCTTCATACAAGTTGACAAATTATACCCAAATAATCAATTTAAAATTCATATAGACATATATATATATATATATATCTGTAGTTAGTGTATATTATTTATCTAATGTAAAATGGAATATAATGAAAAACTTTAGCTAAGATGTTTGTATATATATATGAACATTTTACTAAATTATATTAACTCGGCATAATGTGACCATAAGCTGCAAAATCATACTTTTTATTCAACTGATCCAGACCCGAACTCATTTGGATGCTGGGTATCATAATCGTACGACTGAAGACCAGTCTAAATTATAGTCCGAAAGAAGACTCAAGCTCAATGTTTAGATTTCTGTGGTTTAGTTTCTTTCTGTTACTAACATTTAGACTTCAGAACCATAACAGAGTGCTCGTCCAGGATATGAATGTGTAAATCAAAAAATTAAACATGCTTTTTAAATTTAAATTTCGAAATTTTCTTAGTCCTTGATAATTTAGTTCACATATTTATAACTGTTTATCGAAATCAACAAATTTTCGCAATAAGGGGGAGGAATTCGCTCATAATCCGAACCAAGAAGGATTTGTATTTTGGAAAAAGAAATGACAGCAAAATGAAGGAATTAGACTTAATAAGACTTAAGTTTCAGATAGAAAATGGCAAATGCAGAGATAGAGAGAAGAAAGAGAGAAATACAAGGCAGAGAGAGAGAGAGAGAGAGAGAGAGAGAGAGAGAGAGAGAGAGAGAGAGAGAGAGAGAGAGAGAGAGGAGCAAGAGGAAAGGTAATTGCGAAGAAATAATGTTAGAGAAATGGAATTGAAATTAAAGTAATTAGAACTGGCAAGCAGAAAGCGCTTTACTCCTTCCCATAAAAGTGTTGATATTATACTCAATATCATGTCAGATTGTTCGAGAAATAGAAGTTGATACGCATTTTCTTGACCGATAAAACCTGTCCGATTCAGCATTTATCCTTAAAATCTAATTGGAATAAAACGATTGGAACCGGTATTCAAAGCAAGAGAAACTGGTTTGAGATGGCTTGAGACGCATTGAACCGGTTTGATCCGGGCTGAAAAGGTTTGAACCGATTAAAATCTATCATAAACAGGTGAAATACAGCCTTTAACCTTAAAATCTTCTTCGAATAGACCGGTTTGAACCTGTTTTAAAGCAGGAAAAACTGGTTAGACCCTGTTTGAGACAGAGTAAACCGGTTTGATCCGAACTGAACCAGATTAACCGGTTATAACCAATTAAATACCTGTCCAAGACATCCTTTATCCATAAAATCTGCATCGAATAAACCGGATTGAACGGTTTTTGAACCATAATAAACTGGCTAAACCGGTTGGAACCGAATGTAACTGGTTTAATCCGGATTGATTATGTTTGATCTAGTTGAAACCGGTCAAATGCTGTCAAATAGTGCCTTATTCTATGCAATCTTCTTGGAACAACCGGTTTGAACCTGTTTTGAACATTGATAAACTGGTTTAAACACGTTCGAGCCAAAAATAATCAGTTTATTCCAAATGTAACCGGTTAGAACCGGTTGATAACAGTCCAACCTGATCCGTCTAATACAGGTGAAACCCTGTACAAAACACAATGTATTCATACAATCTACCTTAAATACACTGGTTTTAACCGAGTCTAAATCAGAATATACTGGTATGATCAGGTTTTTGCCGAATGGAACCTATCTGATCTAGATTGAACCGATTTGGACCTGTTAAAACAGGTCAGAACCTATTCAGAACAGCCCTTCTCCATCAAATTACCTTGACATAAATTAAATTGATCCGGATTTGAACCAAGATGTAACCGGTTTAATCCCGTTTAAAATTTTGAAACTTTTCAATCCCTGTCGAATACACAATGTATACATCATATATATTTATAATGAACATGTTTGAACCTGTCTTGAACTAGGATAAATTGGTTTGAGCCGGTTAGATCCCGATTGGTCCGGTTTGAACCGGTTAAAGAGGTCAACACCTGTAAATTAAGACTTATTACAAAAATCGAATTGTGAAATACATGTTTGAACCGGACCTGTACCATGATAAATTGGCTTGAAACGTTTTCTGCTGGTAGGAAGCTGTTGGATCCGGACTGAACCTGTCTGAACCGGTAAAAGGATGTAAAAACCTGACCAATTTATCAATAAAATCTACTTTTTAAAAGACTGGTTTGATTCGGTTGTGAACCAGTACGATGGGGTGTGAACGGTGTTGTTTCGGATGGAACCGGTTCGATCCGGATTGAACTGGTTTGAACCGGTTAAAATCTCTCAAAACGGGTCCAATATAACCTATATCAATAAACTCCACTGTTTAGTTGCTCCACTGTCTATGAATGCTCTCCTCCTCGCAGATCCAACATTGTAGTTTGAATTGCTGATCCTTTTAAATGGAAGTATCTCATTTAATGTGTTGAGCAACGCCACTCCGTCAGCTTCAGCTCCAGGTGGTCGTATACTAAGTACATTACCTAGTACTGCAAAACATATTAACAAAAGTGGAAAAAGATTGTCTCAAACTAAAGAGGCATCAGCTTCAGCATTATCTCCATGTGCAATAGTTAAGCCAGTATGAATTCATTAATTTTTAAGATCACCTCCATTACCCGTGTTTGTGAACCAAAACATATTAAATGCAGCTGATCTAGAAGAATCATCACTAAACGATATCAAGTTGAATACTGTGCAATCTGCTGGTTAGATGCTTAGAAATATCCTCATTTGTTCGACCAGCAACTTGATAACGTGAGCTCTTGAAGAGACACATACCATTATTTTGTAATGGTATTGCTGTTACAGCTGGGTAATCACAGGCACAAACTGTTCCTAATTTGCCTTAGTACCTCAATTAAAGATTTGTGTTGCAGCAGATACATTATCTTCGTATTTATTGCTAGGATCATTTGTGTTATCATCGAGATACTCAGTGTATTCAACGTAGTTGAGTTATAAAATACATCTATTTTACTGAAGTCGAGATACTCTCTTTTTGACATTTATTTTGTTGATTACACACATTTATTTAGTTCTTAGAGTGCATCTTACCACCATTAACTTCAAGGGCAATACCATCTGTTAGTAGTGATGAACGCGTAAGCACCGAATGGAGCAACTGGATTTGCCACATAAGAAAAATTGATTTCGATGTCGGTTGGTCAAGATAATCTTTCACTATCATTACTAACAGCGAAAAACTGGGTAGATTGTTGCGAACTCGCTTAGTGATATTTAAACATCATCACCAACATCCTGATACTTCTCCATTGATTCGAGTAACATTGTGTAAGGACGCGAAACATTAATCGTAGCTGTTGTGCAATTACAGTCTAGCTTTCTGTCGGGGTATCTCCTCGAGTTAATATTTGCATAAAAGTTAATAAGTTGAAATAAGAAAATATGGTTTTGTTTTGTTACTGAGGATCTATTCTACGTCCTTGTTTGAAGACAATAAAAATGTGTCTTGTTAGTTGATGATCTCAAACAGCTACATCGCAAATAAAGTATGTTAGTTAGCTCTGATAATTTGTTCCATTTGTATGTAGTGTAGTGATGTGCACTGTATTATGTTTTACAATCTACATATTGTTTCTTTAAATGTTCGCGTTTTTTATTTTTATTTTCTGTCAACTTTGATCAAGATGCGTGCTAAGTTTACCTCTTTAGAGGGTATAGATTGCTATTATGCAGTTACCAGTTTCTGTTTTTTTTTGTTAATCATATGTGTGAGTTTTATGTTTAGATTATTTACTTGCAATAAACCTTTATCTCAAGTGAATAGTATTTTGTAAATCTAAAATGTGTTCCTTGCTTGAGACAAATGTTAGCTTTAATTATCACACATAAATTCCTGTTCATATGTTAGGATAATGATATTAATGTGTTTTGGAGATCTACAATCAACTCGTCAGAACTACAATTAGAATATTAAATGTACTTAGTAAATAATGCAAACACTTTGCATTAGAATTAAGAATGCTATAATAAATAGATAATATCACTTCGACGCTTTGTTTCTGATTCAAAAGCAACAATTAATACCATTACTTATTTTTAATTTATCTAAATTAAGTAGAGTAATCATTCTTTTCCTGTACTAAGAGTTTTGCAATTTCTTTCAGAAGTTCTAAATAAGGCATCAAACTCTCTTTTCACATAGTCGTCATAAAACGGATGTTTGTAATCTTTCTAAACGAATAGACAACAGTGGTGTGCTTTCATATTATTTAAAAGTTATAAAGTTTCTAAAATGAAAAGCCCATAAATCGTACGTTTATCTGCTTATCTTATCTGCCATCAACTGCACTAAGTTCACCCAACATTTCGGGCTGCATAACCAGACTTTGATTGTGATTGCTGATTACGAAACATGTCATTGATGCATTATCCTAATGGGTTCCTTAGACTCCATATATTCCACCAGAAAATTGGCGAGTATTGCATCAAACGAATGGGACTGCCATCTTAACAGTCGCTGCTGTTAAGCTTCCACCTCGTATTAAAATACGTTAGTTTTCCAATAGTAGTATTGGAAATAATGTTGCGAGTTTGAGTTATAAGTTTGTATGTTAATTATGCATTTTCAAATAGTGTGTGCTATTAAAATGTGACGCATGACCTCCAGTTCTCATTTATGGTTATTAATAAGTATAATGTTATTTTTATACATAATTAACACTGCAGCTGAAAGCTATTGGTTTTCGTATGGAGAGAACAGTAAGACGTATATTACATGTAATGGTATACTTTATAATATGATTCCATACTATAATGTTGATAACATTATGTCTGGAGACTGCATGGAATAACAAGGAACTTTATCTGGATCTGTGTCTTTTGCAAGCGAATAATTGTGTGTGTGTAGCATAGTTATGAAAGTATCCTAAACCTTACTAAGACCAAAAGAGGTCATTGTATCAGTGTGTGTGTGTGTTTGTGTGTGTGTGTTTGTGTGTGTGTGTGTGATGATTTGGATTTTTAACGTAGCTTATCGCTACGATGTCTGCAGTGTGGAAGTTTATAGTGATGTCTTATACTGGGGCATCGTGCCACGTATATGTAGCATGATGTCCCACTGTCACATTTTCCTGACACCAGGCAGACCATTCTTAACACTTACCTCTTAATGCTGAGCGCCAAGCGAGGCAGCTGTTATTACCTATTTTGTAAGTCTTTGGTATGACTCGGATGGGATTTGAACCCACGATTTCCCGCTTCCGTGGCTTACGCTCTAACCACTTGTGACCGGTACAGTTGGTTATTGTATCAAATGTTGTGAATATTTAGAAGCAATCCCATAAAATAGTCATGCTTGAGAAGCTACAGTTCTCCAGACCTGTTACGATCTGATTACGGTTTAAGCAAAGAAGTGGATGACATAAGACAAGTAACTAAGGATACCTCTTATAAGTGTATTAAAAAGGATAACACATGATCAGATACATTTAGTTGCAACTAACAAGAACAGTTAGAGTCTGCGAATTGTATTGTCCTTAGGATTTAACATTGTTCAGATATGTATAGGTCGAAGATTTATACCATCTTGTCATACCAAAAAAATATTTATTAGAAAGAACACTTATAAGTATGTAATTATATAAACTCTTAAACGTATTTAATTAAAAAAACATTTATAAACTCTACGAAACTACTCTTTCTCGTATATTCATTTAAAGAGGGGTTGCAGAGTTAGTCGTTTGGTATATTCAGTGTGCTTATTCCTGTGTACAAACACTCCTTTCTCGTATATTCATTTAAAGAGGGGTTGCAGAGTTAGTCGTTTGGTATATTCAGTGTGCTTATTCCTGTGTACAAACACTCCTTCATCATATGAAAGCTGTCATGACAAAAATTATCACAATGACCATACTGGTTGCAAGTGTCATCCTACCATTTTTGCTGTCATTCCCGGTGTTGCCTGCACCCACGCTACCATTACCTACACCACTGATAGATCCTTCATTTGTTGTACCACTACCGATGTCAGTATCACATGTGGAACAACTAACATTGCTAATAACATTGTTTCCACCTGTGCTATTACCACCGCTGCCTTTATAAGCGGTATTACTTTTGTCTACATTACTCTCAGTCCTACCACCACTGGTTTCCCTATTAGTAGGGCTATAAGTAGCTATTAGAAGGAATATTACTGCTAAATCCACCATAGGTCGTAACGATGTATGCACCAATGGTAGTGCTACCACTGTTGGCTGCCAAAGTAGCACGAGTAGTACTGCTGAATCCACCACTGGTTATAACGCTGTATGCACCTCTGGTAGCTCTACTACTCCTGGTTCCACTAGTAGAAGTAACACTTCTGCTGCCACCGCCATGAGTATCAGTATTACCGCTGCTGCTACCTTCGCTGAAAGGTACACCACTGGTGGTACCACCACTGTCAACAACACCAACACTTGTTGCTTGTGTGTTCCCATGGTCTTTAGTTGTTTGGAGAGAAATGAGAAACACAGGTATCAAATTTAGTTTTTAAATATTTATCAGTAGTAACTCCTTACTTCTGCCAAAAATTAATGTCGATATAAATCTTTATTTACTACGAGCATTTAACGACTGGAAACAAAACAACAGACAGACCGGAGCCTGACATTTAAAATATCTAGTTAGACTGAAGAGTATATTAAATATAATTCACCGTCTACAATACGAAATTATATCCAGTCTTACGCGATAGGGTAGTAATGGCTGAAATTAAGTTTAGTATTTGTAAAGGCACATTGTACTCACCGAAGCCAAAGAATACAAATACTGCAAGGCAAAGAATACAAATACTGCTAGGCAAAGAATGAATCGTAGCTTTATAAGAAAGAAAGTGAATTGTCCAGAACATCACAATTGTGTATATTGCATTTTAATTTTATATACAATGAAATCACCAATATATACAGGTAACAATTGTATAGATTTATCATGGAACAAGAAGAGTATCAAACATTTCCTTTCAATCCTGGTCACACATTGGGAAATAATTATAACCTTTCTATTTATAGGTAATTTAGTAGATATTTGCCTATGAAGAGATGCGATGTGCGAAAAGATTCTTGACTTAAAGCTGCACTGAAATAAAATGCCATCGAATGGTCAACATTTTTATGAAATAATTAAACTATGCTGCGTGAAACACACGATAGGTCTCATATCATCGGTTAGAAAAATTTAAATGCACTTTAAATATCTTACAACGCTTTGTGTCAAATACAACTCTAAAAAGGATTATGCACAAGCGTTAAAATATAATAAACAATTTACTTTTTTCAATCTAAACGTAATGCATACTATATTACTTTTGTTTCAAATTAAAATAATTGTCAAGAAATGCATATCGATACGGAATAGATCTTTGTCAAAGGTGACATTTTACATCTCTTTTAATTGTGACATGATCTTCTTTTATTTTCTAGCACTGGGTTAGTGGATGAACATTATGTCCCATGCGCTATCTTGCATGTCATAAGAGCAAACCGAGGGTGGCAGGTCTCAGTGATTCGTATATATATATATATATATATATATATATATATATATATATATATATATATATATATATATATATATATATATATATATGTCTGTGAAATCGTTTAGTGAATATCCTTTTATTTATTAATGCCACTATAGGAAACTAGAAATAATTGCAAAAGTTAAATGACAGAAGAAAAACCTTACATACATATTTTTATTCAAGAGCCAACAAATGAAGGAAAATCATGTAAATTTCTTCAGTCTATTACCAAGTTTAAATATAGTTTTTGAATTTTCTTATTCTGCTTCTAAACGTAATATCTAAAAATTGTACAACTCAACAAAATAAATATAAAACAAATTGCTAAAATATCACGACAACAAACCATAACATAGCTTGAGATGAATTGTTATGTTAAAATATTGATCTGGATTATGTTCTCTGGAGAAAGTTTCGTTAGAATTATTAATGGCAGGTAATACCAACATAATTCGTTCAACAGTACTTTAACAAATACAAATTTTAGTTAGTCTTTTAAAGTCATAAGTTCAGCAGGGCTCTGTTTGTGAAATGACGGAAATAATATATTTACAGTCCTAGCATAAACTGTTGACCGACCTTATGTATGTAAGTTATTGTGTTGAGATATAACCGTTACTCTCTGGTGATAAGTATGTTTATTTCGACAATTAATTGATTTTGTCCTTATATATATTGTACCTTATATCGCACTTGGTTGACTGATAGAAAGGTTGAATATTATTGTTGATTTTCTGAATAAAGTAAACATAAACACTCTCTTGCTCTTCTACTTAGTATTTATAATTTTAAAAAGAATTGAAATATCAATAAACGCCATTGAGATTATTAATTCGTCCCGATCCTTGTGTATTTCCACTAGTATAAAATTTTATCTGGTTCAGATTGAAAGTAATGTCAGGTGGTACCTGTAAAATACATTGTATGCAAAAATACAGTATTTACGTTATTACTCAAAATAGTATGATATACGGAGGAGCGTTCCCTAAAGTGGTTGTATCCCTATAGATCCTAGTCGTCTAGGTGCACGTGTTTATAATAAACTTCGTTACGTCACATGGTTACTGCAAACTGCAAAATTAACAGACTTAGTGACATGAAAATATATTTGGATTAAAAGTTGAGTACCCTTATGAAGAAAATTTCATTTGCTTTCTTTGGTTAAAGAAAACATATTTCTTACCCTAACATTTACATCATATCCTGGTTCAGTTTGGTAATGCAATTCGCATTTGCGTTATCAATCTTTCTTCCGATTTCAGAACTTATCAACAAACTGAAGAAAATTTGAAAGTGACTAGTTGTTATAAATAATATTGGGGCAAAATAAATGTTCCTCTTTTTGCATTCCATTCGGTCTCTTACTTCCAAATTTCCCAGCAAATATTTTAAATGTACTAGCTGCTTTGTAAAATTTTAAGATTACCTCGTAAATATGAATCAAATTACAATATGAGCATAAAACAGATAAATACCTTGTCATCCGGCAGTTCCGGCCAGCTGTTGAGGTTTGTTATCTCCTGACGCCACTTAAATAAACTTGCGTCACCACAGCTACCAGTGTCAACAAATAAGCAAAACGCATTAAAATAGTTTTGCAAAATTAATCATTCGGTTACTCGTGATAGAATACCCCTTAGTGAAGCCAATTTATAATCTAAATGGATAAGCCATATTGATTAATTTTTAGGTATTATACTAGAGATACTGCATGTTGCGACTGGTTATATGTAGGGCGGTTGGGGTAGTGTGTCTAACAAAGTATGCATACACGCCAATGACCATAACTTCGATTACAAACTGAATGTAATGTAGGCTTCAAGGGAGGGGCTTGGATATGAATAAACCATATTGATTAATTGTGCGGTATTATACTAGAGATACTGCATGCTGCAACTTGTTATATGTAGGGCGGCTGGGGCAGTGTGTCTTAAAAAGTATGCATACACGCCAGTGACCATAACTTAGATTACGAACTGAATGTAATGCAGACTTCAAGGATGGGGTTTTAAAAAAGGTTAAGTTAGGCATGTTCCCACTACTTCAATTTCTCAGTTAAGTCATGCGGTAAACATAGTGCTCGACAACGAAGCTGACTTTTTCTATTCAAAGATTTTTGAAGAACTTCTTTTCTCACTAACAGATAAAACAATGCATATATTGTGGCAGCGGAGAAGTCGATCCCACATATATTAAAAAGGTTACGTTTACTAAACTAATGATTCTTGCAAAATTGAAATACTTACGCTAATAACATCGAACCGAACCTATAACTAACTGAGAGTCTTACTGGTTAGTTAATTTTGTTACTGTTTTTAGTCGTCGTAGGTTTTTATTATTATTAAGCGCGTTAGTTTATCCGACATGACACTTATTCGTTGTCTGCTGTGAATTATACCATTAGTATTTATATCATTAACATGGCATAACTAGACTAGCTTGACAGCGACTAGAAGCAATTAAGCAATTGTACCAGGTTATGATTCTGTCAGAAGAAAATTATAAGGACGTTCGACTTCTCAAGTGCATTTTGCAGAGAGTTCTCAACAATTATTCAGACCTGTTACTGAAACAAGTAAACCTATTCTTCCTCAACTTTAAACGATAGCTAAACAATTTGAAGAAACATCATATATTACCAGCATACAGCTTTGGGCTGACACAAGTCGAATCGACACAACAAATGCATCGCGTAAAGGATACTACAATGCGGTAAATCGGACGTATGATCAATATGAAGAACGAAAAAAAAGCAAAAACTAGAACAACAACAACTAAAGTAAGAACAAAAACCGCGGAAAATACAAGAGAAGGTAATTCTTTCATCTTATTCAAAACTTAATTGATAAATTTAAAACTGGAACTTATGAAAAAGTTTAAAATATGAATTATGCTCAATTAGCTACCAGAATATTATGGTTTGCATGTGACTGATCCTCGTAAGATGATCTTTAGAATTTGTCATAATAAGGGTACAAGGTAAAACGTTTTCGGCAATGAAATATAGATCAGCACGGTTAAATTGACGAAAACCACCGCCAGTAAAATTACCAAGCACTAAAGTGATGCCTGCAAATGTTAGTAAAGTAATAAATCAAACAGCAAAAAAAATAAGTAGCAGAGTTTGCACTAGATTCACTGCGTCCAGAAGCAGAACAAAATATTACTGTTAATCTGATAGCATGAAGTGGTCTTCGTGCCAGACGATCATGATTTATATCATGGCAATTATACTAAAGATGTTTAAATGTGTATCTGATTCAGCATTCGACATGGACGCACCGGTTCTCAAAGATAAATCCGTGCGCAATTATCAGTATTATTATTATGAAGCAAGACAAGAAACTAATTAGCGTGGAGGTATCGAACTTCAAGATACAAGTAGATATTTCTTTCCCGCCGAAACATTTATTGTTGTAGAATGTGAAATTATAAAAAGAGACGATACTGAATGTAACGCCGCTGACAAAATAGTTTTGTTTCTAACATAGGTATGGCGTTGTTTGACATTATATATATATATATATATATATATATATATATATATATATATATATATATATATATACATATTCAAAAAGACGTTGAAGTTGCTACAATATTAATAGGTTTAGCAAGATATTTTGATGATTATACAATATCAGCTGGTCCAACAATGATGTTTGCTAAAGACACTTCTGACTTTCCAGAATAAATAAACTTAAATATAGGCAACGCCAGAAACGCTGCAAGAGATGCACACACACCCCCAGTAATATCAGCGAATGTAAATTACAATTTTCGATTTGTAACACTTTGAACAATGTTGAACAATAAAGATTTTCATGCGCAATTATGTTGCTACATAAATATTACACTCTTTTACGGATCAAAGCTGTAAATCCATATAACGATGGTTGATAGTAGCTACAGATAGTGTTCACGGTAATATTAATGGTTTATTTACATGGCAGATATCATCACAGCAGGGTGTTTGAACACGTCGACATGTATTTATTAAGCTACAAAATGCTCAACGAGTGAACTCGCAAAAAGAAAGTCTTATGATATTTGACAAACTTAGAGTTAGTGAAGTTTCTTTAAGAATAAACGGACATTAAGAACCATCTGAAGTCATGTTGTTAAATTTTGAATTAAATCATGTAGCACGTGAATATTATCGTTTGATAACATGTATGGGACTTGATAAGAATATGGATATTAGTTTACAAATATCACAATTAGGTTTCACATATTTATATCAGATTTAATTTTGTTCCTTGAACATCTTGATTTATCCAGGCAATCTGTAGTTGAAGTTCATTTTCGAGCTCGCATACATAGAGACGCAAAAGCTGTACCTAATTACAGAGTAATTGCTGTTATACGCAGTGACGGATCAATGTTTCTTGAATTTGCTGACGAACAAAGGAGAGTCATTGATGCACGAGTAGAACATATGTAGGATTTTCCAAATTAGATCACTTTTTTTCCATATCATCATGTACATGTTACTCTGACTCTGAGTCAGATTTCAAATCTGCGAACCGCGCCAGTAAAAAATTCCGGAACCACAATAACGCCAGAAAACAGTCAAATTACAGGTGGTCAAAACAAGCTGTCACTGACAGAACGCCAGCGTAAAAAAAGAACATGATGCTAAACAAGACAAGACCGGAATACGAGTTACTCTATCTGTGGAGCTATTCCGTTATAACTAAATCAGATTGTATATTTCCACTTCTTGCAGCTATAACAGCGTGAATAGCCGCTGAATCCCCAGTTGTTGCAAAAGCTGCAGAGCTGGCGAGTTTCGGAACAGCGGCGGGTATGTAACTAAACAAAGCAACGGGAAAAGGAATTTTACAGGCTGAAAACCTAGAAAAAGATCACGCCAACAATATCTAGGAAGACGTCTAAGATTTCCGGCCCAATAATACGGAAAGGGTCTAAGACTACCAGGAACGTACGAAACAAAAACACAGCTGACAGAATATCGCATGAAATGTAAAATAATTCATTAACGATGATATATTCGAATTACTTAATCATCTTGCATATGTGGATCCAAACGAAGTGGTTGTAATTCAGGTTAAGCAAGGAAAATTAAAAACGAGTAATCTTTCATTGCAGGATATTATCGTCAGGATTAATGAAGAACCGTAAACAGCATAGCCGTGTTTGATAATTAAGTTCAAATTAAACCCGGTGTTCTTATGTTAACGATATATGATAATATTCAATCGCGATAATATTCAGGCTATATAATGACTGGTCCTTTTGTATGACTAATGATACAATTATTGGTTTTGGCGAACAAGAATCAAACGATGGCTCTGCAAGAAAGAGATATGTTGATGATTAAAACATCTCAGTTATGGACTCGTTAACAGCAACCAATACTGGAATGACCTTATTTATAATTGATTTTTTCCAATCATTTAAACACGTTCTTGAATTTTCGTAGAAACATAAATAGAGCCATTAATGAATATATTCGAAGTCCAGCAGTCGTTGCTATGACCTAATAAAGATCACTGACAACGATGTACATACTGTAGCTTCTGGACAAGTATTATAGTCACCGTCTAATACATTTATTAAACATCGCGCTGAGGTATCCGGGTTGTACAGGTTGTCAGTGATCGGTTTTGCAACATTCACAATATCCACCACAATATCACGGCGCAATCCACTAAATAATCTTCTGGATCTTTATTAGTACATTTAGATCAAAACAGGTTACATGCTATTTAAGCTAACTAATACTTGAAAATCCAAAATAAGTTTCGCAATTAGCATGGTTTGCATTTTTGCCTTTTCTTAATTAATATCGCTGACAAAATCCTAATGAAGCATAAAACTTGACAGATTAAAAAAGAGGATAATGTTCCTTAAAAAACGTAAACCAAAATACCCTGGCAACATATTTTCATTAATTAAAAAAAATTATTTATACAATTTCAAACTCTACCGATATACAGAATTATTTCCCTCGCGAGATAACTCTAACAGAGCTATGTATCCTTCACGAATATATCTAGCTTCATCTAACATATTCAACCAGTCTCTTTCATTAATATTTTCTAAGAAAGGCAGACTTTTGTATATTTCTGCGACGCGCTGAACTGAGCGTGGTGCAATATTAAAATATTTGCCGGCTGCATTTATCGATTTAAATATGTCTTCACCAGTCTCTAGTATTCATGGATCTAGTTGCCTTAGAGGAACGTTTTGATATTTTTTAGTTCCACCAAGTACAGAATTTTGACTGTGTAGTAGCTTGTAAATTGCGCAAATAAGTATTAAGTTTTTGCCATTGATGTGATCGATCACAAGACGGTCTTTGACTACTCCGTAATAACATTAGAATATAAATGTGACCCTGTCTTTGCTAATGAAGAAATTTCTATATTGATTAAAAATTCCAAATTAGGAATATTGACTGGTATTTACAACCTGTATTATATACGAACATATCATATAGCTGGTTATTTACGAAACATATTTACCTAATGATAAACAAATTTAGCACCAATACAATTTTCATCTTTGAACTGTGTAGATTATCGAGTAATGGAACATTTTACAAATGCAAATGATGGAAACGGATTAACGGATATAAGACGTAAGCAAATAAATGAATTGGCTGAATTAGGCAAGGATATCGGATCTACAATTAATGATGTATCTAAGTTAGTAAAAACATCAAAATTCAAATAATAGTTAAAACTATAAAAGGAGAGATTTCACACAATTGGAAACATTATAGATACGGATGAGCTCCAATAAACAGCATTGATCATAAAGCGCATGCTTGGACTAACGCAGTAGCAATATTTCCACGAAACGGAGCGATGTCATTTGATAAGGATTTATTTGATTTTATTACGAAAATAAGTAAACACGATCCTGTATCAGAATGGTTATTTCGAAGTTCACCCGATGATGAAAAATATGATTAATTTGTAACATCCAACGGCGAAATGCACCGTCTAGAATCTCTCCAGGAAGAAACGAAAAATCTTGCGCGGAAAGTTCCAACTGACAATTATGAACAATTAATAAATAATTATTTTACAGTTCCATCATTTACTGCTCACTTTATCAGAGATAGGAATTCGTGGAAGCCAACACGGTTTGAATTTCTTGAAGATGTTAGACTCAGCTGTGTCAAATATGGTCACAGTGGATCATGGAACACTAATTATGATTACACCGACGGATTTTACGTGCATATGACACCGTGTAATCCAGAAGGTTTTCTTGGTTACGGACGGAGATTGTTCTATGTATTTTGCGCGGTTTGGGCACTCTACATACGAGATGACCAGAGTATCGATATATGGACTTTTAACAGACTTTGACATGACTAGATTTGCTTGTATCGAATCATTTGACTTGGTTGAGAATGTGCACCAGATTTGGTGTGTTGTGTCTGGTTTGGTAGACACTTTTCAGAAAACAAATACTCACCAATTGTTGTATTACGATCTATGCTTGATTTTAAAATTCTGATATCGTTGTCGGTCAGTGAAACAATTATATAATATCACAAGCAGACAGAAGTTTGGTAACCACAACTATTGGAACCTGACGTCGATAATGTCATCAACGAGATAATAAAAAATTGTCTTCATCTCGAGTTTACTGGATTTTCATTACTAAACGGAAACAAAATATAACAACGAAGAAAAAAAATCGCTAAGGATCGTGGCAGAACAATGAACGATAAATTTACTGCAGATGGATCATAAACGACGTTGTACAAGATTAATTATAGATGATGCTGAAATCGATTTTATAGTTGATGATACCTCATGCAAGAATACTTGCATAGGTAAAGAAACAGCTCTTTTGTCAAATGGAAGTAAATTAGGTACAATTTTAAGTTATATCGATGGAGAAAATCCGCAGTTTACACATTTAAGGTCGTCAATGCTCGCTTAATTTTCACTAAATCTATTATCGATGATAAATAGATTTCCTGACAAGGCAGTCAGAGTTGCCACGGACTGGTTTTGTATCTCGAGAAAAAATTCAAACACACTGACGTTTGCAGGAATTGATAAATAAACGGGTTGGGGAAGACGGAGAATAAAAATTAGAAATGTTACACGGTTATACGGAATCCGCTGATGTTCCTGTCAAAGATATTTATCGTAAATCAATATTACCTCGACAAATATCTTAAGCGCCATCAGTAGATGATCCAGTATCCATACATAAGACTGTTTATCTAAACGGACCTGGATGTCTAATTATTTCGACAGAGTTCAGAATTAGTTGTGATAACACCGACACAGACTTGCGAGAGAATGAAAGAAAGTGTTGTAAAATCATGTACTCATCACAGCTTCTTTCGGAACAATGGTGATAAATGAACTCCTGAAAGAATGGGTGAGAAATATTCACATAAAATAATAATCTGGAATGAAATATGCACCGTTTTATTAGATGTGTTAAAAATGTTACTTGATTGGTTATTGTTAAAGAATACCGCGGTGATAATGTCTGGTGATCACGGTCAACAACCACCGTTTGTTGGAGTGTCTCCGCATGAATGGCCCCAAACGTGTGTAGATTATTACGAGGAGATAACTGATGGCCATAGTGAACTTGATCGAAAATTAAGACAGTTTAAGAAATCAATTACATTACAGTTGAATAAATACCAGTGCGAAATAATGCGTGAAATAATTTCAGAAACTTATATGAACTATTTTTGGGATAGATGACGACCAAACGATTTGATAGTGGCAAGTAGAAATATCGTTCATTATACACTTCAGCAGCACTTATTTCAGTTGAACAACGAGACGTTTTTAAATCTACCCGTACCGTTGTGTTACAGACCAGGTGATACACGACGTAATATCGACGTTGATAAACCAGGACAGGCTGAACAACAAAGCTTGTATTAAATGATGTTGTCTCAGTTGATATCCGAGCTGTTGAGGATGTACTGAAAACAGATATTTATGGACATATCTAGAGAAATGATTACCAAACTCGCACATTCAATGTTTATTTCGGCCACAAAAATACCCTACATATTTCGATTTGACCTTAGACAAAGCTCGTTACACACTGGGAATCAATATCAAAAATTGTTTAAAAACATGGTGAAAATACCATGTATAATTGCAGGCAACCTCATAGGTTAAGAGAGACCCGGCCCACTTCAAGAGATTCAGGCCCCTTTGCCCTGGTGACATTGCAATTGGGAATGCGAAACCAAGCGAATTAGCTATATGAAGATACAATAGACACCCAGGTTAACAACGAAGTATATTTATTATTCTTAGAATTGTTAATTTCGGAAACGCTTCTCGAACATATTTAGAGCTTGAGGTCTCGGTCAATATCAACCCTTCTGATTGGACCTGCATAGTTGTAATGAACAAAAATATATTGAGGTATTTTTGGCTCCAGGAACCAAACATTGTTTTTAAATCTGTGAAAGAAATAGTGGAACACGCCATAAAAGCAAATAAAGCCTTTAGATAAATAAACTTCCATTTTCATGCACTCGTTTCTTTTATACGAACGTTCTATTTCTATCTCACATGTTTTGCGCGACAAAGTGGCTTACCTGAATTAATTTTCTATAGGACCAAACTTAGTGAAACGAATAGAACTACTTTCCAGAAGTCTAAACTTATGAACTTGTCTAAATTTGTAAAAAACATTATGGGGGTGTGATTGCATGCGCGACTAATGTAAACAAAAACTGTCTTTGAATTAATAATGTTTTAAATTTTGTGTCGCTTCTGTCGCTAGTTATTTATGCTCTTTCTTTAATCTGAATTTGTTACAACGAGTGACGCAACCTACATACAGTGTTTGTTGTTTTCCTTAACTTATAACACTTTATATGTATATTGCTTATTGTATATCTGGACTTGACGTATATATATATATATATATATATATATATATATATATATATATATATATATATATATATATATATATATATATATATATATACATGAATGTTGCTTACTTTATATCAGAAATCGACGCTTATTTACAATACACGTTTGTATTAATTTTCTTTATCTAAACTTTTTTTAAAAAAAAACAACTTCATTTAGTGCTACATTGTAACGTTTGTTTCTGACATTGCTGAACACAATACATTTGTTTTATTACTGAATTTAATATGCCTATGAATGTATACACTGCTTCATATATGTTCATTAATTATGTACATTCCAAACAAACAATATATATATATATATATATATATATATATATATATATATATATATATATATATTCTCTCTCTCTCTCTCTCTCTCTCTCTCTCTCTGCCTTTTAGACAAAAATCTAACATAGCTTTTTTATCGTTTTCTGAATCATAATATAGGACTATTATCCCATGCAAGGTTAATCATAAACACCTGATATTTGCTATTTTAGAAGTGAAAGTATGACAAATAAATATTTGAAATTTTGCCCGAATTCTAGCCGTGTTAAGTAACAGAAAAAAAGTCATATAAAGAAACGTGCAAATTAAAGACATAAATTTTGTCCTTTTAAAATATGTCCTCTCGTTAATGTCAAGACTTCGCTGAACCTCAAACCATGAGCTGTGTTGATTATGTGACAATACTATCATATATTTGCGTATGTAGATAGTTTTTCGCAAATCACATCAATGATATACAATCATGATATTGAAATATACTCTTCTAAGCTTTTATAATATTTTGCAACATCACATGAGTAATATAATCATGATATTAAATATTCGTATTTAGTTTTGAAGATATAACATGACTGATTTACAATCAAAAAAGTATCTGATGAACTTAATATATGTACTGAAATAGAGCCATTACATTGTAATAGCTACAGCAGCAAGAAAAGCAAAACTTTTGATGGTGATCAAATCAATTTCTGTCATATGGATGATATAGATGACGATATAGACAAAAATAGCTGGTGTATATTACACAAACGTATTAAACTATTTCAATCAGTAATATAGATTTAATATTGGTTTTCGGTTTACAAGATTATTTTTTAACACTTATTCGCGTTTATTTTTTCTCTCAATACAAATATGTAAGAAATGCATTACAAGGGAAGATTGCCATCTTTTAGACTTAGGAACACGTCTGAAAACCTTCACAAAGGTTATAAATTATTCATCGAAACATCTCCGTAAATACAATACGTGTGAAAACGAAAGTAGAGAATTAAACCGACCTTTCTCTAGTGTGTTGATCCTGTCGCTCATCTGTTTGAATTCAGGAAAGATCTCTAGGACAGAAGAAATCTCACGTGTTGTCTCGTCACTATAAACGACATCTAAGAACATCGGCAGAAGAACCAGGATAACAACGGACAAATTCATGGTTCGTGCTTGATTTAATATTTATTAGCGGTATACCTATTGTGTTGATACACTCAATTCATTGAGTATATAACAGTTAATGCAGTAGAGCAGTTTGAGGACGAGAAAAATTATACCGATATTGTAAACGTCCTATATAAGCGCTGACTATTCCATTATGGCAATCAGATTTAGTTACCACCGCCTAATTTTAATAAGCGGATGTAATTTGGGACTTATGTTTTTTCTCATGCTTATTATTAGCGAAAGCCACATCAAATATGGCGTATCATCCGATGGATTTTTAGCAAATGTTGAAGATAAAAGTAGTGGGGCACCCTGGCGACAATATGTATCTCAGTCAAAAAGGTCGTGAGCAACGCTGGTGACAATCTGAATTGGTACTGTAGATTGGTAACAATGTTGCAACAATGTTACAAAAATGGTAGGAACAGGTGTGCACTGGGCTAACCTCAGTGGGGAGTAGAGATAAACTAACAATATGTATAGAGTGATAGAACACATCCATTAATTCAATAATATACAGTAAAAAATATTTCATATTAGTTTGTGGGTTGAGGCAAGGAAAGCAAATCTTTTCGAGACCTATGAGTTCCCCTGAAAAGGGCATTTGCGTTCTTTGGGTTCTTCTTCTTCTATTTTCTCCCGTTGTACCACCAGCTACTAATTTCTGTCCAATTATTCCCTTCATCTTCTTCTTTTCATCCTCGGGAATCCTGTCAGTCAACACAGTACATTCATCACACAATCAAAGACCTTCATCAAACCTGCCACTCTCAAATATTGAGGGTGGATAAAACCTCTTATCTTCTCAACTTCTTTCTATAGCATATTTTCCATTAAATCCCTATCGACTTTCAGGTTGGCCACTTGGCTAGTTACTTTGTCTTTGGTATCTGGATAATTCTATTCTATTTCAAGCCTTTGGAAGGTTGAGTTGATATATGTCAAGCACGGAAGTGAAGGAAAACATCCCCAACACTCACTTCACATATGATATACTATCCACATAGAAGGGAAGGAAAAAATCTATTATCCACACCAAAGAGAAGGAAAACAAACTAAAAATATACTTTCAAAAACCCCAAGATCTACTATCTACACAGAGGGGAAGGAAAACAAGCCACAAGAAATACTATTAAAAACTCCAAAAAATCTACTATCTACACAGAACGGTGTATTTATGGGTGACGCAAATCCAACCAGGGTATAATTCATAACAAGTTTGGGAACCAGGGCTTTTCTTCCTAGTCCTAACAGTCTGATATGCGAATTTGGAACTAAGACGTGTCAGCAACTACTTTAAGGACTTAAACATCTACGTAAATATAGGTATGTGAGTTTTTAATTTATTGTGTATACGTTATAACTATTGTAGCACCACACGCTGCATATTTTCTATGTAGCTTCAGTTTCCGTCTCATAATTCAAATATTTTATATTCTTGTTTGTGACTTAGCAAGAAATTTATATTAAAAATATAAAGTTTTAGTTTTAAGAAACGTTTTGTGCCGTAGGATTCTTTGTGGGCACGATTCGGTTAACCTCTGAACTTGTGCATTGTTTTGTAGTTATTATGCCGATAATATAATCTATATAGCTTACTCTAAATAACGTCATTAGGTTTTATCGTGTATGCCCGTGTTATTTATAGTATACGGTATCAGATGTATTTTCAGCTGACCAGATTGATTCGTGGCGGAGGGATCAGCTGGAGAGATGACCAGAGTGATTAGATTTATTGGAGTAATCGGAGTCGACGTGGAACAGCTGCAGAGCTAATCACAGAAGTATACCATAGCAGATGTGAAGCTAAACCATAGCAGCCGTAGAACTGTATAGTGTTGTTGATCGATTCGCGGGTGATCGGACGTTGCTGACTGAGATTTGTGGGCACTGATTACTTTATTGACCAAGCTGGAATACTGATGGCTTAATTCACCAATGTGACTGGTAGTCGAGTGTGCACGTGACGGAGTGTGTAACTCCATAAATGTAATAATTTTGCCGTGGACTAATTTTTAAAGGTTTGCAATCCCCAGAGAATTTTTGAGAATGTAATGACAATACTATATCTATCATTTTTGTGTACATACTTTCATTTTTTGAGTGAATACATTTTGATATAAGGATACAATTCTACATGTTTTACTGTTTGAGTAAAATACATCAACCTATTCGTTGTGAAACCACTGCAGATCACTACACACAATTTAATTATAATTGCACATTCCAGTCATTCGTTATTAAACACCATATATCTTATATCTTAAATGTTTTCAGCATGTTTTTATGTTTTCCTATTTCATTGTTTTTGTCATTTGTAGTTCTGTAGTGAAGTCATATCATTATTGATGGTGTAAAGCGCTTAGAGCTTCGAAAGATTAGGCGCTATACAAAGTCCTCATTATTATTATTATTATTATTATTATTATTATTATTATTATTATTATTATTATTATTATATGTATCACCACCAAACGTGTTCTGTTGTAAATCCAAAATCCCAACCTGTTATTTTGATACAATAAAAGAATTAGGTAAATGGAATACCACTGTGCATCTTTCCAGCGAACATCTGAATAATAATGTTTATTCTCCATGAAAGACTTTAGATTATGTAGTGACATATCTTGTAGTACGGCGTACACTGTGTCAATTTGAGAAGAATATGCTGAAAAAAATACGTGATCGTCGTAACCTTTCAGTAAACATAGTTATTGTCAAAAAGATTGACTCTATCTTAATATGATTTAAACTAACATTTAATAAACACGCATCTAGGAAATGTAAATAACATTAATTTAGCGGATTTCCATTTTTCAAAATGAAACGGGGATCTGAGGTTACAAGATGTGTTCACGTGATAAGACTAACATTTCAGACCTCTCTTATGTCTTAAATATACACAAATTACTAGCTTTGCAATCTTTTCCTAACGCAAAATGCACGATAAGCATGATATCTGAGACATACCATCTTCACAGAACCGATTTTTTAATTGACGTCTTTGACATTGACCAGTATACACAGCATATTTCGAACACAACATTTGGAAATGTTTCATGGATATACGTCCGTGTCCAGAATTAGTGACAAAACGTTGACCTTTGTAATAAATGTTATTTGCAATGAATTTTATTTGAACATCAAAACAATCAATTGCGCTTTTACGGTTGAGGTGTGATATTTTGTATGTACACAAAACTTATTTTAAAACGTACTTACCAATTTCTGATTTTGTGTGTGGCTAATTTGTAACGATATTTCTAGCTTTTGAGTAGTATTGGCCCAGTAAGTTTATCACAATTATTAGTGCATATATGGGCCACTGTTCATAAACAGATTCCTAACCAAAACCGAAATAAAGTTGAAACATTCAATTGTATAAGAATTAAAAGTCAAATGAGCAATTATGACCTCCGGTGGTTAGAGGATGAATTGTTCACCCTGGTGATGAGTTTTATAAATATAATGATCAATATACGGCTTCCCACATGAGAGCACATTAGTAACAGAAAAAGGAACAGTAAATCAAATTCGAAGTATTAGATCATTTGTGATATTAATGTTAGGCTGCTATTTGCATAAAACAAATTATATTACGGTTTCTACATAAATAGCTAAAGCACAAAATACGTTTAGGTGTCAATGTTTATATTTCAACTTAGATCGTACGACGGAACAAGATTTCAGCAAATGTTGTTGACTAAATTATGCAGTTTGTAAAGATGGTCTTTGTCTGATATCCAGCGATTTGTTGGTGAAAATGTATAGCTTAGTAAAGGTTATACTAAGATATTACTGCATGTATCCAATTAATTTAAACAAACCTTAAATTATACTCTAAATTATACTCTAAATAAATATAAGGTAATAACAGAAGATGATATACCGATTGTAATGATAAGCGACAGAGAAACAGACATTAACGTATTAAGAATTATACGTACAGTATCGTGGTATCGAATGAGAATTATTAAGATAATTTAGAGTACATGAAACGAAACAAGCAAACAAGCTCGCGGTACACACTGTTACAGATTATTACACACACACACACACACACACACACACACATAAACACAAAAACAAAAGTTTATCATGATAACGTTGCGCGCGTAAATTACGTTTATAAATGGATTGACTAACTAGTTAGTAGATTAGTTAAAAGGATCGATCTCAACTTTTGTGTAAGTGGAAATTGTTAATCGGTAGAATTGCAAATACTCGCTAATTAATGGAATAAATATCAAAATGACATAATGGGCTAATGAAGAAATAAGATGATATTAAAAGCCATACAACTTATACCAGTCAATTTTCATTGCTCTATGTTATCTCTCAATTATTCAACCACAGTTTTGATCATTTGTGCACACCGTTCAAAATTAACAATCTTTTTTTTTTACCACACAGTGACTATACTTATTTATATCGCATAGACATCTCATTATTCAAACTTGTTAGGGACTTAATACCTGTACACTTTACACTATGTTAAATTCGATATTTAACATAGTTAAATAGTTAGTTATAACTGGACCAGATTTGAATTAAGTACGCAATCACGACGTTGCGGGCTGTACGACATCCTTGGACTTAATAGTACCTCTCTTTTCTTGCCACAACTCGGACAGCTCCAAATGGCGGAGATGTGAAACTAATTTCCACTACCTCCACTTGTGCCATTGCACACCATTAACACACCTAATTGGCTGTTAGGGTTGAGTGTGTGTTGGGTCTATTTCCACTCACCCAGGGTCCTCCATTCAGGTTGATGGCTACTTAATAGCAATCCAGACCTGATGACAAAACTAAACAGTATTCTTTGAGTACATAAATGCCTGGGGGAAGCGGTACCATTCTTGCCCCCCAGGAGTAATAAAATATCCAGCTTTACTTGAAACTTAAAACAGTGCCACAAATCCCTAGTGGGCGATGCAGCACTATAACTTAACTTCATGATCATCAGTTTTGAACCTTTCTAAACACTATTAAGGAATGCTTTCTCGGGTTGCATGCAGCTTTGCTAGAGTTTATTTCAATTGCATCAGAAGACAGGCTAGTATAAAATAAAGTTGTATAGTACATAATATTGCAAGCTCTGATTTTAATATATTGAATGATAGTTATGAGAAACCACGTAAAACACCAAATACAATGAATGTAATACGATATTTACCGAATTTAACAACTCGATGTGATTGAGTATGGCTAAGCATGCAGCATATAAACATATCAATCGGCTTCTTTTCATATCACTAAGTGAACGACATCCTATCGAAAAAGTCTAATTAAAATTCGATTTACATCATCTGCGAAAGAAATATATTTTTCAAATCCATTTGATAAGAGAGATAGCGACCGCTGGCTATTAAGTAGCCCTGGTTTTAAGTAAAATAATTTTGTTCACGACCATTAGCTCGGGCTATGAAGTAAAGCTTGTCTACCGTATATTTGTATACGCTTGTCTGCCTTATACTTTACGCATTATTTTAACGATGAGTGACTCTTCCATTTTTGTAGGATTTTGATACCAAACCATCTAGGTATTATTCGCACAATCTGGGGGACCAGTGAACCCATCTTTAAAGTAAAATATAGGCGACCAATGACATCAGCTTTTTTAAAACATTGTGGCTACATATGGACCAGAGTTTCAAATATGATTTAGCAACAGAAAGGCTGAGCCCACCAAATTTTCAGCGCGATTCAAGGGTTCCCCAACAGTAAAATGTCATAGAAACCCCCAATCGTCAAAATAACGGTTCCCAAAAAAATATTACAAAAAAAGGGCTGAGCCCATCAAATTTTCATCGCGATTAGGAGGGGGGGGTGGGGGTGGTTCCCCAACAACGCGATGACTTTTTTTTAGCCAAATATTCGATCGAGTCCAATTCGATAACGTGTTACAAACGTGTTATTGTAACAAACCCGTACGGGGTCGACTGAGCATGACTGAATTTTTTTTTAAATTTACTAAAATCCATCTCGGAACACCAGGACTGCCAGATATTTCGACATGTATGTGTATCAACACCGTTAAATACACATAATAAATTGCAATTATCACGAATTACTTTTAGAATTTGTGTGTATCTTTGAGTCAAAAAAAACATGTCAGCGTGTTTGTGACGACCTCGGGAAAATATCATCGCGGGATTTGTTTGTTTATCCAGCATTACATCGTCGTACACTATCATGTTGTTGATGGACACGTCGAGGTCGTCTACATGTGGCGCCTCGGCTACATCTGTGATAACTAACCAGATATTACAGACGCAAATATAACATCGTGATTAACGAACAGGACTATATAACTGGCATTTATCGAAAAAAGCAATTAGATAGTTAATTTTGCATATCCATATATAGATAAATAATGTTTGTATCTCATCCTGTTTATAACGATTACGAGGCATCTCGTGACGGAATCATACGACATCGGCGATTTAAGAAAAATATTGGTCACATTAGCAACATGGGTTATATGCAGATCAGTATTTCTGTTAACGGAAAAGCAAAATTATATCCATCTAGTAAATTTATTATCGAGTGCTACAACGGTGTAAATCCAAACCGGGATTAGTTGTTGATCATATTAATCGGAATCAACTCGATAACAGATTAGAAAATCTCCGTGTTGTGACTCAGCAACAAAATTGTCTTAACTCGGCGCCAAAAATTAAATCGCAACAACGACGATCTGTAATTGGTATAATGGATACCGAAGAGCGATATGTCCATTCGATATGTTCTGCAGGAAAATACTACGGTATTAATTCACGATCTATAAAATATGTCGCCGATGATATTTATCTCGGGGCATATTCAAAACGGTTTAATTGTTGGATCTTTTTTTTATATCAATGATATTGCATATAATTTATAAACAATTAGACAAAAGATTCGCTATAGGTATATGAACGACGAAAATATCGCACAGTTGGGTATCGAACTTGACAAACTTTCTCAATATGTGCCTGCCGGAAACAAATTTACAAGTGAATGGCTAGATCAAGAATATCTAGGTGTCACATCAATGAGAGACCAGGGAAAGCCATCTTACAGAAACAAATATAGAATAATAAAGATCCTCATTGAGGCACGTACAATTGTGCTAGTGAAACATAAAGATAAATTGCCGTTATTTGTCCCTTCAGGTAGAATAATTAAATCGATTGAAGAATCTCTCAAAGAAATTTATAACGAGCGTTCACAATTTAAATCCATCAATGAACAATTTGAGAAGATTCTGAATTCGCAAATGTAAATATATCATCGGATAAAAATTTCTCAAATATTAATTTCATTTGTGCACGGTCTACATGATCTCGCACCGCATTAATATCTGCACGGAACTTATTATATTTCGCTGTAACAAGTTTGAAACGCTTCTCCATCCTGTCCGCGATGATTTGTTTTCTTTGATACTGTTTTCAATATTATTAATTTTTTTTTAAGTTTAATTTTCTTATCGGTGGCATTTTCACAGCAAATTCGCATCAACTCAATTTCATCGTTGAGTTGTTTTTTTGTATTCGCGGCTGTTTCTCGCTGGGATTCAATCGACGCTTTTAACGTGTCAATTTCACGTCGCAACGCAGAATTTTCTTCAGCGAGGATACGTTTTTTTTCCATATATGCGTGTTACGCCGTAACATATTCAGTGGTATCCCCTCGTGTTACTGCCGATTGCGGAGTTTTTGACCATAATTTATATAATCGAGATAACCCGATTTTATGATCGCGGGCTACTTCACAGGGCCGTGAAATGCCTCTCAACGAGATAATTCGATTGACATCTTCGTCGGTTAAATATGTTGGTGATCGCATCTATACAAACAGGAAAAGATATCAAAAAAAATAATAATCAGACAATTCAGTCAGTTATTTCATTTAAATATATTGGTGATAATCACGGAAATCAGAAATTTCAGACAGTAATATCAGTTAGAAATAACGTTGATGTGAAAAAACATTGATGAAAAAAAAAAATTTCATTACAATTATAAATAATTTTGAAAATATAAATATTTTTTTTTATTTGCTGTGAAATATTTTTATTTTTTGTCGCATTTTTATTAGTTTTTGTAGTATTTTGGCGTATTTTTTTATGCATTTTTGTCGGTCTTGGTCGGGTCAAGTGGTCGATTTTTAATGTTCGCCGTAAGAAAAAAGCTGTTTCGGAAACTTATTAATGAAAATCAATTCAGTGATATATTTTTGAAAATCATTATGGATTTTCTCCAGCGAGAATTCTCAATAATGTAGCTTTGCTAATACAGTTACCAGCGTATTGTGTTATTTGATCATGAAAACATGTAATTGTGGCGATTCCGTTAATAGATAGCCGGCCACGTTGAAAATCTGTTAGCAAAAATTTATCATTACCGGATTCAGATATAATAAAATTAAAACTTGCGATTGAGTTTTTAGAACATTCTCTAACAGCATCGTACAATTTGACTTTGTCGTGGATGGTCACATTGGCGTGGCGATACATTTATTTGTAATTTCAATTTCAATTTCAATTTGCAATTTAGGATTTTACTTCGAGGGTTATTTGTAATTGTTCACCGCGAAGATCAATTACCGAGAAGTCCTGATCGGTTATACTAAAATTTATCCGTGTAATAAAATCATTTGCAACAGCCAAATATACCAAATTGGGCGGATTCATCACGATGAGAGACCCCGGAGACACATTTGGGGAAAATGTATATAAAATATAACCGGGAACCCCCCGTGAAGACTTTGATGTGTCAATGGAATAACTATCTAATATTATATCCGCGATGACATGTATCGCTATCGTCGATGTGATATTGGCAGGTTTTGGTGATCTGTGTCTGCCGGTTTTAAACGTTGAATTATTTGATTGTAAAATCTCCGTTGGTGGGTTGATATTTACTCACAACGCATGAATCTGGAAAAAATTCATCAATGAGACCCCGCAATGATTGTTTCAACGTTGGTACACACCAACCAGGGAATTTGTAAAATACTATATTGTCGTCGGTGCGAGAAAATACTTTTTTAAACTTTTCCCTGTTTGGGGTTTTGTCCTCATACACAAGGGAAAGAAATTTATCATTGATGTAATTCATATTCGCGATGATTTGATTTAGTTGTCGTTGTTGTTGTAAAATTGAACTTTTACGCGTTGTTATATCGAGAAGAAGTGATTGTTGAAAAGTTTCTCGTAGTTGTTGCAGCCGAGTTTGAAACTGTACGCGTTGATCGTTAAAATACTCGGTTATATTCTTTATTGAATACACATATGCACCGCGATCACCTAGCGCAAATCGATACACTAAATTACCATGTTGACGATATTCTTCACAAGAAATAATATCTGTTTCTATGCCATCAAATACCTCATATGAGTAGTTTTGATAAATATCTCTGTCGCGTAAAAAAACCAAAATCGTATACAAATTTCATTGCAGCGGGCGGATCTGGTATACTATCTGTGAAAAAATCAACCCACGCTGGTTCTGGTAATCGAGGATGAATAGCAGGAAGGTTCCCCAAACATGTGTGGGCGAGTTTAAAAGATTCATCATCGGGGTATTTTTCCCGTTGGGCTTCCACAGGTAGATCAGCGATGTCAACAACACCAGCGGGAAGCTCAGGCTAACCTAGCACCGATCTTATACTACTGTTATATATATCTACGGAATAGTTAGGTGAATTTATTTCTATCGACGTTGACAATAATGGTTCATGTGCGTGTATCTAAATGGGATATTTATCAGGTTCATCTTTAATTTCAATTTTATTTGGTCCGGTAATAGCCTCAATTCGTTCTATAATCTCCTTGCTGATATCTTCAATATCATATGCACCTGTTGGTAACAACAATGTGTGCCACTCAACGCTGCCATCAGGGCGATTTTTATATGAAAAAACAAAACTATTATTTGAGGGTTTACCACGAAATGGTTCCACTCGAATATTTGGCCAGCTATAATAACACCGTAGTTGTTTCAACGCGATTGTACTTGATGGTATTGGCTTAGGAAACTCTACTGTGAATTCCGGCAAATTTATTGTTATCGAAATTAACGTTGTTTTCACCGGTGTGGTATTTGTTGCAATTTGTTGGAGTATCGGGGGTGTCTCATGTTGTGACATTATTGTTATTGTTGTTGTTGTTTTCAATTTCCAATTTTAACAACGCAGATTTAAACACCGCGGTGATTGCAGAAAATTCCTCATCGGTAATTACTGTATCATCAAGTGACGTTGAAATCATCGATGACAACAACGAAGATGCATCTGACACAATTGTGTATTTTGATGAATATTCCCGTAGTTTTGTTTGTGAACGCGATGATATTTTTGCGGTAATTGCAGTTGTAACTCCTGCAAGGGTTGTAATCGCGAATAACGCAATTGGAACAGCAACCGGGGCTATCATTGTCCCTGAAGACAGTATAATACCAGCTCCGGCCATTACACCAGATACCGAATACACTGTAACGTAAATGACTGTAATTCTTCTGCGGTATTTTTTATTTTCATTGCATACTCTTCAGCGAGTGTTTTGAGTTTCATTGAAAATTCTTTGACCGTATCATAGCGATACCGCGATGATGAAATCATGTCATTTTAAATGTTCATCGTTGAATTAATCATCTCCAAGTACGGAATTTTCAAGTTCAGGTTCAGGTTCGGGTATACTTGTTACAAATTCCATAATCCACGATATTTTTTTTCTACCCACGTTATCTTCAACCGCTTGCATTGTAAGTTCTATACCGTTTGGATGATATTTAAATGTTACCACGTTGATACCTGTTGTAAAAATAGATTTATAAATAAGATTTCTACATGTTATTGTAAATTGATCATCAGATATTATTGTAAATCAGTAAATCCCCTTACTGTAATCCCTGCCAGAGAGAATACCCCAGAGTATTGTAGTATTGGCGTCTCTGATCCAATCCTTGATTCCATATCTGACCGTGTACACGATATTACGGAAACCATCTACGTGATGTGGAATTTTTACTTTATCGAGTCGTTTGACCATTTTTGGAAAATCATCTTTGATAGTGTCAATTGTTGTCTTTTGATCATCAATAGACGCTTTAATTTCAGCGAGAGACGGTGTAGTTACTACTTGGGATCCAAAGAACTTATTGATGACATTTCTACGAAATTGATTGTAATTTTTCACATGTTCGTCAAATTCTTTATCGTATTCGGCAAGTTTATCCGTGAACGTCGAAACAAGTGTTCCAGGTTTAATTTTACCATCTTGAAACAGCGCAATAGAGTTATCGGCGGCGTCACGTCTTCGTGTTAAAATGTCATCCAACGACATATTACTGGTTTGCAATTTACCCTGGCGATCCCCAAATACAACTATTTTGTTTGGGTCTACATCAACGAGATTTAGCGTCGTTGCGATACTATCTTGAACAGCTTTTTTCACATCGGTGCCGGTGATTTTTGAAATAGCATCACGAATAAGTTTTTTTACCATTGCGAATGTAACTTCGGACCGGCATTGTGATATCGATCTTCCATAAATATCTGCCATTTATATATTATGTTGCGTCTAAGTAAGTTTCATCGTGTATTCATGAACGGCTTTATGAGGTGGTAACGAACTTGTTGATAACGCTGTTAATGCGTTTAAAACCTCTCTGCCACATATTGGAGGATCAGTTAATTTCTGTGTGGGTAACGTTGAATACCAAATTGGTAAAAAAAATTGAGTTTTAGACAGATATTTAATAAATTCACGCGGTGGAGGTAACCCATACGAGTCAAAATAAATAACCCCCGACGGTGAAATCGCATAACACGTCCAATGTGTACCAGGTCCAGTGTGATCATCTAAATTAATTATCCCAGTTTCTGGGATTCTTGGTTGTGCTGGTAATTGATCCTTCATGAATACACCTCTGAAATGTTTTATTGGAAGTGCCGTTACAGCGTCGGCAAGATCAAAATTGGACATTGGAGTCACAGGTTCCTTTACATTGTGTATCGGGTGCGTCTGCTTCCGGGGAGTCTTAATCCCGTTCCCTTTTTTTTCTTCCAACGGCCCCACCTGTGACCTTATCGAGAACCATTTTTGTTCCCCAACCTGCAGCACCTGATAACGCCCCAGTTGCAAGCGCCGCAATTGCTGGAATAAAAAATGGAAATATTCCACCGGTTTTACTCATATCGGAAATTGAAGCTTTTGAAAATTTTAACTGAACTCCTTTTTTTGCAGATTTAGCTTTATTGAAATGAGCTAGTTGAGTTTTTGTCAACGACAATTTATGTTCCCCTGAAGACATTTGTGCCGGTTTCAATGTTATTTTTGCTCCACACATTGTATAATCTTTTGATCGTAGTATTTTAATCTGACCAGGTGTCAATGAGACATTAACGTAATTATATGACATTATTGTAAAACGCGATCATCTAATTGTCTACATGTTTTCTACGGGTGCGTCAATGACTCGCATTTTTCCACCGCCACCTTCAAGGATTTATAGATTTATCACTGAGCATAACCGCGATAGCCCTAAATCCTTCATCAGGAGCAACTACACGAGCTTGAAATTTAACATCAACGACGGAGTGTTTTGATAGATCAAGATGTTGCAACGAAAAGTAATAAATTGGATACAGCGTTTGAAAATCCAACTGGGATATTTGCAAACCGGTATATACGTTTTGATCTCTCCCCATAAATGACCACATCCGATGATAAACTCGACCAATTTTATTTTCAGATGGTTCTTGCTGATTACGTATTCGCAATGATACCTCAGAGACACCACATTGATCAAATATCATATGAGAACGTGTTTGAAGATCAGCACCTTGAGCCCGATTAAGATTTTGCAACGCAAGAAATACATGTTTTGGCGCTGAAAAGGTTTTTGTTAGTGCGAGTTGCCAAGTAAATGTACCGGAAAGTGTAGATGATGAAGTAGCTGTTGTAACCTCATGACATACTAATAGTGACCGCCCTACCTGATCCATAAACGACAACAACTTCGCTTCAACAGTTAACGATGGGGTCATAATTGGCATCCATTGTGCTAGTCTCGTTAATTGTACAGCCCCATTCTCAATACCAGCACTACGCCACAGCGCAAGATCGTCGTTGCCATTTCGCTGCAACACAACTGTGTGACTAGCACCAAATATAACTTTTCTGATGTCTCGGCAAAATCCAAATACATGTGACAACGGAATTGTACACGAAAATCTACCATTCGCGTTCAACATCTTTTTTCGCTTTAAAATCCAGAGTTGTAATTGGGATTAATTACCACCCAAAATAACAGCTTCAACATCGGCGTCATCAGCAGCGGCTGAAACCTTTTTTGGACGTCGCAACGTAAATAGATGAAAATCAGCAAAATTAGTTTGATCCTTTGTAAACATCATTGAATGACCCGCAGATTTAATAAAATCATCAGAATATATAGCTAACCCAACAATAGAACTAGCAACATCAACATTGTTGTCAATTGACTCAATTTTAGTGGTACCAATTATATACTGCGCGGAGCTAAATAACACCATTATACCGTTGTTAACAAATCCAATCGCAGTGTTACCCAAATTAGCATAAGCGGTACCATCACGCTGTGTTAAATTTCCTTCAACCTCAATAAACGCCTCAGATGGTAGAAAATACTTAGATGTATCATCAAATCTAAGTTCAATACGCGATCGTATATTCGGATCTTGAGTGGTATATGAAAAATATTGATAATCTCGAACAAAATCGTTTTTCTTCACAGGGGCATCTGCGTCAAAAGCGTCGTCGACCTCATGTTTAAACATTATATTGATGACTATGATCTAAATCGATAATTTTAGACCCGAAACAGTAAATGTTTCTAGTTTTTCTGCTGCCATCTTGTTGATTTCGCTAGCAATCCGGGCTGGCATATCCGCCGTTGACGGCAATTTAACCGGGGTGTTATTAGGGTTTTTTTTTCGAATCAGCGACGTAATCTTTTCTTTTGCAGCGTTAACTGCACGTGCTACAGTCTCAGTTGCAGCAGACTTACCAACAACCCCAATAGCCTTTGAAGCTAATTCTTTTCCAATTGGAAGTATTTGGAGCAATTCTTGTAAATAATCCAGTAACAACATCACCGAGACCATCACCGTATGTCAATTTGTATGCAGGTAATCGTAAATTTACAACATGAATAGGCCTAGCTCGATTCATACTGCGGGTAATTATCATGATATTAAAATGGTAATGTTTCAAATGGTATTTTACTTAATTGGCGATTAATCGCTATAATAATCATCAACAAGTTCATTAACAAAAATACGATACGTTGGCATATCCATTACATGTCCACGAAATAATCGCTGACAAATTTCAGTTGCCTCATTGATTAATGCCGGAGAATTATTTCCAGCTCGTTTTCCCCCTATGAGAATTTCCAACCGTGATATATCATCGAAGATACTTTTTGAACATGGTATTATATTTTGAGAAATTTCACCACCGTGATATCCGGTACCTATTTTCTTAGATAACGGTGTAGATAAATCGAACTCAGCCGCGCTTTTATTTCGGAAATAGGATCACTTGTAGAAGTCAGTTGACTGACCAAATATGGAGGAGGTTTTCTACTTTTTTGGTCTACCATTTGCCAAAATTTTTTAAAACCTATATCGCCACGCGGCAATGAAGATTTACCCATCCTCGCTAAATATAATTTTTTTGCAAAAGTTTCCTTATCATCAATAGCATCTTCATACCCTTCCGCCATAAGCCATTTTCTATCACTATACGTATTATTGATTTGCTCAGCAAAGTAGTCATCGTGTTGATATTCCTTTTCTTTAATATCAGATATCAACTTGGGTTTAAATATCACATGCGGGTCAAGATTCCTTCTCGCTTTTGGGGATGACCACGGCGATTTAACAACAAGTGGAGCATCACTGACGTCTATTTCACCAAATTGTCTCACAGTTTCTCCTTGTTGTTGTTGTTGTTGTTGTCGTCGTTGAGCACTTACTATATCACTAGGTAGAGTTTTTAAAGACTTTTTAACCTGTTTTGTCCGCGCCTCCAATTTTGCGATATCTGTAACAATTGCTGCGGTATCTGTGCCGACCCGCTCAGTTGTACTAGTGTTTGGTTTAAATAACCGTTCAGTGTCAGTGGTAAATTCAACACGTTGCTGTTGTTGAGCTTGTAAATTATCTCTAAATGAATCCCTGATTGGAAGAAATTTCTTAATTGCAGCTAACCGCTCTCTTGTTAATCTCGTTATTTGAGCTTCTCCGACATTCGCCTTGGTATATAAAATGATTGTTCTTAATTATTGTTAAAAGATTTTAAAACCCTTAAATTGCGTAGATTTTCATCGAAAATTTCCCGGTGGACTCAGCAGGGTGCTGTCAATTTATTAATATTTTTTTGGAACCGCTAGGGGGTTTCTATGACATTTTATTGTTGGGGAAGGCCGGGGCGATCGAATATTTGGCTAAAAAAAAGTCATCACGGTGTTGAGGAACCCCTAATCGCGATGAAAATTTGATGGGCTCAGCCCTTTTTTTGTAATATTTTTTTGGAACCGTTATTTTGACGATTGGGGGTTTCTATGACATTTTACTGTTGGGGAACCCTTGAATCGCGCTGAAAATTTGGTGGGCTCAGCCTTTCTGCTGCTGATTTTGAGACATTGACTGAGCCATTAATACTCCAAATTTAGTTGAATAAATTCCAATTAAGGAGCAAAATTTCAAAATCTAATGAAAATAATGGGAAATCTACTTTTCAGTCCATATTATAAACATTCAGTTAATAATTTTGAAAACTAAGTCGAAAGTTACAATTTTAAGGTAAATAGTCACAGGTTGTTGAAATAAGAATATCACGGCTAGCTAGCTAGATAGCTAGACAGACAGACAGACAGATAGATAGATAGATAGATAGATAGATAGATAGATAGATAGATAGATAGACAGACAGACAGACAGACAGATAGACAGATAGACAGATAGATAGATAGATCTCCAGACCGTTCATATCAACACCCCTAATGGTGCAATATGGTCAAGAAAGAAAGTATATTTCAAACGCTTTAAAATATCTTTTAGATGTCACGGGACAAAAGACCATAATGTTGATATAAATACCGAATCAGAGAGAGAGAGAGAGAGAGAGAGAGAGAGAGAGAGAGAGAGAGAGAGAGAGAGAGAGAGAGAGAGAGATTACAGCCGGAGATCGTTAATGATTTCTTTCTACTAGTTTGGTGCTATCGTTACAACAGTAATAATGTATTTAAGAAAACAGCAATGAGAAGAAATTTTTTTTACAAGTGAGATATAAATATAAAAAACATTTAAGCACAATGCAACTTTATTAAATGAGAATATAATTTAAATTACAACAGTTATTTCCAAACTACATTTATCAACTACATTTATCAACTCAGAAAACATTTCACATTTAATAAACCGCATGTAATATTTGTTTTATTCAACTTTTATATGTATGTATGTATGTATGTATGTATGTATGTATGTATGTATGTATGTATGCTTTTATTGTTTGTATGTATATATTTATGTTAAAGCCATAGTTTATCTAAAGTCATATTATTGAGTCTATGTTTGTATAGATCTAGAGTGCAAGATAATTTAGAGGTGTAAATAGTAATATACATTTTTTTATTATTGCTTGGAGATACTAAACGAATGAAATTATATTTCAGACACTAATTGTCCATATTTTCGTCATTGTCCGTATTATTCTTCTTTGACATTGCTTATGTACATATTAAATCTGTGAAATAGTAAAGAATTAAACACTTTTTGTTATCGTTGATATAAAAGAAAATAATGTTTTAATAATTCTTAACTATTGTGATAATAAAATATAAAATATACTCTATATAATTTACAATTTAATCTCAGATAGCAATTGAAATTGAAAATATATATTTAATTCTCAGGCATTTCCTTCAGGATAATATAAATTTAAACTTATACGACGAAACCAAGCACGATGAAACATTCAATAGATAAAGATTTTTCGCTCACATTATATTCGATATTTCTATCATATTTAGTTCCTCATGACAATTTGAGTATCGCTTATTCTTTTACTTACCATCTCATTAACTAACCTATATCTAAGGTAACATCATATTTTAAACGTTACTCTGTACTACCATTTCTTTGGAATCTTTTTACCAAACTCTTGTAAAATTGCACTCATTACACATCAGATTTCATGGCTTTTTTTTTGCATTTCGTAATCATGAATAATGAAACTTTTCAATACAAACCTGGAAAGGGAAGGAATATTTTTCATTCTATGTCGGCGTTTAAACATGATATAAAAGATTTTGTTTAATCCCAAATAAGAAAATATAATGATGTTTCTAATATGTATTTTATTCATTTACCCAGTAAAGATTGTCATCATACTTTTTTTAATGTTTTAAACTTAAACACGTCAGAATGTTGGCGGAAAATATAATCTTAAAAAATTAAACTGGTTTGAAATTTTCAAACGTTGATAAACATATATAATATATCATGATATATTTAATTGTATCACGTTCTGCTGTAAATAAATCTATTTCTCATAGCTCCTCCCCCAACGTTGATATAAAGAATGCAAAAAAAAAAAAAATACACTAACAACAGTTTCAACATAGATGACACATGATACCAATTATTTAGCTCTTCATTAAGTAGTATAAGAACAAATAATATTACCATTAACGTTCTCCATTTCCATAACAAAGTTCAATGAACGTATTCCGGTCACTACTTACAACTTAATTGGGTCTTTCTTCAGAGTCCTATAAATAAGCATTAATTGCATTTTATTTTGTGTCGGAGGAAATAATTAAATTGATATAGCGTAGATGTGGCGGCCGTCAGGCCCAGGGATATTCGTTAGACATGTCAAAGTAGTTATATGCCCCGAATCAATATGCTACACCGTTGTTTTATTTTATAACTCCATTTTTACGCTTTCTAAATCGTCTTTGGCTTACCGTAAGAATGCAGGTTAAAGTGAACTGGAATTTATTAAAGTTCTCTTCAATCACTCCGAAAATGTTAATATACGTAGTTTGAATATGGCTGTGTAATACGGAACTAAGGATTGATTTGTTTGTTTTTTATTGGGATGTTTAACGTAGCTTTAACAATTATTCAGTCATATCGCTACGATGTCTGCAGTGAGGAAATTTATAGTGATGTCTAACACTGGGGCATCAGACTTGTAGCATGACGTCCCACACAATTACATTATCCCAACAACAGGCCGACCAGTCCTAACACGAACCTCTTAATGCTGAGCTCCAAGCGAGGCAGCTGTTAGTTTGTTATGGTTTGGTATGACTAAGCCGGGGATCGAAACCACGACTTCTCGCTTCCGCATAGGACGCTATAACCGCTAGGCCATCGGAGCGGTCGAACTACGGATTCAACAGCTCTATATTGCATTAAATCAAGCATATAAAATTAAATTTATATGTAATTAATAGTTCTTACCACGATATTATCAATTGATAACCCTTGTTGTTTTTGTTTTAAAACTAGAATGCAAATAATGTTTTTCCATGTTTTGAACAGTATAAACGTACTGAATATTGTATGGCCATATTTAACATGAGCACAGAAATTTAAACTATATTATATTGCATATGACTTGATCCTTTGGTTTATCCTTCTTATTTTTCTGTCAACAGTATATCTAGACTATTTATTCGTCCATATTAATCATCTTGTTTTGCTGTTATTTTCCATTATGCATTTCCAATCATTGATTAGTACTATGCAGCTGGTTGAGATTTATATTATTATTTGTTGTTGTTTACACTCAAAGCTTTTTTTATCAGTTAAAACATATCTACATTTAGATAATAATGTTTATGTAATTTTTATCTATGTACGTTATAATCTGATCTTGCTAAGCGTCTTTTTGAATATATTAAATGCGAAAATTTTACTTTAAAATCTGCATCGATAAATTCTTCCAAAGAAACATAAATATGTAATCATACAAGATTAAGAATGGAATTATATTCATGTGATTCAATTAAAGACAGTTGACACATCAACACTGTAATTGCTACCACAGACACGTCATCGACTTCAGTTTAGGGATTTATTCTGGACTTCTACAGAATTTTAGTCAGGAATTTAAATTATAAGGACTTGCGTTTGATGTAATTCTTGTATTTTTGGCAAATTTAATTCGCAATACCGTAAGTTATTCTTTTCTCATTTTCACTTCGTTTTCTATGGTAATAAATTATTTGTTAAATTTTACAAAGCTTGTTATCTTTCACTTTTTTAAGACCATAGACCCGTAACGCTTTTTTCTTGCAAGAGGGTTCATCACTACAACCTTGTTATTTTTGTTGTGAAGCTTAACCCCTCCCTATACGATATACTGTATGACTGACAATAAATATCGATTATACACAGGTCACATAACTTCAGTCGGGAACACTTTACACAATTCAGTCAAAAAACTATTATTTTAAAAATGTGTGCATGTAGCTCACCTTTCTGTTTGTAATTCCTTTTACTGCTTGGTTTTGTATGGCACCTCTAAATTGATTTCATAAACATATAACTACAGTCTTAATATATTTAAGAATTGATAGTCCTTGACAAGAGAGAGGGGGTATGGGAACCTTGGAAGGAGGAAAATTTTGGCTTCGTCCTAAATATGAAAATGAAAAAATAAATAATATAGGTAAGGACATTATCGTTCATTGATAGTCAAACAATAGTTCCAAACGTGGTAACGACACCATGGCGATAAAAGAAACATTCAAAACGTGATAACGACACCATGGCGATAAAAGAAACATTCCAACTGTGATAACTACACCATGGCGAGAAAAGAAACATTCCAAACGTGATAACGACACCATGGCGATAAAAGAAACATTCCAAATGTGATCATACGAGTTTACTCTCTCACACATATACAAACGGCATGCTTGTTTTGTTCTCAGTTTGCGGAAAGAATGAGTTTGATATGTCGTGGACATAAGTCGCGCCAGTCATAATCATATCATAACGAATTCTTTCCCTCCGACTCAGACAAAAAGGCGAATGAGGTTCCATATTTATTACATACCCCTTATTTTGCTTGTACTAAATATTTTTCAGTTTACTGTATGTAAGCACTTATAAACAGCATTTTGATTTATTAAACTTTGATTGAATGCGTCGAAATTTCAATACTCGCGGATTGCAAAGAAGACACCTAAGTTGTATGTATATGCTTGTATGATGCACAAATACGGATCTAACAGATGTACCTAATGCCAGATCAAGCTTGTAAATTTCAATCGATAGATAATGAATATTAGAACCAAACACGTACGTAGTTTCGAGTATTAACCTCATTATGAAATAATTGACAATATTACATATCTGCCTTTGACAAACGAAGCAAAACGAAATGAAACTATTTTGAAAAATATTTAACTAACATCAACTGGGTAAAGTGTCATTCCTTTTGGTTTTAATCAAACTATGAATTTAAACTTTGATGTTTAGAATTTATTAAAGACTTTTGAGAAGGCTCTTACCAAAGCACGAAAAATTGATAAACTGACCCACCAATGACTCTCAAAGTATTTACTTGTAAACAAAGTCGAGTTGACTGGTGAATATGTGCATGACTGCATAATTACAATTTCTTATCAACCTCTCTGGTGTTGAATTTTGATCTAAAACCTGTATTATCTTGCTTACGTTTCGATGCAGTTCGTAACAGATTATAAATGTTGTCTATATATTTAATAAACGTTGTATTTGGATTTTCTTTGATTTATTGAAATTTATATGCTATTCAGGTGAAGTAAAACGGGTATGAGTTCTTTCCCCTGGTAATTTCTTTTTTAATTGGGTATGAGGCAAAATCATAACATAGATGTAAATATATTGAAACTGATTCAAAAGTAGAAACGTATTTAGTTACCAGTTTTCAACGGTCTGCAGTACACGTTCCAGGTAGAGCGCCAATTGCATTCGAGGACACCAACAGACGACAGGCAGCTGCTGTGTGATTCTTGCATAACCAGATACGCGACCCCATTTGCCGCCCATCCGCAGTTGCATTTTTGATAACCGCTATTATAGGCGGCTGTTAGATCATCCAGAGTAGCGATGGATAGTCCTAAAGACACACAATGTGCCTTTGCACCAGCTAAAGTCAGAGAGTAGTTGTGGTCATGTAGAGACACTGAAACAAACAAAGCTAAGCTTATTTGTATAGTGTATATGTGTATGACGTGGGCTCTGTAAAAGTATGTTTAAAATACATGCTTGTAAGTAAGATAATTTTACCTGATGTATGAGCACAACTTTTACATCATGACTAATGCTAATTTAAAATGCATAAGAATTTCTGTATTTCTAATAACGGCCAGGGCGCCAATACTGTTCATAATTATCATTTCATTTTACATTCCTAGCTTGCACAGAATAAGATCAAGAAGCATATTTTAACTATGAATCTGGTACTCTTAGATGATGTCTTACCCAGCTGATATAGTTCGATTTTAAATCAAAGGCTATAACATGTAATAAAATTACAGTACAAAATTAAAGTTCTTTAGAAGGTGCATTGTCTACTCTGAGTCATTTTATGTGCAGATGGAGTAGCAGGAAAACAATCAAGCAATACTAAATACAAGCGATTGGCATTTGAATTTCATAACCCTGGATATCATCAATCAGATGTAAACGTATTTCGAACTATGTTAATTTCACGATGCCATTTCACGACAATGGAATATTTTCTCATTTTGCCAGTAGTTGTATGCGTATAAGAAAATCGCATAAAATAATCAAAGCATCAGAAACCTGGAAGAGCTCCGACAAGAAAAGCAGCTGGGATAAATAAGTCATTGCTTCTGTGTGTTCAGGGCTTTACATTGTATTGTGCGAAACATTACCGGCTTTTAAAAAAAAATTAACAAATCGGAGGCAACAAGCTTCAAAAACATGTTCGATTAAGCCAAAGTACCTCGATTGTTGTTAAAACCAATGTTCTGTGCAAAGAACGAACACTGCTACCAAGGTCGCTAAATCACAAGCTATTTATCTTAACTGTTGTGTTCAATTACACTGCACTATTGGAACGTTTTAAACTCAGCGGTTGAGATTTAACAGAAATGGTAAAAGCACACACACACACACACACACACACACACACACACACAGAGGAAATTTTAACTTCGCAGCAATTAACGTCTTGGTGCATGGAAGAGACATATCACAAAATTAAAATAATCCATACTTTAGATCGCGTCTTGGAACATCTTAACAATCATAAATATAATTGACATCGAGTTACCGATTGGAGTATGCTTTGTGAACACATCCCATCCGACTGCCTTTTCTAAAACCTCATAGCTGACATATGTCACCCGGCTCAGTTCGCATTTTCCCCCCTCCGACTGGAAACTGGCAGAAGAGCAACCATTAGTCTCCGTGCATTTGATCCAACATTCCAGCCCTGATGAAAACACTGTACTATCCGTCATTTCGGATTTCACTCTGTAGTTTCTCAAACGAGTTTTGTATAGTACAGTCCAGCCTTGAAGAATAAAAATATTGTAATACTTTCTAAGTAGACATGAAAACCATGTCTACGGGAGATACATTTTTCGGTTTCATGTCAAAAATATCTCCAGAAAAGAGGGAAAAGGCAGTTTGTACTTAAAGAAATGTGTTTCTTAACATTAAAAGAACACCTTCCTGGAGATATAGGACAACAGCAATATAGACCTACATGATTCATACAGGTATAATGTTTCTGTCGACTTTTTCACTGGAGAAGCAACTTAGAAATCAAACAGCAGCATAGAGAGCGAATCGGACAACCTTATAGAATCGTCATTTTGGCAAACCAAGGCTTCCTCCAAAATCTAAAAACAAGTTTCCTTTGGAGACGCAAAGTCGTTGTCGCGCCCTCTCTGCTGCTATGGGGGTAAACATCTTTTTACGATGAAAGTCTTAAGACGAAAATCCTTTTAGGATTTTACAAACAGACTAGTTTGTAAAACCTCACCTCGTAAATCAATTAGATTATTGGACTGGTCAGTGAGTTAAAAATATATATTAATTCTCGTTAATGAATCATTATGACATCGCATATAGACTGGATTAGTTGGACCTTCAATGATTAGAAACCTTGGAGGAGCTGATAGTGCAAATGAGTATAAAATACATCCTTGTTGAACTTGATTTGCTCTTTCGATATTTATTTGATAACTTCCTTCGATAACATCACATACTGTATTCACTGCAATCACCGAGGATATATTGACGTTTTGAGGAGCGATATGCCTACCACCACCATCTGGGTCATTATTATGTTTGAGGATTGTTGTTTGTGGTTGTGCTATTTTCTTACATGCGTCGTGAATCCTTTTGAAACCATCATCGATGGCATCATTGAGAGATTTTTTTTAGTTCTGGTGCATTATAGCCTGGCAACTTAAAATCGGGGAGGATATCTTCTATACATATATTAAGTTTCTTTGCGAATTCTGTTCTCGTTTTAGGATTATTATGATCTAATATAAATCGAACAAATCGCGATTGAAAAATTCCATGTCTGCGATAATTTTATTACACACCTCCATGTATTTGGTGGCTTCATCTCGGTTAGGTGGGCTTTTACTAATTTCTTCAATGAAGTTATTTTTCAATTTTTCAAACCTGGAATTCATATCCGTGAAATGTTTGTTCATGTTGAATTCCTTTATTACATAATACCTATCGTCGCAGGATCCTTCTAACTCAAACAAACCATGAGCAAAATCAGAATGATTTAGTGGTTCATCATAATAGCCTAAACTATTTGTGAATGTACCGTTAATCCAACCACGATAACTATGATAATCTTCCTTCATTGAAACATAATCAGATTTTTTCGGTTTAGGTGGTATATTAACGGTTTCTTGTTGAGGTGGGATTTCAGGTCATCCTAGCACGGTCCTTATTGAGCTTTGATAGATATCCACGACATACCCGGGCGAGTTTATCTCAATGGCAGATGATAGTGTTGATTCATGAACCGTTATAGCGATATTCGATTCTTTTCCAGTAATGGATTTTATTCTACGCTGAAATTCGTTATTGATTTTTCGAGTTGGTAGGACCCAGATGGTAGCGAAACAACGTTCCAGTCTGGAGTACCATCGGGTTTATTCTTACACGCAAACACCAGGGAATTATTCGATTATCAACTGTTATTGCTCCACACCGGCTTTTAATTCGTTTACGGGCTTATCGTTATTTATATGTATGTTTTTAACTGATATTAACCGAGGAAAAGTTTTATTTTGTTGTCTTTTTAGGTAATCGTAAAGATCACTGAATGTCGGATAACAGACCCACTGTGATCCATCCAATGTATCGAAACAATAAGATTGTTGTAGATTAACACATAATATTCTATTTGCCGTTTCAATATCTGGAAACACATCGACCCTTTTTGGCGTTAAATTGAAACAAATTGTTTTACTTTTCAACGTTGAAATATCAAAGATTTATCCGCTTTCATACACAAATTGTTCTGGCATTTTTTAACGAGTTTTTCGGTTTTCAAATTTCTTGACGAAACATTGTGTGACAACTTCGAAAAATTATATTATTATAGGAAATTTCGAAGTTGTCACAGCAATGATATAGCTGTTAGATCATCAATCTGAGTTATCATATCGGGAAAACCAGCCATTAATACTCCAAACATGAAATTTTAACATCGTAGTATGATCATCAATCGCGATAATATCATTACCACCATAGAATCCTTTATCGGATATTGTATTATTCTTCCATGATTGATCATCTAGAAATTCTGATTTGGGCCAGCGTGGATAGTATAGTGTTTAATCACCGCTATTTGTATTTTTGTTATCAGATTTTAACTCAGCGCCGAATCTCTTATCAATCAATTTCACCTCGATGATATTTTTCACAGCTAATTCACCTTTCTTTGATCTGAAATTAAAAAATATCTCATTGGGATTTTTTTATGAACATTTCATACTTGCCGAGTTGTGGTGGGTTATGTAATATCGCATCGATGCTCCGGATGAGATCATATCGGTTTACCGGTAATGTTATTTTACTCAAATCCGCTGGGACGATATCAGGCAGCGATAACACATCAAGAATATCACGGACTATTTCAATTTGTTCTCGTGGTGATATTTTATCGCTGTGGAAAGACTGTGTTGTTATTGACTTACCCGAATTGAATTTATCGACGATGATTCGCTGAGCTCGTTGCAGCCGCGATGAGTTCTTGTTGAGTTGTTCTATTGTATCATTGCCGAGTTTACTAACATCATTTTGAAACACATTATTGAGATAATTTAATTTCGTCTGATATGAATCTAACCGCGATTCTGGGTCGTATTTGTAGTATGACGTCGAAGACGTTTGCGGAGAGTTTTCCGTGGGATCACCTGATTGTGCTATTCTTTCCCCGATGGAACTCTTCAAGAAGTCATCCACGGCTGGATTGTTATCGATCTCCGCCGATGATATTTTTATTTTGTTGCGTTTGTTTTCCTGCCATGTTTCATATTCATCGATTTCCGTCTGATTGATCGCGATGTGAAGTAACACCTGGAGTTGTTCTCATCGATGATATTACTGATATACGCGTATCCGTAACTGGAATTTATATCACTGAGATTAGGCGCGCGAAATAATAATTCCGTGGGAGTTAGATTCCTCTCATGGGACTTTATGACTTCTATGATATCATCGCGAGTAAGCGGCAACTCGCTATGTGATTTTGACACCTCGGAATAATGTATCTTATTGATATTTCTGAATCGATGCAATGCTTATTTGGTGGCTTCAACTGATCCTCACTCTTCCGAAAACATAAAGAGATGTTTGAAACGATCATCGACGATACTCACTCCTGCTTCCAGTGTTAGATTGTATATGACAACATCGACGTTGTTAAATACCGCACTGACATCAGAAAAATCCTTCTTTTTCATCGCTGCATCAGTATCGGCGTGATAATACTTCACACGATAATTTCTATGCTGAAGTTGTTCTGCTAAACTCTCCAAGGAATAATCTCCGCGACGTTTGTTATGTGTGAAAACGCGATTCCCACTAGGGACGGAATCTCTGAGAACATCTAATAATTTTCCAAAATTGTCTCGGTGAGATTGTTCAACAATGAATTTCTTATCGAGGTTGGGTTGATAATCATTGATGATGAATTTCATATCGGATCGCCTCAAACTATATCTGAAGAACATCAAGTCATCTCTATTGGCATCTGTATCCAATACAATTACACGATCCGTCGCGGTTACTAACCCAGCGAACTTCTCCCAAATTTCTTTACTATGCCACGGTGATGAAAATATCTGTCGTCGAATTCCGTGCCATTCATTTCTGACAATCCTATTCGGTATTCCTCGTACACGACGGATAGATTCCACCTGAGTGATTACTCGTCGTCGATCTCTCGGTGTGAAAATAATATCTCCGGGGATCTCATTATATGATTCGAGATTATAATCTACTCGGGTTTTCTCCGTGAATGTCTTCCTGTAAGAAATATATAACACGGATTGATTCTCCGCTATGGATTTCCAGGCCGATTCTGACTTTCCCATCCCACACGCTGATCCATCCATATAGTCTTCGTTGAGAATGATTTTACATCCCTGGCCGGATTCATGTGCTGGAGGTTCAGTATAACTATAATCTAGAATTTTCCTCGGAAATTCTCCCGGGTAGACAATCCTGCGATAATTTGATTTCGTTATATATTTCAAATGTAATTATAAATTTCATTATAGCCTTGTCGTAGCTGACAAATATTACAAAATGCGCCGGGTTGTCTTGATAACGAAGTCTTATTTCCGGAACCAACCGATACTCCAATGATCGGAAAGGGTTGTCCTGTTACCGCGATGAAGATTTTAGTAATATCTGCCGCGGAAATTTCACCGGAGATTTCATTGTTGGAGATTTCATCATTGAACACTCTAACATATCGGGGTTGGATACAACATGGACAAACCAATAAATCAGCCGCGGATGTTGAACTCCCATGGATTAGATTTTTAATCCTCGAATATAATTTTGCTGATCTCGTATTATTGAGTTTGATGCTATGAAGACCAGCTTGCAAATCAATGTTACAGGTGGGATTATCCTCGGCGGATTTCTTTAACAGCGACTTATGAGTCTCAAAATCAACCGGAGTAGATTTCAATAACACGTGATATCCGCTAGTTGTTTCAGACACATAAATGTCATCGTGGAAATTTAAAGAGTTTCCAGTGAAATAATTGACGATTTCATCCACGGTGGGTTTCTCAATATCGAATACGGGATATCGGAGTCTCCACCGAGGAATAATTTCATTGACAGCAGATTCACCTGTAAAATCCATAATATAATCTTCGTTGATAAAATCATAGAATCTCTTCAGATGTTGAATAATAATCCCACGCGAGAGATATTTCTCATCGAGGTAATTGTTCACTGTGAGGGCGTCAACCGCAGACTTCTTATCGCGGAAGTATATTGCCTCGCTGTATCTCTTATAATACTCCTGAAGACAATCCCTGCCGTGCAAGATCAACCGCGCTGTCATCTGGAGTTTCATCAAATATTTCCGAGACCATCTCCGGGCTGGTTTGAGTCAATGTCAGTTCTATATAACACTCCTCCTCCATTATACAATAAAATTATCATCTAATTGAGTAATAGTTAATCTTCATGGGGAAAGTTCGAAAAATTATAATTATATAGGAAATTTCGAACTTTCCCCATGAGGATTAACTATTAAAAATATATAATTGCTATATAACAATGCCAAATCCAGCACTAGCTGTTAATAAATGTCGTTGGTTATTTCAAGGGTCTAAAACAACCTATGGGAAAAATTCGTACGGGGAATTCTGTGGTCCTCATGCAGTCATGGCGAAACAGGTTTGTAGTACCGGTCCTCGTCCTTGTATTGGATGTGGTAAGGGTGTACGAGGAAAATATAAAATTTGTATCGAATGCGGTGGAACGAGATATCGATCGATGTTGGAGTATCACACCCGAAAGAAAAAACCGATTCCTACCATAGAGGAGTTCTTGAAACAGCACGCCGAGAAAATTTGAAACATAAAACTCGTTAAAAATATGCTTGAGAGATTTTTCACCGAATATTATACGATTTCAGATATCGATGATAAGAAAATATTTTACAATTTGACGCGAAGAAGAATTGCTGTTTTTCCATCCGATGAGGTATGTTTACAAACGCTTGATATTCAATATCAAGTTGATGATGGAGATTTGGATTTAAATGAAAATGGAGAAATATACATATGTTTATGTCATGATGATCCTCCTAGAAAATGGCCAGAATCTTATGAATGGTGGTATTTATCAGTTAATGATCCTAAATCAAAATTAATGTTTTCTGATAGATGGAATCATTTTGAGTATTTATTAAATACTTATTCCGAAAAAAATTTCGATTATATCATCGATAATTATTTTACATATAATCAAACAATGGAAATAGAGAATAATAAGATTCCTGTTAATGTATTATATACGGGTGTCGAACAGTATTATTTAATAATCGATTGGGGAATCGTAGAGCAAAGTCATAGAATTGATGTTGAAAGGTGTAGAGTTGAAAGTGAAAGGTTCAGAAAAAATATGCTAAAATGATGCAAAAACTGCGTCGGGAATGTGGCGATCAGGAATCTGACAATAACTTGATTAACCACTCAAATCACTTTTATTTGGTACCTTTTTAATTTTTAATGTGATCATTTGCCGGCGCGTGAACAACTATCTCGATGTATTGACACCTCGGTAACCCCTCATTGGATTTTAAACAAATTGTATTATTATATGCCTGTCGGTGAAATCATCCTCCTAGATAAACTAACAAAAATATCACCAAAATCCAGCGTGAAAATGAAATTCATCAAGGGAAATTTAACCGCAATTGAAAAAACCAAAGGCGGTTCCCAAAGGAATTCCATAACACCACCAGATAGAAATGAAGCTGCGAGAAAACGATTACAAGAGAAAGATTACGGAGTAATCCCAGTGAGCGTTTTTCAACTCGTCGAGGAATATCCCGGAATAACAACAATTAATTCTGTTTCAGACCGGTGGTTGTGAGTCGAAGATGATTCAAGTGTAAATTATGGCGCACCATCAGAAGTTTCTTCTTCGGAAATTTCTTCTTTGGAAGTTTCATATTCCGAAGTTTCATCTTCGGAAGGTAATTCCTAATAAGGAATTATACAATATTCTTCAATGCGTTTTACAAATTGTTCATGTGATTTTCCCCACAGTTGTTGAATTGTAATTTTATATTTTTTTATAATATCATCAAATAATCTACTAGCGCCTTCCATATAAGAATATCCATCAAATTCATGGCAACATAGCCAATTTATGCTGTATTTGTGAACGATTAATGGTTTACCCTCTCTTATTTTATATTCCGTTCCGTCAGCGAAATTGTCATAAAACGTAAAATGATTGAGAAATATATAAATTTTTCTATTATTGATATCAAAACAAACTATTTTATTATCATAACATCCACGAATAATATCTCGCTTTCCATTTACGTAAACAAAATCACTCTGAAACAATTCTGCCATTTTCTTATGATTCAATTTTTATAATTCAAGTTTTATATTTTATGCCACAGTAAGTTATTATTTGTAACCCAAGTCAAGAAAAAACATTAATGAAGTTAATTCATATCAGAAATCATCGATAAATTTTATGCAAAAAAACCCAAATAATTATTTTTTTTACAAAATCCCTCGAAGCACAATAAATTAAAATAATTATTTCTTTGTGAAGTAATTATATATCGGTGTATTTTTGTGAAGCGGTTAAAGTACTTTAGCAACTGCTTAGGTAATTACTACCAAGTAATCCGCTTCACAATTAATGCTCTTACTTTAATCTGAATTTGTTGCAACGAATGACGAAACCTAAATGAGTGTTGTTTTCCTTTATTTATAACACTTTATATGTATATTGCTTATTATATATCTGGACTTGACGTATATATACATGAATGTTGCTTACTTCATATCAGAAATAGACGCTTATTTACAATACACGTTTGTACGAATTTTCTTTATCTCAACCTTTTTTTTTAAATAAGAACATCATTTAGTACTACATTGTAACGTTTGTTTCTGACATTGCTGAACACAATACATTTGTTTCATTTATGAATGTACACATTGCTTCATATATGTTCATTATGTACATTCCAAACAAACAAATATATATATATATATATATATATATATATATATATATATATATATATATATATATACTCTCTCTCTCTCTCTCTCTCTCTCTCTCTCTCTCTCTCTCTCTCTCTCTCTCTCTCTCTCTTAACATGAACACGGCAATCCATATTCAATGTGATTTGTTTTTTCGTCTATGCCAGCTGTGAGTGGCCTGAGAAATAATATATGAAAGAAATTGTGCTGTGTTCTGATTTATTATGTCGACAGCCGCGAACACAAGACTGGTAATTAGGAAAGCGCAAGTTGTTTTGTTTTAGAGAAAAAGTTTAAATAGCTTTCTTTATCGTTCTGATGCATAATAGAGGAAACTAGTATCGTATGCAAGTCTAATCATAAAGATATGATATTTGCTATTTTAAAAGTGAAAGTATGACAATTATGTTTTATTTGCATCTCCAAGGGAAATAAATATTTGAAATTGTGCCCGAATTCTAGCGATGTTTAGTAACGGGAGAAACATCATATAATGAAACGTACAAATTAAAGACATATGTATTATTATTATTTTTTTTAAAAATATGTTCTCTCTTTAATGTCAAGACTTCGCTGCACCTGAAACCATGAGCTGTGTTGATTATGTGACATTAATATATATTTGTGTATGTAGTTACCTTTTCGCAAATCACATCAATGATATACAATCATGATATTAAATGCTCGTATTTAGCTATGAAGATATAACATGACTGATTTACAATCAAGGAAGGATCGGATGAATTTAATGTATGTACCATTACATTTTAATAGGTACAGCAACAACGAAAACAAAAACTTTAGAAGGTCATTAAATCAATTTCTGTATTATGGATGATATAGATGACGATGGTGACGAAAGAAATAACTAGTGTATATTACACAAACGTATTAAACTATTTCAATCAATACTAGAGATTTAATACTGGTTTTCGGTTTACAGCGTTAATTTTTCAACACTTATTCGCATTTTTATTTTCTCTCAATACAAATATGTAAGAAATACATTACAGTGGACAATTGATATCTTTTAGACTTTTGGAAAACAGATGGAAACCTTCACAAAGGTTATAAATTATTAATCGAATCCTTTCCGTAAATACAATAGGTCTAAAAAGAGAGATTAAAGAGTTCAACCGACCTTTCTCAAGTTAGCTGATCCTGTCGCTCATCTGTTTAAATTCAGGAAAGAGCTCTAGGACAGAAGAAATCTCACGTGTGCTCCCGTCACTATAAACGACATCTAAGAACATCGGCAGAAGAACCAGGACAACAACGGACAAATTCATGGTTCGTGCTTGATTTAATATTTGGCAGCTGTATAACTAATGTCTTAATACACTTAATTCATTGAGTATATAACAGCAAATACAACAGCGCAGTTTGAGGAATAAAAAATGATACTGATGTTGTAAACTTCCTGTGTAAGCGCTGACTATACCATTATGGCAATCAGATTTAGTTACCACCGCCTAATTTTAATAAGCGGATGTAATTTGGGGCTTATGTTTTTTTCTCACGCTTATTATTAGAGAAAGCCACATCAAATACGGCGTATCACCCATCGGATTTCTGCCAAAAGTTGAAGATAAAAAGTAGTATTGTGGGGAACCCTGGCATCAAAAGGGTCGTGGGCAATTCTGGTGATAAGGGGAATTGGTACTGAATATAAAGTCGAGATATCCGCCAAATATGTATAGAGTGATAGAACACATACATATATATAATAATATACAGGGAGAAAGATTTCATATTAGCTTGTGGGTTGGGGCAAAGAAAGCAAATCTTTTCGAGACCTATGAGTGACCCTGAAAAGGGCCTATGGGTTCGTTTTCTATTTTCTCCCGTTATTTTACCAGTTCCTGGATTTTCCAAATATTCCCTTCATCATCATCATCATCAGCAGCAGCATCATCATCATCTTCTTCTTCTTTTCATCCTCGGGAATCCGGTCACGATAACCCATGGCTCTAAACTTTTCCTGAACTTTCATCCATCTGTTATTTAGTTTGTCAAAGTCCTCTTTCTTCTTTTTGTTTTCTTCTTCCTCTCTTTTGCCCAGGCATATTTTATCTTCTTGACCTTCTCTTTCAGCACATTGCTCATCTTGTCTTCGGTTTCTTTATCTTGTCTAACCCCCACTTTACAAACGACCACTCTGTCCAATACAGCACATCTTCTAAATAAAATACCTTACTGTCATCACACAATCAAAGGCCTCCATCAAACTTCACACTCTCAAATACTGAGGGTGGATAAACCTCTTATCTTCTCAACTTCTTCCACTAGCATATTTTCTACCAAATCCCTGGCTACTTTAAGGTGGGCCACTTCGCTTGTTACTCTGTCTTTTTTGAGTTGACGTTTCAACTATTTAGCTTCAAATGAGAAAAGTGTCAGACAAAAATTAAAAGCAAACAAATCCCTACACGCTACTGAAATACAAATGCTGATTCAAGTAATCTATCTAAAATATTAAGCTAAAGCATGTATAGGGGGCAAAACAATTGGTCACAATGTATTTAAATTGCGCTTCACGATTTATTAATATTTAAATACATACTAACCAATCAAAAGTATTAATTACAGTAGATGGCAGATTGGAGAACCTTGACAATAGTGGAATTTGAAATAAAATGGATTTGTGTTTCGCGTGGGCACAGCAAAGTAAAATTGAATTACCAGAGTAATCTATTAGACCAGCAGCTTTATCATCAGCCATCTATCTACTCATTGCTGTTTGCTCGATGAAACACCACAAACTAACATTACCACTTGGCGGGGTTTCATTGAGGTGGTCTAGTAAATATGCCAGAACAATCTCTTACCTTATTACTGAAATATTACAATAATGACGCATCATTGCTTCAATGCAAGCCTAAAACCGGTAAAGTAAAGAACATACAATTTACTTATCGTTAGATAGTATTAATAGACGATCGAGGAAAGAATCAACAGTACAAAAGAAAGCATTGGAAAAGGGAGATTGAGATAATTCCAAAGGCTTGGTATGACTTTGGCACTAACCAATTTTATTGACGAAGTTACAGAGAGCACCAGCATCGGACGATGAAAAGATCAAAATGTTCATTAATGGTTTGGGCATATAAAAATGATATATTTAACAATTGTAGCCATATAATTAACACAAGAGTTTACACTAATGAATAGCTTGAAAAAGCTGGAAAAAAAAACAATATGATTGCAGTAAGTTGTCTTTTTTACAGAATTATCACTGAACTAAAACGCAAACATTGACCCATTGATAACCAGTTTGAATGGACATCAAGATCATTGCATTATCTTCCATATCATATTCATCAATTGCCTTGGCGTTAACGTTTCGTATCGTGTTAAAATGATCTCCTATACAACTTACAATCATTAAAACATGCCAGAGTATGACACAAGTTAAAGTTTGACAGCTAATAACCTTAATCTGGTATCGATAGCTAAATCATGTGTAGCGTAATATTGTCATTGGTTAGGACTGTAGTTTGATACACAGATATATATGGTATCAGATAGAATCAATGGATATATTTCAAGGCCATCTTTTGGTTATGAAATACATGACACATACTGCATATAATAACTAAAATGGATATTAATTGAAGATGGATAGAAACAGTATAATGGAAAGTACAAAAGGGCAATGTCACAATCATTTCTTGAAGTCTAGCATATTTTTTATAGGACCATGGGTCAATACATGCAAAAAACGTTAAAATGAGCTAGGCAATAAAAGTTAGAAGAAAACTGTTTTTAACAAGTATGATCGTGGATGTATGTTAGCAAAAGAAAAAACAACAATTAAAGCACGCAGATAACAATTAATATTTCAACTGTCAAAAAAAATTAATCATGTGTATAATAAATAAATAATAAAAGGAAACGTAACAAAACGAAGAATTTACTGCTGATAACCTAGCAATAGTAAAATCAATGAATTTAACCAAATCAAGTTTGATGACAGCAGCAATACGTAAAGAACACTGAATTGGATTTACCACACGTGTTTATGGAATTTTTAAGAATTATTCATTATATTTCAATTAAAGAATTATGTGGTTCTTGGAGAAATCTGTGGTCTTTGAAAATAAGAGCAAAATAAATGAAAGTATGTCAGGGAATAAAGAAATATTTGACTCAACAGAACTTATAATTGGAAATGTACGACGGTTATATTGGTAAGCAAAATTGAACATTACTAGGATAATAATTTACTCGAATCACATAATAAAAATACAGAGCACCAAAACAAATCAAATAGTTTTGAGTTATCTGAATGACAAGGGAGTTTTGATAACATAAATATACTCCCAGTAGAGAGCCAAGCAACTTGAACTAACAAGATAAATCTAATCACATTAAGAATGTATTTATTTCCTTCAATTAGACAGTATGCAATCTCATCTTTTCTTCAAACACTGTTTCAGTTGCTCTGTCTAGTCCTTGACTACAATGGCAACCTAAAAAGGTGAATTGAACTTTGTGCTGTCATCCAAAACAGATATTTAATAAAACCTGTTTTTGTTACTTCAGATGTTTCGTTACTTCGTCAAGTTTGTCAAGCAGAACATGATGCTGATCATCTTAAAATGAAGACGTGTTTATTTGACCAGGTACGTCCACGTGAGGGATGGGAAAGAGTTACCATCCAGCAAGATTTGACCCTTAATACAAATATATGGTGACTCATTTGGGCCATTTAAAAGTGTGCACCGCATAAAGTTTATTACTCATAAAGTGGGAAACAGGAGCCATTAATCATGTTTTTTTCTGTATGCACCGCATGCATGGGTTTTACGTCTGGTTGTTGCGAGGGCAAGAGATGGTGCTGCAGTGAACGCCTTGTTTTAATTTGCTGTTAACAATTTTGAATTGATGTGAAAAGCGCTGTCATTGCCTAGATTATTGAAATGTTGGTGTTAGTTTCCTTCCGGTTATTGTAGGGTGATATTTTAAGTCAAAATGGTTACTGCCTTGTAAGGTGGGCCCCGACAGTCTGGGCTTATGACCACCATATACACTTAAGGTTTTGAGATAGTCAGTTGGTTCGGGTCCTATTTTTTCACTAGGCTCTTGTGGGTCTTTGAATAATCACTCTCTTTGTTACCGATCTTTCTGTCAAGATATTGAATATCTCGTTACAAATTAACCGTATACTGCTTGATTGCAACAAAGAAAAGCAAGGGTAACCGAATCATATAGCAGAGAAACTGTCTATGAGCATCATTTATTGTTTCAATGTTTAGTGATAAACTGTGTTACATTACAACCAGGGGGCCCTGAGTGGTTGAATGGTCAAAAGCGCTTACCGCTACTGATCACTGCCATTTCACCTCTGTCTATTTGGGTTCGAGTCTCTGGCTCAGCCAGTGTGGGTAAGTGAGAAAGCATGTTGGTAGGTTCATATGGGTCGTTGGTTCTTTCCGGGGTTTTCTCGTGTTCTTCCTCCACGAATACTACTGGCCGCCATATATAGCCCATCTTGTGCGGGAAAAATTGGTGCTGAACCCAATAACGACAACATTACAACCATCTTAGGTAAACTAATGATGCATAAAGCAAACTTAGTTGGACTGGCAATCAGAAGTAATAACTCTAATATATAAAACAAAGCTTATAATAACCCACTCAAGGTCTCAAAATGTTGCTGAAAAAATCCACCAAATACTTCAATACTTGCTAGAGTAAAGCAGCAGAAACTTAACTCTGGTTGACCATCAAAGGCCATAATTCCTTAAGATGATGCAGTTGAACTCATTCACACTCTTCTCAATAAAAAGAAGTGTATTTAATTTGGTTGAAATAAAAGACTTAGCAGTTATGCTGCATAAACTGAAGGGAGACCGAGACATCAGTGGCTATAATTCCAAAAGATGTAAAATCTTGAAAAGCAAAACCATTTATTATTTCATCGATAGAAAGCTGCATATCAATATGGCTGAAATTGCACAATAATTCGTACGATGAAGTCAATATAAAGATGGAAAATTATTTGTGGGAAGGGCACGGTAGAAAAGGGGACACAACTCTTGCACATAATATTATAGATATTACAGACTATTTTCAGATTTATTAATGTCCCATCAATATAAAGCAGCATACAAAGTTTGAATAAATTATAACTGAACTTCATCAAGTGATGCTGTGGAAAACATAAACAGCTCTGGCTGATCACAGGTTATAACTCCTTTTAAGGATGTTCTCAAATGGTGAAACAAATTCTGGGTATGATTAAGATAAAAGCAACGTTAAGTTACATAAACTATAGCGAGGAGAACAGACAGAGGCCATAGCTCCTCTAATTGATAGTGGGCTGGAAAGAAAACACGTCATCGTCTCATCAACATAACGAGCACCAAAATTAGCTAGAATCCAGAAATTCCCAGAAGTTATCTTGCCAAGACTAAAATGTTGATGGCTGGACAGATAAAAAAGGCAGATGGATGAATTGAAAATGTGATTATTATCTTGCTTTACAAACTTTACTAATCAAGATAATATTTATATCAATTATCATAATATATAAATAATATATCATAAGCATTAACATTATTCAAGATACAAAGTATAAAAATTAATTGGTATTGATCACATAATATACACAATTGCACATTATATTATTGGGAGTAATCACAATATAGCAGATACTTTGGCACAAAAACTATACTATATTATATTTACATGCTTGGGTAAATTATCAGCACATCATGTTAATGAATACAAAGCATAGTATATTATACACACTCTATATCAATTTATATTTTGTGAACCATTGTTGTTCTTTCAGTTGCAGTAACCTCATTTTCTCACCAATTGAGCCCACTATTTATATGTACCATCCTAGTATTAAATGCAAGCTTTGTACAAAATTTATTCAAGGTTGTGCTGCATAGAACTTAATTTTGTGAAAGCCATTTTTCTTCTTGGTTTCAACTGACCCGCACCTTTGACCATTAAAACATAATCAATTTGACTTCCTGGTTTAAAGTACAAGCAATCTAATAAATGTGGTTGAGGCATGAAGTACAGAATATAAGTGGTGCTGTGGAAATTGTTTTTCTTCTTTTCAGTTCAAATAACCTTGACCTCTAACCCCAAAATGAATAGGCTTCTTCCTAGAATTCAAAACATGTCATCCATTATGTATCGTAAAAGTACCAATCAAGATATCATTCGAAAACAATTTTTCTTCTCTAAAAGTCACTATTAACCTTGACCTTTCACAATTTGGTCCGAATATCAACAGTTGTTTTCCAATCTGAAATACAAACCATTTATAAATTACGTCATCTAGTATATAGGAAAGTTATTATCTGGAAACAGTTTTCTTTCGTTTGTCCCAATGATCTGACTAACCTTCTGCCTAACTTGAAAAACAAGCTACAATCATGTTTCATATTATTAGTTTATGGTATAAAGAAGTAGGTAACAGAACAGATAGAGATAGACATCATCATAATATGATATTAACAAATTATGCTGGGCATATAAAACTTTATGACAGATGGGCATATAAACCACCTAATGCAAGACAAATAAAAATATATGTCCAATGGAAATATGAACCACTTTATGCTGGGTATACACAAATTTATGATTGATGGACATACAAAACGCATAATTCCTGGCAATAAAAATGTATGAGTGATGGACAAATGAACCACTTTATGCTGGGCATATAAAAAAATTATGACAGATGAACATATGAACCACCTTATGCCAAGCAATAAAAAATTATGGCAGTTGGACATATGAACCAAATTTATGAAAGTTGGACATATGAACCACCTACTTCAAGCATATACAAATGTATGACAATTGGGAAAAATGTATGACAGTTGGATATATGAACTACCTAATGCCTGGCATATAAAAAAATATAATGAATGGACATATGAACTACCTAATGTATGGCATATATAAATTTATAACAGATGGACATAGGTGATATAGAATAATACAAGTTTGTCAAAAGGAAATAAAAAATTAATGACAGTTATTTGCCTCAATGCAAGATCTATATATTTATGTGGAGCAACTTCCAAAGCGACATTGATACCTAATATAATATCTGCATTATGAACATGTACCTCTTGGAATGGGACATTCTCAAGGGAATATGCTGAAATACTGTAAATAATGACACTGTTTACTGCTGATGTACAAATTTCAATGGATTGATGCTGGTAACAAGACAGTGATTTAAAGACCAACTATAATATTGGGCATATAAAAATGAACCTAAGCAATTGATTACAAAATAATGACCTGGACCTCATGTAAAATAAATATAAAATAGATGGTTCAATTTCTTTATTCTTATATATTTTAGGAATTTGTTTAATTTCAATGTGTATCAAGTATAAAGCCGGCTGTGTTCCAAGTAAGCTTCAATCTTCCACTTGGAATAAACGTTTCTACACACAAAACCACATGGACAATACACAACTTAATAGACATGATACAACTCAAAACAAACATGAAACAAACTCCAATATAGACATGACACAACTCAATACAGACATAAAACAGCTTGAAAACACTAGACAATATAAACTCTAGAAAACTCAACACAGACAGCAGACAACCAAGAAAACTCAACATAGACAGTAGACAACCGATTATTGACACTAGACAACTCAATGCAAACATGATACAACTCAATAGACTTTACATAGCTCAAAGACACTAGACAATATACACTCTAGAAAACTCAACATAGACAGCAGACAACCGATTATTGACACTAGACAACTCAATGCAAAAATGACACAACTCAATAGACTTTAAACAGCTCAAAGACACTAGATGATATAGACTCTAGAAGAGTGAATACAAACAGTAGACAACCGATTATTAACACTAGACAACTCAATGCAAACATGACACAACTCTATAGACTTTACATAGCTCAAAGACACTAGACAATGTAAACTCTAGAAAACTCAACATAGACAGTAGACAACCGATTATTAAACACTAGGCAACCAACAAAGACATTAGGCATTGCATAGATCTGCCAGCACATTATGTTATGTCAGATCTGGTTTTGTACAGTTTGCATCTTGGCTATATCAAGTATATATTATCTATTAACCTAAACAGCACAGAAGTCAGTTGGTAAACCTGATAACAAGTATTTGATTCCACACTATTTTTGCAAAGTCAAGCATGTACAGATAACTGTTACCAGATTATTTTCAAGTCAAGCATGTACAGTTAACTGTTACCAGATTAATTTTGAGTCAAGCATGCAGATAACTGTTACCAGAATAATTTTGAGTCAAGCATATACAGATGCCTGTTACCAAATTAATTTTGAGTCAAGCATGTACAGTTAACTGTTACCAGATTAATTCTGAGTCAAGCATATACAGTTACTTGCTACCAGATAAATTTTGAGTCAAGCACGTACAGTTAACTGTTTCCAGATTAATTTTAAGACAATCATGTACAGATAACTTACCAACCAGATTAATTTTGAGTCAATCATGTACAGATAACTGTTAACAGATTAATTCTGAGTCAAGCATATACAGTTACTTGCTACCAGATTAATTTTGAGTCAAGCATGTACAGATAACTGTTACCAACAAGATTAATTTTGAGTCAATCATGTACAGATAAATGTTAACAGATTAATTTTGAGTCAATCATGTACAGATAACTGTTAACAGATTGATTTTGAGTCAATCATGTACAGATAACTGTTAACTGATTGATTTTGAGTCAGTCATACAGATAGCTGTTGACAGTTTGATTTTGAGTCAATCATGTACAGATAACTGTTGATTGATTTTGAGTCAGTCATACAGATAGCTGTTGACAGTTTACAGATAATTGCTACCATACTAATGTTGTAAGTCGGACATGTACAGATAATTGCTACATTACTAGCTTTGTATGCCAGGCATGCATAGATAACTGGACTATATTGTAATTCAAGCATGAACAAATAACTGCTACCATAATAATATAAAGGTAATCATCATCATTATGACAATATTCACTGTGTTAGACTGTGTACTTCACAAATGTGAATACATAAGCATAAGAAGAACTTTTTTATAGGTTTGTCGAGTTCAAAACATCAAACACATATTGAAAATATATGAAACTGAAAACAACGTTTCTCAACAGATTCAGACATTACATAGCTAGTAAAATTGTGTTTCAATATGTAGTACATTCAGCTCTTGTCACAACATAACAAAAAAATATTTAATTCCCAACAAATAAAAATTGGTCAAAAACAAATTCAAAAGACAATTAACTTTATCACTGTAAGAGAATATTCTGAGTTCCAACAGCGTCATTGAATATGATTGCATATTTAATTGAAACTCCCTAAAAATTCACACCAAGATGGAAGAAGTGACAGAGCCCCTGGAAGAAATTTTGGTGAAAATAAATACAATTTTCAGTCACACACAAAGATATACACCCACAACTACACACATACATACACACTAATTATTAACAGTTTACTGTCACCATGGATGCGGAGGTCATGGGATCAAAAACCTTCCAAGTCATAGCATATACATAAAAATGGAACAAGCATCTACCTCACATTGCACTCAGCATTAAGAGGTTAGCATTAAGACTTGTCAGCCTGGGTGTCAGGATAATGTGACTAGGTGGGACATGATGTTACATATGTGCGGCATGATGTGCCAGTGCTGGACATCATTAACTGACAAAATGCATTCATTGTAACAATATGACTAAAATTATTACAACCACATTAAAATTCTAAAATGCACATTGTGGTCAACAAAACTATTTTTACAAAATATATAATGATGCGATGTCTATATCTTGAATATAAAACATTATTGCACTTCAATACAAGAAAAATGAACTTTCAATTAAAAGAATGCAAGACATTTGAAATACTCATCATAACATAAATAGAAAAAATTATGCAGTCAGGTATTTCAATGGGCACTCTCCATACCTAATGATTACAACCAGGTAATCAGATAAATAACTGTATCTTGTATACAATGTTTAAATGTATCATTTTCAAAAGACATTTGTAAAAATATAAAATTTTCATTTGTTTGCATGTGTGTTCTTCAATATGTTCTTGTGATTTCTTACTGCTTGACCTTCAATAGTTTGATACTGTCATTATACCAGAAACAAACATGCTGTTGATTCTAACCAATACATGAAGCTGTCCTGTTTGGACTTTCTTGGATATTACCAGATACTGATAACACTAGCACATACATTGATATTCTTTGCAATAAATATTACATTGATATTCCTTGCTATTACTATTACATTGATATTCCTTGCTATTACTGTGTATATTTCAGACTTTCTTTCTATTGGAATAATTCAGTTTAAAGTCAGTGGTCATTTGCTCAGATCAGTCTGGTCTCTCTTCGATCACATTCTCACATTTAACAACCCGTGCAAAGCAGTGGATTACTGTATATACTCACTTAAAATTAAGTCCAACTGCAAACAACAAAGACACTGATATGTTGTGGCCTAAGGTGCTGGCAAATCAGTGTCTATGATTTTTTGTTCCACTGATTACTCCCAACAAACTTCACAGACCCAGAAATGCCACTGAATTTTGAAGTGGAAGTCATAGGTCTGGGTCTAAGCCATTTTGCAATTACTTGACTTATTAGTAAGTATATAAACCGTACTAATATTAGTACCCCTACATTTTAAACTCGGAGCTAAAAAGTGGCATGAAAGGAGCAGCTTTATAAGTATATTGTCGTAAAGGTTGAACATAATGCATGCATTAGCTTAAACAAATCAATAGTCATCTTATTTAATATCTGTATACAAATCAATAGTCATCCAATTTAATATCTGTATACAAATCAATAGTCATCTTATTTAATACCTGTATACAAATCAATAGTCATCCAATTTAATATCTGCATACAAATCAATAGTCATCCAATTCAATATATGTATACAAATCAATAGCCATTTTATTTAATACCTGTATACAAATCAATAGTCATCCAATTTAATATCTGTATACAAATTAATAGTCATCCAATTTAATATCTGTATACAAATCAATAGTTATCATATTTAATATCTGTACACAAATTAATAGTTATCTTATTTAATATCTGTACACAAATCAATAGTCATCTTATTTAATATCTATATAGAAAGCAATAGTTATCTAATTTAATATCTGTATACAAATCAATAGTTATCTTATTTCATATCTTATTCAAATCAATAGTTGTCTTATTTAATATATGCATACAAATCTGTTGATAATTTCTTAGAATAAACTCTTAATGAATGAGAAGAGACAACTGCTATCAAAGCCAAACACAATTTTGTGACAAAGCAATGGACTAACACTGCTACTATAGTTAACTGCTGGCAACACATCAACAACTGACAAAGCAGAAAACAGAGGATATTAATCTGATCCTCTTCTTAAAAGCCATCCACTTCTCAAAGACTGCATGGATTCTGAGGAATACATCACAGCTGAAAAGTGTGTCCACCATAGTAGGCGTTATTCCAAGATCATTACATTTTTTCCAATTTACAAGTTGATAAAATGTGTTGGAATATTTAAATTTCAAGTTTCCTGTTCTTATCGTATTTACCTAATGATGGTCAACAACAATTTTGAGAGACTAAATTGTTGTGCTTTTAAAGCACATTTAAAAAATGATGAAAATAAAACTACCAGGAAATTTTCACACGGTAATGAAAACTAAAACAAACAAAAAAATCATTAACAAGGATAAGTCTTGTAAAAACCATCACAATAAACACATACTAAAAGTAATTAACAAAGTAATTGCAGTGATGCTGTTGTGAAAACTATGTTACAATATTTTCATTAGCTGTACAACTATGACATTATAATTATTAATTTTGCTTAATGATAAGCAATGTTTCCAAAACTTTCAAAACTTCATGCTGTACAAATTATTAGAGTACGTCAGTGCAACATACGTGTCTTTCTTCCAGAATTCTGGTGTAAAGGGAGACGACCCACTGGCTCCTAAGCGGGATAAGTCATCAGAGTTACCTTCTCTTGATTTCTTAACATCGGCATGGATTTCCTCATATGGTGACTCTATCATTTTTTGACTATTGTCACACCCACATGCCCCTTCCTTTTCTTCAGGCAGCTCAACATTACATTTTGGTTTAATGTCATCAATTTCTGCATCATGCACTGATTCATCAATATCACTTTCATCTGTTGCATCAGCCGTGTTAAGAAGGTGTCCAGCATTTGTGTTCTTTGTCATGTTGGATTGCTGCTTTAGCTGTTCAGCATATGTTATATTGTTAAATGCAACAGTATAATCTTCTGAATAGCGCTTTCTACATCGTCTGAAAAGACATCATACACATTGAAAACTCGTTTGAAAATAGGTATTACCATATACATGTATTCTACGCTGCTGGTCATGATTTTGCTAACTTTATACATGTATACTATTTACACCAATCTCATGAATGAGAATAGCAAAATGTTTTGGATTCTTTGAATAATCTAAGGCAACATGGGTTACTACACTATCTCAGTAACGGATTGCAACCCTAAGGGGCAATGTGTTTGTGTGGTCAATACTTCTTTGTGTGGACATGAGTGTGGAGGACACCTCCAAACTGTCAAATAAAGCAATCAGCACTAAAATATATTATGTGTATACTGTCAGGATCTCCTTAATTGAATTGAAATCTCACTTGGGGAAAAAAATAACCTAAGGATTGGGGAGTGGATGCTTGGAATATATATAATAATTATAATATATATAACAAACACATTAGCAGAAGAAAAATATGATAAACTACTTTTTTACAAGAATTTCCAGGTATTGAAGATGAGACCATTTTTTAAAAAAATTTTAACTGCTGACTGTTGGTACCAAGTCTGATATTCTTTAGCTGCTCGGGCAGCAGTGTGATTGGCACCATTTTAATTTAGGACAAACTAGACCCCAATTGGAGACTTTTGTTGAGAACTGAATGCCAGTATGACCCATTCATTCAAGAGTGCTAGCTATATTTTAATGTTTCCAATGCATCATTTCCATTTAGGACCAACTAGATATAAAAGTCTTAACAGTGAAAACCCCATACATTTTGGAAAGTAACAATAACAAGATTTACAAGACTTACTTATTTCAGATTAACATCATTTTTAGTCATGAGCATACAACAAGAAGTCTTCAATTGAAACCCCCCATGATGACATGACTTTCCATTATGAGAAATAACAACATCAAGATTCGCGTGACGGTTGCCATGGCAGCCATAGTCAAAGTCAAATCAGTATCACTTTCATCAGCATCAACTAGATATCATAATTAGTCTTCTGGTCAAAAACCACATGTTGACAAGGGCAAAGCATTAACAAGATTTTCAAGATGGCTTCCATGCTGGCCATACTCATAGATCCAAGTGGTCAAAAAAGTGGAATCCAGACAGAAAAGGCGTAACCTACATATAACATGCTAAAATTTTAATGAGCAATGATTTATTTGCCCCTCTTGCCTTTTAACAACCTTTACTGCTTCAAGTTTTCATATGTAGCACTTTAGCTTTACACATATATCGACCAGAATCCATCTGAAGAATTTAGGTGCCAAATATTAAATTTCTTTCCACTCGGCCTGTAATAGACATCATGTGATGCTGCCCTCATGTCTTCATATTTGGAGGATTCTGCTATTTTTTGTTTAGTTTATTTTTGCCCTTTTCTTATCCATTTGTGAAATTATTAGAAAGGGGATATTTTTGCAATCATATACGTATAGACTAAAATAAAATACATGTATACATTTTAGCGACAAATACCTTTAGACTGGTTTTCCACTATATATGAATTAAAACAAAGAATCTGCGTAAAGATTGACAATAGAAAATCAGTCTCTTCTCTCCTCACAAAGCCATATTGCTACTATAAACAGAATACGAGGTCAAAAGTTGCTATAAATAGAACATGATACTGTTAGTCCACAAACAAGTATACTCTTATACTGTAGTTATGTAGAAGACGTCTTTTCTAAAATACAGTCTGTGGGATTAATTGAATGTCAATAAAAATGAGAAAACAAATAACTGACTTTTTGAGAAGGTGGAATTACCAAAAAAGCGTAATCCATAAATGTTTACGCATAAGGTGTACTTTAGTGGAAAAAAGCGTAATGATTATGCCAATGCGTAATGGTTGGCATGTATGCATACTGGATGTCAGATCAGTACCATTTTTATTCAGTACCAACTAGAAAAAAAACAATGCTGATATGACTTTCCATCTTGAGTAGCAGCAATGCGATTTTCATGATAGCTGCTAAGGTGAGCATATTGGATATCACAACACTTTCGTTAAAAACCAAAATGATGCCATAAGAACTTTGAGTGAGAAAATAAACTCCCATGCTCCAATGACTTACCATTGAGAAGGAACAGCAAAAACAACAGCTACAATAAGGCTGCTTTGGTAATTATATTGCATGTCAAATCAGCACCAATTTCATATAAAACCAAATTGACATCATAACACCGGCCAGACATTATACAAATATTTTTAATAAATAAAACATCATGTTCATCTACAAGTGGTGATATAATGATCGGTACACGTTTCATGAATGAAAACATATCATTATAGGAAGTCTTTTAATAAATAAAACATCATGTTTATAACACCCATCCAACTAAGGTGGAGTAGCAATAACAATATTTTTAAGATGGTCAATAAAGTGTACCACTAGAACCAATTTGACAATATATGTCTTCAAGTGATATTGACATAATTGTCTGTTCATGAAGAACAATAGAAAAACGATTTAAAAGATGGCTGCCATGGTGGCCATATTGTACATCGAAAATGGTATTAGTCTTTCTGGGAAAATCGTGTATCAATTGTAATACTCCATTCAGGAGTAGCAAACTGAATTCATAAATATTATTTTGGGAAGTTCTGATAACCACTGGGGTTATTTGGATATACAGAATTCTGCAATATTTACAACAATGATATTTGCTGCTACCAAGTGAGGATGAATTAATATGCCAAAAGACTGAATAATCAGAAAAGACCTTTCTGTCTGAGCCCCAAATCTTTGTTTGACTTTATTGCTATTAAATCCAGTTCATTTGACACTCTCTCAGAAGTATACCCATTGGCAAGGTGACTTAAATAAGTAGCCATAGTATACCTGACATTGTTTACCTGTCTTACATAACAAATGACCATTCCATTCTTACATAACAAATGACCATTCCATTCTTACATAACAAATGACCATTCCATTCTCACATAATATATGAATATTCCATTAGCCAGGAATGAGCAGCACTGTTAAAAAAAACAACCTAATGTATATCATCTCCCAAACTTTATATCACATCAAATTTTACTTATTTTACAACAGTCTGAAAAAAATTCATGTTCAATGATAAAGGTATAATTACTGTGTCTCTTGCAAATGATTAAAATTGTCAAAAATATTAAAAAGTAAAAAGTTATGTTTACAGATTAATTTTATTCTTTGGGCACCATTCTTTTTATCAAAGATAGAAATAAAAAAATATTAATTTCAAATAATTTGTAAATAATGGATGTTTAATATATTACAATACATGGGGTAACATTGATACCTTCGCATGTCAATACAAGCAAACTGATAATCTCTATTTCATCGAACATAATCAAACTTGCTTCCTAATATTTCAGACTTTTAAATGGGAGAAAGTTTTAGAAGATATTTGCATATAACTGTAAATAATGAGACGAGGTTTTGACAATACATATTTTCTTACCAGAGTAAAATCAATATTAAAACAAAAAACATTGTTTGCAAACAATTGCTAACTGGCAATAGATCCAATTCTCTAACAAATTTTGAATTTATACTTCTAAAGTTATGAATTTCAAAAAAACTAATTTTAATCCCATTGTCTATTAATCTGGTACTTTTGGAATATTGACTGACTGAAATTACACTTCTTATATTGTAAAATTTATTTCCTGTCATGCTTTCCTATTTACTGCATGGGGAAGAATTCTGTAACAACATTAGTCTCAATAGTCAATATTATGGGTTACTTCCCTTGCTTTAGTTCAGAAATACACCTCTCCCTCGATAACTCGCGCACAACAGGGTCCAAAAACATCGATCGCACTATAAGCGAGGGCGCGAGTTACCGAGGGACCTATACAAAAAGCTAATAAAGAGATGGGAGATCGACAGAGAGGCTAAGGGGGGGGGGGTGCATTGTTTAATACTCGTTTTATAATCGTGCTGAAAATAACTGTGAATAAATATTTCATTATAAAGGTGTTGTTTGTTTTTCTTTATAAATTACCTTGAATTTCTGGATAAAATATCTTGAAAAGATCGTAAAAACAAACATTTTTCCACGCGGTATCAGTACTCTTAACATGTGTATCGCTAAACACATTGTGTATTACGTCACTGCTTTTTTTTTTTTTTTTTTGTGTTGATTTGGATACATTCTAGTTTTATTGTTTGTTCAAAATGAATCAAGATTTATTTTATCAAAAAAGATAACATTCATATCGAAAAACGACAACGTCGAAACTTGTGTTGATCTAAAACATAAAATTCTGCTATCACTAAATAGATACATAGATAGATTGATTAGATAGATAGAGTAAAATGTAAAAAAAAATATTTTACAAAGATAAACCATTACCAGCCATGAATTTAATGGGTCAAAACGTCAGACATGTAAAAAAAATATATATAAAAAATATTTAAATCATCCGATAGCATAGACCAGCCTCATGACAATTATAAACTTGGTCGTCTGTATATCCATCACGGGTCAGTATCTCTCGGAGTTGGTTGGGATAACTAGACGCGGCCGCCTGATTTGCTGAGCGTATCTCTCCCGACAAAGAATTTTGTTTTATTCCATGTCGGCGCTGGAATCTCCAAAGCCATCCGTGGCTTGCCATGAAATCTGATTCAGTATCCATAGTTTTTGCCATTTTCTCTGCCTGGATCTTGAGAATTGTTCCCGAAATCTGAACACTTTGTTCACGTTGTTGTGTGAACCAGGTGTACACAGCATCTCTAATTCTGTGTCGTTTGCAGAGCGTGCCCGTTTCCGTTTAAATCCATCATCAGAATCAACTTCATGCAAATAATCCCGAAATTGCGGCTCATCCTTGAGCCAACCTCTGAGTGTCGACTCGGTAAGTTTAAGTTCACTACAAACTTTTGATCTTAATTCACCATTACGAACCCTCTCTATGACAGCAAGCTTTTCATTCGCTTGATTCCCTTGCTCTCCATGATCAAATTTACAAATGATTAGGATAAATTACTGATTAATATATACTTTATTAAATGAAAATAAGTACATACTATTTGAAACCATGTTCGATTGGTCCAACTAATTTGATTGATGTTGAGACACGATATTGACCCACAAGAGTTTATGCATGTAGGATTTGCATTCATTTGAACTTTTGTATTGTACGTCTTTTACCTGATTTGATACAAAAGACCGCCTTATAAAACAAAGCAGGTCTATTTTAATTGAGTTTTACAATGCAACAAACACTTCCCCAAGTCGTCGATCAAAACGCAGCCAGCAGTTAATTAGGTTCTTACAGATGTGCTCGCGGGCATTGATGTGACGGTCAATTGACTCTTTTCATGTTTGAATATAAGAGAACATGCAACGATTATACTGCTTACACTGCAACACATTGAAAAGATTAAAACACTAATTTCCCCATATACATATACAGTATTATTCTTTACAGTGAACTGAGAAAATATTTTATCCGATAAAAGCTAACAAGATATGTGATTCCTTATTAAAACCTGAAAATTTCACGATGTTGATTCGAACTTTTCGGGCACTAACCGTCATTTTCGACGATAAAACGGGCAATATATCAAGGTTTCATTCACCAGTTCTGATCATGATTTTATTCATTTTTAAAAAATATTTTCTTTAAAAAAAAATGGATCCACGCCAGACACCGCGTTATAAGCGGGTTCGCGAGTTATCAGGGCACGAGTTATCGAGGGAGCGGTGTACGTGGTCTGAACAATTTATCATCCAATGAAATAATTATATCAGAATGCATATAATATGTGGGCAAATACATTCCTCATGCATATTAGTAGACCAATGAACTCCTCATTAATAATATGCTTGAACAACTTATCATCCAATGAAATAATTACATCAGAATGCATATAATATGCGGGCATATACATTAACGTAGCATACATACCTCCTGCATATTAGTAAAGCAATGATGAGGCCAGCAACGAACACCAGCACAAACGTAACTGTTATACCAATGAGGCCCTCTGAAATAAAATGTAAATGTTTTTCCTATATAACATACAATACAAAAACAAATCTCTTCATAGCTGTTATTTTCACTTACATTATTTATGTACATCAAAATTGACATAGACTGCATTTGAATACATCTTATCAAGTTTCATTAAATATTTCTTTCCACATTTATGTCATATTTACAACAACAATATATTTTCAATAAGAAAAATATATTGGGTTTATATCAAGGGTGTGGAAATCCGATGCAAGAATTGCCCATTTTGTTAAATAAAAGTGATGGGCAAATATAACTTTAAATTTCAGTTGTCTGAACAAGTGAAAATATGGCTGTAACAAAAACTAAATGTGTTATAGTTGTAAAATATTACAGATTTTTTTTTAAAAAGCCTGACTTTTCTTAGGGTTGAGTCTTGATTGATCATTACCATTGCTAAACTAAGCTTGAATCACAAGCTAGGTTTTGTAAAAGCTTCATTAACTGGTCAGATCAGTTGATGGCGCAAACGTTTGTGTTAAATTTTGATAATAGGTTGACATGCAAGATCAAACAAGCCTATTTCTGAGAGTACCAGGCAAAAACTGAACTTAGGAGTCCTTCACTTTCAAAAGGATGAAAAAGTACACGAACATTATTTCATTACATTCTAACCCATTTATAACATCGCACTAAAATAAAATATTTTTTAGTAAATAGAATATTCAGTTTAAGCTTTTTCTCTGCAAGTAAAATAACATCTCCATTCACACCAAAGAAACTGACACGAGTAATCACCTGGCATTATGCTGTACTGTATATAAGAATGTAAATTACCATCATTCACTAAACAATCAAGAAATTAAACAATATACCTCATTCAAAATGAATACATTACAATGTTAATTAGCAATTAGTACACAGTTTTTGATCCCTTATGAGCTGGCCCTAAGGACTAAAGGTGGAGCATAACAAGGACTTTATCTAAGAGATAAATTTATCTAGGTATATGTCAGGTGGCAAAATAGCTCTAAACTGCAGATCACCTGTTAATAGGAACCTTCAATGTTTTCTTTTTGCTGATTCTCATCACAAGTCAACATCCAGTAAAAATGATAATAACCTCTGAAACTCAATTCTGTAGTGCCTGATACAAACCACACCTACTTAAATACGTTATAATTACAGTAAAACCTGTTATGAGAGACCACCCCTTCTGCCAACAAAAACATATCTATCAAGACAGATGGACTCTCATAGGAGGCTTGTAGAAAAGACCAGTTTTCAAGGTCCAGTTTCAAAACAATTTCAAGAAAAATAACCACAATCACTGTACATAGATTCTATTCTTTGTTAATAGTTCTTGCTAAAATATTGTATGCATTCATCTAAAGACAGCGTTATATAGCAATAAAGATATACTTATATCATTAAACATGAAATCACATTTACAATTGAAGATCACATATTTTAGCAAATTAGCATATGAAATCGTTTCTGAATTACTTGTATTATTTTATAACAACCTAAATTTGTTTAACCGATGTTTAAACCACTTTTTTGCAAGTGGTCTTCTCTTTTTCACTCCAGTTATAATAATTTTCTCCAGCCTTAAAACTGGTCTCTTTTTAGTTGGAATATCATCCATTGTTATTAAGGTTCTAGGTGTTAAAATTATTAGTGCTCAGTTGTAATAATCGAATGTAAAGAATCTTTTGACTGGGATGTGGGAATATATGAAAAATCTATACAACATGCACATTTCATATCTAACAATTAATGAAATAAAAAGAAGCAATTATCTCATCCAGAAACAGAATCATTTACTCAGAGAAAAGTGTCAACAGCTTCATTCAAAGATGACATACAGGGATTAACTCTATAAGCAAAGTGTGTAACCCAGTCACACTAACTTGAATGGACGACAGCTCTGTGATTGGGATGTAATCAATCATTTAAAATTGGGGAGAAATACAAAAAACATCTCAAGTCTTGAACACTATCAATCGAACCCCAAAAATGATTCTCTCCTGCTGGTTTAATAGACACTGATCTTTTTCACCCCCAGCAATACAAACAATATAAGCAACCACTAAGTCAAATTTGGCACTACAACGACAATTCTGTACATTAGCCTGTTTTACCGACTGTATCATCTATCACCGGTAGCAACAATTCTGTTTTTTTTTTTTATATTCCCTTTATGTTTGTTATTTATCAGAACAATCAATACTAATCAAGCAGTCATTGTAACAATTGATTACATATAGGTCAGTGCTGTCTGTCCGTTCTTTCGACACAGTCGTTGATATGGATTTTGCGTCTTACGATATGGCTGGGAAGCAGGCTAAGTGCACTAATAATTAGTCAGGTTCACTGATTTGTATACTCCCTGCGTTCCTCACCCCTATAAGAACAGCAGAGAACAACACAGGAAACATACAAAGCAGAGAACCAGACTAGGAAACAATCTACATATACTTTAGTCTGGTTTACGAAATAAGCTATAAAACACTATAGACATTGCTAAACAAACTCCGACATCTGTAGCCAGGATATTTTTTTGTTTAAAAAATTATAAATTTAAAACGGCTAATGAGTATAGCAGTACTGTTCTTGGGTCCTGGAACGGATTGTTTGCATTTAAATTGATTTCAATGTTTTGGTTCACGTACATTTCAGTTCATGAACCAAGTTCTGGAACGAATTAAGTTCATAATCAGAGGTTCCACTGTATTTGGATGTAATCAGCATACAATTGGTGAGACACTGGATGATGATTTATGGGTATTAATTGATTAGTTTTATGAAAATAATGTAATAGGACAGCAATACAAAGCAAGAAAGAATTGATATAGATGCACCCCCCCCACACACACACAAGAATCATATGGATATGCAAAGCAATTTCAAAGTCCTTTTCAGAACCAAAAGAGTTGTATTTGACTTAATGCTGTTTTCAGCATACAACAGGCTATACATGGCAACCAATATCAGTATAACTGGTGGAGGAAGAACCCAGGGAAACCCCAGCAAGCTTTCTCACATACCTACATTGGCTGTGTATGGGATTTGAACCCACATGGGCAGGTGAAATAGCAGTGATTGGTAAACACAAGCCCATTACACCACTTGGCTAACTAGGTCCCGAACTGAGAGTAAATGACTGATTAGAGTTATTGACTGATTAACAAAACCATAAAAAAAATGAAATTAAAGAACTGTGAAAATCTAGACAATCAGTCAAACAAGTGTGCAAAATTAACAAGAGACATCTTGAAAAGTTCTGGATTTGAGTAGCAAGTTTCATGATATCTTGAATGGTACTGGATGGTGAACTATATTAACAAAAGTGTGACTGACAAATGGGACTGCCCAAATGATGGATGTTTGGATGATGTACAGACGCAGCACATTTTTGTATTCCCTACCAACTGTAAAAGCAATTACAGTTGACTCTCACTATAGAGACCTAACTGCTCATCTATCATCATTGCTAGCCATTATTCTTAGTAGATTATATTTCTGAAACACTCGATATATTAAATATTCTTGCCCATAAATTAGTATTGTACCCTCAATACAATGTGATTTCATGGACTGATACCTCTCGTAAGATATAGCCTTATAGGCTAGCCTTGCTTAAAATATGCTTTAGTTAGTTCAAAGTTACTTTGTTTATAATAGAAAAAAGCGAGCATTCCTCCCATGAACAGCACAATAGTGAGTGATTACTTTAAATTTAAATTAACCTCGGTTCCATCAAAACCACACTAACACATGCACAAACACAAGCTCCTCCTATTTCTCTTTGTTTGTACCTGTTTGGACACCTGCATCCACAGCTGCTAAGTGCGGATGTTCCACCTTCACATCAACTGAATCTAGAAAAGAATCAAAAAGAGCCATGATTTAATGTAGACACATCCTCCACAAGAATTATGATTTTGAAAAGAGACTTTAAAATGTAATGCCATTTATCTATGATTTCCCTAACTTAGATGATGGTTACACTTGAAATATTCAACTCTGAATGCAGAAAAAAGTTGTCTCCCTTAGGTCAATTTTTGAATCGGTTTGTTGGTGTATGGATTTCATTGTTTGTAACACTATGGTTCATAAATGGTCCCTCTGTGTCAAAGCAAATGCTGCACAAAGAACGAGTTATCACAAAATTGCAAACAAACAATTCGTAACAGCAATTATAACATTTGAAAAGTGTTGATACAGATCAGCTGTTATATAATGCACTGGCAGATCGTGGTCAATTATATCTACAGCGAGTTATGTGTCATTCATATGCAAAACATGTTAATATTTAATAAATGTTATCTAAAGTGAATCAATTATAGCAATATGTAAAATACATCTACATTCTTACCCAGCACTTGGCCTGTAGAATTCTTGTCTACATCTAAGACTGAACCTAACTTCACAAACCAAGGGGAAGTAGGAGCTTTTTTTGTCTTATTTATTCCAGGTAGTGTTGTAGAAAAAGGCTCAACTGATGAATGAGATTTCAAAGATGACATTGCTGGTGTTGTTGCTATTGTTGTTGTTATTCTCAGCAGAGGTTGAAGTGGCTGCATTGGCAATCTTGTTGATATTCTTCCACTGGTGGTAGCAGTGGTACTAGTAGTGGTGGTAGCAGCAGTGGTGGTCTTTGCCATCATTCCTAGATTATAAGTAACAAATTTATTTAGAATCATTTACTCAGAGAAAAGTGTCAACAGCTTTATTCAAAGATGACATACAGGGATTAACTCTATAAGCAAAGTGTGTAATCCAGTCACACTAACTTGAATGGACCACAGCTCTGTGATTGGGATGTAATCAATCATTTAAAATTGGGGAGAAATACAAAAAACATCTCAAGTCTTGAACACTATCAATCGAACCCCAAAAATGATTCTCTCCTGCTGGTTTAATAGACACTGATCTTTTTTCACCCCCAGCAATACAAACAATATAAGCAACCACTAAGTCAACTTTGGCACTACAACGACAATTCTGTACATTCGCCTGTTTTACCGACTGTATCATCTATCACCGGTAGCAACAATTCTGTTTTTTTTTTTTATATTCCCTTTATGTTTGTTATTTATCAGAACAATCAATACTAATCAAGTAGTCATTGTAACAATTGATTACATATAGGTCAGTGGGGTCTGTCTGTTCTTTCGACACAGTCGTTGATAGGGATGCTACGTCTTACGATATGGCTGGGAAGCAGGCTAAGTGCACCAATAATTAGTCAGGTTCACTGATTTGTATACTCCCTGCGTTCCTCACCCCTATAAGAACAGCAGAGAACAACACAGGAAACATACAAAGCAGAGAACCAGACTAGGAAACAATCTACATATACTTTAGTCTGGTTTATGAAATAAGCTATAAAACACTATAGACATAGCTAAACAAACTCCGACATCTGTAGGCAGCATATTTTTTTGTTTAAAAAATTATAAATTTAAAACGGCATGAGCGGTTGTTTTTTTTACGAGGATTAAATAAAGATCACGGGAGTTTATTCTCGTTTTTGTGATGCGGTCATTCATAGCGGTGTCTAAATGCATATTTTTCCTAGACAATGCTGTCACTAATCGCATTCAGCAGGTGGTCGCTCATAAGAGAGAGTTTAAATAGTATAATCGATCCAAGCATTACAATTGTGGTCGGAAATGACAGATGGTCACTTATAGCAGAGGTCGCTCATAGCAGATTCTACTGTACCCCTGCATATAGATGATATGACAATATTGTCCAGATCAAATTGAGAAAGCTTTGATTACTTCACGTCATCACCTATTTAATTTAACAACAGGACAATAACAGGTGCTTATATTCACACTCCACAGAACATTGGTTTCTATAAAATCAGGCAAAAGTAGTCTTCAGAGGAACAGTTCTATTCACAAGATAATTACAGTGATAAGGAGTACCTGTGAATCAGCCACACTGGCTTCATGCTTGTTTACTTAATAAAGTCTTGCCTTTAGCCATTTTGGAGATTTGCCATAACTGAACAAAATAAAAAAAAAATATCCAAGGGGAAAAGGAGACTTGTCTTGCAGACGCACACTGCACTGAGAGAAAGGATACATTACTTCAGAATTGCATGCAAATTTCTCCCAGATGCTCTGGTCCCTAGAAACCTTATATATATCAGGGATTTTGAAATGCTGGTCCCTAGAAACCTTGTATATATCAGGGATTCTGAAATGCTGGTCATGACTGTTTTAAGTGCTGATATGTCCATTTTCAGAATACCCTCTCAGGACATCAGTCATACACTAATTTCATTATTTAATAATAATAATAATAATAATAATAATAATAATAATAATAATGAGGACTTTGTATAGGGTCTAATCTTAAGATACTCTTAGCGCTTTACAACATTAGAAAACACCTAAAACAAATAATAACAAAAAAACAAAAGGCACATAATTTATAAGATTACAACAAAAAAAACCATGAAACTAGAAAATATAAAAACATGCTGAAAATATTTAAGGCAGGGAAGTGTGCTCTGATCATGGCACTCTAAGGATAATCTGAGCAGCTTTTTGAAGTTTCTGGAGTAGATATTGAGATACACAGAAACGTTTTAGTGGCATCAACTTGAAAATATTTGCAAATGGAGCTGATGTGTCTCAGCTCAAGATATGCAGCCTTGCATATGTTCATGACATGTTCGTTCAACGTGAGTACTGTCTAGAGTAACACCTAGGTTTCATACTAACTATGTGAATATAATGTTGGTGTTACTGATTATTATTGTTTGAGCTGAAGGATGTGATTGAGTGTTGTGATCAGAATGAATTCAATTTTATCACCATTCATTTGCAGCTTGTTACATGTCATCCATGATTTCACATCAGAAATGCACCTCTCTACTCCATGGATGGTAGCATTAACTGAGTTGGGTGGATAGATTTGTATGCAGTGGAACCTCGGTTTACGAACGCCTTGGAGTACGAACAATTTGGGTCACGAACAATGATTTTGAACAATTTTTGTCTCGGTTCATGAACAGTGCCTTGAGTCACAAACCAAAGCCACATGGTACGTACGCTAATCTTGCACGTGAACACAACCTTGCTTTGTCATTGATACGCAGTTACCATTCAACGTTCCTTAGCAGTGGCACAATGTTCAAGGTATTTCACTGTTTTTAGGTGTGTACCCCCTCCATTATGAGTTACAAAAAAGCAAAAAGTGACGGTCATAGTGCTGGTAGGAAGCCGAAACGTATCACAGTGGATGTGAAGAAAGAAATAATTGCAAAACATGAGAGTGGCGTTCGTGTGTCCGACATCGCTAATGAGTATAGCAGTACTGTTCTTGGGTCCAGGAATGGATTGTTCGCATTTACATTGATTTCAATGTTTCGGTTCACGTACATTTCGGTTCACGAACCAAGTTCTGGAACGAATTAAGTTCGTGACCCGAGGTTCCACTGTATTTGGGTGTAATCAGCATGCAATTGGTGAGACACTGGATGATGATTTATGGGTATTAATTGATTAGTTTTATGAAAATAATGTAAAAAGGACAGCAAAACAAAGCAAAAAAGACTTGATATAGATGCATCCCCCCCCCACAAAAATCATATGGATATGCAAAGCAATTTCAAAGTCCTTTTCAGAACCAAAAGAGTTGTATTTGACCTAATGCTGTTTTCAGCATACAACAGGCTATACATGGCAACCAATATCAGTATAACTGGTGGAGGAAGAACCCAGGGAAACCCCAGCAAGCTTTCTCACATACCTACATTGGCTGTGCATGGGATTTGAACCCACATGGGCAGGTGAGATAGCAGTGATTGGTAAACACAAGCCCATTACACCAATTGGCTAACTGGGTCCCTAACTGAAAGTAAATGACTGATTAGAGGGATTGACTGATTAACAAAACCATAAAAAAAAAATGAAATTAAAGAACTGTGAAAATCTAGACAATCAGTCAAACAAGTGTGCAAAATTAACAAGAGACATCTTGAAAAGTTCTGGATTTGAGTAGCGAGTTTCATGATATCTTGAATGGTACTGGATGGTGAACTCTATTAACAAAAGTGTGACTGACAAATGGGACTGCCCAAATGATGGATGTTTGGATGATGTACAGACACAGCACATTTTTATATTCCCTACCAACTGTAAAAGCAATTACAGTTAACTCTCACTATAGAGACCTGACTGCTCGTCTATCATCATTGCTAGCCATTATTCTTAGTAGATTATATTTCTGAAACACTCAATATATTAAATTCTTGCCCATAAATTAGTATTGTACACTCAATACAATGTGATTTCATGGACTGATACCTCTCGTAAGATATAGCCATATAGGCTAGCCTTGCTTAAAATATGCTTTAGTTAGTTCAAAGTTACTTTGTTTATAATAGAAAAAAGCGAGCATTCCTCCCATGAACAACACAATAGTGAGTGATTACTTTAAATTTAAATTAACCTCGGTTCCATCAAAACCACACTAACACATGCACAAACACAAGCTCCTCCTATTTCTCTTTGTTTGTACCTGTTTTGACATCTGCATCCACAGATGCTAAATGCGGATGTTCCACCTTCACATCAACTGAATCTAGAAAAGAATAAAAATGAGCCATGATTTAATGTAGACACATCCTCCACAAGAATTATGATTTTGAAAAGAGACTTTAAAATGTAATGCCATTTATATATGATTTCCCTAACTTAGATGATGGTTACACTTGAAATATTCAACTCTGAATGCAGAAAAAAGTTGTCTCCCTTAGGTCAATTTTTGAATCGGTTTGTTGGTGTATGGATTTCATTGTTTGTAACACTATGGTTCATAAATGGTCCCTCTGTGTCAAAGCAAATGCTGCACAAAGAACGAGTTATCACAAAATTGCAAACAAACAATTCGTAACAGCAATTATAACATTTGAAAAGTGTTGATACAGATCAGCTGTTATATAATGCACTGGCAGATCGTGGTCAATTATATCTACAGCGAGTTATGTGTCATTCATATGCAAAACATGTTAATATTTAATAAATGTTATCTAAAGTGAATCAATTATAGCAATATGTAAAATACATCTACATTCTTACCCAGCACTTGGCCTGTAGAATTCTTGTCTACATCTAAGACTGAACCTAACTCCACAGACCAAGGGGAAGTAGGAGCTATTTTTGTCTTATTTATTCCAGGTAGTGTTGTAGAAAAAGGCTCAACTGATGAATGAGATTTCAAAGATGACATTGCTGGTGTTGTTGCTATTGTTGTTGTTATTCTCAGCAGAGGTCGAAGTGGCTGCATTGGCAATCTTGTTGATATTCTTCCACTGGTGGTAGCAGTGGTACTAGTAGTAGTGGTAGCAGCAGTGGTGGTCTTTGCCATCATTCCTAGATTATAAGTAACAAATTTATTTATGACTTGATTATAACTGCAATAGACAAGACATGTACAACAAGTATTGAAACCAGTTCTAGCTTACTCCAACCATTATGAATTTGCTGCATTTTATGCCAAGTGATCAGGAGTAAATTATCATGTGATACACTGCTCTGACATTATTTACACATTAGTAAATTCAGGGGACCACTTTTGTGTCTCAGTTGGCTTTCAGTTAAGCTTAGTATCAACTAAATAATAAGAAAAAGAAAATGTCTCCTACCTATGACCTTAAATCATAATTTGCAATCCCAAACAGTATTACTTTTAATTTGAGGTACTGCCCGTTTCAAAATACACTCTGTCTTCCTGCACCTCAATACTCACCTTTTGTAGTCTCTTCATAGAAGACATGGTTAATGCTTTTAAAAAGTATGTTTTACAAATTTGGATTGTATTTTGCCTCATTAAAAAACATACATCTCACTAATTATCCACATTGTCCACAATATTCATTATATAAACCCTTATTCAAAGTCCAATGAATTCTGGATTGGCTTTTAGAGCGAGGACAAATTCACTTTGACATGATGTATGATACATGATGAATGCTGGGCCATACCCTCATAAGATGTGGTTTATAGATGATTTTGTCTTGTATAAGTTAATGTCCCACTTTCCAGGTGTGAGTGAAGTCATTGTTCCAGAACAAGACCATAAAATACACTGAAATTCATCACATAAAAATTATATTCTTTGAGTTCACAATGGTCATTACCCCACAAAAGCACATATAATACATTTGTTAAAACTTCCAGATCATAAAGGAAAAATAATGCAAAGAATATAATTAACAATTACTACACATGTCAAGTCCAACTACAAACAAAATATACCCTTATCTGCCATCACATAATGCACCAGTAGTTCAAGATACACTCAGTTTGTTCTTCTGGTTACTGCTAGCAAACTGCAGAGATGCATATTAGACAAAACATTTTACAATGGCATATCTGACAACATATTGTACAATGATATATCTGACAATACATTGTACAATGGCATATCTGACAACACATTGTACAATGGCATATCTGACAACACATTGTACAATGTCATATCTGAAAACATATTGTACAATAGCATATCTGACAACACATTGTAAAATGGCATATCTGACAACACATTGTACAATGGCATATCTGAAAACATTGTACAATGACATATCTGACAACATATTGCACAGTGACATATCTGACAACACACTGTACAATGGCATATCTGACAACATATTGCACAATGGCATATCTAAAAACACATTGCACAATGGCATATCTGACAACACATTGCACAATGGCATATCTGACAACATATTGCATAATGACATCTGACAACACACTAAAATAGCATATCTGACAACACAATGCACAATGGCATATCTGACAACACACTGTACAATGGCACATCTGACAAAATATTGCACAAAAGCATATCTGACAACACACTGTACAATGGCATATCTGACAACACATTGTACAATGGCATATCTGATACATCGTACAATGGCATATCTGACAACACATTGTACAATGGCATATCTGACAACACATTGTACAATGGCATATCTGACAACACAATGTACAATGGCATATCTGATACATCGTACAATGGCATATCTGACAACACATTGTACAATGGCATATCTGACAACACATTGTACAATGGTATATCTGACAACACAATGTACAATGTCATATCTGACAACACATTGTACAATGGCATATCTGAAAACATTGTACAATGTCATATCTGACAACACACTGTATAATGGCATATCTGACACATTGTACAATGACAAATCTGACAACACATTGTACAATGGCATATCTGACAACACATTGTACAATGACATATCTGACAATACATTGTACAATGTCATATCTGAAAACATATTGTACAATGGCATATCTGACAACATATTGTACAATGATATATCTGACAACACATTGTACAATGCTATATCTGACAACACATTGTACAATGGCATATCTGACAACACATTGTACAATGGCATATCTGACAACACATTGTACAATGACATATCTGACAACACAATGTACAATGACATATCTGACAATACATTGTACAATGTCATATCTGAAAACATATTGTACAATGGCATATCTAACAATACATTGTTCAATGGCATCTCTAATAACACAGTAAAATGGCATATCTAGCAACACATTGTACAATGTTATATCTGAAAACATATTGTACAATAGCATATCTGACAACACATTGTAAAATGGCATATCTGACAACACACTGTACAATGGCATATATGAAAACATTGTACAATGACATATTTGACAACATATTGCACAATGGCATATCTGACAACATATTGCATAATTACATCTGACAACACACTACAATAGCATATCTGACAACACAATGCACAATGGCATATCTGACAACACACTGTACAATGGCATATCTGACAAAATATTGCACAAAGGCATATCTGACAACACACTGTACAGTGGCATATCTGACAACACATTGTTAAATGGCATATCTGATACATCGTACAATGGCATATCTGACAACACATTGTTTAATGGCATATCTGACAACACAATGTACAATGGCATATCTGATACATCGTACAATGGCATATCTGACAACACATTGTACAATGGCATATCTGACAACACAATGTACAATGTCATATCTGACAACACATTGTACAATGGCATATCTGAAAACATTGTACAATGTCATATCTGACAACACACTGTATAATGGCATATCTGACACATTGTACAATGGCATATCTGACAACACATTGTACAATGGCATATCTGACAACACAATGTACAATGACATATCTGACAATACATTGTACAATGTCATATCTGAAAACATATTGTACAATGGCATATCTGACAATACATTGTTCAATGGCATCTCTAATAACACAGTAAAATGGCATATCTAGCAACACATTGTAGAATGGCATATCTGACAACACACTGTACAATGGCATATCTGAAAACATTGTACAATGACATATCTGAGAACATATTGCACAATGGCATATCTGACAACACATTTTACAATGGCATATCTAAAATCACATTGCACAATGTCATATCTGACAACACATTGCACAATGGCATATCTGACAACATATTGCACAATGACATATCTGACAACACATTACAATGGCATATCTGACAACACATTGTACAATGGCATATCTGGGTCTGTATAGTCTGCAGTTGAACTCAACATACAAGTGAGTAAAAGTAGGAAGTGAAATGAAACATACTAAATTGGCAGGTGTAGGAATATTCATATACACCAGGTGTATCGCATGGGTAATCATGCCACCTGTAGCCATCACTTAGCCTTAGATTTGCACAGTCTTCATGGCAAGGGGTAAAGAAATAACAACTAGGCTGATCTGGAGCCCACTTTCTGTACCCTGATGCAACAGCTTCACCTAGAAACAAATAAATTAGAAGAAGCTATAATTAGATACATAAGCAAATGCAAAGTTAACAAATGTATACTGATATTAGCTACCAGTACAGTACATAGTAAATATGGCGACTTAGAAAATGTATGCTGCTTTAGTCTGTCAATTAAAATATATATGAATTCTCGATGAATAAATATATACATTCAAGTAAATTGTTTCTTTCATAATACTTACTCAATTATAATACCATAGGCGAACTACATCTACGTTACGAATCCAGCCTTCCCAGATCAGAATATTTTAGCTAAAAAGCTGAAAGTTACCTGCCCACATCATTAACAGCAAGAGACTGTGATCTCCCCTTGATACTGGTACGTGGCACCAAATCCTGTGATATTGTTAGTTACTACTAGAGTGGAAGCCATGTTCTCTATATCAATGTAACCTTGGGGAGGCTGGGAGGGTGTATGTGTATTATGATAAGGTAAGTATGATTTTTTTAAAAACATTTTATAAGAAAAAATTGGTTTCTTCTTCAAATATGTTACTGATCATAATACCTTAGAAAAACAGGTAAGAGAAAGAGAAAGATACATAAAGATACAGCCCCCGACCCTGAAGAGACCATCTTTTGTCCCCTAAGATAATTGAGACAGCTTATAGATAACCAGCCTGGAAATGAAACTCCAAATGTCAGGGAGCAGCTTCAAAAGATAGAACATATTCTTCTTGTAAATCCCATGGAAATCATGAAGCTGTGTCCACATTTAGCTGTTGAATGACATGGTAAAGTAAATGTTCGCACCACAGCTCTAGATACCAGTTGATCAAGTTGAGCCTTTCAGGATGAAAGATCTTTAAGATAAGAACAGAAAAAGAGTAAACAGATCTCCATCCCATGGGACAGAAAATACCAGAAGTTTAATGCATATGCAGTATTTGTGGCAACTGTCCTAACTCTGTCAGCTGAGATGCAATGCAATTCATTGGTGTGGGGTTATTTCCAATATTTGGAACAAATAATCCACTGTTATCCAGATCAAACATGTCCCTGTTGATATATCCACCGGCTCTATCTGAAGTAACACTTCAGTTCTCACTCACTCTGGGTCCTACAGATGACCTTGAGATGAAGTGTTCAGAGTAGACAGGAATTATTACCACTGTCTGATCACCCAAACAAGGGTTGTCACAAGTGATACTGACTTTAGATTGGTGAACCAGCTGGACATGTATTCTTTGAATCGACCTGCCATTCACCAATGCAGTGAGGAATCAAGATTTATATAAGAGGTGAAATAATAAAACTTTTGAAAGCAATTCGATGGTGTCTTGTTCAGCCAATTTAGTACCAATGATTTAACCTGTGTAATCCGTTTGTAATCCAAATGGATAGAAGATCAGATAGGTCTTTGGTTTGTCCAGTATCCTCATTTCCATGATAACACAGTGTATAAGGTGGCAGGGTCCAGTTTCGTAATTTGGCCCCTCGCAAATTTCTTAACTTAAGGGTATGGTGTGAGTTTTTGAGCTACTATTGTGTAAAAATTAAAGATATGGATAAATTTGTGAACTAGGTGTTTCAGGCTTGTGTTGTTCTTGAAATTGATGTCAGACATGTACACTTTCCATAGTTACTCTGCAGTATGTTGATTGTGAAATACCAATAGTCGGCTAGGAAGAAGAGCTAGCCTCCCATAGCAGTAGACACGTGGGTTCAAGGCAAGTAGAATATCTCAAAAACGGCATGGATGACAACTATTATGAATTGCATCAAGCTATTTAGTAGACAATGTTTTTCAAAATTTTCATCTAGGAAAAGGCATTGCACTTGCACTGTGAGCACCACGTGCTGTCAAAAATGGCCTTCGGATGTGAAAAATGTATGTATAAAATAATGGTTGGGGTACATAAACATTTTATTCTAAGAACTTCAGTAGACTTATCAGGTCAAGTGTGTGATATGATTATGTTGCGTTACATAATACCTATCCAGAAATATGTACCTTTTGGACCTTACTCGCGTATTTTATTTTTAATGAATTTTTATATTAGGCAGGTGCATGCGACATTAAATTTGTACATAAAAAGTGGACCCTGCCCCCTAAGTGAATCTGTTTACTTGAACATTGATTTCCAGATCTAGATGATCAAAATCTTGAAATGGTATGATCAAAATCTTGAAATGGTACGAGGTCAAAGATGTTCTTGTTGACATAAAGACTGAGAATGGGGATATTAACATAACTAGCCTGCTATTCAGTAGTGTGTTGTTTATGCATGATTTATTAAGGTTGCAAGCATAGCTTGGCTTATGGTGATCTTTACGAATGTGGAGGTAGAGAGCACTGGATCATATTTAACTTGTCGTAAGTTCACAGCTGCTCATTCATCAATAAGACCTATGGGAGTGGTCAGAAAACTTCTTCTGTCCAAACCTGTCAAGAATGTGACTTCACTAATCAAATGTTACCTGTAGGAAAAGACCAATGATATTCTATACAGGTAAAATCTGTAAAGCATCACATATACAGCTACGAAGTGGATGCGAAGACAATAAAGAAAACTTACCAGTATGAATCTGAATGAAGAGGAAATTATACGGCAATGTTTAGATAAAATGTTTTATACCATGCAACAGACCTTATTAATTTGGTTATAGCAATGTGAGAGGATGCCATCATCATAAGAGCAGGTATGTACCACAGGTGCCTAAGTGTGTTAAGACAGCAAACTGCTTGCGACAATTCTGTGAGGCTTCTCTGTCCATAGAGATCATGCTACTTGGCATGAATGTAAGTAACAACTGATTATTTCAAGGGATTTGATATTTCCAGTATCAAAGGGAGACCACTTTATATCTAGCTGCCACTAAAGTGGGCAGATAACTTTTAGGTTTCTTAGCTATATGCCTAAAATGTTTTAATCTGGAAGGGCTGGATTTACAAGGCAGTAGTAGTTCTTCTAAGGTATTTTGATCAGGTATTACAATTTAAGAAACATACCAACATGCGCATGAGTAAATACATAAAATCAAACTTTCTTTGCTCTGATGTAACAGTTGCCCAAAATGCATGTTTTTTGTCAACTTGTAATAAAGATATGATATGCAGTAAAAGTTATTATTTTGTGATGAACTTTCATTATTCATTTCTTGTTGATTGTTATTTATTGTTCCTAGTCTTACCAGTGTAATAAAGATATGATATGCAGTAAAAGTTATTATTTTGTGATGAACTTTCATTATTCATTTCTTGTTGATTGTTTTTTATTGTTCTTCGTCTTACCAGTAACCCACACCCAATGCCATTCTCGATGTCTATCGTTTGCCCCAATCCAAAGTCCATTTCGTTTCCAATTCAGTGCCTGCAAATTCCTTTCCACAAATGTCTGTATTCCAGCTGTCTGTATAGTAATTAGGTTACCCCCTCTCCCGGAACAGTCATTTTGTGCATCAACCCAAGTCCTTTCTGAGTTGATGAAAAGGTAGCACATGTCTCCATATGTCCTTGTATACCAGTTTCCCCGGATTTCAGATGGGCACCGGTATATATCATCAGTGTCTAAAACAACACAAAAGCAAACATGAACTCTCAAGATTAACCGTTACATTTTTAAAGTCCCAGGTTTTAATCCTTTTAGGGAAGGAAAACAGTGTTGATGATGGCCAATCATCTAGTGATCTCCCCATAAATTTTTCGTAGCATCGAGATAAGCATCCAGCAGCTTACAATGTTTCCAAATTGTGAATCATCATTGCAAAATTTTTAAACTTAATATCAATGCAATATACCAGGGTTACATATATTTACAGTTAAAAATAAATCTCCAAAATTATACCTTTATTTTATGTCAAAATTCATTAGTATTTTTTTTCTCTCAATACATATTAAACTATCGAAGTTAACTGTATTTACTCCAAGTGTCGAAGACATAATATGGTTTCAAGTTCACCCTAGTCAATTATGAAGATTTTAAAAGACAGCTCACAGATTAAGGTGTACTTTAATATGAAGCTGTGACATGAAAAAGGAAAATGCATATTAATGCAGCGATATCATGATTAAAAAATATCACCCATTAATATATAATTCCAATTACAAACTAGTGGCTAAGTGCTAAAGTAATTATCATCAATTATCTTAATTACAAACTAGTGGCTAAGTGCTAAAGTAATTATCATCAAGTATCTTAATTACAAACCCAATAGGTACATGTAAAAATGTGTCATCTGAATATTTTGGCTCTGAATGCACGTGGATGATTATTTACCAGATCAATTTTCAAGAGTAATGTTGTTGATGCTGTTGTAGGGTTTAACGCCATTTTTCAGCACACGATAGGCTATACATGGCGGCCAGTATTATTGGTCGAGGAAAAACCCGGGGAAAAACCCCCGAGAGAACCACCCACCCACTAGAAGCTGCTGACAAGCTTTCTCACATACCCACATTGGCCGAATATGAGACTTAAACCCATGCAGACAGAGGCGAGATGGCAGTGATCCTTAATGGAGAGCGCTTTAGACCACTCGGCCACTCAGGGCCCCCTCAAGAGTATTGGAAAACATTAGACATAAACTTTAAAGTAGAAAAAGATTGGTACATTGGAAAGGTCTAAAGCACTACAGACTGAATCAATAGCAAATTAGAACTAGTACTGTAAAAAGCTCCATGGACAACACTGTAATTTGTTATCTTCACTTTCATTTTTTTCCTTCTTCATAAATGTCCAAACAAAACTATGGTTCCTATGGGGTACATGTACTTAAAATAAGTTTTTGAGATGAAATAAAATTAAATTAAATAAAATACTGAAGATGGTTTAAATTAGCAGGTGTTTAATACAGTGTATTTCATATATGACATTACATCACAACATTACAAGCTGAATCATTACTGAAATTGCAGCTTAAGGATGCTCTTCACTCCAAATAGAGTGTTTGTGACCTAAAGTCAACAGCTAGACTAAGGGTCATCTACCACCAATACAGTCAAGATTTGTTCTTTTCAAGTAGTTTAAAATTTACATAGTCCTAGTGAAACCGCTGCCCATCTTGCTCATAAGAGCATAGTCAAGTAAAGGAAGAGGAAATCTCATTTTATAGATTGTACTTAGATTAAAATGTGTACATCTCTGAAAGGAAAGAGTATTAATAGATAAACAAATATGAGGTAAAATAAATGAATCCCTTGAAGGAATCAATGCTTTACTGGCTGAAAAGAATCTCTTAGAATTAAAGAAACAACTATTCCTTAATTTAAGTGCTGAGTATGCTATTCTTGAGAAATGGCAAGTTTTTCAAGATGGCCCAGAAAAGTAACAAAAACATATTTTCAAGACAGCTGCCACTGCATCCCTATTGGAGGCGTCATTTTTTTTAGACCCAAAAAGCCCAGGTTGAAATGTCTTTCATTTACGAGAGCTAGCGAGAATTAGGACCCACTATAAAGCAAAAAAAATATTTTGGTAAACCATATTACAATATGAAAATATTTAAACGATGAGTAGCGATAACATGATTTTCAAGATAGTGGCCATATTGAAGTCAGGCTGGCACCATTCTCATGGACTAAAAGTTCAAAACACAGGTGCACGGATCATCTTTAGAGTACCTCGATCAGAGCACACCTCACCACTGCTCTGTACCCTACCCTGGCTATCAATTAGATACAGAATCAAACACAAAATTTGTTCTCTGTGCTATATTTCAATTACAGACTCCAGTCCAACATACCTATCTAGCCTCACCCATGTGTATACACCAGCTACATCCTTACGCTCTTCTTCTGATAATCGTATACTCATTGTTCCCAAGGTGAAAACAAAGTCATATGGACAACGTTCGTTTGCACACCAGAGCCCGGCGACGTGGAACGAATTGCCCATTTAAATTAGACACAAAGACACAGTGGTCCATTTTAAGAGTGCTCTCAAGACTCACCTGTTTCGACTGCAGGGTCAAACTTGGCGTCCTAATCATGTTTTGTATCTTATATGTTTTCAGCATGTTTTTATGTTTTCCAATTTCATTGTTTTTGTCATTTGTTGTTTTGTAGCGCTATACAAAGTCCTCATTATTATTACTATTATTATTATTATTATTATTATTATTATTATTATTATTATTATTATTATTATTATTATTTCTCAGTCCATGAAAAATGCGGTCCTTAAGTTATATAAAACCATCCCTTGACTGTGTGTTTATGTCGGAATTTAGACACACGATACGATCTTTATCAAGAAAATTCTCACTTACCAGTAATTCCTATTCCAACATGAAAAAGAGCAATTATGATCAATGGTGTAGCAACAAACATGTTTCACGGCAGACTTTCTCATCAACTAGGCATCGAATCGTAGTGTGATTGTATACAACCAGCTTATGTACTCAACTCATGCCACCAATGTAGGGGTTTCCCATCGGGAATTTTCCTGTCGTGCGTATCCACACGTATTGCCAACCACCAGACTGAAAGAGGTATCTTAGAGGGACTATTATTTTTAACCTATATTTGACTTAGTCTCACACCTCCAATGTCATTCAGTCCTTATATAACAGTCATAAAGTAAGACTGACAAATCTTTTGACCCATTCTATGCTAACTTCCTGTAGCCCCGGAACGTCGCTTCCTCGCTTAAAATCTCAATTTTCAGATTTTTTTTCTACAGAGCTATGTATTTCCGATCCGATAAGCCACCCACGGTAACAGGCTGATTCGGACCAAGCTGATTCGGTCCAAATTACGGGCTGATTCGGACCAGATTTCTGGCTGATTCGGGCCAGATTTTTGGCTGATTCGGACCATGTGAAATATCAATAGGTTTCGTCTGAGATTTCAATGTGTCACTTACATTTGTTTAAGACACGATATTTCACATTATTTCCCAGGTACGTTGAGCATTTCAAATATGCATTTAAGGAATCATTAACTTCCATTTACGGAATCGATCATTAAATTGTAAAAATATATAAAACTTATATCTTAAAGGAGAAAGTGAAGTGCTGTACAATTTTTGATTCAGTTCGATAAAATATCACACGTCAATATCATACGTTTATGTTCTTCTAATTTTGTGGACCTCGTAAGACGAATTATATTTTAATAATATTTGTTTTAAGCAACGTTTGTTAATGTTTTTCTGAATTCATAATCTATCTGTAAAGTGTCGAATTTTGAATAAGTACTGAACCTTAAAGTTGAACGCATTGAGCATTAAAATTTTATCATATTTAAGCCAGAAAGGTCTTTGTGAAGGGTCACTTTGACCTTTCTTCTCCCCCCCCCCCCCCCCGATGTCAGTGTTAAACATGAAACGCCAGCATTTTAGATTTGTCAGGGGCATCGCAACGCTGTCCTGAGAAAGTAAACATTTTAACCCATGTCAAGTAATCATTTTTAAAGGGAAGTTGATGCAACGTAATTCAGAGATTCTAGACTGTCCAAAATCTGACGAAAGATATGATTATCTAAAAATTTAATGCAGATGATTTGTTTTGGTCTACGTATACTGGTATGAGTCTGAATATGTTAATGCCTTTTTTAAAAGCAAGATTTATGTGGAATATTTCTTTATCCTAAATAAATCATATTTACTATAACAACGAGCACAGTAAGTGATTTTCATTAGCTTCATTTATTATGAATAATTTAACACTATGCACATTACTATTGAAAGTGCTTACCGAATACTGTAAAAGCGAAAAGAAAAGAAGACTCGTATTATTATTTAAATTAATTTTATTTACATAATATGGCCATGGAGAACTAACATGGTCCATAATTGATGGCACATTGTTTCAATAGCCATGGAGAACTAACATGGTCCATAAATGATGGCACATTGTTTCAATAGCTGACTGGTGGAGATCCGTTTCTCTGCATAGGACTTCCACAGTGCCATCAACCGTCCCTGGAATTTATTTGATAGTCTGCTTACGTTGGTATCTCCTTAGTTTTCCCTCGGATACCATCTTAACTTGCGTAGGAAGAAATGCGGCTTCCTTGTACAAAAGCAGTATCAGTAAGTAGAAAGGCAAGTTGCCTTTCTTGGCGCGCCTGTTAATACGGTGGTGCCATCCCTCAACATCATTGTTGGTTCGGATACTTCGACCGTAAACACTCAACGATGTTACGTCCCATATGCTGCTGGTGATCAACGTATCATGCACGTAGTCCATGTACTTTACGAGGGCTTCAGACGCAGTTCCCTTCTGACGTAGCTGGTGAAAAGCGGGAGCAATATCCTCCGCCGGAAGGAATGGTAATGCAAATACTTTCCTCAAGAATTTAGGAACATCGTCCCTGCTGTTGTACGCCACCTGAAAAATATTGACATGAATTATATTGTCTGTTTTTTTAAACAGAAAATAAAATATTATCTAGTCATAGCTGAACTTTTCTGGCAATGTTACTCATTTCGAAAATATTTATTCATGTACTAAGGTATAACGCACCTAAGATAAGATAAGATAAGATAAGAAAAGATAAGATTTATTTAACCTCGGCATGATTTATAAAACAAATTTAACATAAGCTATAATGTGCTTAATACCGACATTGCATAAAACAATGATGCATTACAAGAAAACATGATTAGTTAAGACAAAAAACAGTACATACATACAAATTGGACAAAACAGACAAATGCATAACATAAGCATGAGCAAGCAAGGCATTTTTAAGGTCATTGAGTAAAAGTGAATTTAGAATGTGGATAACTTAAAATATTTAATATATATAATTATTTTTAAAAAGTCAGAGTTAATAGTAGAGATAAATGCACAAGAACCAAATTTAGTTTCAATTTTCCTTATGAAATGTTGATTAACATTACATAATATAAAATCTTGTTTAATACCTGAAGTCCTTTTTCTTGAACATTTCTTCACAGTGCTTGAGTGAAATGGAAATCGCAGCCGCGAATGACCGGGTCATGAAACACGCTTTGTAGTCCTCTCCGGATCCCTGCCTCGAAGTCCGCAACAAAGGACGTCACAACAGGTTCCGCTGGTAGATGTTGTAGAACAGCCCTGAATACCTATGCATATTCAGATAATCATGTCATTATTCACAGCTTTAATCTGACTAATTGTTGCACATGTTAATTTGCTTAACTTAAATATTTTATGTTTTATTTGTTGTAAATTATTTGTTTATTGCACTGATACCCAAATATACTGAAATTAAAAAAATACTGTTGTTTTAATAGCACATACACTTATTATCTTTATTGAACTTCTACTTTATGAAAGATCAAATTGATTAATTCATAATTCAAAACAAACATACCTTTTTCTAATCTCTTTTGCTTTTGCCAGACATCAAGATGAAACACAGTGGCAACTGCTTCATGTCATCGTTGGACTTAACGAAGGCGTGGATTGACAGGAGCTGATAAAAATGGATCCTTGACAACCTTGAATGTTCCATCAATGAACCATGTATTTGCCTTGGACGGCAGTTCCAACTGTTTCTTGGTGTTGAAGATCAGGTGTCGTCTGTTGCTCACTTCAACATCGGTCCTAAAGAATATTTCGGGAATCTGTGACGCAATGAAGTCTTCATCCAGCTGAAAAATAAAATGTTAACTGTACATATTGAGTGATCATATATTTCTTTATATATGTATTTGTTTATATTACAAAATGATAATAATTGAAACGCTTATTACCTCAAAAGATAGGTCATGAGGATCACTTGGTCTCATTGTCTGTCGTGCTCTGTTACATATCCTGACCATCGTGGAGTATACTGGTCGCGAGTGTTCTTGTTGCCAGGGGTCAGCATACTCATGTAGAATGTCATCTACCATTGCTGGCGCCGACCCGAACATGTCACCAAATGCTAAAGTCTTCAGCTAAAATAAATAATTAAGCTACAGAGATTAGTATTTTCGTATATATAAAAGGATGCATCAAGTTATCATCGTGTAAATTACAATATATTTATAATTAATTTTAAATAACACAATTATAGCTAACGGTGAAGCGCTAAATTATTATTGTACTATTATTATGTATATTAAATGTGACAAACATACCTTCGACTTCATTTTGACCGCTACAAGAGATCCAGGCATCGATGGATGCGTATGAGAATGGTGGCTGCATGTAAATATTTCTCCTCTTTGTTTCATAATAAAAATATATTTCTAATACATTTTTAAAAAATGAACTCTGTCCGTGATAAGGTGTTTGTCATCTTATCACGTCCAGAGATATTATGCGATTATAATGCGATTATATATGATGATATATGGACCCCGTTCGTGCTAAGGTGTTTATCACGTCTTAGCACGTCAAGGGATATTATGCGATTATATATGATGATATATGGACCCCGTTCGTGCTAAGGTGTTTATCGTTACATGCATTACAAAAGTTTCTCGAGTGGCTGCTACTATCGAATAGAGCAGTGATAATATGCGGCGATCATGGCCAGCCACCACCATTTGTCGGTTTATCCCCACATGATTGGCTGAAGAATCGTGTAGACTACTATGAAGAAATTAATACCGACCACAGAACACTTGATGAACAATTACGCGACTTCAAGAAATTAATTAGATTACAACCGGATAGAATCCAGTGTGAGATAGCCAATGAAATATCGAAGATGATATTCCTGGGCAGCGTGAAAAGCAGATTCTCGTGTCAAATTATATCGTGTTGGTTGATATCAGCGTCGTCGAAGATGCATTACGCGCTAATAATTCCCCGTGGACGCTAGGTTACGCAGCGACGATGCATTCTTCGCAGGGATTGACTATATCAGATACAGTTGTTTGGATCATAGATAATCGCATCAAATAGTCGAATTTAGTTTATCCCGCAGTGTCCAGAGTACGAAGAATAAATCAACTTCGAAGAGTTGTTCTAGATGATAATGACACTACAATCAATGATATTGTCAGCGATAATATATTCAGAAAAAAACTCTGGTTATAGCCAGCAGGATAAAAAAAATAAACGAGAATTTTATATTGATGCTGAATTAATAATTACATTGAAACAACAACAGAATAATCACTGCGCGAGTTGTAATTGTATAATGAGTTGGGGTTGGTCGGATAAAGACTCGGCAATTTACCTTGGATAGAAAGAATAGCAGCATAGGACATACTAGAAATAATGTGATGCTGACTTGTCTTGAATGCAACAGACGAAGAGGTGCTAGTTAAGACCACGCGGTGGTAATTGAGTATCCTCGGGTATCACTTGCAGCTGTTGTCGAGTAAATCATCGCTGAAGAGCAGTTGAATCCAGTCTATAGATTGCTGGTCTGCCAGTGGATCATGTTATACTAGATATCTTATGCGTGGTGACACTCCAAATAGGATCAGTGGCCCTTTTTTTACTACCTTCGAATTCTCCTGGTTCGTATAAATACCTAACAGTGACAAATTCCGAATATTGGTTGTTTTGAAAAGTCATTTTGCAGTTTTACTGGTATAGACTTCTTTTTAATCGCGTTAATAGGTTTCATGTTGATTGTTCGAGTAATCTCGTTATTTAATGCGGTAATTACAGTTGGTAATCTCTTGACCCATTCACGAGATCGTTTATCCTGGATGAATTCCTTCGCGTATTGGTGTCCAAATAACCGCTCAGCGAGCGTCCGATTAAATCGTTCAACAACTGTCTGATCGCGGTGTAGCGCAGTATGCCCTCGTCTGATGGTGACATTATGATTCTTCATCTCTGATAGAACTGCACCCTGAAATTCCTTGCCAGGATCAATTTGCAATAGATTTGGCCAGCGCAGAGGACCCCTTCGATAGATCCTTTCAAATGCAGAAGCCACTTCAGTTGATGATTTTGTTTTTAATGGCTCTGCTTATTTGTACCGACTCGCAACATCAACTACAGTTAGCGCGTATTTGTAACCACCATCATGTGGCATAAATAATATATCAGCTTGATGAACCTAATTAGGGATGGTCACATCAAAATGCGAGTAGTTAATTTGTTTAGGCGGTGGTAAATAAATCTGCCATATCGCCTGTTTGGATAACCAATTAGCCGCTGTAGTATTTTTCACCCTTGCAGCTTTAGCGAGTTTACCGATTGCTGCCTTACCCCTCCAGGATCCTTTCGAAGAATAATAAATAGATTCCATGTTGTTAATAATTACCGGCACCTAACATCAATTTACCTTTCATTGCTGATTTTATCAACCATGAAGCCAATTTTTCTTTGAAGGATTTATCAGTGATAGAATTCAACGCATGAATTATTTTCACATCTGCTAGATGTCTGTGTTGCAGACTACTGCTTTTATAAGCAACATCATGAGCATGACACGCCTTATCAATAGCGTTTATTGGTTTTTCGCCCACCCGGGGTTGGTTTTGATCATCGAGTCTGATATCGAGTCTAGTCCCGGGTCCGCAATAACTATACCCCGGAAGGCGTTTTTCTCCTTGGTATTTTGCCCATGATGTTCCTGGGAGTTTAGCTAGCTTGGCTGCAATATCACCTCCTCGTTTTTCTTAAATCCTTGAAACAAATCTAAATTTCTTTGTACTACATTGTACACACTTACCAGAAAGTGCTGATCGGTTATTGCTAGTTGTAATCGTCATCAAGTCATCTGTGCCAGTACGCTTCTTACACTTCCCACAATATAGATTCATAATATATTTATATTATATGGATATGAATGTAATTGATTATTCAGCAACACGAGAACCAGAACCCGTAAAACATCACGTCATGTTACCAAACTCTATTCGATGATTATCATTGAACCGTCAGGGAGAGGTAAAACACAATTGTTAATTATATGATAATTAGATGGATGAAGTTGTATTTAGTGGCACCGACAGTAGATGATCAGCGATGTTACCGGGTGTTAAAAGATTACAAGAGCAATAGAGAGGGCCAGCGAGCTTATAACCGAGATCGAGAAAGCACAGATCGATGGAAATATTAACAACGACGATGATTACGAAACAGCTGTAGAGATTGTCAATGAGGGTGTTATTAAGTTTATAACCGATATCGAAGAAGCACCGAGCATTCATGATATCGATGGAAGTATTAACAATTTAGTCGTATACGATGATGTGATGTTAGACAATCAAAAGAACCCTGCCAAGATATTTTCCAGAGGCAGACATAAAAAAACCGACGTGATCTACGCCACTCAACGATACACTCAAATACCAAAAGTGATCAGAGATAACTGCAATTTGTTATGTATGTTTAACGGAGTTGACAATCATACACTACGAAATATTTGGTAAACTTGGTGCAGCGATATGGATTTTAATCAATTAAAAAAACTTCTTTAGTCGCGCCCAATCAAACCCACACGGATTTGTAACGATAAATTTATCAGATCCTCGGACGCGATATCGTATCGGACTTGATAAAATATTCGGTTAAGCACATAGCAGCAGAGGGGGCGCGACAACCACATTGGCGTCCGTTGTTTTGCCACATCGACGCCCTTTTTTTAACGATTTGCGTGGAAGCCCAGTTTGCCGAATCGACGCCTATACAATTTGTAAGACTCGCCCCCTCTGCTGCTAAGTATGTCATTAAGCCTTTTTGTTGTTTACCAATTGTATGTGGCAGTTTACTGATGGTTGTACACGTACAGTTGATTGATTTAAGCTGTGGACAGTATAGGGATTCATTAAGAATAAAATGGGGACGTCAATTTTCAGCTCATTAGCAGCAATAACAGCTGTGAAATACGACTTATAAAAGTGACTGCATTTTATTAGTTGAGAGTTCCGAAACCAGGATAGAAAAGGAATCTTACTGGATACGCCGCCTTAGAACATTGAAAGCAAGCGGTTTAAATCAAGAAAACTAGAAAAAGACAACCATGCACAAATAAATTTTTCTTTTAAATAATTCTCTACATTTGCTCAATAGCCTATAATTACTATTATAATAATGAAATATCCTGGATATAATTTGCGCTTACATAAATTGACATAAAACAACAGATGTCGTAATGGTTCATCGATGTTTAGATCAAAAAAAATATTTTCCAGTATCCACAACAAGTTGAAATAAACTAGTTGAAACAATATAAACTTAAATTTTTAATTCCAGTAGAAACAACCATGTAAAACTTTGCAAACATAACCGTTTTTCTGTTTTATTTGTTTGTCTTGTCTATGTTTTGTATTTGCCTTTGAAAAAGACACATTAAGAGTCGAAAGCGCTCAGGCTAGTTAAATACTAATTTTGCACTGTTCGTTGTCGGTTTATTGCGTATATATATATATATATATATATATATATATATATATATATATATATATATATATATATATATATATATATATATATATATATATATATATATATATATATTCTTTATTTTGGTTGAACCAATCTAAATGCTATAGTTAATATGGAGTTTGTTCTGATTTCGGTTAGAAATTTGCTATCAACTGTCTTACGTAAAATTTAAAGCCGAATATCAAATTTTTATATGCTATTAGTATCTCTGCAAAAACAGTAATAACTACCAAACTAAATAATGTGTGTGTTACATGGTTTTTCTTATAATAGTTCACATGGTCCGAATCAGCCCGTCATCTGGTCCGAATCAGCCCGTAATTTGGGCCGAATCAGCCCGTAATTTGGGCCGAATCAGCTTTGGTCCGAATGAGCCACGGTCCGAATCAGCTAGCATTCCTCACCTACAACCATGACCAAGAGAAAAAAAAAGAGGAAATTTAGTTTCAAGATGCAGATGATGATAAACTTTTACAAATGCAGTTTAAATTTAGTCTCATATTTGGACATCTCAGTATACATGTTTTTTTAAAACTCATTTTGATAAAAGCTAGAAGACGCAACATACGAAAATTGTATACACACACCCACGAGCTTAAAGAGGCTGACCCAGTTTATTTCATATGAAACTAATGCCCCTTGGAGACCTCTGTATATTGTATTAATGTGTGTGTATGTGTGTGTTACATAGTCTCACAACAAGAACTGCATACCACGTGTTATTCTTTAATTCCGGTGACACACATGATATGCGTAAGCTCTTACTGTTAGCAGTAGAATACACAATGAACAAGAACAAATTAAAGACACGGAAAAGTAAGTACCAAAAAACGTGATATGCGTAGGCTCTTACTGCTAGCAGTAGAATACACAATGAACAAGATCAAATTAAATACACGGAAAAGTAAGTACCAAAAAAGGACAAGTAAACAATGATGATAAGTTAAATTTCGATGTAAAACTTGCGAAACAGAACATTTACAGTATCGTGCCACTGGCTCACAACTTTACAAAAATTATGATGCAATCAAGAGAAATGAATTGCATAGAAGTATGTGTGACGGAGGGGGACGGGGTGCCCTGACAGGTTTTGACACACGCTCTTGTCTAGTGCCGGATTTTTCATTAAGCACACATTGCATGTGCCTTGGTAACCAACGCGACTGGGACACCAAACCCAGTAATGTTTTTTAAAATAATAAAACAATGGATTAATTATGACCATTTCGATCTTCATGTACGAGTATTTTGATTTGGAATGATGGTAACAATTGTATCGTTCCATCCTGTTTAGCATTTAATATTGTTTGGTGGGAGTGTTGTTGGTTTGTTGTTTGTTTTTTCAATGAAAAAATATTATTTTTTTACTTTCACATTTTATTTTTTGTGATTTATTTTTTTTGGGGCGGGGGGGGGGGAGGAGGGCATAGTATTTTCAGTGCATAGGGCCCTGGAAGTCCTTAAGCCGGCACTGCTTATGACTCGTATCAGCAAGCCTAATCTAGGCTCACCACAACACAGTTCTTGTCGCCTTGACCTCATGTTGTCTACTAGAGTATATGGCCTCAGTTTCCCTAGGAAAAAGAAAAGAATCAAGAATTTGTTTGAAAAGGAGCGGTATTTTTGTCATGAAATAGAAAACCTATATCGCGAATTTCGGTGGAAAAATATTTTTATGAGACTTTTCTTAGATGTTTAGCTGGAATGTTCTATAGATCAGTCTCATAAACTCGGGCCGGGAACTCAGGAAGATAGCAAGAAGAAAAAGGTTGAGTCCCCAGATAAAGTGTGTCACCAGATGATAGGAATGATGAGGGAATTAGGTACGGAATCGTAGCTGTAATTGAAGAGTCAACGTCAGTTTTCTGCTAATGCGTTATAACTTTATTTAAATAATCAACACACATATATATTACTACATTCTAGAAACACTTCTAAAACTTTATAATAAAATTCATAAAATACATATTACATTTTCCATCTTTAAGCTTTCAAACTTCATTAACTTCTGCACCTTAGAATATTATTTACTAGTTAATTATCAATCAATTTCAAGATAGCAAAAGCCTTAAATGTAATAACAGTTAATGCATTTTACTCATTTTAAAACAGAATATTAAGAATATTGATTTAGAATATATTGCTAGAAATTACTCTTTCTTACTTAAGAAATACTTTATTTCAACATTAAGTCAAGTATGAAGTTGGTAGCTAATTCAACTAATTCAAACCTTTATAATTAAAGTTACATAAATATAAATTCTTTAGAACATTTAAACATTCCATTACAATGTATTATAAACAAAGAACTCAATAGTAATGTTGCACACAAAACAATTTTACCATTAAAAATCTCAATCATCAAAAATACTTATTTCTTACAAGAAATTATAACTTGTACAGATGCCTACCTGTAATTGAAGAGTCAACGTCAGTTTTCTGCTAATGCGTTATAACTGATCTGACCTGATTTGCGCATTTCTATATATACGTTCGCGGCCAGATACAGGGTTAGGTAAGGTCATACCCTTCTACGCATCAGTCAGAAAACTACGAACTCTACAACCCGGTCGAGACCAGTTCTAACAGGTAAAAACCACCTTACTTACGTCATAAGACTCAATTCTGTAATCATCTATACCGGCCTTAACGACGTCAGACCAAATATGGATATCCGTTAGTTGGAAGCCATCTTGTTTCAGAAGCCTCTTAGAGTGGAAAGTTACTCGATCTACATTAACCGATTTGAACCTTTGCCAATCACTAGGTCAGAGACATATTTTTACTAATGAAACTTAGAACTTATAGCTGAGCAGGCAAAAATCCATGTATTATGGTATACAGTCTTACAAAACACTGTACATTAGTTATTTTTACTGATGTTAGGGAGTATACTTATACACACTGCCTTTTTTTTTTACTACACTTGTTTGGCAACCTTTTCTATTCTGTATAATTGTACTTCAAAAACAAGTGAAATTACCTTTAATATATTTTAGAATATAAACAAATAAAACATTACTTAAATACAATTGAAAGAAAATATCAATCTTTATTAATTTTACTAAAACTTTAATCCTAACAATACCCTCTAGCTAATTTGAGCCGAGTCCTCGAGGCTCGAAAAGAAAATATCAATCTTTATTAATTTTACTAAAACTTTAATCCTAACAATATAATGAAATATTAAACAGCAACTGTGTAAGTGTACCTCGATCCTAGCTATCCTTTGTCGGCTACATCCTTGTTTCCTTGTAAAAGTAACTTAACTCCCACTTCCTTGGTTTGATATATCCAAGAACGTGTTTAAAGAGCAATCAATTAAACCAATATCGCAACATTCAAAGCTGGATCATTTTTCGCGAATATTTTAAAAGAATGTTGGTATTGGAGTCTAAGCATAACAGCTTTTTGTACAGGAAACAAACAAGGTCTGACGTAATGATGCAAGATTCTGAATAGATCCTTATAATATCGTCATTAAAATGCATTTCATTGAGGTTGTTGTTGTAGGGTTTAACGCCATTTTTCAGCACACGATAGGCTATACATGGCGACCAGTATTACTGGTGGAGGAAGAACCCGAGAAAACCTCCGGAAAGAACCACCACCGACCCACGAGAAGCTATTGGCAAGCTTTCTCACATTACTATAGGTATATCGGTACCAATTGCGCAAGTCCAAGTGGGTGGCACTTAAAGTGTAGGGAACATTGCAATCAGAAATAAACAACAACACTAGTTATGATTGGTGGATTATGTAAAAGTTGTACTTTCTGTTAGGCTTAAAAAAAGTTTAGCCTCTTGGCAACATGTGAATTTATGCTAATTCCTATATAGATCATTTTTTGTTTTTTTTATGATTTTTTGAAAATGTAATACACATGACTGAAAATATGTATGTTGTGACTAAATAACTCATACTCCTGTCTAGTTCCAGCAGAGTTATCTCTCTTATATGCAATGTAGTACCTGGTTTTGTCATCGTCAAATTGACAATCTAACATTGTTCTCTATAACAGTGTGTGAGATGCACGCTAAATTAGGATAGAAAATATATTTATCTCTCCAAATATTAGCATTGAGGTCTATGGGAAAACAATTGGTACCGTGATACCATTAGCCGAATCTTAGACTCGAACCCACGCAGACAAAGGTGAGATGGCAATGATCCGTAACGGACAGCGCTTTAGACCACTCACTATCATTGAATTGGGGAGGGGGTGGGGGGCTTGCGTTTTCTTTTGAAGCAGATATTTGTTTCTTTTCTTTCAGCCAAAGTATTTTATTCTTCTTCAAATAATGGTCGTACTAAATTTTTATTATTTTCTAAAATTCAGCAAGAATATTTTCCTCAATTGGTGGCACCAAGTGGCCTAGTGGTCTGAAGCGTTCTCCGTTACAGATCACTGCCATTTCACCTCTCATAAAATCATTATTGCCTTTAATATGGCCCCTATTCGAGTTTTTCATAAACTTTCAATAGTCTATATCATGTTTCTTTACTTCAATTAAATAAGGGGCCCCGAGGGGCCGAGTTCACCTCTGTCTGCGTGAGTTCGAGTCTCAAGTTCGCCTAATGTAGGTATGTGAGAAAGCTTGCCAATAGCTTATCGTTGGTCGATTGTTTTTTCCGGGTTCTTCCTCCACTATTAATACTGACCGCCATGTATAGCCTATCGTGTGCTGAAAAATGGCGTTAAGCCCTAAAACAACAACAATTTTCCTCAATCTATTTCTGGACTGTAATTTATTTTACAACATAAATTCAAGCCACCTACCCCCTCCACGGACATACAAAAGCTTAAAATGGTCGGGTCGTTATGTATCTGTGAACCTGAGTTCCAAGAAACGTGTGAAATGTTGGAAATTTCGTTGAGTCAGAAGACGTAGTCAATTCCGCAAACTATTACCTCAACCCATCCTCGATCATGGTACATTGTAAAGTTAATTTCACTGTATTTCCGTATTTGTTCATTTATTAGAAATTTGTAGGTCATTCCATGGCTACGGAATTACATATATGGTTAAAATATGACACTGTCTTATTTCCTTCTATTGTTAATATTATGTACATGCCATCTTCCTTACGATATACATGAACCAGTCAGACTTTGGAACAAAGCCATTTAAGCTGTAAGGGAGCTTGTACATACAGGAAACGTTTATATTATATCTAATTTGCTTTTTTTTAAAAATACAAAAATGACTCAAGTGGTATAATAAACTATTTTACTCTTTGATTGACGGACACTCCTATCTCACATTTGTCATAAAGACAAGTTATTCTGACAACGTTTCGACTAGTAATATATATATATATATATCTATATATATATATATATATATATATATATATATAGATATATATATATATATATATATATATATATATATATACATATATATATATAACTGAAGAGATACATAACAACATATCATTATGCACTAATTTACGATTTCAGTGACAAAGTAAATACAATTATACTCCGTGTTTCGTGTGTTCTGTTTGTATTTGTTTGTATTTTTTAATTTTTGTTGGTATTTTTTAATTTTTTTTATTCACAGAGCCCCTCCATTTTCCATGAGCTGACATCATTGAAGCCAATGGAAAACCGCATAATCACATTGGCCGGGTGAAAGTTAATTTGATATGAATGTGTTTCAGTTATGAATTGAGATCCATAGCTTTGTTTCAGTTTTGATGTCACCTCATGTAATGAAAACAAATTCGGCTTTTAGCACCAACATCTTTGCAAGTTTCACTATTAACATTTAAGATGGCTTAACAATTTGTCTGCGTACGCTTGTCAAATTGTTATATCTGCGTAATAACAGTGTCGAGTCCTAATGATAATGTATTGTTCTATTCTTTCGATGGGCGTGGGGGTGTGACGGGTTATGGGTGCGTGGGTGTGACGGGTTGGGTGTTTCTTGTTGCTGTTGTTTTTCTTTAAGAAGATGTGATTTATTCTGTCATAGAGTCGTTGAACTTGATGATGCCAATGCAATTACTGCTGTACTCAGTATGCATTCCACAACTATTAGTTTTTATGTGTGGAATCTGCTACTCCAAATTATTTTACACACAAATATCCTGCTTTATATATACATAAAACGCTGTGTGTGTGTGTGTGTGTGTGTGTGCGGCACATCCAAATTTCGTTGCCTGTTAATCCGTTATAACAACGATTTCCAAACCCAAGTGTTATATTTTTTAGCAGCAGAGCGGATGAACATACTTTTTGCTGAAACCTCATTTTTTCAAAGAAAAAACTTCCTTCTGATGATAAACCGCTCCAGTGGCCTAGTGGCTAGAGAGTCCGCCGCGGAAACGGGAGGTCGTGGGTTCGATCCCCGGTTGAGTCATACCAAAGACTTACAAAAAAGGTACTAACAGCTGCCTCGCTTGGCACTCAGCATTAAGAGGTTCGTGTTAGGACTGGTCGGACTGGTGTATCAGGATAATGTGATTGGGTGGGACATCCATGTCTGCGGCATGATGCCCCAGTGCTAGACATCACTATAAATTGCCTCACTGCAGACATCGTAGCGATATGACTGTAAAAGTGTTAAAGCTACGTTAACAAACATAATCAAATAAACAAACAAACAAATATACAAAAAATATTTTTTTTAAAAAACTCATTATTTAACTCGGATTTATTATATGTTTTTCCCACCAACAATAGAAGTCTCAGAATAAATATATTGCATGTATTATTCACTTTCACTAATGTCATTTATGACAGCGTGTTCGTTTGTACGTGTATTGATAATATTTTTGACACGTGATCATAAGATAATTTAAATCTAATTTGTGAAAGCGAGACCAACTTCTTAACTATCTTTAGTCGTTGCCAAAGAGTGTAACATAACCTGTTTGGAAATCTTAATTGATATTCAACTGGTAATGTAGAGTCACCTTTAAATTCCTGTAATGATTCAAAATCGCAAATAACGTTTTAATGATCAAGTTGAATGTAAATTGCAAAAATAATATCATTAGTATTTTCTTAGTTCTTTTCTGTGTACATATAATTTTTAGGTAATCATTCTTGTCTGATCCAATGGACGGCGCAATACATATAATTAAATTTATCCTAAGGGGGAGGGTTCTTCTCTGCGTTCAACAGATTGCTACACACACACACACACACACACACACACACACACACACACACACACAATCAAGGCCCCGAGTGATCGAGTGATCTAAAGCGCTCACCGTTACAGATCAATGCCATTTCACATCTGTCTGTGTGAGTTTGAGTCTCTGGTTCGACTAATGGGGGTTGTGAGAAAACTTCCCAGCAGCTTCTCGTGGGTTGGTAGTTCTTTCTGTCTGGGTTTTTCCCGTGTTCTTCCTCCAGCATTTATACTGGCCGCCATATATAGCATATCGTGTGCTGAAAATGGCGTTAAAATCCTACAACACCCCCATAATGAACCCCGGAAACTTCGAGCATAGGGTTGGACCCCAAACTTTTTTTTAAGGACAAATCGTGAAATATCGCACCATCCACAGTATGTCGTCACGGCTTTCGAACTCCAAACATCGAGTATGAGAGTTTATGCGCTTTAACGATGCGCCACAGAACATTGTTACTCATAATGTTTTACAAATTATTATAAAGTTACCTATGCTGGATTCCCAATACAAATAACCAAGGCGTGATTTCAACACGTCGTAGTAAATAATTGTATGTACATGTACGTATACCTACTTTGTTAAGGGCAGACATTTGTGTCTGAATGACAGAGAGATCTAAATCTATTGTATGTATACACGATGAGTGTGACCACTGTTTTCTGCCTTGATTTTGTCAATAACATTAAAAGGTATATAAATATCCTTCTTCCAATTGAAATATTATAAAATCAAGTTACTCCACTGATATTAAGTAACACATAGACGGTTAATAGTTAAGATTACAAAACATTACTGATGTCCAATACAGCAGTAACAAGCTAGGTAACTCTTTTTGATCCTTCTCTACCGGTGATCGTCTTGCCTGACAGAATTATTTTCCTTAATAATGATATCGTATTCTTTTATTCTACAACGCCGATTTGGCTATATTATCTGCGACGTGTTGTACCGAAGCAGGATAAATGCCAAAATATTTGGCAGCTGCGTTCGTTGATTGAAATATTTTTTACCTGTTGCTATTTCAGGACCTTAATTCTCTTTCATTATAACCTCTCCTTTACTGTGGGTCATTTTTTTCAAATCTAATAGCGAATAAACTAATAATTGACAACGGAAAAGCAGTTGAGCACAAATGTAAGCATCCTAAAACCCAGCTTAAAAAAAACAGGAATATATACAAGACACAACTGACAGCTGTGTGGATCACCAAAGGTAACACATAGCATTACAGAACCAAATGAGTACAAACAGGGCCAAGTGAGTAAAAACAAAACGGGTGAGTACAAACAGGAATTGAATGTAGCTATTGTAAACTGAGCAACAACCGGAAAAGTTATGACTGAAAATGAGTTGACAAAAATAGAGGAGAAACAAATCAAGAAAAGGTATGAAATCTTTATAAATGCATAAATGGCTTGAATTCCCAAATCAATATCAGATGGTACACTCGAGATTTTGACATCTCTTCTTTGCAACATTATTCCAGTTGATAACTTGGACATTTGACAAAATGAACTAATGCATGTCTACATGACATAAAACCAGAGTATATAAATGAGTGTCCATTTCAAGCACGTGTAGTACAAAAGGACAACTCTAAATAAGGAGTCTGAAAATCAGGGACGTAATGGGGGGGAAGGGGGCTCGCATGTGCTGTAAATTTGCTGTAGCCTATATACGTTGCCCTCCTCCCCGAATCAAGTTCTACCAACCCCCACCCCAAAAAAGTTGAAATGAAATGACGTCCCTGCTACAAATATTTGTAAACCTGCTTGATAACAAAATCTGCCCTCGTTGCGTTGAAGTAATCTGCTTGAAATAGATTGATTGAATGCCAAAGCTGACCATCTTGAATGACGTCTTTTTAAGTCATATTGCATTTAATCTTTTTAATATGTAGACTGATATTTATTTAGCATTCGAAATGTCCTTGAAGAATACATGAAAGTTGAATAAGATGACAAATCCAAATAAAAACAGGATCATCCAAGAACCTAAAAAAAGAATATAAGTGGAAGACTTGCAAATCATGTTTATGCACACCGACGCAGTGTTTCTGACAAATCATATGATACTAACTACGTGAATGAACTGAAACAAGGTCAAAAAGCACATTTTATTATTTGATAGCCGATGGTCTAATTGCTTTAGAATCTTAATCTTCTAGTTTAAAAGTAAAGTTATTTCCTCACATCATGTTAGACACGTATCATAACGAAGTTCAAATGAAACATGAACGATTAAAGAAATGACAAGCAAAATCGAACCATATCAGTATCTTACAACCTAATACCAGAAATGCTTCAGCAGAATTATGGATAAAGAAACAAGTCTAGACCCTTTGTCCCTTTACGCTACTTCACTAATAACTTAGTTAGATAAATAACAAGACGTCAAGCGCATAAAAAACCCATTATCAATTCGATTTACTATTAGACATTGGTTTCGTTTCTTCCTGTTGCATAACGCAATGCAGCTGAAAAAAGTTTGTTGATATTCCCAGAAACTTTAACTGGTTCAACTTCACATCGGCCTTTTATCTGATACAATTGTTACTCATTAAATATGGTGGCTTTTATTGTTAGATAAATGAAGGTAATGAAATATAGGTCGCCGCCACTAGCTTTGATCGAATGGGTCGAGAATTGCTGCGGTGCACCTCGTGGGGGAGGGGGACACAGCAGACATTTCACTACCTCAGCGGCTTCATTATCAACAGTTTCTCAAGGTTGTTATATTTTTCCATTTCCTTATATTTCTCAAAACCCTTGATGGATATACTTTGTATTTGTGATCAATTATGATAACGCAAAGACAATTCATTTTGACACATGATCGCTTGCCCTATTTACTTAGGCGCAAAAGTGGCAGTAAATAACACGATTAAAAAGCATTACGCTTAGGTTTTGACTTATGATTTTTTTTTGTTGCTTATATTTCGTTGACCCCTTGGCGTAGTCTAATCATATTTGGTATAATTACTACTTTTTTCGCATTTGGTTATATTTCATATCAAAATAAACATTGATGGATTTTCGTCATACTCTAATTAAGTGGCATCTAAGGCAATCAATTTTAGTGTCATGCACCTTTTACCCCTTTGACATTGGAGTCGTGTCAAGGCCATATAATATTTGCATTAACTTAAAGTTTGGGTTGAAGATTTGATACGTTTACATTTTTAAACACGCGTGATTGATTTTCTTCAAACTTTAGATGAATCGATATTAGACTATGAAAATTCGGCAGGCAACAAACACCCTGAACCCTTTGACAGTGTTTTAAGGTAATATGTTGGACATCAATGCTTTGATCGTCGGCTCAACGTGCAGACCCTGTTTTTTTCTTGTTTTGTCAGAGAAGCCAACATGTAGTTGATGAATGTCTCGACTGAAAATAGTGTATATACGTGACTCAATATGAAAATATGTAGACAAAATGAAAATTATTTAAAATTTTGTATTCGAGGACATACAAACCTACTGGCGTGAAAGGACGGAATATTGTCAAATAAACATATGGGAAACTCATTTTAGCTTTAAAAGGAGTTTGTTGTAATATATAAACGACCGGGTCAGGAATCAGAGAGGGTCGAAATTTTTACTCTAAGAACAATCCATTTTCAGTACAAGCTGTGTCGTCTTCATTTAGTATTTGCAATGTCAACTTTAACATTTCCATTTATTAAAAAAAAACAAGATTAAAAAGTAAACTCTAATCTAATATTGACACCCACATTTGTCTTTCTTTATGTCACGCTTGCCAAGCAAATGAACGAGTGGCAGTATCCCATTTTTATAAATAACATTTTTGTATTTTTATGTCCAAACCTTCTTTTAAACTGCTAGACCAATTTTGTATTACTTATTCATTCATTTATACTTTTTAATAAAAATTAACCCAGTAGTATAAGATTTGCTGTCTTTAACCACGCTTAAATATTGCCAGATACGTGTTTTACCCATCCCAGCTCGTCCCTATTTGTTTAATGTCGACAGCATACTGTAACCCTGTGAAACAAATAAACTGCTTAGCAATTCAGCTTTTCCTGAATGTACTTCTTATCGGTTTGTGTCACAGGCGAACTAGATTTGCGAGACCTACATGTCACTTCTCAGGATTCACAATGTAGTACATTGCAAAGAAATGGGTGGTGAGTGCTATTGAAGAAGTGTATAGCGAATCACCAGTTTCTCAATAGGATATATACACCCTCTCAACTCACCATTTGTTAATAGGGTTTTTGTAGGTGCACACAATTTTTATCGGCGCAGTGTTCTCCCTGTGAACATAGATTTTTTAAAATTCGTGTTATCTTCATTGCTCGTGTCCATGAAGAAGTAATATGCACTCAACCATGAAGAAAGGGTGAGTATTTAAATCTGGGAGAGCACTATTTTTTGCCAATTCATGATTGAGACTTTACCATGTGTTTTTGTTTTTGTTGTATGGTTTAATGCCATTTTTCAGTACACGATTCGCTATTAGTATTAATGGTGGAGGAAGAAATCGGGAAAATCCCCCGAAAGGACTACCGACCCACGAGAAGCTACTTGCCAATCTTTCTCACATACCCACAATGGCAGAACCAGAGACTTGAACCCACGCAGACAGAGGTGAGGTGGCAGGTGTAGGGTTTATTATGCTGCCACTGTGGAAGGTGTCTTATTATGGTTGAGGTGGGGTGCTCCCAATATTTTATTTTAATTATTATATAAGTCCCACCCAGGCTCAGTTTTGTAGGAAGTAAAATTAGTGATAGAGAGAGGTAAATCTCCTAGCCCACCCCCATCAGCAATGCCGACAGTTAAATTTTTGAGTACGCAAAAAGGGAAATTCAAATGAATAACAAACTAATACAATTCAATAGTCAAATGATAATAATTTTCCAAACATTCTTTTTCCCATGAACCAAGTGATAGCCTATTGCATCATTTGATTTATAGTGTTAGAAAGCTTTTCCACCAGTCCTTGTGTTATATTCATCTGTATCTCTCCTATCCCACCAAACCCTTCTCTCATTGCGACTTCACTTCTAATTCCTTGTCCTCCTTGACTGCTTGATCTCCAGTTTCTCTTCCTCGACTCCTGTTCTGATTAGCCGTCGATTCACAATCGACTTCTCCGCTAGCCTTTAGTTCGTCTCCCACCTAGAGACTCGGGACTAAACTATATAAGTCTGTTCCCTTAAAGCTTCATGTGAAAACACAAGGACGTTCGCATATTTCATTAGCCAATCAATCATCAGATAAAGACTATTACATTTTTCGGTCAAGCATTCGTGCACATCAAAATACTGCTGCGTTATTGTCGTAATAAAATCACGTTATCAACTACTTATCATGCAGACATCAATAAATTGTGTCACATCCGTATATATATTCTTAATCTCATTATACTGAAAAATATCACAGCAATCAGACGCATTTCTGTACATGTCACTTCTACAAAGTGTACACAAATATTTAAATATCCTTGCTCTGATATATCCTTATATCCATATTAACTAATTTTACACCCTGCAACCATTTTTCAAAGTCCTATTCAACAGTTGTAAAATCTAGAATATCACATGAATAAATGTACTAGTTTACCATTAAGTAACCAAATAGCGAATTACAATGTCATTTCTGACCACGAGCTATCAATCTACATAGTTCATTGCATATTCATAGTTCATTTCTCAGATATGCATGCAAATTAAACGCTTCAAAGGTAATTATACGTACTAACGATTCTAGTAATGAAGTATACATACTGCACACAATAACAATTACAATGCCGTAATATTCTACAACAATCGAGCAAATAACTTAATGACCTTTACGAAGCTTTTTCTTTCTTAGAATTTCCTAAGTTTCCCTGTCATATTACGAGTGGCTCTCAGGGAAATATTGCTTTATTACTTTCCAGCACGATGTTGGTCAGTTACTAAATTCCTATCTGGAAAAAAATTAATTAAATTTGGATTGGAACGGTGACCAAAACTTTCTCAGTTCTGATTGGATATAGATTTTACCCTGTTATATTCAACGTAGCAGATAATGCCTCTGGGCCGTCTGTCAACGTGGTGAGATTTACGATGCATGTTAGGGTCCTATGTTCTTGAACAAAGCTTTTAATGTCCACATGCAACTTTTCACACCCAACAAAGCTGTGGTCTTGTACCCTTATGAAGATGAAGAAGACCCACTGTAGCCATGGTGCATTACATATACACATGGCTTCTGACCATTTATTTGTTCCCTTGACTTTCACAATCTAGGGCAGGGCAATGTATAATTCCTGGTGTTGACCTTTTCAAAAATTTAATCAAAACCATTTGTTTTAGCAAGTATTCCAACTGTGCAGAGTAGTTGCCATCTTGCATACTGTATATACTCACCTATCCAACTGAAAACTGCACATGCCTTGTATAGTTGGTGTTGTTGTTATAGGGTTTAACAACATTTTTCAGCAACAGATAGGCTATATATGGCAGCCAGTATTAATGGTGGGGGATGAACCCATTAAAAACTGCTGGAAAGAACCACCAACCACAAGAGGCTACTGGCAAGCTTTCTCGCATACCAACATTGACTGGGCCTGAGACTTGAACCAATGCAGACAGAGATGAGATGGCAGTGATCCATAATGGTGAGATCTTTACACAAATGGGAGGGTGTGAACCCAAGAGCTTTGGTATTTGTGACTTTATTCCTGTACTAACACATGGTCCAAAACTGGATTCACATTTTTGGGTGAAGTGATTTCTGTCTCATCAGCAGAAGACAAATTAGTGAGAAAATTAGAGTTAAGTGAATACTAACATTTTTTTTAGTTTAATTCATCAAAATAATTGTTTAGCATTGTTTTTGCACAAAATGACAAAAATAGATCAACCTCAAAGATAGACCACTATTGAAAACCAATGATGGATAAGTCCGCTAATATTTCTACTCACTGAATCAATTAAATGCGAAATAAACTTGTGAAATTTACTAGTAATAAAACAACAAAAAATGCATATAATTTCACTCACTTCTTCAAAGTTTCATGTTTTAATTATTTGTGAGAATCTTATAGACTGAAACATAATTGCAGACATAGATAAGCATCAAAATTATAGAAAAGTTGATTTAAAAAAGATGAAAATTTAATAGTTTTTGATTGGTTTTAAAAAGAAAAAAACCCAGTTTATAATGTTACAGTAATCTAGATCCTAAAAGGGACAAGTGTGTGACAAAAACATCACATTTTCTGTGCATTAGGATGAAATTACAGGCAACTAGTTTGCCTAAATCCCCTCCCCCACCCAAGACGTTTTTGTGCATGTACATGCAATACATGCTAGACATCAATCAACAGAATTTCTTGCTGATTCATTTTAGCACAGACCTTATAATTGGTATCCAATGAGGGTAAAAGAAACAAATTTTCATTTTGAATTGATTTCATGTTTCATGCAATATTTAATTTTCATCTTCTTTGTTTTTTCTCTAAAGTACCATTTTCAATCTTGTACATAAAGCTTTTTTTTGCTGGCATTTCTTTTACCCTTAATTGGGATTCTTCTTTCTTCCTTTTAGACTCCTAATCCATGTAAGACTTTTGTGGTGATAGAGATACACGTCAAAAAGTACTTCCTGATTTATTGCTGACAATATCTTTTCATTTTACTATTTTAGAAAGCTGGAAATTCTTTTCTCATCAGTACCTACATATTTTGTTACTTTTATAGTTGTCTATGATCTTCAGACAGTGGTTGATTGATATATTTTTATATCAGTGGATCAAAGCTGTCACTCAGACATCTTAACAAATCTTCCATGTGAAATGGTGCTCACTGGTTTGATTAATAACCAGTTAAAGAATATAAATTAAGTGAAATTAATGAAATTTATTCTTATACCATCTTAAAGCTTTTGTTACTCATAAAGTTTTGTTATATAGATATGTGATGGTTTCATTTTATCTCAATAGTACCATTTATACTTACTTATAAGTCAAGGCCAACTGCAAACTGCACAAACCTAGATCTGACTTTTGCATAATGCACTGGCAGATCTGGGTCTGTGTAGTTTATTAGGAGTAATCAGAGGAACAAACAACATAGACCCTGATCTGCGTGTGCATTTTGATTCAGCAGATTAGAATCTTTGTTTTCAGTTTGCAATGACTTATAAGCAAGTATATATGGTAGAATATGGTAGATTACTGGCTGTGAGGTGGAAAAATACTGACTTGGATTTTAAAGAAATTTCATTGGAGTGCTACAAGGACCAATTCTAGGCCCTCTTTTTTATATAATATGTAAATAATTTTCCAAACACTTTTTTAGGATCTGTTTATGCAGATGTTATATCACAATATCTTTGCAATAAATGTTTTGTTATTTGTTGACAGCAAGATAAATGAAGACAATAAATGTTTTGTTATTTGTTGACAGCAAGATAAATGAAGACAATAAATGTTTTGTTATTTGTTGACAGCAAGATAAATGAAGACAATAACTGTTTTGTTATTTATTGACAGCAAGATAAATGAAGACAATAAATGTTTTGTTATTTGTTGACAGCAAGATAAATGAAGACAATAAATGTTTTGTTATTTATTGACAGCAAGATAAATGAAGACAATAAATGTTTTGTTATTTGTTGACAGCAAGATAAATGAAGACAATAAATGTTTTGTTATTTATTGACAGCAAGATAAATGAAGACAATAAATGTTTTGTTATTTGTTGACAGCAAGATAAATGAAGACAATAAATGTTTTGTTATTTGTTAACACAAGTGAAGACTTACAATATGAATAAGAAATGGATGTATGACAACAAACATGTGTGACTTAATGTACTGAAATTCATGAATTGCATATCTGTTCAGTACAACGAGCAGTCAAATTTAGAGAGATATGCTTAGAAGTAAATGGTAAAAAAATTGAAACTGTTAAATATGCCAAACTTTAGGTATCTTTATTGACCATATCCTTATTGACCATATCTTTATTGACCATATCCTTATTGACCATATCCTTATTGACCATATGTTTATTGACCATATCTTTATTGACCATATCCTCATTAACCATATCCTTATTGACCATATGTTTATTGACTATATCTTTATTGACCATATCCTTATCGACCATATCCTTATTAACCATATCCTTATTGACCATATCCTTATTAACCATATCCTTATTGACCATATGTTTATTGACTATATCTTTATTGACCATATCCTTATTGACCATATCCTTATTGACCATATCCTTATTAACCATATCCTTATCGACCATATCCTTATTAACCATATCCTTATTGACCATATCTTTATTGACCATATCCTTATTGACCATATCCTTATTGATCATATCCTTATTGACCATATCTTTATTGACCATATCTTTATTGACCATATCCTTATTGACCATATCCTTATTGACCATATCTTTATTGACCATATCCTTATTGACCATATCTTTATTGACCATATCCCTATTGACCATATCCTTATTGACCACATCTTTGTTGACCACATCCTTATTGACCACATCCTTATTGACCATATCCTTATTGACCACATCCTTATTGACCATATCCTTATTGACCACATCCTTATTGACCACATCCTTATTGACCATATCCTTATTGACCATATCCTAGTCCAACCACTTTCTAAAGCTCTTCTTAAAAAAATTCTAAGAAAATAATGACTGTCAATCAAGATTAGAAGTTTTAGGTGAGATCAGTTGATCTGAAAAATCTATAATAGAGTTGTTTTTGCACAATTTATCTACTGCTGTATTTTGTGTGGATAACCCTATAATTCTTCTTAAATGCATAGACTATACAACTTACAGGCAATAGTAGCCAAGGTGATTTTAATCGTTGAACAGATCCTATTTTCACATTGGTTGATTTGCAGTATTTATAGTCTTTTTATCTTTTGCCTTCATAAATACACACAGTCAGGATGGTAAATTATTTGTTACAGAGATACAGCAGAAGTTGCGGCCATTGATCTAGAGTCTGTAGAGAAATCCCCACTTTTTCTGCCACCATGTAAAGTGTGTGGTGCTACAGCCTCTGGTTTCCATTTTGGTGCCTACACATGTGAACCCTGCAAGGTAAGATAGTGGGACATGAGAGAGACAACAGGCTTGTCATGATTCATTTCTTTTGGGAGCATGATGCTGCTGTAAGGTTGTTTTGACTCCTGGGTCATTCCAAATCTTAGTCCTTGGTATAGGGTATAAATACATATACAAGGATACTATCTTATTTCTCTTTTCACAGACTGTAATCCAATCAAATATAATGGGGATAAATGACCAGACTATGTATGGCTGGTCTGATGTGCTTCATTTGGATGTTATTAGTATGCATGATGCATGCTACCAGAAACATTGTTAGCCTTGTCACTGCACATAAAGAATCCAGATTCCTCCCTCCTACATATTTGGCACTAAAACCATTGTAGAAAAAAGATTGCAGCAAATTAATGCAATCTGAATTTAGTGTATTCAGTTATCAAAGTATACATCTTTCTGTATAGATATTTTAGCAACACATTTATGGCACTGTAATTTGTAGCAGACAATATCTCACTAAAGGGAGATAATCCATTTTGCAGAGTTTTGAGTGATAGCTTGTAGGTGACAGGGTTTTTTTTGGGGTGGGGGGGGGGGGGGCGGCGATTTAGGTATAGTTGCCTTTAATTTCATCAAAATGCACAGAAAAGTTCATATCACACTCTTGCCCTCTTTAGGTATCTGATTACTATAACAAATTGTGGGTTTTTTCTACTTAAAAACCACTAAAAAAATGCATATTGATCAACTTTTTTTCCCTTTTGATGATTATTTAAAGATGCAGTTATGTTCCAGTCTACAAGATTCTCATGAAAAAGAAGAGATTTACCTTATGATAGTGTTGTTTTTAGGTTTTCATCTCCTTAAAAAAAAATTATTATTAAACAATCTTGCTGAATCAAATTAATTTAAAAAATCTTAATATTTTAATCAAATATAATTAGTATTTCATTTGTTGTTATAGTATTTATTCCAAATATGTAGTAAAATGTATGTTAAAGGGACTACCATAAACATTTTAAATGTTTAATTCTCTTGACTCGCTTCCTATTTCCTCACCAATTTGCCTCACTCTGATGAAGCAGAGAATTCACTTCATCTTAAAATTTGAAATTGAATCCAGCATTGACCATGGGTTAGCACATAAATAATGGTATCAAAGGTCTTGGATTCAAACCCTGCTAATTCTAGTAATCTGATATGTTGATCACTTGTAGTAGTAAAATCAAATGTTAACACTTTTGTGGCAATTAGTTTTGGTTTTAACTTTGACAAACTCACTATTACTTTCAGGCTGTCAGTGATGGTGGTTGAAAAGGTGGTAAAATTCAGTTTTACATTTAGCATGTCAGTGGAGGTGGTGCAATTCAGTTTTTACATTCAGCATGTCAGTAGAGGTGTTAAAAGATAAATAAATGACATTAGTAAAACCACATTATTGTCCTCAACTGTTATCATATATACATGTACATGTACCTGTTTTTAAGTTGCATCCAACTGCGAACAAAGACCCTTGTCTGCCATAGAATATTATGTCTGCTATCAAGGTCTATGTTGTTTGTTATGCTGAATAATACCGGCAAACTACACATACCGAGATCTGCTGACACATTATGCAATTATCAGATCTGGGTCTACAGAGGTTTTATTTTGACTTGACACTTTCACATGTGCATGCAGTAAATAGAAGATTGTTGGCTACATTATAACAAAAGTGTAGCAAATCTTGAGAACAATTAAGTTTTTGATAATTATGATTTTGAACTCTACATTATACAGAGCATGATTACTACTACTTTTGAATTAAAGTGCTTCGTCCACTATGGGACATGTAGCACTGTTTAATGCTAGCAGAGCTAGCTATTTAAATAATCCCGAGGGAGTGAAATAGTGCCAACTCCCAAGTGCTTTACTGTGTTCAGAGAACACTATTTAATTGCGCCGTCAGATCTGAGTCGCTAAATAGCGTCTATTGAAATGAATGGTTGGTCTTTGTGAGCGGGAATAGACCCAGCATGCACTCAAGCAGCAGAGAGGGTGTATCGGACAACATTTTTAGACAAGTTTTCACTGAAATCACGCTTAAAATCAATGAAACCAATGACATCAGACCCCAAAGTCAATGACATCAGGTCCCAAATATGTGTGTGAATCATGGATTAGGTCCAAAAAAAAATTATGAAAAAATCAATGAAATTAATGAAATCAAAAACTTTTCAACTATTACATTTTTTGGGAAAAAGGGACTACAACGTCGTTGTCACTCACCCTCTCTGCTGCTATGGGTTAACCGAATATTTGATCCAGTCCGATACGATATCGTGTTCGAGGGTCATGTAAATTTATTGTTACAAATCCGTGTGGGGTAGACTGAGCATGACTAAAGAAATTTCTAAATTGATTGAAGTCCATATCGGAGCACCATGTCTGCCAAATATTTCGTAGCGTATGTGTATCAACGCCGTTGAATAAAGCAAGCATATTACAGTTATCTCTGATCACTTTTGGAATCTGAGTGTATCGTTGAGTGACATAGATCACGTCCGTGTTTTTATGCCTGCCTCGGGAAAATATTCTAGCAGGATTTTTTTGATTATCTAACATGACATCGTCGTATACAACTAAATTGTTGATACTTCCATCGAGGTCATTCACGGATGGCGCCTCGTCAATATCGGTTATAAATTCAATAACATCCTCGCCAGCAATCTCTGAAGCGTTTTCATTAAAATCTTTTAGCACTTCATAGCATCGTTGATCATCTACGCTAGGGGCAATTAAATACAACTTATCCCACTTCATCCATCTCATTATTAAATTGAGCAACAATTGCGTTTTACCGGATCCAGATGGCCCGATTATAATTGCGCGGATAGAGTTTGGTAGCGCTGCATGATGCTTCACTGGTTCTCTTGTTTTAGTCGCTGAAAAATCAATTATATTCATATCTCTATACATAAATTATGGATCTATATTGCGTGAAGTGTAAGGCGCGTACTGGTACAGATGACTTGACGACGATTACAACTAAAAATAACCGATCAGCTCTTTCTGGTAAATGCGTACAGTGTAGTACAAAGAAATTTAGATTTGTTTCTAAACCCAAGGAACCCAAGGAACCTTTAAAAAAAAACGAGGAGGTGATATTGCTGCCAAATTAGCAAAACTCCCTGGAACCCCATGGGCAAAATACCCGGGAGAAAAACACCTTCCAGGGTATAGTTATTGTGGACCGGGAACAAGACTTGATATCAGACTCAATGATCAAAATCAGCCCCGGCCCGGTGAGGAACCAATAAACGCTATTGATAAGGCCTGTCACCTTCATGATGTTGCTTATAAAAGCAGCAATTTGCAACACAGGCATCTAGCAGATGTGAAATTAATTCATGCGTTGAATTCTATCACTGATAAATCCTTCAAAGAAAAATTGGCCTCCTTTTTGATAAAATCGGCAATGAAAAGTAAATTGATGTTAGGTGCTGGTAATTAATAGCAACATGGAATCTATTTACTATTCCCCAAGAGGATACTGGAAGGGTAACGCTGCAATCAGTAAACTCGCTAGCGCCGCAAAAGTGAAAAAAACCACTGCGGCTCATTGGTTATCCAAACAGGCACTATGGCAAATTTATCTACCACCGCCTAAACAAATTCAATTCTCGCATTTTGATGTAACCGGACCCAATGAAGTTCATCAGGCTGATCTATTATTTCTGCCACATGATCGTGGTTACAAATATGCGTTAACTGTAGTTGATATTGCAAGTCGATACAAAGAAGCAGAACCGTTAAAAACAAAATCGGCCACTGAAGTCGCTTCTGCATTTGAAAGGATTTATCGAAGGAGTCCTCTGCACTGGCCAAATCTGTTACAAGTTGATCCGGGCAAGGAATTTCAGGGTGCAGTGTTATCTACAATGAAATATCACAATGTCGCTATCAGACGAGGGCATACTGCACTGCATCGTGATCAGGCCATTGTAGAACGGTTTAATAAAACCCTTGCTGAGCGGTTATTTGGATATCAATATGCAAAAGAATTCATCCAAGAAAAAAGATCCCGTGAATGGGTGAAGAGATTACCAGGTGTAGTTACCGCACTGAATAACGAGATTACTAGAACCATCAACATGAAACCTATCAACGCGATTAAAAAGAAGTCGATACCTGAAAAACCACAAAAGGATTTTAGCGTTTCCCAACCAATTCTTGGTAGTAATGTCATTGTGAGGTATTTATATGAACCAGGAGAGCTTGAAGGGGATAGAAAAAGGGCTACTGATCCTATTTGGAGCGTCACTACGCATAAGATATCTAGTATAACACGATCTACGGGTAGACCTCCAATCTATAAACTGGATTCAACTGCCCCTCAACGGGGTTTTACTAGACAACAATTACAAGTGATACCCGAGGATACTCAATTGCCACCCCATGGGCTTAACTAGCACCCTTGCGTCTATTGCACTCAAGACAAGTCAACATCACATTATTTCTGACATGACCGAGATTGTTATTTTTTCTGTCTACGGTGAATTGGCGAGGATCCTTATCCGAATACTGCCAACGCATTATACAATTGCAACTCGCGCAGTGATTATTCTGTTGTTTCTTCAAAGTGATTATTAATTCAGCATCAATATCAAATTCTCGTTGTTTTTTTTTGTCCTGTTGTTTGTAACCGGAGAGTTTTTTTATCAATAATATCATCTATTGTGGTGTCATTATCATCACCAATAATTTCATCATCTCCACTGGCTTCGCCAACGACAATTCTTCGAAGTTGATTTATTTTTCGTACTCTAGACACTGCGAGATAGACTAAATTCGACCATTCTATGCGATTATCTACCATCCAAAGAGTTGTATCCGATATAGTCAATCCTTGTGAAGAGTGTATTGTTGCTGCATAACCTAGCGTCCACGGGGATTTATTAGCACGCAATGCATCTTCAACAACATTGATATCAACCAGCACAATATCATTTAATACTAAATTCTGTTTTTCACTTTGTCCTGGAATATCAACTTCGATGTTCTGTTTTCGTGTATCCGATGGCCTATAACATAACGGTACTGGAAGTGTTGCAAATTTTTGTTTATGCAATTCAAATAACTTCATCTGAAGTGTGTCCCTGACTATTTTTCTACTTGCAATGATTAAATCGTTTGGTCTCCACATTTCCCAAAACTCATTCATGGGAGTTTCCGAAATTATTTCACGGGTTATTTCACACTGGATTCTATCCGGTTGCAATCTAATTAGTTTCTTCAATTCTTTTAATTCATTATCAAGTGATCTATGATCAGTATCAATTTCTTCATAATAGTCTACAAAACCCTTTAGCCATTCATGGGGAGATGCACCGACAAATGGTGGAGGTTGGCCGTGATCACCGCACATAACGATTTTTGTATTCTTCAATAACAACCACTCAAGAAATATTTTTAAGACATCTTCTGACACTGTGTCTATTTCATCCCAAATGATTATTTCAGGAATAAATTTCTCTCCCATGCGCTCAGGAGTCCATTTATCTCCCTTCCATCGGAAAAAGCTGTGATAAGTGCAAGCATTTACCCCTCTCTGTATCATTTCTCTTGCAAGTCTATGAGTTGGTGTTAGCACAATCATGTTAGAAACGCTAGCGTTTCCACGACGAAATAACTCAATTGCCCGGGTTGTTTTTCCTGACCCGCCACAACCGTTTAAATAAACTGTTTTATACAGGCATATTGGATCAGAAATCGGTGGTGCACTAGAAAATTCTGAACACTGATTGCTTTCTAAGTAATTATTTTCAATGGTAACATCTGCTGATTGAATATAATCATGAATCATTTCTTTCTTAATTCTCCATGATCCCCATTTCTCGTTGCCAGTAGCCTTAAAATCAGCCATTTTGCTATTTATGTAAAATGAGTCAGTAGCAACTCTAACTGCGGTGGTAGGAAATCTATTGATCATTGAAAACAGATTGATAGAAGCATAACCGAGCATAGAAGCTCTTAAGTGTGTGTACTGCGGATGGTATCCATCATTGTAGGTAACAATTGTACCCAATTTGGTTCCATCGGACATAAATGCGTCCTTACGATTGACATATAGGCCCTTATTCGTTAAATCCGCCATTACAAAATCGTATTCAGCGTTGTCTATAATCAATCGTGAAGAATATTTCGTATTATCATCTTTGCCACCTTGGGTAAATTTACCGATTATTCTTCGTCCAAGATTTTTTGCTTCATTGTTTCTGATTTCAAATAACTGTCTGGACCAATCCATGATTTGTTGTTCATTAAAATCAGGAAACAGTTTTCGCTCTTCGCTAATTATTTTTTCTAGATCAGGTTGTGGTAACCAGACTGATTTCTGTGCCCGATAGGATATAACTGCTTCACTGACAATTAATGATTTTAACATTTTACAATCAAGCATATATCTCAATAACACTATTGGCATCCAGTGTTTTTCAGACATGTGTTTACCAATCCAAAGATAACTACACGGATGAAGTCCTTCAGCCATTTCAAATGATACCACACAAGCGAATCCGGTTAAATCAAAATCAGGAAGTGGTCCATTAATAGCAACACGGGTCATTTCGTGTGTAGGGTGTCCAAATCGTTTGAAATATTTCTCGCATTCTCCATACCCAAGAAAACTTCCTGGATAACACGCAATCATATCAACGGAAATAACGGAATCAGAGGTGTATTTTGTGTTCCATAATCCGCCGTGGCTGTATTCAAGACAGGACAATTTGACATCTGATAAAAACTCACTTCGTGTTGGTTTCCACGCGTTTTTCTTTCTAGCAAAATGTGCTGCAATGGATGGTACTGTAAAACAGTTTGCTAATAATTGATCGTCTTCTTCTCCGTCCTCAGAAAACTCACTAGCTAGTTGTTTCATTTGATTCTGCAGTTCTTCAGTACGGTATAATTCTCCGTTGGGCCTTACAAACTGATCAAATCTGCATTCCTCGTCTGAATTACTATGAAATAGCCACGCTGACACAGGATCGTTTTTACTCAAATGGTAAATAGCATCAAATAATTTCTGCTCGGTAAAACATTCTTCAGGTCCCAACCCTGCTGGGGATAGATATTTTACGGTTCTATCCCGTGGAAATATTGTTACTGCAGATGACCACGCGTGCGCGTTATGATCAATAATTTCAATGGGGGTTCCTTTTGATTGATATTTCGATTCGTATAATACTTCACCGGTGATTGTTCTTACCGATATTGGAAATCTTAATGATGTTTCTAATTTGGCTATATCCTGAATTGTTGCTCCATGCTCTTTTACCGTGAACTCCCACTCGGTTATTTTTTTTCGTCTTAGATCAGTGAGTTTATTCCCCCGGGATGCATTTGTGAAGTGTTCTATTATTCGTTCTGCTACACAATTGAGCCCTGTCGAATATTTCATGGGTGCTAGTTTTGAAATATCAGGTTTTTCATTGAGCGGATAGATCCCGTAAACAACTGCTGTGACAGGATAAGATCTTTCGTAGTAGGGTTTATCAATTCCGGTCAAAATTCCCGGTTTGGAATCCTGATTCACGGTGATAGTTTTTTGCCCTTGAGAATGGGTTCAAATTTATCCTTAATAATCCATTTGCCATTCTCACGGATAACGAATTTGATTCGGAAAAAATGACTTTTTCCCCAACACGTGAAATGATCGCTGCTGCCTTTTCATCATTCATGGTAGCGTCAACAACACCATCAATTCGAAATGTTGACCAACAATAAGATGCTCCATCACGCTTGAATTCATTAAAACAGTCTCTGATGGGTTTATCAAGAATTTTATTCTTGGGTGTATTAGAAACTATATCAAGATTGAATTGAGCATCCTTCCATGATGATCTCATGTTTCCGTCTCTTGGACGTTTGTTACGTTTTTTGGGTCTATCGCGATTAAATCTAGGATTGATTTTTAATAATCTCTTAAACTCTTTCATGTTTCCGTCTATTGTGCGTTTGTTACGCTTTTTGGGTCTATCGATATTAAATTTAGGATTGATTTTCAATAATCTCTTAAACTCTTTCATGTTTCCGTCTCTTGGACGTTTGTTACGTTTGTTTCCGTCTATTGGACGTTTTTTTGGTCTATCGAGATTAAATCTAGGATTGATTTTTAATAATCTCTTGAATTCTTTCATGTTTCCGTCTCTTGGACGTTTTTGACGTTTTTTTGGTCTATCGAGATTAAATCTAGGATTGATTTTCAATAATCTCTTGAACTCTCTATCAGCATTGAATTTAGCATTTGTCGAAGTCAATCTCTTGAACTCCTTCATGCTATATACAAAACAAACATTTAAATGAAAGTTTTATGTATAATGAATCACTGCAAATGGCTCATGATGGGAAATGTAACCCCGTGTAACAAATCATGCAGAAAAAATGAGTACTGTAGGTATCATATGCAAAGTTTTCGACGTGGAAGTCTTGGTCCGTTACCCTGTATTCGATGTGGGGTTGGGGTTAAGGGAAGATCACAATTGTGTAGTGATTGTGGTGGTAAGCGATATAGGGAATTGAAGCGTTATTATGATAAAAGAATAAAAAATGGACAATCTATCAGAAATTTTGACCCTGAAAAGGTCTTTGACCCTGATAACGTCACTGACAAAATCATAAGAACTCCGCAAGACTACATCGAAAGATTCTCCAGTGATGTAATTATTGAACCAAACACTGAATTAGACAAACAATAGAATAGTATATATGAACCAAGAATTCAGACAGCATCCAGTGATTACAAATTATGAAGCATCCAGTGATGGTACTGTCAGAAACCGTAGACTAAAGAAATCAGTTGGTGTTGTGAATAATCACGGATACTTGATATTTACTGTTAGGGAGGGAAAAGAAACGAAAAATTATCTCATTCATCGTTTCGTATTTGAATGTTTTAATGGATTGATCAAAGATGGTTTTGTTATTTATCACAAGGATTCTAATCCAAAGAATAATTCTGTATCCAATCTGCAGGCTATCACACTGAGTGAGAATTCCAAACGAGGAAGAGCTGGCACTTGCAAAACGGTTTGGAAGAGACCTGTGACATCTTTGAATACAACAACTAATGAAGAAAAAATATTTCAATCATTATATGAAGCCGGTAAATTTTTCGATATTTGTGGACCGTCAGTACGAAAAGTTGCAGAGGGGATTTATCGATCGGCTATTTCAAAAAAGACGGGGCAAAAAGTTCAATTTAGTTATGTCTAATGCGTCATAATTTCCAATTAGAGATATGTCATTCTTATAGAATAATGAATTCTGAAAACATGAATAGCATCATAGTTGAAATAGCAAAATTGAAAAATCAGGATATCAAACTATCAGATGGATTAAATCCTGACCAAATTGTGTCTGATTTTCAGGATATAGAATACGGGGTTAGCACTAACAAATATATGCTACCCAAGAAATATGCACTCATCAAAAAAATTCAGAATTCTATTAAAGACTCTCTTTCATTTTCCAGTGACATCAGTGTGTTCGTTCCGTTGTATACTATCGTAGAGGGAATACGAAAAGAATTAGGTAACGAATACGAATTGAAAAAAGAAGTCAACTCTAAAATTAGAAACCTACGAGCATTAATTCAAGAAAATGAACAATTTTGATTGCCCGACCATTGATTGCCCGACCCGTATCATTTTTTGATTGCCCGACCATTATCATTCCGACCCTCATTTTTTTTAGCCGACCCTCAAGGGGGATGTCAAAAATCGATGACGATATGTCAGATTGGTCAAAACTAGAATGTTGAAACTATCAGTATTATTTTATTTATATACAATTTTGATACTTTCAACATCAATGATAGAGCTGTCAAAACAATCAAATAACACTTCCATGACCGTATCAAAAATCATCCGACATGTAACAAAAGTGAGGAAACTGTGGTATTAATTATTTTATATACAATTTCCACACTTTCCTCATCAATGATAGAAGCTGTTATAGAATGAAATAACACTTCCATGACCGTATCAAAAATCATCCGACATGTCAAAAAAGTGGAGAAAGTGTTTTACAATTGAAAAATAGTTTGCGATTTCAAATAATGGTCAATGAAGCATTAACAACCCGATTGGCTCGTGAACGACTGGATGCAATCAGGAGATTTGTACCAATTCGTGACTCTGTAAGAAATAAACTGCAACAACGACAGAGTTTACAAACTGATTTTGCTCTGGGGTCTGAAGAATTGTTTAAACCAGTAACCACAGCAACGAAAGGAGTAGAGCGTGCTTTACTGGGAGATGGTCCCGAGACGGGAAAATCTGTTATTGGTGAACTTGAAAAAATAGCAGCGAAAACTGAACAAACAAAACAAATAGAATCAAAGAGAACAGTAGATGATTTACGCATGAGATTTAACGAAGAAGGGTTAGCAGCAATTGATGAGACTGATCCAACAGAAATTCCTACGCTTGTTGTTACTTCTTATGAAAACAGAAAAAAAATGTTGAAACCAGAACATCATAAATATGTTAAGAATTTAACTCACTGGGCTGATATATTCTACAAAATCAAAACTGGAAAAAGTCAAAAAAAGACGGATAGTGCATCATACATCGAATATATCAGGATGGTGGATCACGTGTATAATCAATATGAAGAACTAAAACAACAACAAAAACCGCCAAAATTGCAAAGAAAGCGAGAGCAACCTGCAAAGAAAATATCTTTTTCACCTAAAAAACAACAAATACCACGTGATGATGATGATGATGATGATTATTTACAAACTACGGATTTAGAAAAACTAGATGAAGCAGCTGGTTATAGCGGAAGTGGATTAGGAAATCCAAGGATTGGAAACACTTGTCCTGATAGTGTTATCAATGATATATCACGATTAGATGTTCTTGTAGGAGGGTTCCGAGCTGGAAATAACTCTCCAGAAATAATTAATGAAGCAGCTGATATCTGTAGACGGTTATTTGCCGGCGGTATCATGGATATCAAAACCTATCGAGATTTCATTGACGAGTTAGCAAATGGGTATCATAGCGATTAAATAACAATTGAAAACACTATTGTTTTTATAATAATGATCATCCATTACAATCATGATAAACCAACCCCAGTCTATGTAGTTAATTCACGGTTTCCAGTTTATAGAGCATACTACGGAGATGGCCTCGGCAATACCATTTTAGGATTCTTTTCAAGAATGGCTCCAAAAGTGATGCCGTTAGCTAAACAGTTATCAATGAAAGCCATTGATGTTATTCGTGATAAGGGTATTAGTACTGTTGGAAATCTTGCCGGGAAAGCGTTTTCAACTGCGAAGGATAAAATAACATCATTAGTGGGGCGAAAAAAGAAACCGTTACCGTCTACAGAAGAAATGCCTGCAAGTGTTAGTAAAATTATAAATAACGCAGTAGATGAAAAACTAGCGTCGATGGTAAATCAAGGGGACCAAAGCAATATTGCAAATATGATAGCGGGAAGTGGCCTTAAAAAACTACGTCGATGAAAATGGAAAAATCGTTTACGATTTCACTATTTAGACTCTGATAAATAGAATAAAATGTTCAAAAAATCATCTGATCCAGCGTTTGATATAGACGCCCCAGTTGGCAAGGATGATTCTGTACGCGATTATCAATATTACGCCTATCATGCCATAGACTCAAATAGTCGAGCAAGAATTGATCTTCAAGTCCATGATACCAGTAAATACTTTTTGCCCTGTGAAGCATTTATTGAAGTAGAAGGAGAAATTGTAACAGCTGCTGATACTACTGCTGTACCAGCACCGTATCCAGCTGGTACTCAAGTCGGTTTTGTCAATAATGGTATTATGGCGCTATTTGAGAGTGTTAGATATCTCATTGATGGAAAAGAAATTGAGTCCATAGATCGTGATGTTGATGTGGCTACAACAATCATAGGGTTAGCGAGATATTCTGATGATTATACAAGATCAGCAGGACCCTCTATGATGTTTGCAAAAGATGGTAAGAATACCGCTGGTGGAAATCCATTTATTATAAGACGACCAAATGATCGTGCTGCTCCTCCTGCTCCTGCTGGTATCGAGGATATGATTATAAACAACGATCCTAATTTCAATCTAGGAGCCGCAACACGAAACGCAATGTTGGGAGTAGGGCGTAAACCATTTTCATGTGCGATTCCACTGCATCATATTTTTGGATTCTGTAGAAACGTCAGAAAAGTTATCTACGGGGCGAAGCATACAGTATCGCTTGTACGAAAAAGTGATGATAACGACGCAATTTGGAGGATTCCAGCAAATGCTGCAGCCGCCAATGCTGATGCCGGTAAAGTCAATTTAACAAAAATATCATTGTGGATGCCAGTGTTGACTCCAGCAATCACCGCAGAAGGACGATTACTATCATTTATGGACCAAGGAGGAAAGTCGTTGTTGAGTTGGCTAACCGTGAGTACAGATGTGAAACAATCAAATATCAACGGGTTATTCACTTGGAACCTAGCATCAAAGCAAGGCGTTTCTGCGCCACGTCATATATTTATTGCGTTACAGGATAACGCACGAGTTGGCAATCAACTCTCCAGTCATATGATATTTGATCAATTAGGTGTGAAAGACGTCTCACTGAGAATAAACGGCCAGCAGGAACCATCTGAGGATATACAACTTAATTACACAGAAAATCATATTGCACGAGTTTATCATCGTCTGTTGTCATTTATGGCACGCGATCAAAATGTCGATACTGGTTTGCAAATATCACAATTTGATTTTAAAAATCTGTATCCGATCTACTACTTCTCACTGGAACATCTCGATTTGACAAGACAGTCAGTTGTTGATATACACTTTAGAGCTAATGTGACTCGTGGTGCTATTGCTGATTATAGAGCGGTTGCTGTCATTCTCAGTGATAAATCAATGCTACTCGAAGGTGTTGGTGGAAGAATGAGAGTGGTAGATGCCCCAGTAGAAAATCTTTGAACGATTTTTCATTGAATTAGAATCAATCAATTATATATAATGTCATATAGTGTTATTAGTGTTACGTTAACTCCTGGTCAAATCAAAAAATTGCAATCACAATCGGCTAAAAAATGTGGAACCACAATCACGTTGAAACCTAATCAAATGACTGGTGGTGAAAATAAATTATCGCTGACAACTCGTCAGGTGAAACATTTCAATGATGCTTTCAAGGATAAAAAGGGAGTTCAGATTACTCTCTCTGCGGCTGCTATTAAAAATATGATGAAAACGGGTGGTATATTTCCATTGTTAGCTGCAATACCAGCATTGATTGCAGCAGCAGCCCCAGCGGTGGCTAAAGCAGCGGCGTTAGGAGCTGTTGGTACTGCAGCAGGAATGGCACTAAAGAAGGCAGCTGGACAAGGATATAAAAAAAAGAGACGATCCGTTCAAGGATTGGGTCTAAGACTACCAGGAACCCCGTATTCATGGTACAGCGGAAGATCCGTTCACGGATCAGGCCTGAGACTACCAGGAACGGTTTATTAATTGAGGAACCTATGGTTCCCATGTCCAATTTTGATTTAATGGATGCTGCTAAAAAACTAGCGATTAAAAATTTCAGAGGTGTTTTTATGAAAGATCAATTACCACATCAACCAAACAAAACTGAAACAGGTATTATTAATCTCGATAACAGCACCGGACCTGGAACTCACTGGGTTGCATACGCTATTGATCCACGTGGGATTGTCTATTTTGATTCATATGGATTAGCCCCACCAAAAGAGTTTATGCGGTATATAAAAACCCTTCCAATGAAGACTTGGTATTCTACGCTACCAACACAACAAATCAATGACCCACCAATATGCGGCAGTGAAGTATTAAATGTCCTTGATGCTATTTCTAACTCCTTGGGTAACCCAAGGGGAAAACCACCTCATATTGTTGTTAATGACTACACTAGTAATCGCTTTTTAGAGAGAGATATATAAAATATCATGATTGATATTTGGGGAAGACCTCTGAAACCCAAACCCGATGACACTGCAACCTCTGATTCTATCAAGGATATACAAAAAAAAATTAAAGATGAAATCGCTGAGACGTTGAACTTAACAAGTGTTGACCCGAATGAAATAGTTGTATTTCAAGACAAACAGGGTAAATTGAAATCCAGTAATATTTCTCTGGATGATATTTTGGTTAAACAACAAAACGCAATCGAGAACACCGTTGCGCTATTTTCCGATCAGGGTAAACTCAAACCGGGTGTACTTTTTTCGACGATTACAGATCGATTTACAAACCACGATAAAGAATTTGAAGATCATTTAAAAAACTACAATAGTTTCCGTAGAAATGTCGTTCATAAGTTCTTTGGATCCCCAATTGTAGTTACACCATCTATCGCTGAAATTAAAACGTTTGTTGATGATCAAAAGGTTATCAACGAAGCAACAAAAACAACAACCGACGCCATTGATACATTTATTGGAACCCCGTTAGATAAAATTGAACTAAAACTCCCTGATATTAAAAAATCCATTGATGAGACGAAAACTTCCATCGAAGGCATCAAAGGTGATCTTTCGAGGGTGATAACAGCCATTGGAAAAACAAAAATTCCTCATGAGAAAACCAACAACTTAGTATACACAATCCAACACGGATCATTTGAGTGGACACCTACAAACAACACATTAGATATCACTGCAACCGTTAAGGGTATTTATCGATTAACACTAGTAACACCATCGTCTCAATTTAAGATTTCATCGTCCAGTTCATCCGGGTTCAATAATACGATTTCAACGATCATCGACAAGAATACAACTGAAAAGTTCACAATCGCATCTACTGATACTCATTTGGTTAGGGTCTCAACAACGTGGTATGTGGAATTCGTAGCGAATTTAAGTAAATCGTAATTGAAAACGCTAGCATATTTAAAATAAAAAATGATTTCATCATCGCAATATCGCTATGATCAGGTCAGAGAGTATCAAACTAGACTCAAAACCTTGTCTGAGGAGTATGAATTGAAAATTAAAAAATATCGCAGGAGAATTACCGCAATTGATGTTACTGTGTACGCTGTGAGTGGTGTAATCACCGGAGCCGGTATTATACTGTCTTCAGTGACAATGATGGCTCCGATAGCTGTTCCAATTTGCATTTCTGCGGCAACAACAATCGCTGGAATAATTTCAATAATCACAAAAAAAATATCCTCATGCAGCCAACGGAAACTACAAGACTACATAATTCAATTTCATGTTGTGTCTACTGCATACTCGCAATTATCCTCATTGATATCGTCATCTCTCGATGATACAATTATATCAGAGAGTGAGTTTTCAGCGATGGTAGATATATATGATTCTGCGATGTCAAAATTAGAAATACATCATGAATATAATAACAATGACAACACAGATGGAATTACTTCAACAAATAGTGGAGAACACAAAACCAGTACAAACAAGCATGATCTCAATAACCTCAACGAATCCAGAATTCAGTGTGAATTTCCCCTCTCCGGTCCCAGTGAAGGAGATAGCGCTAGCAAAATTACGAGTATACCACAGCTGGCCAAATATTAGGTCAAAACCATTTGGTGGTCAACAACCGAATAATTCACTGGTATTTGCAAATAAGAATAAACCCGACGGTACCCCAGACTGGAACGTTGTTTCCATACCAACCGGATCATATCAAATTGAACAAATCAATGATGAATTCGCGCGTAGAATAAAATCGATTACTGGAAAAGAATCAAAAATAGCTATAACAGTTCATGTGCCGACACTATCATCTGCCATTGAAATAAGCACAGAGGGTTATGTCGTAGATATCTATCAAAGCTCAATAAGAACAGTACTAGGATGGCCTGAATTACCACCCGGAGGAAAAACCGTTAAATTACCAGAACCACAAAAAACCGATTATATCACAGACAGGACAAAATCTGATAATCCAGTAAGGAGTTATAAAGATTATGATAAGTCATATTTTTTCATTAGAGTAGAATATGATGAAAGAGTACGACTTATTCATCATCTTGCTAACCGGGATAAAATCACTGAAAATTTCACAGCTTTCAATAACGATATTTCGTTGTTGTTTATATCTCTTAGATCCGGCACTCTCACCCGAGATGAATTTATCAGTGTCGTAGAAACATGTAACAAAATCATCAATGACATGGAAACATTTCATTCACAAATTATTCAAGAAGTATTAGGTGACAGTAGTCCTAAAACAAGAGATTTATTTGCAATAGAATATAGGATCCGCATAGGAGATATTCCAACATTCAAACTTCCAGGATATAATATCTCAGAACTACAAAAATCTCTCGATGATGCCATCGATGAAGGTTTCAAAAAAATCCATGATACGTGGAAAAAAACACCATCACAACCACAAACAACTATCCTCAAACATAATAATGACCCAGATGGTGGTGGCAGGCATATTGCTCCGTTCAATGTGAATATTTCAACGGTGATTGCACTCAATTTAGTATGTGATGTGATCGAAGGAAGCTATCAAATAAATTTAGAACGATCAAATCAAGCTCAGCAGGGATATATTTTGTATTCATTTGCACCAACAGCTCCTCCAGGGTTTTTAATAATTGAGTCCCCGGTGAATCCAGTCTATATGCGATGTCATAATAATTCATTAACCAGAATTAATTTCAAACTCACTGACCAGTCTAATAATCTGATTGATTTACAAGAGGAGGTTTTACAAATTAGTCTATTTGTGAAATCGTAGTGATTTTCGTCCCCAGACAAGGTCTGGAACACGATATCGTATCGGACTGGATCAAATATTCGGTTAACCCATAGCAGCAGAGAGGGTAGTGACAACGACGTTGTAGTCCCTTTTTCCCCAAAAATGTAATAGTTGAAAAGTTTTTGATTTCATTAATTTCATTGATTTTTTCATAATTTTTTTTTGGACCTAATCCATGATTCACACACATATTTGGGACCTGATGTCATTGACTTTGGGGTCTGATGTAATTGGTTTCATTGATTTTAAGCGTGATTTCAGTGAAAACTTGTCTAAAAATGTTGTCCGATACACCCTCTCTGCTGCTACTCACTCCTATCATTCTAATACTGCTGATGTTGGAGGGGTGCACTGCACATGGTTGTGTCCGGTGGTGGGAAAGGTGGGAAGGTGGCTCGGCAAGGCTGGAACGTAGGTCGGTCAGTGCTGCGTTCTTTTATCCCTGGTATCTTGGTCTAAAATTTTCCCTATTAATTTTGATAGACACTGTGCTGTTATGAATCTAAAGTGTATACAGCCCCGTATGACAGCCTTTTTTTGCAGTTTTGATCGCTCCGCTTCCCTGATGGATCGAGGTTTGATACCACCTTACGTTTCTTAAACTGATTGGTTAATTATGGCCTAATTGTATTGTTTTGGTGCAGCAGTGTGCTGCTGTGCCTGATGACCTTGGGTTTTTGGGTCACCTCATACTCATGATTTGGGACCCTTTGGTCCTATACCTTAGTTTTAGATGCAGCTTTGTGCTGCTGGGCCTGATAGTCTTGGGCTTTTGGACTACCTTATTATCTCTAGTTGGGGTTTTGTGTAGCTGAATTTTAGTTGAGTTGTGACCTTGTGTCGCAGGGCCTGATAGTCTTTGGACTTTTAGACTACCTTATACTTTCTATATTGGGGTCCTAAAATGGGTTGGTAAAATTTTTTTTGTGTACTGGTCTCAGTACACTTTTTGATTAATTTTGGGGTACTTATCTCAATTGGTATCCTATGGTGTAACTTTTGATTCTGTCAAAGAGGCTGTATATACAGAAAAAGTTAGAGATAGCGATAGAGGTGGGTGTTAGACCTAGATCTAGACAGCTTTTTTTCATGTTGTTTACTCCTTATTCTGATGGTATCATTAGCCACTCCCATTTGATCTTCCTTGATGTTATTTAATTATTCAATATTTATTCATTAGATGGTTATTCATTATTCCCTGTATAGATCCGTGGGTTTCTGGCCCCTTACTGTTTGGTTTGGTTGCTTAGGTCGCGGTCATGTGGCTGATAGACCCAGCGTAGTGTAGGTGGGCTGGATAAACCTCACCAGTCCCACTGACCGTTGCTATTGCTTTCATCCCATAAGTTGACCTTTGTTCCCTTTTCGGATGAGATATCCCTTAATTTCCCTATTTCCAACTTATTCATGTTTGTGATTGACCCTGGTGTGGCTGCTACTCATAGATTTACCGCTTTATGTTTGGGTTTGGTCGCTTAGGTCGCGGTCATGTGGCTGATAGACCTAGCATAGTGTAGGTTGGCTGGATAAACCTAACCAGGCCCACTGACCGTTGCTATTTGCTTCCATTCCCTAAAGGGTAGTCTATTTCGGTTACACACTTCGGGGGGGGGGGGGGGGGGGGGAGAGGGAGGGGGGTAATTGTCTATATTTTTCCTATTAACCCTGTTATTTTAAGATATTCAATGATGTTTCTATGTGTGCCTACCATGTTAATGTTATTATCTTGTATCATTTCCGGGTATGTGTGTGGGGCTGATATAGTTAGTTATTTAGATCTTAATTGGTCCCTGTCCTGTTTGGTTCATCTACAATCGTTGAAGATGTGTTGTAAATCTTCTGGAGTGTTACAATTGTAGCAATTTATGTTATGAGGGAAGGGTCCTATGTATTTTCCAAAGCTGTTTTCCAGTTTGGTTTTTCCTAGGGTTATTCTATTTATTATTGACTGATCGTAACATGTGCCCTTGGGTGCTTTTCTATTCCTAGTTACTTCCCTTATGTTATTGTATAATGCTTTCCCTTGTTTATTTATGTTCCAATCGTTTTGCCATTTGCTGGTGATAAATGTGTTAATTATGCTTTATAGTTCAAGTTTGCTGTCTTCTAGTGGCATGTAATTTGGGTCATTGAGTTTATCTTTAGCTAGTTGGTCCGCTAAGTCGTTCCCTTTGATTTCTATGTGTGAGGGTATCCACATGAATTCTACTTCTAGTTTGTTTGAGTTTAGGTTTTTGATTAATAGTGTTACACGCACAGGGGTATTCACTTGACCGAGCGGTGTCAAAACCCTGGCGCGAGTCACGCTGGAAGTCATATGTTTTCCCCAAATTTCCAAAGACTTCCATACAACTTAAGTTGTAAAATGGAAAGAAAGACGTGTCTGCTATAATTATTAATCTTTGCTGTAATCAATGGGCGACCCAGAGGAGACAACTTGCCCAAACGTCCATTAACTGCACCTTTACATGGTTTTTCTTCATTATCATCCGTTTTCCGTACCGATAGCTTGTCATGCCATAGAAATTACACCAGTATTCCCTTACTAACTGGGAAATATTTAACTGCGCGACCCTAGGCCAGTCCATCCACAGAATTTCCGGCGTATCACACTCATATACATACGCCAATTTTCCACTATGGCCACATAAACGGTACCTACCAAGTTACAACTTATTGATTCCATTCTATAATTTACTGATTTCCAACCATAAATGCTGCCTTTTCAATCACACTACTTGTATACACCACTGAATTTTAATATGGACTATGTTACCACAGGGACAGTCATTCGGCTTGTACCCAAAATCACTACTAACGACCCAAGCATGGTTCAAATTCACTAACACTTACTCCAAATTTATGACAATAGATTAGCTGCATTTAGGAATGTTTCTCTTGACTTTGTGGCATTATTTTGGATTGAGTTTACGACACTGAGCGAGTCACTGATAATAACTGTCTTATTTGGTTTGTTTACCTTAATCCATTTTTGTGCTTCTAAGATGGCCCAGAATTCTGCTGTATTTATAGAGCAGTGGTCTGGCAGTCTGCTTCCTATTTTGATACTTAGCTCTGGTATGACCATAGCAGCAGCTGTTTTGTACGGGTTTATTACTTTGGAGCCATCTGTATAGATTTTGATATAGTTTTTATATTTTGTATTTATCTCTTCTAGTGCCAATGTTTTCAAATAGTGTTCTTGGTTAGACTTGTTACCTTTGCTAGCAAGGGAAGTATTTACTTTAGGTGTTATATTACTACAAGGTTCGTTATTATGGTTAATCTTGTTTTCTACTTGAAGTACCTTTATTGGCAGTTGTAGTTGTAATTCATGAACTATTTTGCCAATGGGGGTGTGTTTCCTAAGAGTTTTCATTAGTGGAATATCACATTTTTTGAGTGCCAGGTAAGTGGGGTGGGTGTTTGTTTGGGCGGAAAGTCGGGCTGCATATTTCAAGATGAGTTCCTGCCGCCTTAGATGTAAAGGCAGTTCTCCGGTTAAGATTTGCAGTTCCGACGTTGAAGTTGATGGCAGTGCGCCAGTACCAATCAGTAGGGCTTTCCTTTGAATTTTGTCTAATTTATTTAGTTGACATTTGGGTGCCGTATACTATATTTGACACCCATAGTCAAGCTTGGATCTTATTAGTGCCCTATATAGTGTGATGATAGTTTACAGATTGGCACCCCACTTAGCTCCTTTGAGCTTTCTTAACAAGTTTATATCCTGGTTACACCTACGGACTAATTCATCGATGTGGTGTGCCCACGTTAGGTGTTCATCATAGTGCATACCCCGAAATGGGGCTACTTTTATGTATTTTATTATTTGTTTTTGTATGGTAAGCTTAGGGTAACCTGGTTTGTGTTTTTTACGTGGGGTAAATAGTACAGCTACCATTTTTTGGTGTGATAGCTTGAAACCCCATTTGTCTGCCCATTTTCCTACATTATCCAAGCTGGTTTGAAGTTCAGCTATGATTTTGTGGTTGGAGGGGTTACCTGCTCTCCATAATCAACTATCGTCGGTGAATTGTGATAATCCTATTTGGGTTGTTGTCAGGTTGTGATCTAGGTCATTCATCATTATGTTAAAGAGGGTGGGGCTCAGTACACTCCCTTGTGGGGTTCCGTTTTCAAGGGTGTATTCTTCTGAGTAAGTTGCCCCTACCCTAGTTATCATATTGCATTCTATTAAGAAATTTTCTATGAATTTGTACATTCATCCCGTAACGCCATAGTGATTTAGTTTGGCTATCAAGCCTTTGGTCCATACAAGGTCGAATGCCTTCTCAAGATCTAAAAATACCGATTTTCCTGAGTTGTTTAATGCCAATTTTATAGCGGTTTCTAACCTTATGAGTTGATCAGTAGTGGATCTTTTATTTCGGAATCCACATTTTCTGAGATTAAGTTATTGCTTTCGAGATGGTGTTTTAGTCGATTAGCTATTATGGTTTTCATTATCTTGCATATATTGTTTGTGAGTGAGATGGGTCTCTATGAGTTGATGTCATTACAGTCTTTATTTGGTTTTAATATTGGGATAACTATCGCCGTTTTCCATTTTTTAGGTAGCCTTTCTATTTCCCAGATTTTATTAAGTAGCTTTACTATGGAAATAACTATATTTGGTGGTATTTTTTTTATAGATAATGTATCCTATTTGATCTTCCCCAGGTGATGTTACTTTTTTGGTCTTAATTGCCTGGTCCCATTCACAGGTGGTTATGGTTTTATTTAAGCTTGATTTCTTGGGACCCAGGTCTTGGAAAATTTCTTTGTATTTATCTTCTACTATTCTTCTATGATTTTGAAATTTCACAGTATGGTTATTATTACTGCTCATGCTTTGAAAGTGCTGGGCTAGCATGTCAGCTTTTTCTTTATTATTATTAGCATCTTTTATGTTAGGGGTGCTGTGAGTGAGTTTCCCCCTAATTGCTCTTATTTTATCCCACACTTGTTTATAGCTAGTTTTATAATTTATTGTGCTGTAGTATTTTTGCCAAGTTAATTCTTTAGACTGCTTGATCAGGTTTTTTAGTTGTGTATCGAGGTTTTTCTATTCGGTTAGGAATATGGTGTTACCTGATCTTTTGAATTTGTTTATTGCTCTTTGTTTTTCTTGCCTAGCTTGTTTAATTTCCTGATTCCACTATGGTACGTCTAGTTTTCTGAGTGTACCATTTGTTTTAGGTATGCAGGTGATGGCTGCTTTATTGTTGATCGTAATTAGGTTTTCATAGTGAATGTCAGTATCATTTGATTCGATTAGTTCGACATCAGTATTTATTAATATATTGTTAAATTTTTCCCAGTCTGCTTTATTGTAATTCCACCTGTGGATTTTGGTGGTTGAGTCGAGCTGTACTTGCATCTGTAGGGTGATAATTACTGGAAAGTGGTCGCTCTCCATGGGGTGTGTTTGATCCACTTCCCAGTGTGTAACTTCAGCCAACTGCGGTGAGCAGAAGGTAAGGTCAAGGACAGACATGGTGCCATCTACCAGATTTCATCGGGTTTTAGCACCATCATTAAGTAGGGTCAGGTTGGATTTGGAGGCCCAGGCCTCCACTCACCTTCTCCTATTGTCCGCCCTTGCACTTCCCCACTGTTCACTATTGGCATTGAAATCCCCACAGATGATTGCAAGCTCGGCTTTTTTTGTGAATAATTATTTCTTCTAGTGCTAATTTGTGTTTAATATTGTTTTTCTCTTCAGTGTCATAATTATTGAATAGTTGCAGTTCACTTTTCCCTGTTTTTACTAGGATGGATTGTATTTCTATTAGTGAGCTGCTTGTATCCCTAGGTCTTATGGGGATTTCAGTTGTATTTGGAATTGTCTTATTTATGTATATGGCTAATCCTCACCCCTGGCCTTCCTTTTAGTGTTGGAAATAGCCTGGGGAGTAGCCTTATATGGTTGGCAATGTTTCTAGCGAGTTTGGTTTCTTGAATGCAGATAATGTCAGGTTTATGAATTGAGTTAATTATTTTGAGTTTAAGTTCATTGATGTTAACTGACAATACTCTAGCATTCCTTTGCCATATGATAAGGTTCCGGTTTGGTGTACTATCCATTTGTATCAAGTTCGTTAACTGTATAGTGATTTTCTAATTGGGGTTCTATGAACAATTGTTCGATTTTTGCTGGATACTTAAGTTTATAGGTTTTGAGTTTGGATCCAGCTCTCGTACTAGTTTGTTCAGAGAAGTAATGTCTTGCCCCAATAGCTTTTCTACTTTAGTGTCCTTGATTGCTTTTATTACCTGTGTTGTATGGTTTTGGAGTTGTACTGTTTGTTTTCCCTTGTCTACCTCTTTGCTTAGCCCTGTTTTACTTGACTGAGTTTCTTTTGTTTTGTTTATGTATTGCTTGGCCTGGTTATATGATAGTTGTTTCTCGTTTATTAATGTTATGATTTGTGTTTCTTTTATTGCTGCAGGGCACTCTGGTGATTGGGGCAGGTGGGGACCATTGCAGTTAGTGCACTTTGGGGTTTTCCTTTTGCATTGCCCGCTATGTTCCCCTCCACACATTTTACACTTAACTGAGCGCTTGCACTTTGATTTATAATGGCCCCAGTGTTGGCAGCCAGAGCATAAACTAGGTTTATTTAGGTAGGGTTCAATCCTGTAGCGAGTATTGATGCTCTCCTATTTTAATTAAGGTTGACAGAGGGGTGGGGGATTCCAAGATTGTAGCATTGGTTTCCCGTTTCCTTGTGTCCCTTAATCTATAGGCTTTCGCCACATTATTGCCCCCTTCTATGAGTTTGATCTTTAGGGTGTCTATATCCATTTGTCCCAATTTTCCTGTTAGTTTCAGGACTGATTTGTATTTAATGGGTTGTGGGAGATGTGCCGTAGTTGTAATGCCCTGCTTTGTGATTGTTATGGGGGTGGGTTTGGAACCTGTTTTTTGATGTTTCTCCACACAGACCTTAATGTTACCTATTCTATTAATTTCTGCATCTGGCTGTTTGTGCTGCAATGTATTACCACATAATTTGTATTTGGCCTTATGATTTTGCACTGTCCCTGGTGTACTTGGCCTAGTGCACTAGCAATACTATTGGTTGTTAAGTTAAGGAATTGTTTGCTGGTGTTTTTAATGTATACTCAGTTAGTTCCGGCTTATGGTAGCTATTTGCTTTTTTAAACCTTCCTTGGGTTAAGGGTGGGGTGTTTGGTTTACTTTTGATTATTTGGTGGGTGGGGGTAGCTAATAACGGTTTGGTTGCCATTCCATCAGTGTTTAGATTTGTTTGGATTGGTGTGGTTCCATTATTCTTTCTAATTTTAGGCCCATTCCCCTTTCCCTTTCCGTCCCAAGTGCTGGGGACGTTAATTGAGTTGGGGGTTGGGGTTTCTTTTTCTGGTGACATATGTAAATTTCGCCTCTGTTAGAATTTTAGATGGCCTTGGCGTTTGACTGCAATGATATTTTGTTTTGTTGTTTTGTTGTAATCCATTACCATCCCCTTTCCGCTACATGTGCTTGTAGCAGTTTTAGCGGGGTTGGGGTTTTGGTTTACACAGCTAGCCGTACATTTACCTATTTTAGTTTTGTTGCTTACAGTTATTGTTATAGGAGTGTTCATTGTTTCAGCCATGCCATTGTGTGGCTCAGGCCGTTCTAATATCTGTTTGCTCTCAGGTGCCAATAGCATTTCCTGGTCTTCTTTTGTTACCTCTGTGCACATGTGGGCCTCCTTTGTGCTGGTGGCCTGTGCATAGCTGATTACAGGTCCTAATTTTTTCTTTATAGGTGATTGAGCCAATTTTAGATAAATGGGGTGGGTGGAATCGTAGCAGATTTAAGTGAAAGGGCGCCATAATCCAATGTGGCATACAATTCTTCGGTTTCTAACGTTTGGTTGTGTAAATTAAATTCTATTGGTAACAGTGGGTTGAGTTTGGCCGTTTCACTCTTCAGATATTCTAGTTCAGGCTTAGAGTACAACCTGGATTTAACTATGGTGGCATGAGTTTGACTGGGGGTGGTTATTATTTTTCCAATTTGAGTAAAGGGTACCATTGTCTGCATCTGTTTTGCGTTGAGTTGTTGAACCCTTTTGTGTGCATTGTTTCTTTGGATTCCCTGCCTACTTCTCTGACACATAGCTGCTTTATTTGTTTTTGGGATGACTGCATGATTTTGTTTTTGTTTAGATTGGTGGCCATTTTGTCTTTGTCTAAGTCAGCTACTTAATAATTTTTTTGAATATTTGAAATAAAAGGTATTTAAATATTGAATGCGGCTAAATAAAGCTTCTAATGAACTAGTTTATGGTTAGTTAAGTTTGTAGTGATAGAATTTAGAGAAAGAAACTTAATTAGCTTGAATTATTGTTCATGATTGCAGGCTCTGCAACAGAGGTCGAATGGAATCCATTACGTAATACAAAGGCAACCCAAGCTTGTTCTAGTGTATGAGGCTTAGGCTTGTGAAGAACAATAATTGGCAAATTAAGTATTATTAGTATGGAGCAGTAGCGATTATTGAAATAGATTGAAGTATTACAATGTTAAAAAAACAGCACAGAGTATGAATACCCGTAGGTTTAATAATGGTACCTGGTTAAATTAATAGGTGGTGTGTAGTCCTTTCTGCTAGGCGGGCTGCGAGTGGAAGAGTTGACTGGTGGTGGTGGTTGGCTGGATGGATGGCTGGATACTCAGGCGTGGCTGTGGTGGCGGTTAAAGTTTGGTGGTCCCCAGAAGACGAAGAAAGAAACAAACCCTTCAAATCTACCCACTGTGGGGCTAAAACCTTGATCTCTAACAGTGCTTTAAAGATCAAGTAAAAATCCCCTTATTAACAACAGTGCTTTTGTTAATAAATTGATCGAGTTATGTGTAGATTTGGTAGTAGTGGTGGTGGCTGGATACTGCAATGCGGCAATCAGGAAACAGGTGGTTTTGGTCTGGAGTGGTCCAACATGTCTGTTCTTCGCAATAGTCAGGACTGGAGTGAGCGGGCAAGCATGATTATGTAAAAAAATTCAAAAGATTATATTTATCCAAAGAAGACTCATGTTTGATGATAGCCTGCCCCTCCATTCCTTTGCATCTACTAAGGATATCTTTGTCTGATAATAAGAGCTACCTGCCATTTTTGATAAGTTTATCAGGAAGACCCCATGGTCATATTACTGTATCAGAACGTGGCATTTCAGTGGTCTGATTGACATGTCCAGCCCAGCCCTGGTCATCTGCCATATCATCTCTGGACAAAACAATTGAGTGGACACTGCAAAGCCTTTCCTGTAATGATGTTTTAAAAGACATTAACCAACCAATTAATCAGTAAATCAAAATACCAGACAGCTTATAATGGATTTTACATCATCAAAATTGGACATTCATCCACTTGGTCTCAATTGGTATCAAGGTACCATTTTCCATAGACTTCAATGCTAATGTTTTGTCAAATCAATATACTTTTTATCGTACTTCATCATGCATGTCACACACTGTCACAGAGAACAATCTTAGATTGTCCGTTTGACAAGGACAAAACCAGTAACTCCATTGCAATTAAGAGAGATAACTCAGCTGGAACTAGACAGTGGTAAGAGTTATCTAGTCACAACAGACCAAGTTTCACCCATGTGTGCCACATTTTGAAAACAAAATCATAAAAAATACAAAATATGATCCAGATATAAATTAACATAATCTCACATGATCCCAAGAGGCTGAACTTTTTTTTAAGCCTAACAGAAAGTACAACTCTTACATAATGCACCAATCACAGCTAGTGTTGTTGTTTAATTCTGAATACAATGTTCCCTACACCGTAAGTCCACCCACCTGGGGTATTACAATTGGTACCATTATAACTACAGTACATTACTGTAACATATGTATTAAAACCTACCATTGTTTATCATCTATATTGCAGGCCTTTTTCAGAAGGGCTCTGTTGAATGGCCAGAGCTACAAGTGCCCAAAAGATGGAAATTGCACCATCACTACTAAAAGGCGACACTCATGCCCATCATGCAGACTGGCCAAGTGTTTCCAGTTCGGAATGTCCAAAGAGGGTTAGAATGGAAAAGAGGGCAATCCCTCTATTTTTCTCTCTTTTGATCTGGTTAGAATCCCTGTTAATTTGTTATATTTATGCCCTTGAATAAAAGTGGATAGGGCTTAAAAACCTTTTAAATTCCATTGTCTTTCCATTTTCCATTTAACTCTATAGCAAGGTCCAGATGACGATTAAAGCACTTTTGGAGACAGAATCAGGCACATTTGTATGTAAATCTAAAGATAAAACACTCATCTTCAAAAATTAGCTCTTTATGACTCATATTATGTGTTCTAATAGCTTCGACTGAGTATTTAGGTCACTGTTTCCTATAAAATGTCTGACTTTTTCCCATGAATCTTTGTATATGTGTATATTTTGTTTAGTACAAAACCGTCCGTCCACAAACTCTGTCATGCGTGATATAGGTTACTCTGATTTTGCTGTTTCCATCACTCATCAGTTTTGTTGTTGTAGTGTTTAATACCATTTTCAGCACACGATAGACTACACATGGTGGCCAGTATTAATGGTGGAGGACGAATCTGGGAAAACACACGGAAAGAACCACCGACCCACGAGAAGATACTGGCAAGCTTTCTCACATACCCACATTGGCTGAATCTGAGACTTGAACCCACGCAGACAGAGGTGAGATGGCAGTGATCCATAATGATTAGCGATTTAGACCACTCGGCCACTCAGGGCCCATCTCATCAGTTTTGTACTTTTGACAGTTTCTAGAACACATGCTTATACGTTGAGTCCAGCTGCCAATATTACAAACTGTGATCCACCATCACATAATGTACCAGTATATCAGGGTCAGTATTGTTTGTTATACTAATTACTTTTTAAACAAATACATAGACCCTGATCTACCAGTGCATTATATGGAGGCAGATCTGGGTCTGTGCAATTTTTGGTTGGATTCAACTTATAAGACAGTTGAAATGGTAGTTTATCAATGGCACAGAATCTTTAACTGTCATTAAGAGCATTACTGGTACTTCTTTTGGTTTTGCTGTTCCTCAAACAGTCCTCTTGAACTGCATCCCTTTCTGACAAAGTATGGCCTCTTCATTTTAAATGTGAAAGGTTGGGGTATTGCATTGTGATACAAGCATTCCAACATATGATGTTGATGTTACCTCGCTGATCTGCAAACAGACACCATACTGTACCCATATGTCTGCCTAACAACTCTTTGTCTTTACTTCATGTATGTTTGCTTGCTTCATGCTAGAGGCAGTATATGTAATCACAAACAACTCTTTGTCTTTACTTCATGTATGTTTGCTTGCTTCATGTTAGAGGCAGTATATGTAATCATTAAATACTAAAGCATGGTAAAGAAATTTAGCAAAAAGAACAACAACAAAAAAGATCTGTTACTAGATGAAATGATCCTTATAAAATTAAATGCTCATTTATTACATTCATGACAAAATGTATTTCCTCACATTATAAGCAAACAAAAATATCAGGATCTATCTTTCTGCTTCAGTTGTTAGTCAACCTATTCAGAAGCGCAAATGATAACTGACCTAAAAACTTGACTGTATTTTATATCCCCCGCCAAACAAAGTCCATTCTGTCCATGTGTAAATCAGACTGTCATCATAATTGATTTTTCGGAACTGTATAACTCCAAAATATGTTAAGATATTTCTATAAAACTTGGCATTCATATTAGACGTTTGGTGTATATGCGTCTTTTGTTAGTGTTACAACTCTTATGGTCTTGTACTAAGAAACAAAAAATAGCAAAAACCAACATGTTTAGTCAAATTCAACAAATAATTGATTTCTCTTGAAGACTAAGAGAAGATTTAAAAAGAACTTGCTGTATTGTGAATTAAATTTCAAATAGCCCTAAAAGTTCTATCAAAAATCCAAAAGTATAGAGTATTCCAAAATGAATTCCAGCGGTGTTCAGAATGATATCCAGTCTTGAATGTGTCAGTGTACAATTAGCATCAAATAGTGTTGATGTGTTAACAGTCTTGTTGTGTCATAATAATATAACATACTAATATAATCCAAAAATGCCATTTGCTATTTACAATTTGAAAATCATTTGAAGCAAAAATATTCTCTTTTACATATTAGTCAGTGCAGATCTGATGATCTTGTAATTGGGATGATTAAGGGACCCCAAGTGGCCAAGTGGTCTAAAGCGTTTTCCGTTATGGATCACTGCCATCTCAGCTCTGTCTGCGTGAGTTTGAGTCTAAGATTCGGCTAATGTAGTTATGTGAGAAAGCTTGCCAGTAGCTTCTCTTGGGTCGGTGGTTCTGTCTGGGGTTTTCCCAGGTTCTTCCTCTACCAATAATACTGGCCACCATGCATAGCCTATTGTGTGCTGAAAAATGGCATTAAACCCTACTACAACAACAACAACCTGAGATGATTCCTTGTGTTGTTGACATCAATAATTTGTTTTGACAGAAACTGGATATATTATCAATACTTTGTAGATCCATGAACACTGTATAATGTGGGCTGTTTATATTTACTTGTAAGTTGATTTCATCTTCATTCTGCATAGACTCAGATTTACCATTGTATAAACTCTGGGCCTATGCAGTTTGTATATTAAAAATAGACCATAATCTGTGAGAGCATTATGCATTGGCAGATCAGGGTCTATGATGCTTGTGATTCAATCCAACTTGTGAGTAGATACAGTGCTATGAGAAGGCAATCATTTGTCAGAAAGAGATAACCATTATTATATACAGTATACAGTAGTAATTAATTTAATATAAGATCTATGCTTACTTGAATAAATACAGACCTCTCATTTTTCATAAGAAATCAATAATCTTATATTGCTGAATGCACATGATCCAATCTGGACCTGTCTCATTGGTGGTCTGCTAAAATCATTATTTTCTTGGCAAACTATTCAACTTTAGGCTAAGGTGTTACTTTTTGAGCTTTAGAGATGCAGATATATTTGTGAATTTGGTCTTTCCGGCTTGTGTAACTCTGGAAGTTGTAATGAGGCATGTACAGGCATGAATATTTGTTCTCTTTATGATCAGCTGTTATATTTGGGAGATACACTGTAGCCCAGAAGACACAAACAATAACAGAGGTTCAGAAAATCAAGGGGAAGGAGGAGATATTAACCCCAAAACCCTCCAAGGAAAGGTCATCCCAGAAAGAAAGTATTATGGGCATTGATAAAAGGTTATCAGAATCTAGGATGGAGATGAGTTCATCACAAAACAGCTTGAGTTCCAAGCCTGAACCCTCACGAACAGGTAATGATTGTAAAGTCCATCAATCACCACATATATGTATCAGTTTTCTGGCAGTGGTGGTGGCAAGGGTGGCATTAATAATGTTAAAAAATTTGGGCAGGTTTTAAATGTTTTTTAATTGTGTTTTTACAAAATATTTAACTAAAACTTTGTGACATTATTATTGTATGGTTAAAATATTAACTGATTTGTCAGGATTTATTTCTTCTTGCATAATCCCAAGGTTATTATGACTTGACAATGTTTCTTAAATCCCAAAGCTCTCTTTGAAAGGATTTGTTTTGATTTTTTTACCAAGATCTAACATTTTAAAAAGAAATAAAATATTTGAAATACATTTTCATGTATTGGATTTTTTATGTATAGGATTTAGCCTCCAACTGCGTAAGTGGAAAATGAACGTATCATCAACAGGTCTGCTGGAGTAGAGACTAGTCAAAGAATAAATTTGTGAAAGGGTTGATGTTGAAGATTAAAACAATTAAGCTGTAGTTGTGAAGATAGTTAAATTTCTTCATTCAAAATACTAGTATAAGCTTTGGTGGGATTTTGTTTCAAGACAAGGAGATACCAGTCAAAAGGTTACATTATTTGTGGTGTGACAAATTATGTAACCCTTGGACTGGGATTTCCTTGTTACAAAGCAAACCCCAACATAGATTAATTTTCTTAATATTTTTCTTTTAAAGTTCAAAGAACTCCTCATTTTTGCAATAAAGTTTAGCACATCCAGCACATTCATCCCTCACTATTATTTCTTCACATTCATCTATTAGGTTATTCGGTCTTACAATGTTTTATGAAAATCTGAAAAATCATCTCAGTAAAAAAAGTTTATTTACTGCTTATACGCCCTCACCCACAAACAGTTACAATTTGTTACTTATAATTCATATGACTCAGCCGGTGTACGAAAACCTGAACTCTTGGATACAAGGCAGACATTATAACCACTAGGCCACTGGAGTGGTTGGTGAAACTATGACATAGTGGTGTTATAACTGATATTGAATTAAAATTACCACTATGTATGAAAGACCCCTCAAAAACAGTCACTAGTGGATAACCATGTACTGAATTTTTAAGTTCATGGACTCTTGGAAATTTTATATATTCTTTCTTGGAAATATGGCAAGTGTTGCTATTAGTAGTAATAGGATATGCTACAGGTTGGTCTGCTTCTGGAATAATGTGTGAATGGATACATAATTCCTTGTTTGGTCAGTGCACGATTTGTCATTCCTGATTACATGCACATCTTTGATTCAACTGAGGCACTATGGGTACTGTTTAAGTTAAAAGGAAACAGGTCTTCTGGTTGATATGAAGTTTCTGTTCATTATTGAGTGTTAGGATTTTTGTGGCCAGTGATTTGTATTCTAAGCCAGTGTGTCTGAAACATTTTCTATTAGTTTCTGACATAGATATTTCTACATGCTTGAATTTTTAATGCATTTATTAACCATATCTGGCAAAAATGCTTTTATAGCCAGTTTTTCTTTAGTGAGTTGAACTTTCTTTCTCCAACTGGTGGTGCCCATAAATTTATTAAAAGAATAAAGTTTGTGTGGAAAACAAGTTCATCAAGTCAAGATGGAGACAACAATGGTTGCATCCCTTGATAAAATAGTTCCTAGCACTTGGGCATCATGACCAAGATGACCTGACTGAGATAACTGGACTAAGATAGAAAAAGTAAAATTCTGACTTCAGCTTGAAGTTTCTGACTTTAGTAACATCCCCTGTTATTGTGTTTAATATTATTTTTAAACAAAAAATTTAAACTGCCACACATTTTATTACATATACAGAGATTGTTTTTTGTAATAAAAAATTTAGGTAGTATTGAGATTTTGTTGAAAATTATGCATCTATTTACTTTAATAATATTACATACTGTACTGCATTTTCCATGGTGTCATCAAAAGCCGTGTCCTGTTCAGTGGTGTCCTGTTCAATGGTGTCATCAAAAACCGTGTCCTGTTCAGTGGTGTCATCAAAAGCCGTGTCCTTTTCTCCTGTTACATTTAATGGGTAAAATAATAATACCAGTGTTTTTCAGCCTTAAGTATGGATATGATGATATTTTAGTAATACACAGCATGCCTGTAAAACATTAGCTATTCTGTAATATTTTAGTAATACACAGCATGCCTGTAAAACAGTAACTATTCTGTAATATTTTAGTAATACACAGCATGCCTGTAAAACATTAGCTATTCTGTAATGTTTAGTAATACATAGCATGCCTGTAAAACATTAGCTATTCTGTAATATTTTAGTAATACACAGCACGCCTGTAAAACATTAGCTATTCTGTAATATTTTAGTAATACACAGCATGCCTGTAAAACATTAGCTATTCTGTTATATTTTAGTAATACACAGCATGCCTGTAAAACATTAGCTATTCAGTAATATTTTAGTAATACACAGCATGCCTGTAAAACATTAGCTATTCTGTAATATTTTAGTAATACACAGCATGCCTGTAAAACATTAGCTATTCAGTAATATTTTAGTAATACACAGCATGCCTGTAAAACATTAGCTATTCAGTAATATTTTAGTAATACACAGCATGCCTGTAAAACATTAGATATTCTGTAATATTTTAGTAATACACAGCATGCCTGTAAAACAGTAGCTATTCTGTAATATTTTAGTAATACACAGCATGCCTATAAAACATTAGCTATTCAGTAATATTTTAGTAATACACAGCATGCCTGTAAAACATTAGCTATTCTGTAATATTTTAGTAATACACAGCATGCCTGTAAAACAGTAACTATTCTGTAATATTTTAGTAATACACAGCATGCCTGTAAAACATTAGCTATTCAGTAATATTTTAGTAATACACAGCATGCATGTAAAACCGTGGCTATTCTGTAATATTTTAGTAGTACACAACATGCCTATAAAACATTAGCTATTCAGTAATATTTTAGTAATACACAGCATGCCTGTAAAACATTAGCTATTCTGTAATATTTTAGTAATACACAGCATGCCTGTAAAACATTAGCTATTCTGTAATATTTTAGTAATACACAGCATGCCTGTAAAACATTAGCTATTCAGTAATATTTCAGTAATACACAGCATGCCTGTAAAACATTAGCTATTCTGTAATATTTTAGTAATACACAGCATGCCTGTAAAACATGAGCTATTCTGTAATATTTTAGTAATACACAGCATGCCTGTAAAACATTAGCTATTCTGTAATATTTTAGTAATACACAGCATGCCTGTAAAACATTAGCTAATCTGTAATATTTTAGTAATACACAGCATGCCTGTAAAACATTAGCTAATCTGTAATATTTTAGTAATACACAGCATGCCTGTAAAACATTAGCTATTCTGTAATATTTCAGTAATACACAGCATGCCTGTAAAACATTAGCTATTCTGTAATATTTCAGTAATACACAGCATGCCTGTAAAAAATTAGCTATTCTGTAATATTTTAGTAATACACAGCATGCCTGTAAAACATTAGCTATTCTGTAATATTTTAGTAATACACAGCATGACTGTAAAACATTAGCTATTCTGTAATATTTTAGTAATACACAGCATGCCCGTGAAACATTAGCTATTCTGTAATATTTTAGTGATACACAGCATACCTGTAGAACATTAGCTATTCTGTAATATTTTAGTAATACACAGCATACCTGTAAAACATTAGCTATTCTGTAATATTTTAGTAATACACAGCATGCCTGTAAAACATTAGCTATTCAGTAATATTTTAGTAATACACAGCATACCTGTAAAACATTAGCTATTCTGTAATATTTTAGTAATACACAGCATGCCTTTAAAACATTAGCTGTTCAGTAATATTTTAGTAATACACAGCATGCCTGTAAAACATTAGCTATTCTGTAATATTTTAGTAATACACAGCATACCTGTAAAACATTAGCTATTCAGTTATATTTTAGTAATACACAGCATGCCTGTAAAACATTAGCTATTCTGTAATATTTTAGTAATACACAGCATGCCTGTAAAACATTAGCTATTCAGTAATATTTTAGTAATACACAGCATACCTGTAAAACATTAGCTATTCAGTTATATTTTAGTAATACACAGCATACCTGTAAAACAGTAGCTATTCTGTAATATTTTAGTAATACACAGCATACCTGTAAAACATTAGCTATTCAGTTATATTTTAGTAATACACAGCATGCCTGTAACACATTAGCTATTCTGTAATATTTTAGTAATACACAGCATGCCTGTAAAACATTAGCTATTCTGTAATATTTTAGTAATACACAGCATGCCTGTAAAACATTAGCTATTCAGTAATATTTTAGTAATACACAGCATGCCTGTAAAACATTAGCTATTCTGTTATATTTTAGTAATACACAGCATGCCTGTAAAACATTAGCTATTCTGTAATATTTTAGTAATACACAGCATGCCTGTAAAACATTAGCTATTCAGTAATATTTTAGTAATACACAGCATGCCTGTAAAACATTAGCTATTCTGTTATATTTTAGTAGTACACAGCATGCCTGTAAAACATTAGCTATTCAGTAATATTTTAGTAATACACAGCATACCTGTAAAACATTAGCTATTCTGTAATATTTTAGTAATACACAGCATACCTGTAAAACATTAGCTATTCAGTAATATTTTAGTAATACATAGCATGCCTGTAAAACATTAGCTATTCTGTAATATTTTAGTAATACACAGCATGCCTGTAAAACATTAGCTATTCTGTAATATTTTAGTAATACACAGCATGCCTGTAAAACATTAGCTATTCTGTAATATTTTAGTAATACATAGCATGCCTGTAAAACATTAGCTATTCTGTAATATTTTAGTAATACACAGCATGCCTGTAAAACATTAGCTATTCTGTAATATTTTAGTAATACACAGCATGCCTGTAAAACATTAGATATTCAGTAATATTTTAGTAATACACAGCATACCTGTAAAACATTAGCTATTCAGTAATATTTTAGTAATACACAGCATGCCTGTAAAACAGTAGCTATTCTGTAATATTTTAGTAATACACAGCATGCCTATAAAACATTAGCTATTCAGTAATATTTTAGTAATACACAGCATGCCTGTAAAACATTAGCTATTCTGTAATATTTTAGTAATACACAGCATGCCTGTAAAACATTAGCTATTCTGTAATATTTTAGTAATACACAGCATGCCCGTGAAACATTAGCTATTCTGTAATATTTTAGTGATACACAGCATACCTGTAGAACATTAGCTATTCTGTAATATTTTAGTAATACACAGCATACCTGTAAAACATTAGCTATTCTGTAATATTTTAGTAATACACAGCATGCCTGTAAAACATTAGCTATTCAGTAATATTTTAGTAATACACAGCATACCTGTAAAACATTAGCTATTCTGTAATATTTTAGTAATACACAGCATGCTTTTAAAACATTAGCTGTTCAGTAATATTTTAGTAATACACAGCATGCCTGTAAAACATTAGCTATTCAGTAATATTTTAGTAATACACAGCATACCTGTAAAACATTAGCTATTCAGTTATATTTTAGTAATACACAGCATGCCTGTAAAACATTAGCTATTCTGTAATATTTTAGTAATACACAGCATGCCTGTAAAACATTAGCTATTCAGTAATATTTTAGCAATACACAGCATACCTGTAAAACATTAGCTATTCTGTAATATTTTAGTAATACACAGCATGCCTTTAAAACATTAGCTGTTCAGTAATATTTTAGTAATACACAGCATGCCTGTAAAACATTAGCTATTCTGTAATATTTTAGTAATACACAGCATACCTGTAAAACATTAGCTATTCAGTTATATTTTAGTAATACACAGCATGCCTGTAAAACATTAGCTATTCTGTAATATTTTAGTAATACACAGCATGCCTATAAAACATTAGCTATTCAGTAATATTTTAGTAATACACAGCATGCCTGTAAAACATTAGCTATTCTGTAATATTTTAGTAATACACAGCATGCCTGTAAAACATTAGATATTCTGTAATATTTTAGTAATACACAGCATGCCTGTAAAACAGTAGCTATTCTGTAATATTTTAGTAATACACAGCATGCCTATAAAACATTAGCTATTCAGTAATATTTTAGTAATACACAGCATGCCTGTAAAACATTAGCTATTCTGTAATATTTTAGTAATACACAGCATGCCTGTAAAACATTAGCTATTCTGTAATATTTTAGTAATACACAGCATGCCTGTAAAACATTAGCTATTCAGTAATATTTTAGTAATACACAGCATGCCTGTAAAACATTAGCTATTCTGTAATATTTTAGTAATACACAGCATGACTGTAAAACATGAGCTATTCTGTAATATTTTAGTAATACACAGCATGCCTGTAAAACATGAGCTATTCTGTAATATTTTAGTAATACACAGCATGCCTGTAAAACATGAGCTATTCTGTAATATTTTAGTAATACACAGCATGCCTGTAAAACATTAGCTAATCTGTAATATTTTAGTAATACACAGCATGCCTGTAAAACATTAGCTATTCTGTAATATTTCAGTAATACACAGCATGCCTGTAAAACATTAGCTATTCTGTAATATTTCAGTAATACACAGCATGCCTGTAAAACATTAGCTATTCTGTAATATTTTAGTAATACACAGCATGCTTGCAAAACATTAGCTATTCAGTAATATTTTAGTAATACACAGCATGCATGTAAAACCGTAGCTATTCTGTAATATTTTAGTAATACACAACATGCCTATAAAACATTAGCTATTCAGTAATATTTTAGTAATACACAGCATGCCTGTAAAACATTAGCTATTCTGTAATATTTTAGTAATACACAGCATGCCTGTAAAACATTAGCTATTCTGTAATATTTTAGTAATACACAGCATGCCTGTAAAACATTAGCTATTCAGTAATATTTCAGTAATACACAGCATGCCTGTAAAACATTAGCTATTCTGTAATATTTTAGTAATACACAGCATGCCTGTAAAACATTAGCTATTCTGTAATATTTTAGTAATACACAACATGCCTGTAAAACATTAGCTATTCTGTAATATTTTAGTAATACACAGCATGCCTGTAAAACATTAGCTATTTTGTAATATTTTAGTAATACACAGCATGCCTGTAAAACATGAGCTATTCTGTAATATTTTAGTAATACACAGCATGCCTGTAAAACATTAGCTATTCAGTAATATTTTAGTAATACACAGCATGCCTGTAAAACATTAGCTATTCAGTAATATTTTAGTAATACACAGCATGCCTGTAAAACATTAGCTATTCAGTAATATTTTAGTAATACACAGCATACCTGTAAAACATTAGCTATTCTGTAATATTTTAGTAATACACAGCATACCTGTAAAACATTAGCTATTCTGTAATATTTTAGTAATACACAGCATGCCTATAAAACATTAGCTATTTAGTAATATTTTAGTAATACACAGCATGCCTGTAAAACATTAGCTATTCTGTAATATTTTAGTAATACACAGCATGCCTGTAAAACATTAGCTATTCAGTAATATTTTAGTAATACACAGCATGCCTGTAAAACATTAGCTATTCTGTAATATTTTAGTAATACACAGCATGCCTGTAAAACATGAGCTATTCTGTAATATTTTAGTAATACACAGCATGCCTGTAAAACATGAGCTATTCTGTAATATTTTAGTAATACACAGCATGCCTGTAAAACATTAGCTAATCTGTAATATTTTAGTAATACACAGCATGCCTGTAAAACATTAGCTATTCTGTAATATTTCAGTAATACACAGCATGCCTGTAAAACATTAGCTATTCTGTAATATTTCAGTAATACACAGCATGCCTGTAAAACATTAGCTATTCTGTAATATTTTAGTAATACACAGCATGCCTGTAAAACATTAGCTATTCAGTAATATTTTAGTAATACACAGCATGCATGTAAAACCGTAGCTATTCTGTAATATTTTAGTAATACACAACATGCCTATAAAACATTAGCTATTCAGTAATATTTTAGTAATACACAGCATGCCTGTAAAACATTAGCTATTCTGTAATATTTTAGTAATACACAGCATGCCTGTAAAACATTAGCTATTCTGTAATATTTTAGTAATACACAGCATGCCTGTAAAACATTAGCTATTCAGCAATATTTCAGTAATACACAGCATGCCTGTAAAACATTAGCTATTCAGTAATATTTTAGTAATACACAGCATGCCTGTAAAACATGAGCTATTCTGTAATATTTTAGTAATACACAGCATGCCTGTAAAACATTAGCTATTCTGTAATATTTTAGTAATACACAGCATGCCTGTAAAACATTAGCTATTCTGTAATATTTTAGTAATACACAGCATGCCTGTAAAACATTAGCTAATCTGTAATATTTTAGTAATACACAGCATGCCTGTAAAACATTAGCTAATCTGTAATATTTTAGTAATACACAGCATGCCTGTAAAACATTAGCTATTCTGTAATATTTCAGTAATACACAGCATGCCTGTAAAACATTAGCTATTCTGTAATATTTCAGTAATACACAGCATGCCTGTAAAAAATTAGCTATTCTGTAATATTTTAGTAATACACAGCATGCCTGTAAAACATTAGCTATTCTGTAATATTTTAGTAATACACAGCATGACTGTAAAACATTAGCTATTCTGTAATATTTTAGTAATACACAGCATGCCCGTGAAACATTAGCTATTTTGTAATATTTTAGTGATACACAGCATACCTGTAGAACATTAGCTATTCTGTAATATTTTAGTAATACACAGCATACCTGTAAAACATTAGCTATTCTGTAATATTTTAGTAATACACAGCATGCCTGTAAAACATTAGCTATTCAGTAATATTTTAGTAATACACAGCATACCTGTAAAACATTAGCTATTCTGTAATATTTTAGTAATACACAGCATGCCTTTTAAACATTAGCTGTTCAGTAATATTTTAGTAATACACAGCATGCCTGTAAAACATTAGCTATTCTGTAATATTTTAGTAATACACAGCATACCTGTAAAACATTAGCTATTCAGTTATATTTTAGTAATACACAGCATGCCTGTAAAACATTAGCTATTCTATAATATTTTAGTAATACACAGCATGCCTGTAAAACATTAGCTATTCAGTAATATTTTAGTAATACACAGCATACCTGTAAAACATTAGCTATTCAGTTATATTTCAGTAATACACAGCATACCTGTAAAACAGTAGCTATTCTGTAATATTTTAGTAATACACAGCATACCTGTAAAACATTAGCTATTCAGTTATATTTTAGTAATACACAGCATGCCTGTAACACATTAGCTATTCTGTAATATTTTAGTAATACACAGCATGCCTGTAAAACATTAGCTATTCTGTAATATTTTAGTAATACAGAGCATGCCTGTAAAACATTAGCTATTCAGTAATATTTTAGTAATACACAGCATGCCTGTAAAACATTAGCTATTCTGTTATATTTTAGTAATACACAGCATGCCTGTAAAACATTAGCTATTCTGTAATATTTTAGTAGTACACAGCATGCCTGTAAAACATTAGCTATTCAGTAATATTTTAGTAATACACAGCATGCCTGTAAAACATTAGCTATTCTGTTATATTTTAGTAATACACAGCATGCCTGTAAAACATTAGCTATTCAGTAATATTTTAGTAATACACAGCATACCTGTAAAACATTAGCTATTCTGTAATATTTTAGTAATACACAGCATACATGTAAAACATTAGCTATTCAGTAATATTTTAGTAATACATAGCATGCCTGTAAAACATTAGCTATTCTGTAATATTTTAGTAATACACAGCATGCCTGTAAAACATTAGCTATTCTGTAATATTTTAGTAATACACAGCATGCCTGTAAAACATTAGCTATTCTGTAATATTTTAGTAATATATAGCATGCCTGTAAAACATTAGCTATTCTGTAATATTTTAGTAATACACAGCATGCCTGTAAAACATTAGCTATTCTGTAATATTTTAGTAATACACAGCATGCCTGTAAAACATTAGATATTCAGTAATATTTTAGTAATACACAGCATACCTGTAAAACATTAGCTATTCAGTAATATTTTAGTAATACACAGCATGCCTGTAAAACAGTAGCTATTCTGTAATATTTTAGTAATTCACAGCATGCCTATAAAACATTAGCTATTCAGTAATATTTTAGTAATACACAGCATGCCTGTAAAACATTAGCTATTCTGTAATATTTTAGTAATACACAGCATGCCTGTAAAATATTAGCTATTCTGTAATATTTTAGTAATACACAGCATGCCCGTGAAACATTAGCTATTCTGTAATATTTTAGTGATACACAGCATACCTGTAGAACATTAGCTATTCTGTAATATTTTAGTAATACACAGCATACCTGTAAAACATTAGCTATTCTGTAATATTTTAGTAATACACAGCATGCCTGTAAAACATTAGCTATTCAGTAATATTTTAGTAATACACAGCATACCTGTAAAACATTAGCTATTCTGTAATATTTTAGTAATACACAGCATGCCTTTAAAACATTAGCTGTTCAGTAATATTTTAGTAATACACAGCATGCCTGTAAAACATTAGCTATTCTGTAATATTTTAGTAATACACAGCATACCTGTAAAACACTAGCTATTCAGTTATATTTTAGTAATACACAGCATGCCTGTAAAACATTAGCTATTCTGTAATATTTTAGTAATACACAGCATGCCTGTAAAACAGTAGCTATTCTGTAATATTTTAGTAATTCACAGCATGCCTATAAAACATTAGCTATTCAGTAATATTTTAGTAATACACAGCATGCCTGTAAAACATTAGATATTCTGTAATATTTTAGTAATACACAGCATGCCTGTAAAACATTAGCTATTCTGTAATATTTTAGTAATACACAGCATGCCTGTAAAACATTAGCTATTCTGTAATATTTTAGTAATATATAGCATGCCTGTAAAACATTAGCTATTCTGTAATATTTTAGTAATACACAGCATGCCTGTAAAACATTAGCTATTCTGTAATATTTTAGTAATACACAGCATGCCTGTAAAACATTAGATATTCAGTAATATTTTAGTAATACACAGCATACCTGTAAAACATTAGCTATTCAGTAATATTTTAGTAATACACAGCATGCCTGTAAAACATTAGCTATTCTGTAATATTTTAGTAATTCACAGCATGCCTATAAAACATTAGCTATTCAGTAATATTTTAGTAATACACAGCATGCCTGTAAAACATTAGCTATTCTGTAATATTTTAGTAATACACAGCATGCCTGTAAAATATTAGCTATTCTGTAATATTTTAGTAATACACAGCATGCCCGTGAAACATTAGCTATTCTGTAATATTTTAGTGATACACAGCATACCTGTAGAACATTAGCTATTCTGTAATATTTTAGTAATACACAGCATACCTGTAAAACATTAGCTATTCTGTAATATTTTAGTAATACACAGCATGCCTGTAAAACATTAGCTATTCAGTAATATTTTAGTAATACACAGCATACCTGTAAAACATTAGCTATTCTGTAATATTTTAGTAATACACAGCATGCCTTTAAAACATTAGCTGTTCAGTAATATTTTAGTAATACACAGCATGCCTGTAAAACATTAGCTATTCTGTAATATTTTAGTAATACACAGCATACCTGTAAAACACTAGCTATTCAGTTATATTTTAGTAATACACAGCATGCCTGTAAAACATTAGCTATTCTGTAATATTTTAGTAATACACAGCATGCCTGTAAAACATAAGCTATTCAGTAATATTTTAGTAATACACAGCATACCTGTAAAACATTAGCTATTCTGTAATATTTTAGTAATACACAGCATACCTGTAAAACATTAGCTATTCAGTTATATTTTAGTAATACACAGCATGCCTGTAAAACATTAGCAATTCTGTAATATTTTAGTAATACACAGCATGCCTGTAAAACATTAGCTATTCAGTAATATTTTAGTAATACACAGCATGCCTGTAAAACATTAGCTATTCTGTAATATTTTAGTAATACACAGCATGCCTGTAAAACATTAGATATTCTGTAATATTTTAGTAATACACAGCATGCCTGTAAAACAGTAGCTATTCTGTAATATTTTAGTAATACACAGCATGCCTATAAAACATTAGCTATTCAGTAATATTTTAGTAATACACAGCATGCCTGTAAAACATTAGCTATTCTGTAATATTTTAGTAATACACAGCATGCCTGTAAAACATTAGCTATTCAGTAATATTTTAGTAATACACAGCATACCTGTAAAACATTAGCTATTCTGTAATATTTTAGTAATACACAGCATGCCTGTAAAACATGAGCTATTCTGTAATATTTTAGTAATACACAGCATGCCTGTAAAACATGAGCTATTCTGTAATATTTTAGTAATACACAGCATGCCTGTAAAACATGAGCTATTCTGTAATATTTTAGTAATACACAGCATGCCTGTAAAACATTAGCTAATCTGTAATATTTTAGTAATACACAGCATGCCTGTAAAACATTAGCTATTCTGTAATATTTTAGTAATACACAGCATGCCTGTAAAACATTAGCTATTCTGTAATATTTCAGTAATACACAGCATGCCTGTAAAACATTAGCTATTCTGTAATATTTTAGTAATACACAGCATGCTTGTAAAACATTAGCTATTCAGTAATATTTTAGTAATACACAGCATGCATGTAAAACCGTAGCTATTCTGTAATATTTTAGTAATACACAACATGCCTATAAAACATTAGCTATTCAGTAATATTTTAGTAATACACAGCATGCCTGTAAAACATTAGCTATTCTGTAATATTCTAGTAATACACAGCATGCCTGTAAAACATTAGCTATTCTGTAATATTTTAGTAATACACAGCATGCCTGTAAAACATTAGCTATTCAGTAATATTTCAGTAATACACAGCATGCCTGTAAAACATTAGCTATTCTGTAATATTTTAGTAATACACAGCATACCTGTAAAACATTAGCTATTCTGTAATATTTTAGTAATACACAGCATGCCTGTAAAACATTAGCTATTGAGTAATATTTTAGTAATACACAGCGTGCCTGTAAAACATTAGCTATTCAGTAATATTTAAGTAATACACAGCATGCCTGTAAAACAGTAGCTATTCTGTAATATATTAGTAATACACAGCATGCCTGTAAAACATTAGCTATTCAGTAATATTTTAGTAATACATAGCATGCCTATAAAACATTAGCTATTCTGTAATATTTTAGTAATACACAGCATGCCTGTAAAACATTAGCTATTCTGTAATATTTTAGTAATACACAGCATGCCTGTAAAACATTAGCTATTCTGTAATATTTTAGTAATACATAGCATGCCTGTAAAACATTAGCTATTCTGTAATATTTTAGTAATACACAGCATACCTGTAGAACATTAGCTATTCTGTAATATTTTAGTAATACACAGCATGCCTGTAAAACATTAGCTATTCAGTAATATTTTAGTAATACACAGCATGCCTGTAAAACATTAGCTATTCAGTAATATTTTAGTAATACACAGCATGCCTGTAAAACATTAGCTATTCAGTAATATTTTAGTAATACACAGCATACCTGTAAAACATTAGCTATTCTGTAATATTTTAGTAATACACAGCATGCCTGTAAAACATTAGCTATTCTGTAATATTTTAGTAATACACAGCATGCCTGTAAAACATTAGATATTCTGTAATATTTTAGTAATACACAGCATGCCTGTAAAACAGTAGCTATTCTGTAATATTTTAGTAATACACAGCATGCCTATAAAACATTAGCTATTCAGTAATATTTTAGTAATACACAGCATGCCTGTAAAACATTAGCTATTCTGTAATATTTTAGTAATACACAGCATGCCTGTAAAACATTAGCTATTCAGTAATATTTTAGTAATACACAGCATGCCTGTAAAACATTAGCTATTCTGTAATATTTTAGTAATACACAGCATGCCTGTAAAACATGAGCTATTCTGTAATATTTTAGTAATACACAGCATGCCTGTAAAACATGAGCTATTCTGTAATATTTTAGTAATACACAGCATGCCTGTAAAACATGAGCTATTCTGTAATATTTTAGTAATACACAGCATGCCTGTAAAACATTAGCTAATCTGTAATATTTTAGTAATACACAGCATGCCTGTAAAACATTAGCTATTCTGTAATATTTCAGTAATACACAGCATGCCTGTAAAACATTAGCTATTCTGTAATATTTCAGTAATACACAGCATGCCTGTAAAACATTAGCTATTCTGTAATATTTTAGTAATACACAGCATGCTTGTAAAACATTAGCTATTCAGTAATATTTTAGTAATACACAGCATGCATGTAAAACCGTAGCTATTCTGTAATATTTTAGTAATACACAACATGCCTATAAAACATTAGCTATTCAGTAATATTTTAGTAATACACAGCATGCCTGTAAAACATTAGTTATTCTGTAATATTTTAGTAATACACAGCATGCCTGTAAAACATTAGCTATTCTGTAATATTTTAGTAATACACAGCATGCCTGTAAAACATTAGCTATTCAGTAATATTTCAGTAATACACAGCATGCCTGTAAAACATTAGCTATTCTGTAATATTTTAGTAATACACAGCATGCCTTTAAAACATGAGCTATTCTGTAATATTTTAGTAATACACAGCATGCCTGTAAAACATGAGCTATTCTGTAATATTTTAGTAATACACAGCATGCCTGTAAAACATTAGCTATTCTGTAATATTTTAGTAATACACAGCATGCCTGTAAAACATGAGCTATTCTGTAATATTTTAGTAATACACAGCATGCCTGTAAAACATTAGCTATTCAGTAATATTTTAGTAATACACAGCATGCCTGTAAAACATTAGCTATTCAGTAATATTTTAGTAATACACAGCATGCCTGTAAAACATTAGCTATTCAGTAATATTTTAGTAATACACAGCATACCTGTAAAACATTAGCTATTCTGTAATATTTTAGTAATACACAGCATACCTGTAAAACATTAGCTATTCAGTAATATTTTAGTAATACACAGCATGCCTGTAAAACATTAGCTATTCTGTAATATTTTAGTAATACACAGCATGCCTGTAAAACATTAGCTATTCTGTAATATTTTAGTAATACACAGCATGCCTGTAAAACAGTAGCTATTCTGTAATATTTTAGTAATACACAGCATGCCTATAAAACATTAGCTATTCAGTAATATTTTAGTAATACACAGCATGCCTGTAAAACATTAGCTAATCTGTAATATTTTAGTAATACACAGCATGCCTGTAAAACATTAGCTATTCTGTAATATTTCAGTAATACACAGCATGCCTGTAAAACATTAGCTATTCTGTAATATTTCAGTAATACACAGCATGCCTGTAAAACATTAGCTATTCTGTAATATTTTAGTAATACACAGCATGCCTGTAAAACATTAGCTATTCAGTAATATTTTAGTAATACACAGCATGCCTGTAAAACATTAGCTATTCTGTAATATTTTAGTAATACACAACATGCCTATAAAACATTAGCTATTCAGTAATATTTTAGTAATACACAGCATGCCTGTAAAACATTAGCTATTCTGTAATATTTTAGTAATACACAGCATGCCTGTAAAACATTAGCTATTCTGTAATATTTTAGTAATACACAGCATGCCTGTAAAACATTAGCTATTCAGTAATATTTCAGTAATACACAGCATGCCTGTAAAACATTAGCTATTCTGTAATATTTTAGTAATACACAGCATGCCTGTAAAACATGAGCTATTCTGTAATATTTTAGTAATACACAGCATGCCTGTAAAACATTAGCTATTCTGTAATATTTTAGTAATACACAGCATGCCTGTAAAACATTAGCTATTCTGTAATATTTTAGTAATACACAGCATGCCTGTAAAACATTAGCTAATCTGTAATATTTTAGTAATACACAGCATGCCTGTAAAACATTAGCTAATCTGTAATATTTTAGTAATACACAGCATGCCTGTAAAACATTAGCTATTCTGTAATATTTCAGTAATACACAGCATGCCTGTAAAACATTAGCTATTCTGTAATATTTCAGTAATACACAGCATGCCTGTAAAAAATTAGCTATTCTGTAATATTTTAGTAACACACAGCATGCCTGTAAAACATTAGCTATTCTGTAATATTTTAGTAATACACAGCATGACTGTAAAACATTAGCTATTCTGTAATATTTTAGTAATACACAGCATGCCCGTGAAACATTAGCTATTCTGTAATATTTTAGTGATACACAGCATACCTGTAGAACATTAGCTATTCTGTAATATTTTAGTAATACACAGCATACCTGTAAAACATTAGCTATTCTGTAATATTTTAGTAATACAAAGCATGCCTGTAAAACATTAGCTATTCAGTAATATTTTAGTAATACACAGCATACCTGTAAAACATTAGCTATTCTGTAATATTTTAGTAATACACAGCATGCCTTTAAAACATTAGCTGTTCAGTAATATTTTAGTAATACACAGCATGCCTGTAAAACATTAGCTATTTTGTAATATTTTAGTAATACACAGCATACCTGTAAAACATTAGCTATTCAGTTATATTTTAGTAATACACAGCATGCCTGTAAAATATTAGCTATTCTGTAATATTTTAGTAATACACAGCATGCCTGTAAAACATTAGCGATTCAGTAATATTTTAGTAATACACAGCATACCTGTAAAACATTAGCTATTCAGTTATATTTTAGTAATACACAGCATACCTGTAAAACAGTAGCTATTCTGTAATAGTTTAGTAATACACAGCATACCTGTAAAACATTAGCTATTCAGTTATATTTTAGTAATACACAGCATGCCTGTAACACATTAGCTATTCTGTAATATTTTAGTAATACACAGCATGCCTGTAAAACATTAGCTATTCTGTAATATTTTAGTAATACACAGCATGCCTGTAAAACATTAGCTATTCAGTAATATTTTAGTAATACACAGCATGCCTGTAAAACATTAGCTATTCTGTTATATTTTAGTAATACACAGCATGCCTGTAAAACATTAGCTATTCTGTAATATTTTAGTAATACACAGCATGCCTGTAAAACATTAGCTATTCAGTAATATTTTAGTAATACACAGCATGCCTGTAAAACATTAGCTATTCTGTTATATTTTAGTAATACACAGCATGCCTGTAAAACATTAGCTATTCAGTAATATTTTAGTAATACACAGCATACCTGTAAAACATTAGCTATTCTGTAATATTTTAGTAATACACAGCATAACTGTAAAACATTAGCTATTCTGTAATATTTTAGTAATACATAGCATGCCTGTAAAACCTTAGCTATTCTGTAATATTTTAGTAATACACAGCATGCCTGTAAAACAGTAGCTATTCTGTAATATTTTAGTAATACACAGCATGCCTATAAAACATTAGCTATTCAGTAATATTTTAGTAATACACAGCATGCCTGTAAAACATTAGCTATTCTGTAATATTTTAGTAATACATAGCATGCCTGTAAAACATTAGCTATTCTGTAATATTTTAGTAATACACAGCATGCCTGTAAAACATTAGCTATTCTGTAATATTTTAGTAATACACAGCATGCCTGTAAAACATTAGCTATTCAGTAATATTTTAGTAATACACAGCATACCTGTAAAACATTAGCTATTCAGTAATATTTTAGTAATACACAGCATGCCTGTAAAACATTAGCTATTCTGTTATATTTTAGTAATACACAGCATGCCTGTAACACATTAGCTATTCTGTAATATTTTAGTAATAGACATCATGCCTGTAAAACATTAGCTATTCTGTAATATTTTAGTAATACACAGCATGCTTGTAAAACATTAGCTATTCAGTTGGACTTAAAAAAGCAAAGCTTTTTAGGAATGCATCACAGTGTTTAGTTTTTTTTAAAAAGTAAATGGTTAATGAGGAAAATAGTGATAACAGATAACATCCATTTTTCAACTGCAAGTGGTGCTCTGGTAGCATTTCGTGCATTATTAAGTATTCTTGATCTTGCCTGAGTCCTACTAGAATACCCCCAACAATTCGGAAATGAATTTCTGAACTGGCAGCCATTTGTATCAAGAACTCGAAAAGAAACAATGTATAAACTATTCTTATTATGGAGAGGAACACTTATAGGAACCAACTATTATTAGAATTTCTTTTCCAAACTAGAATTAAGGATTTGATTTTAAAAAATATATTGGATAAATATTGCCAGTAATTACAACAACTTGCCCATACTATAGAAATTTATAAATTGCCAATCACTGACTAATCATAAATCTGTGACCATTCCTGAACTATACACTAAACTGCTTGATGCAAAGGTGCTGAGGTATTTTCCACAACTTCATTTCAATATACCAGGTACATTATTTTCTACAGCCTCATTTCAGTGTATATTATTTTCTACAAGTCATTTCAGCATACATTTTTTTTCTACAACCTCATTTCAGTATACATTTTATTCTACAACCTCATTTCAGTATACATTCTTTTCTACAATGATCTTATTTCACTGTATTGTCTTTTACCTCATTTCAGTGTAGTCTCGTTTCAATATATGTTTTTGTCTATAAAATCAGATGGTTTGGAGCCCAAGAGAAAAATTTAGAAAACCAATTCATCCCAAGCAGTGTCTCCATCTGAAGAGAAAGAAGTAGATGACATGATGCAGAAAATCATCACGGCTCACGAAAGTATTTACCCCTGGATGAGACAATACCTGAACCCAGAGTACATGTCTGAGCGCTATTTGGAGGTTTATGTAAGAGTATTTTTGTACATTTTGGTGTTCATCAATTGCATTATTCAACATGATAATTGTACATGCTTTAACAAGTGCACACATCTTTTCTTTTGGTCAGAATGTACTGGCAAATTTTTGTATATGAGAAAGTTTGCCAGTAGCTTCCCATGTTTAAGTGGATTTTCCCAGGCTTGCACAGGTTCCTCCTCCTTTATCCGTACTGGTCACCATGCATTACCTATCATGTGCTGAAAAATGGCTTTAAAGTCACAAAAGTACAAACTGAATATCAGAAGTTACTGCATATTATGTTCTGTATATATATGTTTAACTTCTGGTCCATGACTTTGGATTCTATTTTTAAGGAAAGGTTGTTTACTTGGTGTTTTGAGTTTTAGATCAAGACCATAGAAGGATCTAAACAAAAAATGTTTACAGTTTGGACTATTTTTCTGATTGGAGGATTGAGGATTTTGGCACTTATCACATGGTGATGTATTGTGAAATATGTGAGAATGAATCGTGAAATAAGACATATACAGTTGAGTTGTGACATTCAGTTGTATAAGTCATGGAGATGTGTATAGAGACAGAATTGAACAGTTATTATTTTTTCTATTACCTATTATTGTCTTTTTTAAATATCAATCTGCAGATGTACATAGTATTTTATTTAGATTTAATTTGAGTGGAATCATTTCATTGGAATTACAAAGCTCAATGACTCCAGCTAAAATATTGTTTTGGGATTATTGTAAATTCATTCATAGACATTTTGGACAGTGCCATTGTGATACACCAAGACTGCTTGCACTTCAGCACATTCAAGGCTATTTGTACATTAGCACATGCAGGACTTTGGATTCATTCAGAGCTCTGTTCTTTTGGAATTTTAACAGAATTTTTAAAATTGATTTGGATTTAGTTCAGAATACTGTAAGGTCCTCTTAAACATTAATTTTATTAGTTAGTGAATTGAATTATCTGCTGAATTTTGTCAAATTTGCTAGTTTTGCCAAGTTACTTAGTTTAAGACCATATAATCATAACAAGATACCCAAGTATAAATCAAGACCAACTGCAAACATGTACCCTAAATTGCTGTTGTATAATTTACTGACATATGAGGGTCTATGTTATTCCTTTCAATGATTACCCCTAACAAACTGCATATATCCAAATCTTTCAATATGCATCATCAGGTCAGGGTTATGTTGTTTGTCCATCTGATTGCTTGTCAAAACTACACAGACCTAGATCTTCCAATGCATTATGTAATGGCAGATCTAGGTCTGTGCAGTTTGACAAAACTGAGTACACCGCTCCAGTTGCCTAGTGGTCAGAACATCCACCTCGGATGTGGGAGGTCATGGGTTAGATCCCCAGCTGAGTCATACCAAAGACTTAAAAAAATGGTACTAAAACCTGCCTCGTTTAGCACTCAGCATTAAGAGGTTAGGGTTAGGACTGGTTGGCCTGGTGTCAGGATGTGACTGGGTTGGACATCATGCTACATGTCTGTGCTAGGCATCACTATAAAACTGACACACTGCAGACTTTGTAGTGATGATTGACAAATTGTTACAGCTACATTAAAAATCCAAAAACCAAACTCACACACAAACACAAAACTCAGAGTACCAGTAAGTTTCATGTACACACTATTTACAAAATGGGTTAATATTGGTTTGAAATGTTTTCATAATTAATTTGCATTAGCAAAGAACTAAAATCATTTGAAATATTTACACATTTTAATATAATGAAATCCATTCCCACACTTTCCATGTATCAGTGGGCCTGCAACACACCAAGGAAAATACCACTGTATCTGTATTTGTCTCAATGTAGGAGGAACAGAAACTGAAGACTGCCATTTTTGGAAGTCTGACACCTATTCAATTAGAGGAATATCAGCGAATTTATCAAGAGACAGGAATGGATATAGATGATAGGAAAGAAATACTGCAAAAAAACGGAAATCACATAGAGAGAGGCATTTAGCGCTATGTGTCCTTTATAAAATGTTTACCAGGGATAAAAGAGCTTCACAAGACAGATGTCATAAAACTTATCAAAGGTAAACCATAAAATCATTCACATAATACATGTAGGTAAATTGCTAACATGCTGCTAAGCAAACTGACTTTATTGTTTTCAAATATATATATATATATATATATATATATATATATATATATATATATATATAATGCATGAAAAACAGCATTTAATCATTGTTAAATAGAACTATAACCTATTACATATATTTAGTTTTAAAAAAGAATAAAAGAAGTTTGGTAGTCATGTATATTGTTAAAATACATATCTTGTCTGTGTGGTACTGTAAGTCAAATAAAAACACAAGTGTTTGGCATTTAAATACCAAGGTACCAAGTTATAGACAGTTCCACATAGTTCCTTGAAATTCTGCAGCGTGTTCTTATTTAGATTATCTTGTACAAAAACTCACATACTATGGCGCAAAAAATTGTTCTGAAAATTAATCAACCCATTTTTGGATTCAGATCTATACACAAATATTAATGGAATATATGGTGGGGTTTGCACAGAGACAAGGAAATCACAATCAAAGGGTTATGTAATCTGTCTCCCAACTTTGAAGAGCCTCATGGGCAGACAAAAAATAACCCAATACTACACCAATGGTACAAATTTAAATGACTGTAACCCCCTATTTCATATAATTATATATAGTATTCTAAATTATTCGATGAATTTTACAAAATGTGTTGTTGTTTGTTCTTATTTGTTAAACATAGAGTTGTAACAATATATATAGTTGCTCACATATTAAATTCATGCTGATCAACCTTAGGGGCACCGAGTGGCCGAGTTGTCTAAAGCACTATCTGTTACTGACCACTGCCATCTCACCTCTGTCTGTGTGGGTTCGAGTCTTAGATTCGGCCAATGTGGGTATGTGAAAAAGCTTGCCACTGCCACTCAGCCTCTAAGCTTCTCGTGGGTCGATATAGCCTATATTGTGCTGAAAAATGGCGTTTAACCCTACAACAACAACAACTGATCAACCTTAGAAAATGTGGTCTTGATGACAATTCTGAAAATCCTTATATAGCTGCTTCTTTTTATCAATGTGGAATTCTCTAAAAAAAATCACTTTATCAAAATTATAACTGTTCTGAATGAAAGTAGCACCCATCACCCTCCAACATTGCACCATAGTAACCCTTCTGAAAGTCTTATCAGCACTTTTCTTCTGTCACACATGGTCGCATTGAGGTGGGATTTTCACCTATACTAGCACTTCCTGCATTGTGTAATTGGCCTTGAATGAAAATGATGCAGATCTATCTACCAACATATTAGCACTCTTGTGAAGGAATTTGAGAAACAAAACCTAACTGACCTTGGAGTCAAAACAGTGTCATTGCTTGCAATTTCACACTTCAATTTAAACCTATGAACAAGGTATCTTGCATTAAAATATTTTTTTTTGTGTGACAAGACTTGTAATTAATTGATTGTATTCCAAGAAACAAGTTGCTAATTAGTGAGAGAAAAAATACAAAATAGATTTTTACCTGACTTGTATTCAGTTGTATTCCAAGAAACAAGATGCAAATTAGTGTTTACACAAAATAAATTTTGACAAGAGTTGTATTCAGTTGAAACAAGTTGATAATTGGCATATAGACATCAAATTTAAGGTCAAGGATCTTAACTCTGAATTTAGCTATATCTGCTTGTTTGCTTGATAACAAGTTAGAATAAGTATGTATCTTGAAAATATAAAGTTGGACATAATCATTTATACTTTGTTCAAGGGCAAAGGTCATAACAAAGAATTTTCTTTTGTAGGTATCATGAGAACATATTAGAAAAATATTTTGTTTTTAAATTTGGTATGTGAGAATTCTTGATGAAACTCAGAATTGGTTTCAATACTCTGCAGTTAAAGTGAATAAACAAACAGTAAAAACCACTTTATTCCCTGTACAAATGCACACAATATAAATGACAAATGGTCCAGTATGTGATTTACTGTTTAGATCCTTCTTTTCAAATATGCATGGCTAGCATAGAAATACGAGTTATTATCAATTATTTTTTAACTGATAATCAATTTGTACAATGTATGAATTGTTATCTTTACAGCTACATTCTATGAATTTTGGTTCCTGGGTCACTATCAGAGAATGGATATAAAACATGGTGTAACTGGAGCAGGGGGTGAATTAAAGTTACATTTCAATGACTGGCAAAAACTGACACCAAAGGATTATCTTCTTGCTGAAATGAAATTGGCTGAGTCCTTGAAACGGTTGAAACTCTCATTGGAAGAAGTGGCTTTACTCAGGGCAATTGTCTTCATGTCAAAAGGTAAAGGGATTCATCATATTAAATCTTGGGCAAAAAGGTCTACAGATTTAATTCCCATCAGAACATACATTAATGATAAGGAACATCTATGCTAAATTTTATCAGTTAGGAAGAAATCACTGTGAAAATGACACTATGCTGCTATTATGCCTCTGTAGTACCTACAACAAATCTTCACTTCACACTTGAACTTGTGCAAAATGTGTTACTGTAATTATGTCAGATCTCCACTCTACACTTAAACGCATGTAAAATGTGTTAGCTGTAATTATGTCAGATCTCCACTCTACACTTAAATGCATGCAAAATGTGTTAACTGTAATTATGTCAGATCTCCACTCTACACTTAAACGCATGCAAAATGTGTTAACTGTAATTATGTCAGAGCTCCACTCTACACTTAAATGCATGCAAAATGTGTTAACCGTAATTATGTCAGATCTCCACTCGACACTTAAACGCATGTAAAATGTGTTACTGTAATTATAATAGATCTTCAGTCTAATTCATAAAAATGTGTTTCCTTATTTATGACAGGTCTCAGCTCCACACTTACACTTGTGAAATGCTACTGTCTTTATGGAAGATCTCCACTTCATTTCTAAATATGTTGACAAATATGTTATTATATTCATACATGAGTATAGTGAAACCCTTTGTCCATCTGTCTATCCATCAAACAGTGTGTATAATTCTAGCATAAAACCCTAGGAAGAAAACTCACAAAACATCTTATGATATATATCTGCAAGGATGGAAAAATATTTTTAGTTATCTCCCCTGGGGTTCTATAATGGGTCAAAGGTCATGTACAAACATATCTAAATTTTCTGATCTTGCTTTTAGTAATATATAACTGGAAGACTTTGGTCAGTATGAATTGGGGGAGATTGTGGGGTCAGACTTAGACTTAGAAAGGTATGGATAAATTTGTTGGATCAGAGTTATATGACATGTAGGGGTTAACTTGAGAGGTCAGTTAGATGGTGGGTAGGGATAAGGTAGAGTTCAGAGTTAGGTAGTGGGTTGTCATGTATGTAGATAAACATCAAAGATACAAGAAAACACCGAAATACCCTTTTCAAGGCCACTCAGAAATCTTTTCGTAAAGAGAGATACTACTCAAATAATCCCAGCTATGTGTCTTCGTATGTTTGTATATGTCCGAGTTCACAACCAATTCAAATTTAATATCTATATAGTTTATGATTATATGTGCTGTGTCAGCAAATCGGGGTAATTTGTTAGAAGTGGGTGTAAATATTACAACTGAAAAAGGTACACCTGTCGTGTAATTGTACTACGGGACCACATTATTAATAGAAGAATTTTGACAGATCATCAATGTAATCGACGTGATTTTTGTTGTTGTTGAAGTGGATACTGCTACTTATTTTAGTTTTGTTAAAACAAGTGCACGTAGACGTTCTTAAACAGAGTTGTTACCAAAAGAAGCAGCAATGATAACATGGTACGTGCGGTTTGAATTTGAAGGACTTGGACCTCAAAGTAGGAACGGAATCAAACCAGAATCATATGAAGGAAAATTAGATCACGCAAAAGTTCATAATCAGGGACTGGATACATATGTAGATCAACTAAAAGATTGTAGACTATATACATGTAGATTTAAAATAAATACGTATGTACCATATATCCCATTTATCCTGGCAGCAGACCAGTTGTGCCAGTCCTTTTCGAAACCTTTATAAAGTTCTTATTTTAACACTACCGGTTAACTGGCGATTATATGTTGCATCAGAACTCAAACCATGGAACTCTCGGGTGTAAAGAGAGCGAATATAGCCTATTAAGATATTCAGTCCATTGGGTTCTCTTTTTTACCGATGTTAAAAGTAAATGTCGGTCCCAGTCTATATGTCTCTTTTATTAGAGGTGCAAGATCCATGCGCTCTCAACATGCTTGAAAAGATGTTATATCAATACTATAATAATTGTTAATGGCCACGATTTAAATACAGATTATCAAAGAAAATACTGTCCAATAGTTAAGATAAGATAATGGGACTCCAAGGTATTGACAGTTGTGACAAATCGCCGGTATAGCTTAATATTGTTTAATAAGGTACTGAACTGACGGTGTGAGACAGAAAGACAGGTGCTGTAACTGCTCTTGAAAAATATAAACAGGGTCCTTTAGTCAGATATATATAGAATTTATGTTGGGGTTTGGACAATGAAATCCCAGCCTAGGGGTTATATTATGTGTCTCCCCACGAGGCTTGTCTGAGTGGGGAGACATATAATGTAACCCCGCGGCTGGGATTTCATTATTGTCTCGGTCCAAATCCCAACGTAGATTATTTTTCTCACCCAATATTATCCTTTAAAGTTAAAAAAATCTCAATACTAGTGTTCACGTCGCAATGTTTACATGTGGCGCATGAATACAAATGTGGTAATGAGGGTTGTTGTGTGACCGTTGTGTCCGAAGTACACAGTTCATACTCGTGAGCAAAGAAAATAACATAAAACGTCGCATAGTAATGAGGTATTATCACATTCAAATTATGGATGTTATATGAAATCAACAATAAATAGTTATAATTTATTAGAAAGAAACTGTTTCCTTTTCCATTTGAGTACCCTACTCTCCAGTATAAAAGACCCTCGTCACCCAAAAATGCGGACACAATATAATATAGTACAATAGAACGCATTATAATATAATCTTATATAACACATGTAAACCCATGTGCTAAACATTCAAGTTCACGGATTCTTTGAAAATTTATATTTCTTTCTTGGAAATATGGCAAGTGATGCAGTGAAATTTGCTTATGGATTAGTGTGTTGAGGGATAAATGATTCCTTCTGGCTGGTAAGTGTATAATTTGTCAATAAATATTGCAGGTATATTCAGACGGAGCACAACGGAGATGCTTAACAAAATTATAAAAGAGCATGTTTGACATAACACATTTCTGGCTAAGTTTTCCGCTGTTGTTTAGAGAGTTGGGATGCCATGAAGTGTATGGGTATATTGTCTTATGTGCATGGATCAGTGTTTTCTGACATAATTCATTTAACACAACACTGAGAATTTTGTCCTTTCTGTAGCACAGTAAATTTTCAGGTCAGCTTCATTAAATGTAGTTAACAATATATACTATATTTCACGCGAAGTGTTTATAACTAGTTCGGTTGCTTTAGATACATTTAATGATCTGAAAATGTACTGAGCTAGTCCTGCATATAGGATAAACTTGACCATGCTAGTTAGAACAAACTAACATAATATAAAAACCTCGAAATAGTATGCATGTGTGTATTTGTTTCTATCAAAATGCTTTTGATTGATGTGTTTTCTAAGACAGATTGATCTTAAATAACTATGTTTTGGTTATATATTTTTTGTTGTTGTTGCTGTTGTTGTTGTTTTATTTGAGAACAACTATGGCACAGCAGAAGACAAAAAGGATTTTTCATGTTAAAAGTAGTTCTGAGCGCGTGGACACCATGTCTGAGACGATTGGTCTGAGATGACTAGACTGAGATAAGAAAAGTAAGGTTAGCAAAACAGCTAGATTTCTCTGTTGCTTGGGTGAGAAATATGAATATCTGAACTACTTATATTTTATTCAGGTTATAATCAGCATTTGCCTAATATGAAACTTAAAGTTTGCGTTTATAATCACTCTGCAGAAATGTATGAGTCTGCTGAGTGTAGTTCGTCCTAGTTGTACCTTTCTTAATCTCCGGCAGTTCAGGTAATGAACAGATGACAAAAGGATTCAAGTATTACAGTGAGGGATATGTCCATTCTCTTAAACGTAAGTTCATTTACGTCCTGTCTTAAGTGCCCTTTTTCTCGACTGACAGTACAACACACAAAACACAAGTTAACGATAGAGAAATGAAACTATTTAAAGCATGAATTTTGTTTCTGATTAGGAATGGTTTAAATGTACAGCTATCAATAATGTGGTAAAAACACACTGTCAGAATAAAACATTTATATGAATTGCATAGTGACAAATACTGCCCTTTTAAGCAATCACGCCCCCCGCCTCACTAGTATACACATTGTAATTCAGATCTTTCATAAATGCTGTCTAAATTACAATTTGGCCATTTCATATTTCTTCAAATAGACTTTTCAGGGCTGTGTATTTTCCTAAATTAGGATTGCTTTTTGGAATACAAAATGAGCATGCTGTAAAGAAAAGATAGACAAAAAAAACTGACCAGATTATTATTCTTCTTAAAAATAATTTCAACAATAAAATTGTAAAACCTGCTTAAGAAATCAAGGAAAGAAAACAACTTGCATTGCATAAATGACATCACAGTGTGTAAGTACATTTTATTTGAAGAAGAAACAAATCCACCCTTTTAAATTATTGTGATGTAAGATTTTGATTTGTGTTTTGAAAACAAATTCTTTATTCTTCTTGAGAATGAATGAATGTCAATCTGTACCTAAGTGGCATAACTGTGAGCCCAGTTTGTCAAAAAAACCTTCATCTGCCATAATTTGGTGCCCAGGTTTTAAACAATCTTTAAGATCTGACAGCTTTGTGATCTCCACATCACTCATGCATCCCGAGTAAAAGGAAGACACAAATGTGATTGCACCATGTGAGGCTATTCCTACCAAACCTTTCCATGTGAGTTTTGTAGTTTGAAAAAGTTTTTGATGCAAGCACTAGAGATGAGGGTCTTTCTGTAAATATTTTTGTGCAGTCAATAAAAATTCTGTTTCCTGTGTAGGACAGTTGAAACTCGAGAGGCTCACGACTTTGCCAGATATGTATACTTCCCAGTAAGAAATACAAGAAATTGGTCCACATGAATTATTTTCTGACTTACCGAAAACCTGTGAATATTAAATCGAACAGACATATATTCAATCAGAAATCCACATCTCAATCTACACAAAAACATGAAAAGGTCATCCACTCGGTCCAATGCTTTTTGCCGTCCCTTATGTCATTCCTGGTGCTGTAATATAAGGTCGGAAAGAATTTAGTTTTATTACAGTTTCAGACGAATATGACGGAAATTCAAAATCAAAAGAAAAAAGAGAGAGAGAGAGAGAGAGAGAGAGAGAGAGAGAGAGAGAGAGAGAGAGAGAGAGAGAGAGAGAGAGAGAGAGAGAGAGGCACGAAGCATAGAAGAAAAAGAAGAGTTAAAAAAGAGAGCGAAATAAAAATTCAGAGCTACGAAAGACAGTGATAAAGGAACAGAGGCGAATGGAAATGCATATGAAAAACAAACAAAAAGAACAAAGAAAGAAACAGAGAAGCGACTGCAAATGCAACTGTAGAAAAATGGAAGGGAACTTGAAATTTGAAGAATTAGAACCTGTAGGCAGGAAAGCACAGGATATTCCCTTTTAGACACAAGTTCAGGACTTCATGTTACCAGAGATATTAGATTAGTAATACAAAGTATACTATTAGAAAAAGCGTAAATTCAACACTTGTCTGTATTATATAGTTAATGAATCTATCGTGAGTTGGTACCTGAGGCATATCGATATTGGTTAAGGAATTGTAGTTTATAATATAAACATAAAAAACAAAATACACAAAATCAAAGAGTTCATATTATTTGAAGAGTTTAAGAATTTTTTCAATAGTGATGACAAGACCTATCTTGATTAGCGAAAGCTATAAACTTTGGAAACGGCTGCCTGAATAGCTTATGAGTATTTCTTGACTCACAAAGTTTTGTTTGTCAATAAGTCTACCACTCTTTGATAAAACAATATCTCAGACTCCTACGAGTACTTCCAAATCACAATATGTGGCATATCCTTTAGCATTTACCTTTTGATAAGACTCGTCAAATATCCTTATATTTTCCTACGTGAACTTAGTGTAAGCTGCAGGGGAGAGTTATTTCCCATTACTACTAAGTAAATGATAAACAAAAGAAATAAGACTAACTATTTTAGATGCAGAAGTTTCAAAGAGGTCAAAACGTTAATCGCAGTTCACAAAAGTTAACACAGGACTCGTTTCCGACAAATTAAAAGTATGCCCATCTTAGGTTTCTTATACGTCTAAAATGTATATGCAAACAAATTTATAAACTAAAACTACGAAAAAGTTAAGAAACCTTTTCAACTTTATACGTAACAGTTATGATTTCTTAAACTAATTACTGGTTAAATTCAATAACAACCTTATTAACGTATATAGTATGTCTGAAACTTTAACATAGATTAAAAAATATTGTTATATTGCAATGTAGAACATCCTGAATACGAATAAAGTTTGGAAATCGGTGACACTGTCTTTGTAGAAAACATTGCAACTGTGTACTTGCACTGGGAGGGTAAGCATACAAGAAAATGTTAACTAAACATAGTTCTTCGATTTCCCATTAAAACACAGAAAGGAAAGGTGACTCAAAATATGACGCTGCAAATGGTGCAAATAAACATAATAAAAAGGCAAACTTGGAGATAGAACAAGTTGAAATATTACCTTACAGAAATAGAGATGTTATGTAACAATCCACTTGCTATTTTTAGATAAGGTTGCACGGCATAGCGTTCGCGATTTTTTTGCAGGTAAACTAAACTTCTTTAATAAATTAAAATTGATACAGATGTGATATAACTAACAAGGAAACGTGTGTGGTGAATATCTGAGGTCTTTACCTTAAAGGAGACAATATAATTAAACGACTAAATCGCAAAGAAAACAATTTCCAGACATACATTCCGTATCAGTAACTGAAGTAATATAACAATCTGCTTGACAGGTACGACGTTAGATTGGACATTTTGTTTCATAGACTGTAAATCTGAAAAAGTCCATACATTACAAGCATATTCTGCTCTAGCAGATATTACTATGGAAAAATGACAACGGGTATTGTAACCCATTGATTTGGTTGACTTAGATTTATGTAATTGTATCCGTCTCATGTGTAATTGTATCTGTGTCATTTCTGCGATATGGATGTTATGGATGCTAAATCGATAGTGTGAGCGGTGATGTACTGGGTTAGAACTCTAGAAACGAAGTCAGAACCTGTGGATTGCAACGTATCACTTTTGACTAGGATGTCAAACCCAGAATGCAAACATAGTTTTTTATATTCTGACTTAGGTTTGCTTTGTCGTTAATATTTTATTGACCTATAGCGCCTGATTTCAATCGTTTTGTTCCTGAAGGTCGGAGAGCCATTTGTTATTCCGAAAAATACGAAGAGTTCTCCAATTTGAATTCATCTCTTATGAACAGTTTGCCTACAGTGAAAAACGTATGGTTTGACAGATAATTTCTCTCTTTATGTAATTTAAGTAAGCGAAGGCGTATGGGCTAACTCAGTTTTTTTATGTACGTACTGTATTGCTACCTTTCGGTTTTGGAATATGCGAGAAACACATTGTTATATTTTATTGTAATGTACAAATGCCGTTGTACATGCAAAACGATGATATTACTGATTAAAAATAACCAAGTTAGATTACAATAATAAAAGGTAACAATCAGGGTCTTTATTGAATGTATTCAATTTTGAATTACACTATACAAACATTCTGATAATCATCATCTTTATGAAAATCTTTATGAAAAGTACACAAATTCAAATTACCATGCTAAAAAGGTCATTGGCATACAGATTTATAACCGAACAAGTTAGGGCAGCCCATTTCGGCATTAATATTGACATGGGTAATTAGACGTAGTTAGAATTAATGGAGACGTACTTCCACCAGGACTCAAAGAAGTTAGCGCTTAGTTGCAAAGCTAATACTTATATGCTCACCAATCTAATCATGTCGCGCAATCACGTTAACTTTTTTTTTCTTCATAATGTCTTTGAATTGTGTCACATATACACAAAACTACAGACACGACGTGTTCCGAGTTTATGGAAACATCGCTTTGTCGTGAAGATTTGTTGCCAAACTTGAAGCAGCCTAATAAAGACATAAATATATATGATACCAAACAAGATATTTCCCTCGACTCTGAACAACCGCTATGTTGTATTTATCGATCGGGTTGAATACAATCGTATGTCATACAGGAATAATTCGTAACACAGACTGAAAATAAGGCCGAAATACATTTTCTACCTGTCCACTCATTTTACGTTTTACAAATATGTTCTGGTATGCGGTAGGAATGAACTCAACACGTATAATTATATTTAAATAGTAAGATATGGTACATCAATACCCCAAAAAAATGTAATAAATTCGTAACATGGGATTGCATGCTAATAATTTACATCAAATGACGTAGTTGTGGATATATCCCCCGTTCGGTGTCTTGACTTGAAAATGTTGAAGCTTTTTTTAAGGATCCTTGTCACTCTATCTATCTATCTATCTATCTATCTATCTATCTATCTATCTATCTATCTATCTATCTATCTATCTTTCTTTCTTGGTCTGAGTGTCTGACTTCGTGATGAAACCTAATAGATATGGTACAGGGGATGTAACGCCAATGGAGACTGACTGAACAAAGAACGCATAAGCAAGAGTTAAGGAACATGTCACATAACACCCGACAGGAGACGCCCTTACTTCTGGACTCGTTATTTTGTCTTTACACCATCACTCGATGTAAGCAAAGC